>VDFB02000007.1:164964043-165232875 GCA_007258455.2 Sequoia sempervirens
CCTCTCGAGCTCCTCTACCCTTAACCCTTAAACCCTAGGACCCCCCTACCCTTTATCTCTCTCCCACTCACCCCCTCTCTCTCTAAATGATTAAATTTGATGGTTGAATTTACCTGTCAACAAATTTTTTAATTACGGTTATCTATTGAAGGGTGCCCTTAAAACATTATGATATACCTTAGTGTATGTAAAATTATATATTAATGAAACATATATATAATTATAATTGTATATAAATTTTCACAGTTTATCCAGAATATCTCCTTTTACAATCTTCTTAAAATTTTGATTGTATTTTATAGCAAAAATCTTTAAATACGGTCATATGGCCATCAAATTTAAGTTCTCATTTAAAAATAATATAATTAATAATATGTATATTAATATTAAAAATAGGGTGTTCGATCGAACATTCTTGGAATGTTCGGTCGAACCCATTTAATCAGGTTTTTTTAATTGCATGGAATGGTGGTTCGGTTGAACTAGGGTTCGACCGAACCTTTCCAAGATGTTCGACCAAACACTTATTCGGTCGAACCCTTCTTTTTTCACCCTTGCTTCCTAAGGCACCAGAATTGTTAAAAAATTTTGCGTTTCGAAGCTCGATTTCAGAATGAAAATGGAGAAGATCTGAAAAACCCAACTAGTATCGGGTTCCCCTCAAAACGAGCTATCCAACGAATATAATTTTAGTATGTTTTGATTATATTATCTATCTATTTTTTAAGTTTTAATAAATATAGGTTTTTCACTGAAAACAAAACTCTCTATTCTGCACAAGTGGAAAAATAGAAGATTATCAAAAAAAAAATTTAAAAATATGATTGCACCAGATATTGGAGTTCTTGATCCAAAAAAGAATTCGGCACATACAAAGAAAAAGTTATGCTATACCGGTGTTATGTCTGAATTGAAATTGAATTTAAAACTATTAAAGCAAAAATATTCAATAAAAAAAACTATCTAACCAAGTGGAAGCACTAGATATCGAGTTACAAATCTACTTTGAAAGAATTGGAATTTTATCTTTCAAGGAAAAAAGTTATGCTTATATTGTGCGTCACTTTTTAAAAATGCTGTTTGAAAAAAACAATTTTCATGGGAGATAGAAAAAGAAGTGCAATCTGATTCCAAAAAATTTGAAAAAAATATTTTTAGAATCTACAGACAAAATATGACAAGACTCTAGTTTGCATCATCTTCAAATTATTTACGGTTTAATCGCTATAGGTGCCCGAATGTGGAGATTGTGTTTAAAAAAAAATATCAGTGTCCAGTTTGGCCAAAAATTGTAAACCACTATTGTGGGATCACCCTAGACGGAGGAGAACGCCTTAATATTTGCACTCAAGAATTGATCACAAAATTAGGGTTCTCTAAAAATGTAGTTGATCCAAGTAAAAAGATTACCATAAAGGCATATGATGAAGAGGAACGCTCATCTAAAGGATCAGTTACTTTACCAATTCGAATTGGCCCTATGGTAAAGGATGTGGTTTGTCAAGTCCTTGATCTCCCACTGACCTATAATATCCTCCTTGGAAGACCCTGGATTCATGCAATGCAAGCAGTACCTTCTACATATCACCAGTGCATTAAATTCCCCCATAATGGTGTTGAAATCACAATACGAGGAGATCCAAACCCTTTCATGTATTGCCATAATCTAAGCCCTAAAATTGAAATCACAAACCCAAGCAATCGTGAAGTATTTCCTTCCCAAGCATATGTTGATCCTGAGTCCTTAAAAGCATCTTCCTCAAAATCCAATGCAGCCGAGATCAAAATACAGGTAAAAGAACAAGGAGTGGGAGAATATACCTTGAATCATGCCCTTTGTATTGGAAAACTACCTTTATCTCCCCACATCTATGGCAAACCACAAATGACTAAGACCACATCAGATGCAAATACCATAGTGATTTGTAAATCAACTACTTTCAAAAAATGGGGAACCCTTTATAATGAAACAGAAGAAGCTGATCTCCTAAACTGGTTATACAAAGATGAAGATACAGAAAAAGAACAGACTGGAATAAAGATACCTGTTGAACAATATGGTAAAGGATTTGATATTATGAAACAAATGGGATATGATGGTAAAAGTCCTCTCGGCTTACAAAAATAGGGTATCTTGGAACCAATACAAACTACTCATACACAAAAAGTCCCTGGTTGAGGATATGACGCGCAGAAAGATAAGACCTTGAGTACCGCGTGTGCTTCAAGTAAGGAAGTAGAGTCCTCTAATGCTACAAAGACAAATGCGGAAAGTGCCATCAATGACTTCATTGACATTTATGATTATGATAGTTTCCCTACCCTTGAACCCAATCATGATATTTGTACCCTTGAATCCATTCAAAATCTTGACTCGAATCATGACTCTTTACCCTTGGTTCACCCCGAACTCATTGATTTCGATCAGAAGGGACCACCACAACTGGATGTGTTTGAAAATGATGAGGCAATCATAAACTTTCTAGGAGCACGAGAAGACACACCTCTTGAAGATCATAAAGCAGGATTCATCATAGAACTCAATAGTGCGGCTTATTTTGGGGGGAGTGCCAAGCCTTTCAGTCACAAAATTATAGAAAATATAAATAGGTCTTCTAGTGAAAACTGCTCTGCGGCACTATTAGACCCGAAAAAAAGTAAAAATAAAGGACGTATCCAAGGGTGAAAACCTCTCTGAGGCGCCTGAGGATGGAGGGTTTGACGCACTTCCCTTAGCAATATATCATGAAAAATCATCTATGTTGGTGGCAAAGACAGTACCAACCAATCTGGGCACAGAAGAAAAACCAAAGATAATTCATTTAGCAGAATCATTAACACCTGGAGAGAGAATAGAGCATATTGAGTTTTACAAAGAAAGACAAGTTAACTTTGCATGGTCCTATGCAGATATGCCAGGACTTGATCCAGATCTAGTAATGCATCACTTGTCTTTACCACCGGGGACAAAACCTGTTAAACAAAAGTTGAGAAAAATGCACCCACACATTGCTCTATTGGTAAAAGTTGAATTACAAAAGTTGCTAGATGTGGGATTTATCAGACCTGTTGACTATGCTGATTAGATTTCAAATTTAGTACCAGTTTCAAAGCCTGATGGAGGCATTCGAGTTTGCATAGATTTTAGAGATTTAAACAAAGCTTGTCCTAAGGATGACTTCCCACTTCCAAACATTGACATGATAGTGGATTTGACAGCAGGGCATGAAATGTTATCCCTCATGGATGGTTTCTCAGGCTACAATTAGATTAAAATTGCTCCTGAAGATCAAATTAAGACAACATTCACTTGTCCTTGGGGAACCTTTTGTTGGAATGTCATGCCCTTTGGGTCGAAGAACGCCGACGCTACCTACCAACGTGCAATGACCACTATCTTCCATGACATGATGCATAACTATTTGGAAGACTATGCAGATGATTTGTTGGGAAAATCCTACACCAGAGCAGGACATCTAGAGATCATGGATAAAATTTTCACAAGATTAGAACAATACAAGGTCCGATTGAATCCAAAGAAATGTGCATTTGGGGTAACCTCTAGAAAACTCCTTGGATATATTGTATCATCTAAAGGAATTGAAGCTGATCCTGCAAAAATAAAGGCTATACTTGAAATGCCTCCACCTAAGAATATTAGACAGTTGAGATCATTGCAAGAAAACTTCAGTCTATCCGTCGTTTTATAGCACAACTTGTAGATAAATGTCAACCCTTTCAGCATATGTTACACAAGAATGTTTCATTTAGATGGGACGACAAGTGTGATCAAGATTTTCAGGAAATCAAAGAATATTTGATGACACCACTAGTATTAGTACCTCCTATAGATGACAAACCTTTACTTCTATATATATCCACAACTACCACAACACTAGGGGCACTTTTGGCACAACATGACTCTGAAGGAAAGGAACATGCAATCTATTACATCAGTTGTACTCTAGTGGGATACAAGCTCAATTATAGTCCTATTGAAAGAGCATACCTTGCTGTAGTTTTTGCATCACAAAAGCTGAGACATTACATGCTTACACACCAGACAAAGCTCATTGAAAAAATTGATCCTCTTAAGTACCTCTTGAACAAAGCAACACTCACAGGACGATTATCTAAATGGGTGATGATTCTTAGCGAGTTTGATATTGAGTACATAGAAAGAAAAGAAATCAAAGGACAAGCTATCACAGATCAACTCGCCGATGCTCCTATGACGGATGATCATCCTCTTACTACTGAGTTTCCTAATGAATCAATCTTCAATATGGAATCTACACATCTATGGACTTTATATTTTGATGGCTTCTTCACACAAGGTGGTTCTGGCACTGGAATTCTCTTTGTCACTCCACAAGGGGATTGTATACCTAAAGCTTATAAGATACAATTTACATGTACCAACACTATTGCAGAATATGAGGCATTAATTTTAGGGCTTCGTATAGCTGTGCAATGGAAGATCCTTGAGTTGTGTTTTCTTGGTGACTCTCAGCTAGTGATTAGACAAGTTAATGATGACTATAAAACAAAAGATGAAAAATTGATGCCTTACAAAAGAATGGTGGATGATTTCAAGGCCTATTTCACATTAATCTCTTTTGAGCAGATTCCTCGAGATAACAATAGAGCTGCTAATGCAATGGAAACAATTGGTTCACTTGTAGAAATGCCACGTAATGCCACTTACTGTGAGTTCCTGGTAGAACCTCTTTTGGAACCTGCTTACAATATACCACAATCTAAAATGATTTGTCTCATTGTTGGTCCTAATTCCCAATGGTATGGGGATATTTATACCTATCTTCGAGATAACATCTTGCCATCAAACCTATCCAATAAATCTCGTAAAACCTTTATCCGTCAAGCTTCCCGCTATGTGATCTTAGCTGATACCCTTTACCGCCGAGGTCTCGATGGTACTTTACTTAGATGTCTTAGCACGATGAGGTCAAAACTGCTTTACAAGACATACATGAAGGTATATGTGGGGCACATTCTAGCGGTCCTACCTTAGCCAAGAAACTCTTGCGTATGGGTTATTATTGGCCTTCAATGGAAAAGGATGCTTATCAATTTGTTAAAAAATGCAAGTTGTGTCAAAAACATGCAGACTTGATACATGCTCCCGCACAAGAATTGCAGTCTCTTGCTACACCATGCCCCTTTTATTATTGGGGACTCAATCTTGTGGGCAAGATCCATCCTCCTTCCTCCAATGGTCATAAGTTCATTCTCATTGCCACCAACTATTTCACGAAATGGATTGAAGCTGTTCCTCTCACTCATATCACTGGAAAACAAATAGCCACCTTCATATTGAACTACATCATCTGTTGTTATGGTGTTCCTCTATCCATCATCACAGATAATGGTCGTCCATTCAAAAATCAGGATGTCCGCGAACTTTGTGAAAAATTCCATATACAACATCATTTTTCCACACCTTACTATCCTCAAGGTAATGGTCAGGCTGAGGCTTCTAACAAAACCATTCTCAAAATTCTTAAAAAGATGGTCAATGAAGCTAGTCGAGATTGGCATATTCAACTAAATCCTGCACTATGGGCTTATCGCACAAGTGTCCGCACTCCCACAGGTGCTACCCCATATGCCCTTGTATATGGATCTGAAGCCATCTTGCCCATTGAGGTTGAGTTGCCCTCTTTGCGTGTTTCTTTGCGCAATCAAATCAGTGATGAAGAATATTGAGTTTCTCATTTGCAGTCCAAGTTGGAACTATTGGATGAATGAAGACAAACTGCTTTCAATCATCTTAGAGCATACTAGCAACGAATGTGTCGAAGTTATAATCAGAAAGTGAAACCATGTACATTTGAGGTTGGGGATCTTGTTCTTCATGAAAATCCTCGCACTCAACAAGATAGAGAAAAGAAGGGTAAATTTGAGCCTAACTGGTTGGGTCCATACGTTATCACTGCTGTGTATGGATCTGGGGCATACCAGTTATCTACTCCGAAAGGTGAATTGCTTAGTGATCCCATCAACAGTATGCACATTCGCAAGTTTTATACCTAAATGCTTCAGAGGGTACAATCTTTTCAAAAGTCCTGAAAAAATTAAAAAAAATTAAAAAAATAAAAAAAGAAAGAAAAAGAAAAAAAGAAAAGAGAAATCCATTCGTTCAATGGTGAAAACCACTTCAGTGGCGCCTTGAGCAAGTACCATGGTGAAAATTGAGAAATTGGTGCCATGTGTAGAGGCTTTGCTCCTCTTTCCTTTGAAGCTCTACTTGATCTTTTCATTCATCCTCCACTTCATAATGACCTTTTCACACTCACCATGACTTGTGAATTATTCAGCATTCCCCTCACTTGCTCGCTTTGCCACGCATACTAGGTTGGTCCTATCCCTCACTAGGGCATTTCCTTAACCTTAGCTATGGGTTAGGATACTGAGCATCTCACGGTCAGAGAAACCACCTTCTTTGTCTATCTGCTCATCTATTTCCATCATAAAATGTCTTGAAAAAATCCAAAAAAAAATTCATAAAATGTCCTGAAAAAAATAAAAATAAAAATCATAAAATTTCTTGAAAAAAATCCAAAAAAAATCATAAAATGTCCTAAAAATCCAAAAAATCATAAAATGTCTTGAAAAAAATTCAAAAAAATCATAAAATGTCCTGAACAAATTCAAAAAAATCATAAAATGTCCTAAAAAAATTCAAAAAAAACAATAAAAAAATGTCCTAAAGAAAACACAAAAATTCCAAAAAAACATAGTCATGTCAGTCAACACAGTCACGTCAATTTAAGTCTTGATTAGTCTTTATCATTGTCAAACTACATTGTCTCTGCGCATTTGCTACGTAGGCAAGACTCATTTTCGAGCCCCTGAGACATTAGGTCAGTCCTATTAGGTTTGTCAAAATAAATGATGGCTCAATCTTTCGTCAATAAGACAAAGTCTTTGGTCGTGTCGAACTACAAGGTCTTTGAGTGCATGACGTAGGCAAGGCCATCTATTGATGAGCCCCCAAGGCCGCACTAGGTCAGTCCATTAGGGTTCATGGCACTACATTGGCACACACGTCAAAAGTCTTCAATCATTTTCTACATGGGAAAACTCCTCAAACAAAGAAAATCATGACAATCAGTTATTTCAGCATGGCAATCTCATCAGCACATCACTCACATCATCATGACAATATCAGCATATAGTCAAATAAAAGTCAAACTCGGTCAAAGCAAGTCAAATAATCATAAACCAGTCAAACTGTCAAATTTCAGTGTTCTTCAGATGTGTCCTTTTGAAGAACCAACTCTGTCATTTATGCCTTAGGATGTGTCCTTCCTAGGCATCGTCACTATTTCGAGGGACCCCTTACAACCATTAGGGATAAAATCCTCTTATCATCGGCATTATTTAGGGTGTGTCCTTCCTGAATTCACCAATTCTCGACATTTTCCAAGGTCATCAAAACTTTAAATATTTTGACATCTCGACATTATCAAACATGGAATCTTGGCATTAGAACAGTGGATATCCAGATGCACTTGACAAACACTGGACAATTGTCTTTTAGTTTTTATCATGATATTAGTTTTTCAGCGAGATCCCACTAACTAGGATTTAGAGAAGCAGCGACGTATCATGACAATTGACACGCATGACTACTAGTTTCTCAGCGAGGTCCTGATCTTGGGATTTAGAAAAACAATGAAATATCATGGTAAGGGCTTTATTTGTTTTTGTATTTTCAACAATCATGCTACTAGTTTCTCAAGGATGTCCTGGAAACAGGATTTAGAGAAGCAGCGACGTTTCATGATTTGTCCTTATCTTTTTTTTACATGTGGTTGATTATGGCAAACACACTAGGGTAAGCATGCTCCTAGTATGAGTCATGATCATCCTTGTCTGTGACTATTTGTCTTACGTGATGGTACGACCTTGCACACCTTGATCTATGCCATATCATGGTGTTTATTGGCCATTACAACAGTTCACCCAATGACGACTAAGAGCAATAAATATTAAAATCCTATGTCAATGTTTTGAAGGATTTGGTCTAGGAACTAACATGCATCTTCTTTAGTCTTGTCATCTTCTCTCACTCATCTCATATAGGCATTGCATCGATATCATCATCCATATCTTTTGCACTAACATTTCTTGTCTCTTCATATTCTAGTCCTTTGATTAATTTCGAGAGCACACCCATGTTCTTGGAACCTGTCTGTCCTCTCGAGGGGGCATACCATAACCCTCCTCGTCATTCTTCCTCATCTTATTTTGCACTAGGGCATATTCTCCACTTATTTTCTTTGTCACAATGCGACATGCTACATTATGACAAAGAGGGGAAAAATGTAGACACATAAAATTGTCCTAGGCTTGCAACTCTTAGATTATTCAACATTGCCCCTTTCATTCTTAATAATTAAATAATTTTTAATTATTTGATTATTTTCTAAAGTCATAATTCTTCTATTAATTAAATAATTTTAATTATTTAATTAATTCATTTTTATCTTTATTCTCCTTTGATTATTTAAATAAATTTTATTTATTTAATTACGTCACTAATTAAGTCCCCTTCTTTTAAAATTAAATAGATTCTAATTTATTTAATTTTGTCCACTTTCCACTATAATTAAATAATTATTTTAATTATTTAATTATTCATTAGCCTCTTCTCTCATTAAATTAAATAAATTTTATTTATTTAATTTGGTCCACTCTCTTGAATTTTGAATTAAATCATTATTTAATTCAAAATGATTCTTTTTGTCACATTCTCTATAATTAAATAATATTTTAATTATTTAATTATTCATTGGTCACCTAAATTAAATAATTTTTATTATTTAATTTCTCCAGCAACCTCTTTGTCCATGCCAATCTTATCTTCCACATCAAATCTTATCTCTTGACATCTCATTCAATTTCATCCCTTGATTGAATTATCTCATAATTCAATCTCAACCTTTCATTTCTTGTCATTGCCCTAATTTTGACCCAACCCTATTCCATACTACAACATTCAATCTTGACCATTGATTCTAGGGTATTTGTCATCTTTTCATCCTAGCCACACATTCAAAATTGCAGTTTCTATAAAATGGCAATTTTGTTCTTATTTCATATCTCATGCTCATTTTGTCAACTTAGGCTATTATTATTGTCATTTGTAGTCATTGTCATTTTAGTCTATTGTGAAGTCATTTCTTTTAAACAAATCCTTCAACATTTGCATAGGGCTTTGGCATTAGTCTAGGTGCTCATTTGAAATATGAGGGCCTCATTCGATTTGCTGCAAACTAGAAGGTGTAACAAAGGTGAAGCATGGAAGATGAAGATTTATGGTAACATTGTTCCTTTATTTTCATGTTTATTTCCTTTGTGCTTTGTTATTTCAATGGATTTTTGGTGTTTATTGTTTAATAAGCTAACTATCTAAATTTTCCATATTTACAATAGTAAGTAATGGTGTTTCAAATAAAGTAGATATAAGCACTTGGGGATGGAATATGACCCAACTATCAAAGATTAATGAATGATTGATTTGACAATGTTGTTGATATGGGAAGGGTGCATCTTGAGAACATAGTGATGATTAGTTGAGATTATATTTGATGGATGCTTCAATTCTTGGATAGCTTTGTATTAGCATTAGATAGATTATGGGATGCTACCTCAAGAACACGAGTAGGTTTGTGTGTTGAATTAGTTAATAGATGGAACTATGAATTGGGAAAGTATGATGGAGTTATTAGATGAGGCTATTTTATTATGGATTGTAATGTTAGAAGTGGAAATGGAGTGTGATATTTTTGGAGTACTTTGAGCATAAATAGATGCTAGGAATCTACAAAGAGATTGTAATATGTTTGAACAATAATTTATATTTTGGATAGATGTTATGAATCATGATATGATGGCTCATGATGATGATGTACCATATGTCTATCAAAATACAAAATCAAAATATAAAATGAAATATAGACACAAGGATACATGAATAACAATAAAGATAAACACAAAAATGGATAAAAAACAACATTTGTATGAAGAGCAACAATAAAGATGAAAGTAAAGACAAGATTCATGTCCCAAAAATTATAACCTCAAGACATAACATAGTATAAAAAAATATGGAATCACTAGGGAAATATATTGTGGGAACTAAAACAAAAATGATATGTATTTGTTTTGAAGTTTTAAATTTTTAATACAAAGAAAAATAAGAAAACACACACACAAGCAACAAATCATATATAAAATATTAAAAGATGAGACAAAAAGTACTTTACCCTTGACCAAGCTTAAATAAAATTTTTGATTGATTTGATGATGATGATAATGTTGTTGATGTAGGAATAATATATTATGAGAACAACATAAGAATTAGGAAGGATATATCCTGATGATGATTGGTTTCTTTTATCAAGGTTTTGTGAGTACCCTTGCAAATATGCACATAACCTAAACTCTATTCCATGGGTTAGTTCATGCAAACTCACTAAATACTCCTATGAAATAATGCATGATGCCTCTCTAACAAGATAACAAAACAAGACTACTTAGAAGTATGAAAGAGACATGATGCACACCTATTCATAGTGGATTGGTGTCACTTGTGAGAAATGACCCTTTCCCAATCCTTGCCAAGCTCAATGATAGATGCCTTGAAGATGGAGTGAAATGGGAAAAATTAGTTCTCAATTGAAGAGAGTAACTTTGTATGAATATTGTGGATGGATTGTTGAAGAATGAGGCTTCTACTTATAGACTCTCAAGTTGAAAGAGTGCTCAAAAGAGAGAAATGTAGGCTAAAGATTTGGCCAATTAGAAGGAGCCATTTGTCACCTTGTCACTGGTTGAGGAATGTGCAAGTTTTGGTCAATGTGCCAATAAATGAGATTGGTTGGCCTTTTCAAATTCAAATTTCACTTGTTGAAGGGAGAAAAGGAAATTTAAATGCCAAGTGGGGGACATGTAAGAGGGGAGTTATTGCCATGTTGGAAGGGACAAGTCAACTTTCTTTCAAATTCAAACTTGAGGAATATTCTCCAAAGATGCTTTGTTGAGGGAAAATGATGATTTTAATAAATGAATTAAAATGCTTTTTTTTTGCAAGTGGGAAAAGTTAGAGGATGTGATGGGTGTTGGATTAGATTTAATCAAGATTAGATTAATTAAGATGATGTTAGATGCTTTCGACCCATTTGACTTAAATACTTTGATTTATTTAAATCAAAGGGGATGGAATATGAATTTGAGATTTAATTAAATAAAGTTTGGTTTATTTAATTAAAAGGGGGATGTGAGATAAAGGTTAGTCAATTTGAAGGAGATGAACTTAGGAGATGATTTATGAAAGATGGAATGTTAGGATGTGATTAAAATTGATTTATTTAAATGAGGTAACATTTGGTAAAGTGAATTTATTTAATTGAAGGATGAAATGTTAGATTTAATTAAATGAAAGTTATTTAATTAAACCGGTGGATTGAAATGCATGCATATTTTGTGTGTCTACATTTTTCCCCTATTTGAAGCAATGTACTTCCTGTGTTGGTTCAAAGAATAAACTTGTTGTGATCAAAATTCAATTTTTATTTATTTTTTTGGATGCCCCAGCAGAAAGAAGTACACTAGTACATTGCCCCCTCAAGAGATTGAGCAAAAAGATTCAATTTGAGGGTCAATCTTGCGATAAAGAGGTTCAAGATGGACGCATGGATGGTTATGATGATGATGCAAATGAGATGATTGTAAGATGCTTAGAATAACCAATCTATATTATCCTAAATCACTTAAAATGATGATATGATGTGATGATGGATGATGCGATAATTCCTATATGATTATACAATTAATGTTTTATGCAAATGTATGATTAGACGATAGGCTATTATAGGTGGGAATTCCACCAGAAAAGTCTAACTGTCTGATGCCGGATTAGACTATTCCGATTGATGGGCTATTCCGGTGGGAAAACGTACGTGCGCATTCAAAGCAATTACCAAGCATGGGCGAGTGGAAGGGAGTTGGTGGAGTCATTTACGAAGCATGGAGCCATGTTTCTTGTTGTTTAATCTTCACGTGGGACAATGGGGGAAATCATCATGATCTAGTAGGAAGATTCTGGGGGTTTGAGCGATGGCTGCTCCCCTGCTCAAGAGGGAGCTATATGGGGAAACAAAATTTTGGATCAGAGAGCTTGGCATTTGGGGGAGATAGAAGAAATAACATTGGTAGTATTAATAATTTCTAAAAACTCTACCCATTTACTTGGATTAACACATGCGCAGAATGATAACAAAAGTTTTGAAGAAGCTTGAGGTAAGTCAACGTCCATATTTTCAGTGAGTTTTGTTCTTTTGTCTTTCTTAGGAATCAATACATGGCTGAATGATTCTCTTGGTGGTGTTTTAATGCATTCTTGAAGAAACTTGTCACTGTTGGTTCAATGGAAGCATTGGTTTTGTGGTCTAATGAATGGTTTCTCTCCTGTAAAACAAATGCTTTTCTTTTGTTTACCTTTAGCTGGGGTGGATGACCTTTATCATGTTGTTTAAAATCTTTAGAACCTTAATCCAAGTTTGAAGTAATTGTAGTATTGTTACTTCTGGGAAGAACTATGACACATTATCACTACTCATTTGCAAATAGTTCCCTTTCCAATATGAAAATCCACATTTAATAAATATATTTATTTCTTGATACTTAAAGGTTGTTGTGCCCTGCTCCAAAGCTCCCAATTTGGAATATGTAGGTAGATTACTAGAAAAGGTTCCAGTAATTGGCGTTACACCTGCCAATCTTACATTGCTTGAAAGTTCCTAAAGCCACTCCAAATATTCCATTTCATGCATATCCTACAATCAATGTAGTCATTGAGACCACAAACCTTTGAGGCATTCTGTCAAACAGTTCACGTGCCTGGTCTATGCTTTGAGAGATGTTGTCAAATAGTTCACATGCCTTTTTTATGTATTTGCATCTTGTATACATACCTACTAGGGCAGAAAAACACCACATTATCCATCCACTCACTACAACATTACTTACATACATACACAAAATCTGTTACCTATGAAGAGTACCTTAAAAAGTCCGATAGAATAGCAGAGAGATTTCCTTCAGAGTCTCGCCTCAAGATCTTCTTAGCAATGGCCTCAAATAAAAGTAAAATGATTATTGTACCCCAGAATTCGAGAGTAAATGTTTTCCAAACATGTGAGAGGATATCAGGTGTCGTAGTCTTGGCAAGAACCACCATCACAATGCCTGTTTGGGAGAAAAGACTATGTGAACTCTATGATTTTGTTGCAGTGTGCCAGAGTCGTAAAGTCACCCAACGTGTCATTGAATATCTATACAATTTCCTCCCAAAATCAAACACAACAACACTATCTAAAATTGATTAATTCAAATATTTTGATGAACAATTGTCTTTAATTCAAATATTTCATTTGATAGGGGAGTGGGGATAAAGAAACAAACATTGTTTTGGACTTCTTGATTAAATCATTATAACTATTGGTAATGTTTCCGTCGTCCAGGTAAGGATAGAGATCGTAAGGTAATGCATAGAGAAGTTGTTGGAGGGTAGCATCAAATACGTCTTTGTAGAAACTGGTGATGGTGCTTTCGTTGTGAGCTAGGTCAAATTTCACTCGCACCATTTCTTTCCAACCAGGCTTGACAGGCACTGCGATCTTGAGCCTGGAATAAATCACCCAACCACGAGGAATTTATGTTGATCGACAAGGTGCATTGATGAGGAGAGGGCGTGGGTAACCATACAAGATCGTGCAGTTAATAAGTATGGCACCCACCTACTCACCCCATACTTCCGTCCACCTTCCCACGTGAATGGAGTAAGTACTGGCAATGGAAAACTTCTTGGTGTTAGAGTGGGTTTTCCAATTTGCACGGACATATTCCCTATGCAGTCCAATAACCAGCGTACAATATACAGTCCATTCATTACTGCATAGGTATGGGTTAGGTGTTAGTCAGGATGGTTTCGAAGTGGAGTGTGGAAGAGTTGTACTTGGCCTCAGCAGCACATACAGCCAGTAGTGAATGGTAGAATTAAATTCTTCATCGCTCAACAGTAGGGGGAGACAATATTTAGGTAAGAGCATTGATGGAGAGTCATTGTGATGAGTAGGGGAATGACTAATAGAATGATATTCCCTTATAACTACAACTTCTAGATCATAGGAGTTGTGGAACAAAATGATATCCTCCTGAACTTGTTTCTCCGTAGCCAGAGCTGATTGGAATGTCTTGTGAATTTCATCTTCAGTCCCAAGCATCCACACAAATTGTGTGGAATGCAAAAGTGGCATGGAGGGAAGAACATTGATCATCTTAATAATCAAGATTTCTGGATAAAACTGTGTGCAATTGAAAAAATCGCACACAGTTTTATCCAGAAATCTTGATTATTAATGATCATGGACTGTGGAAACAAAATGTTATTAATTGATCATCTTATTCACCTATGTAGTGCATGCCATCACAAGTTACCCCAATAATTAGAGGCAAATCCAAAATTTGTGAAAAGTAAAGCTTGAAGCTTACAACCTGAGGGGAAGATGTACCCTTGGGAGAAAGGATGCCTAAAGAGATCAATCTTGAAGGCATATGGCAGCTAGCGGTAGTTGCAACAGAGACCAACTTAAAAATAGCGTATGGAATACCAAATTGCTTGGCTACTTCCTTAATGAAGAAAACGGCCAAGTACAAAGGCGTCAACAATTAAAGCCGTTGTGGAAAAATCCTTAGCGGTGGATTCAAAAACCTCTGTTGAGAAAAACCCTAGGGACAAAAATACCCTTTCTGGGTCTGCATCTTCTTCTTCTTTTTTGTCAAATGATGGGGTTTGATGATGGCTATTGTAGGAGAAACGTGTAGTGTTCCGAATCGGTGTGGTTCGTGTAGGAAGAGAGTGGGTTTGGCGAGATTTAAGTGCAAATGTGGGGATATTTTCTGTTCATCGCATGGCTATTCTAAACATCATGAGTGTTCTTTTGATTACAAGGTGGCCGATTGAAGGGATATTGAGAAGGAAAATCCTCTTGTGAAGGCCGAGAAACTTCAGAAGATTTACGATCAGGTTGGGGTTTTAATCTATTTTAGTGTTAGGGTAAAGGTTCATTTTCCTTTTCTGGGTTAGGGTTTTATTTTCATTTTTTTATTTGTTTTCTCAGTTTGAGTTATGAGCCACAAGGATTTTATGGCTACAATTGTATAGTTTAAATCTGGGTAATTTTTTATCTATAGGTTTGGAGGGGTGTAGGTTATTCATATGATCCTGATGAATTCGATAGAACAATTTCAGTAATCAAAATTTTAATAGTATATTGTAGTTGTCTATTTTGTTGAATTTAAAAAAAGATTTTCATTATTTGAATTTTAGTAAATTGTTATAGCAGCTCTGTAATTCTCCTGTATTTGAGGAAATGGTTTCAATAAATTGGTTTAATTTGGATATCTTGAATTAGTTTGTGCAGAGAGTATACGAGCTTTCGCAAGAACGTTATGAAGTTAGGGAAAATAAACGCAGTCTATAATTGATGCAGAGACCAAGGGTTTTGAAAGGTATGCAAAGAGTGGGTAGTGGCTTGGAATAAGCAGGCTGTTACATCTCAACTGTACTTGCAAAGAGTTGTCTACTTCAATGCATGTATCATGCATAGTATTCATCATTTTGATTTGTAAGGTGAAATTTGAAATCACCATTCAATTTGTCTACATGACTGGAAATTTCAAAGCAAGCCTAGAAATCTTGATTGGTTTGCCATGTATGTTAAATCAAATGAAATGTATAGAAATCAAGTAACATCAATAGTTATGATGGATGTAATTTTCTGACTTCCACAACAGTCCCAAAGCATTATCTATTGTCCTTTTATTTCCAGTGTCCTTTTTCATTGTGAGTACACTGACAAACTATAGATGAATATAAAAATTAATTCAATTCCTTGTTAACAACTGCATTTGAAGGTGGTGAAGATTTGTTTGGTTGCACAAATAGTCATTTTCATTGATGAGCATGAGATGATCAAACCTTTAATATTCACAACAAACTGGTAATAGATTGATGATTATTCGTTACTAGTAGCATGTTTTATTTTGAGTTCCAATTCCTATTGATTTGATTTTCTTTTTACTCCAATTTGTGCATCATGTCTAATGGTTTTAATAGTTCCCTTGTTTAATTTAAGCCTTTTCAAAAGCTTCAACGATTAGAATTCAGTTGAAAATGGATGTATGCCAAGAATTGATAGAGATCCAAATTTTTCATGCGTGCATATTTCCCCATGGCTTAGAAAAGTGACTGACTAACATTAGATATTGATTTATACAACTTTCATGATTCGAAGGATGTCCTTACCCTACTCCAATGCTCCCATTTGTGACAGGCTGGAAGTCTCTCCACTCTCTTTACGTGCCTTTAGACATAGGAAGTCTCTCCAATTTTTTGATGTTAAAAAGTAACAATTAGTTATATGATTTCATTAGCCCAAGTCAACTGGTAAGTGTCTTTTCAAAGTTTCCAAATCATACATTACTTTGAAATATTTTTTTGAATGGTTGTATGCATTGTTTTAGGAAAATTCTGTAAGTCCACACTGAACAGTGGTGGCTTTGGACTGCTATTTAGAATTGTAAAATATACCAAATTGATAGTTTCAACTATCTGGTTGAAATTTGACTATTTACGCTTCAGGATAGGACTGTGATTAAAATGACGCCCATATTTTAAAAAAATGAGATTTAGATTTGGTTCAATGGATTTCAGGGAGCGGGTCTTTATGCATTTGGGAGGCATTATACCCAAGTTCAGTTTTAGAAGTTTGGTTTTTGTAGGTATCTGATTAGAGTTACATCCATCTGTTTGAAGTGGGGTTTTGTATTGGATTGAATTCTGCAGGGTAGGTGGGTTTTGTGGGCAAGTGAATTTCAAATAGTGGGTCTTTTAGCATTTGGAAGGTATAGTACCAAATTAAGTTTTGGGCCTTCTAAATTTTGAGATTTGAACATAGGATTGTGTATATGAATTATCGGAAGAGTTGGGTCTTGGGTATTGGATTATTTTGTAATTTGTAATTTGGTGATAGTTTTTTGTGAATAATTGGATTTTTAAATTGACTAATATGATTTCAGGTACAATATCTTGTTTGCAAAATCCAATTTTGGGGGAGCCCTCCAAAGGAATCTTGTATCGGATTGAGAATTATTCTTTCAAGAAGCATTACATTAGTAGCTCTCGTTCTTACTGTTGATGAAATCTCTGGGACTTGGCCTGCCTATGAAAACAAAGAGCCTTTCTTATCTAACACTACTATGTGGGTTCTTTATGGCATGGAATATTGGTGCCAATGATGTTGCAAATGCAATGGGAACTTTAGTTGGCTCAGGTGCACTAACATTAAGACAGGTTGTGTTGACAACATGACTCTTGGAGTTTTTGGGGGCCTTTTTGATGGGTTCACATGTCAGTAGCACCATGCAGAAAGGAATTTTGGTTGCAAATGTATTTAATGGTAGGGATTCTCTGCTATTTGGAGGTATGCTATCATCATTAGCAGCTACAGGCACATGGTTGCAGGTATGTTTGTAAACATAGATTATAGATTTCTTTAGCTGGAAATTCATTTTGAGCAACACAAATTTCTATTATTTTTCCATGCATAATTTCAGTCTTAAAAGTAGTGTTTCTTAGTAAAAATCAGTCTCACAATTACACTTTTGTCAACAATGACTTATGAGTTATGGGTATTGCATTTTTTGATATTGGTATGGGTTGTGCTATTTATTTTTGAGTGACTTTTTAGCAATCAGTTTTCATGGCTATAGTGAATATATCTGAGTGGGTCATCATGTATATGCATGATGTAGGCTTCAACTTGTTGCATTTTAATTCATAACCATATGTCCCTTGATGTGAAGGGCTACCGATGAATGATGCCTTAGTACTTGTTGATTTGTGTATAAGAAATCTTTTATATAAAAATATTGTAGATGATCGATTGATTTACAACAATTTGGTTGTCTGTTATTATACATAGAGACTAGTTTATGACATAGATGTTTGAAAGAGATTGTCTATCTAGTGTGTTTTCTGGTTCCTAACTAAAATTGTATGGCTTTTTTATCTACAAGATAATTATCACTGTTTGGAGGCTTTTGTGGAGAATCAGTGCTTTTGCTATATGAGCATTATTAGAAAATAATAGCTCATTTTTAATGTGTTGTGTTTTATTTTGTGCATTGTGCAAACAAAATTACTTGAAAATTGAAATGATCTGAGACCTTTTAAGTACAGTGCAAAGTGATAGAAAGCAATGCATGAGATAACTACAACCGTGGAGAAGTAGGAAACTCATTCCTTTGCTTAGAAGTTGGCTAAGAATTGTGAAGTTTTTTTCCTATGTGTATAGGTCTTGAAGATAAATGACATATATCATAGAACTTCATCGTTAACCACCAACAATAATAACTAATTTAATATATCATAGAACTTGTGAGTATATCCTGCTATCGGCGTAACCATTGCACCTCGTTGAGGTGCAAGTGCTAGTTTTATGAGATGCTTAGACTAATAGATCTATATTATGATGATGAACATGCATGTGAGATGATGTGCAGAATGCTGATGGTTTGTGGATGCAGGATGGATGCACTAGTGATGATGATTAATTGATCATGAGGTGATGTTAGTGCGAAGATGAAGAAATGAGAAATGAAATGATGACAAGAGGATCCAACAAGCCAAATTTATGAGCGATGATGATGAAAAATGGATGATTTGCTTATCAAGAATTGGGATTTTAAAAGGGCCACTTACCTTATGTTTGATAACATGCCTAAGCATGATGCATCAAGGTATAAAGGACCAGGATGGCATTGTACTTAGTGTGATGGAATCTGACTTGACAAATAGATAGGAGTATTCTTGTTCATACCTGACATACAAAAACCTTGCTAGGATGCACTTTAGAAGTTTCAAGCATCTCAGACCAAAACACAGAAAGGTATAAGCTATCAGTGCAATAGTCAACAAGTTGCCTAAAACACCTTCCATACATATCTAACAAAGCAAGTATTCGCCAAGTTACATTACAAGAATGTCTAACAAGCATAGAAGACAAAAGATAATGATCATTTCCCCATTCCTATCTCTCTAAATCCATTTATTTGGAAATCATCAAAAGGTTATTGGAATGACCGCAAAGAGATAAGTCAAAAGACAAAGATAAAGTAAACAAACAAGCTGACGTTTTTCAATTTCGCTAACCAAAAGGGAATTTTTTTTTAGGGATAAGAACCGAAACTATTGCCAAAAGATAATGCCCATTGTAGGAAGGATACATCCTAGGACATGTTAGTGGATGGCGACATGTCATTTCGTTTATCCAAAGCATTCTTTCTAATAAATAATGCCCATTGTAGGAAGGATACATCCTAGGACATGATGTTATCAGATGTTTGAAATGGGATTGACTGGATTATAGGTTATCGACACAAAGAGTTGACCAACTTGTTTACGTACTAACTTAAACCTGAGACTTGATGTTTTGAATTTTCACTTTTAACCTGCTAGACTTTTTTCCAATTGTTTTACCAAAGGTTGAGGATAACAATCATTTATTATGAGTGATGTTATTGCAGGTGTAAGTGAGATGAGATAGATGGATTTTTTCAAATATTTGGATGTTTTTGGAGTTATGCAATGTTTTGAGGCTATTTTTTAGTATTTTTTGAGATTTTCCAAATGTTTTGGTTTTTTATTTTCGAATGTTTTGGGATTTTTTGATATTTTTACCAATAGACTAACCTAAGGACATATCCTAGGGGCCCCAGGGGCTGATCAATAGATTAGCCTTACCTACGTTATACACGCAGAGACCACATAGTTCCATTGACGACTTGACCGATTTACAGATGAAGATATACATGATGAAATACCAGTTTATTATGACAGACTCCTAAATGACTGACCTAGGTGTCTTGGGGGATGATCAAAGATCAACCTTTCCTATGTTCAAGGATCAAAGACCCATAGTTTGACAAGACAACTTTGTTTTTGAATTTTTTGATTGACTTTTTGACCTGTTTTTAGATTTTGATATGTTTTGAATGTTTTTGGATTTTGCAATTTTTTGATGTTTTTGGATTTTCTAATTTTTTATGTTTTTGGATTTTGTGATTTTAGGATTTCAAGAATATACATGAATCCGATCCGATGATAACATGTGCGTAGCGTGATGCAATAGACTACTCTGATAAAGGTAGGACAAACTAACCTTGGGAATGGGCCGAGTAGTACTAGGAGGGATCATGATACGAACACATAACCAAGCTATGATCCAAATGTGGGTGGATGAGTGATGGATGGGGATCTAAATGCAATGGATGATGGAAACGTAATGCATGGATGATGCATAACAAGTTGTAAAAATCATGGTGGATGGATAGTGCTTATTTACACAAGGCACCTGTTTGCCAAGTTTTCACCAAGGTATTTGTGCAAAGTGCCATCAAAGTGGTTTTCACTAGAGTAAATTTTTTTTCTTTACTATTTTTTATCCCTTTTCTAATTTTTTTTTTGCTTTTTTGCTTTTTTGTTGTCACCAAGATGCCTGTTTGCTAGGTTTTTGTCAAAGTAACCATTTTTTCAGGACATTTTCTATTTTATTTTTATTTTTTGGGTTCTATACCTTGAAAGTTTAGGCATAAAACATTTTGAGATGAGAGTTTTTCATGGGATCTTGTAGAGGTTCCCCTTCAAGTGTTGATAACTGATATGCCCCTGAATTATAGCTTGTTGTGATAAAAAATGGGCCCAACCAATTGGGTTCAAATTTTCCTTTGTTGTTTAGATTTGGGACATTCTTTTGATTCTCCTATAGTACAATTTCTGTGACTTGGAATGTTTTGGTTCTGATTTTCTTGTTATAGCTCCTCTTAAGTATGTTCTGATAGACTTGTAAATGATTTAAAGGGTCTATATGCCACTCATCCAATAGCTCCAGCTCATTCAGTCTTGAAACTCGGTACTCTTCATCCATGATGAGGTTTTGTAGTGATATTCTTAGTGATGGGAGATCGATCTCAATGGGGAGTACTGCTTCTGATCCATAGACCAGGGAGAAGGGGGTGGTGTCAGTGGGTGTGTGGATGCTAGTTCAGTAGGCCCAGAGGGCGGGATTGAGCTGCAGATGCCAGTCATGACCTGTGGCATTGACTGTTTTCTTGAGGATCTTTAAAATGGTTTTATTTATGGCTTCTGCTTGGCCATTGGCTTGGGGATAGTATGGGGTGGAGAAGCAATGTTGGATTTTGAAATTTTTGCACAAGTTGTAGACATCTTGATTCTTGAATGGTGTCCCATTATCTGAGATAATGGCTTGTGGGACACCATAGCGATAAATGAGATAGTTCAAGATGAACTTTGATATCTGTTTCCCGGTTATATATGTCATGGGTATGGCTTCCACCCATTTGGTAAAGTACTCAGTCACGGTTATGATGAAATTATGGCCATTAGATGAAGTGGGAGTGATTTCCCAATGAGATCGAGTCCCCATTGCAAAAAGGGCCATAGTGTGAGAATGGGATGAAGTTCTTGAGCTAGAGCATGGATAAGGTCCCCATGCTGCTAACATTGTAGACACCTTCTGACATAGTCATGTGCCTCTCTTTTCATTGTAGGCCAATAATACCCCATCCTCAACAATTTCTTGGCTAGGGTCATTCCACTCGAGTGTGAACCATAGATACTGTTATGTACTTCAGTTAAAGTGGTCACTGCCTCCTCAGTTTTTAAACAATGTAATAAGGTTCCTTCTATGCTCCTACGGTACAAGGTATCTCCTAGGATGATGAATTGGGATGCCTTTTTGACAAAATTTTGTTTTAAGGTTGAGGGTAAGTTAGCAGGTATGACACCTATTCACAAGTTGGTATAAATGTCATGGTACTAGGGATCACCGAGACCAATGATTTCACAATTTTTTTTATTCTGGTACCTCGAATGCGGGCACGAGAAGATTCTCTACCAAGAATTCATATTTTGGGACATTGTAAGGGATGTCCAGTAAGGATCCAATCATTGCCATGGCATCTTTTGCTCTATTGTTTGCTCTAGGAATCTGCTCAAATGTAATCTCGATAAAGGATTCCTTGAGAGTCTCCACCAGTTTCTTGTATGGAGTGAGCTTATCATCCTCAATCTGGTACTCACCATTCACTTGGTTTATTATCAGCTGAGAGTCTTCATATAGTTTGACAACCATGATGTGCCACTGCACTGCTATTCTAAGACCTATGGTTAAAGCCTCGTATTCTGCAATGTTGTTGGTGTAGGGAAACACCAATTTATAGGACCTTGGTATAAAGTCCCCTTGTGGGGTGATAAAGAAGACACCAGCTTTTGATCTATGTTGCATGTATGAGCCATCAAAGTAAAGTTTCCAATGGTCAGCTATGTTGAGATTGAAGATGGATTCGTTTGGAAACTCTGAGATGAGAGGATTCTCTAAATAGATTGGTGCTTCTGCAAGCTGATCTACGATGACTTGGCCTTTAATTTCTTTTTGCTCCACATATTCAATGTCATACTCTGATAGTATCATGACCCATTTGGCCATTCTTCTAGTGAGCATTGCCTTTGATAGTAAGTACGTGAGAGGTTCAATTTTGGCAATGAGTTTTATTTTATGTGCCAACATGTAATGTCTGAATTTTTGTGATGCAAACACTACTGCTAGACATACTTTATCGATGAATGAGTAATTTAACTCATGCCCAACCATTGTTCTGATGATATAATAGATGGCCCTTTTTGTCCCATTTTCATCGTGTTGAGCTAGAAGAGCTCCAAGGGATGTTTTTGTTGCTGACACATAGAGAATTAATGGCTTTCTTGGGATTGGTGGCATTAGCACTGGTGGTGTAAGCAGATATTCTTTGATCTTATTGAAGGCTTCTTCACACTTGTTATCCCACTTTTACGCTACTCCCTTGTGAAGTAGGTGAGAATATGGATTATGTTTATCTGCCAGCTGTGCTATGAACCTTCAGATGGACTGAAGCCTACTTTGGAGACCTCTCAATTGTTTTAATGTTTTGGGTGCCTCCATCTCAAGGATTACTTTTACCTTTATTGGATCTACCTCAATACGTCTCATTGACACTATGTATCCTAGCAAATTTCCTGATTGTATGCCGAAGATGCACTTCTTTGGATTTAATTAGACCTTGTATTCTTCTAGCCTGTCAAAAATAGTGCTTAAAGTTGCTATGTGATCCTTCCTCTTTCTAGATTTGGCTAGTGTGTCATCAACATAATCTTTGATAGTTTTATGGATCATGTCATGGAATATTAACGTCATGGCCCTTTGGTATGTTGCTCTTGCATTCTTCAAGATGAATGGCATCATATTCCAACAGTAAGTCCCCCATGGACAAGTGAAGGTCATTTTGTGTTGGTCTTCTTTAGCAATCACTATCTAGTTGTATCCCAAGAAACCATCCATGAAGGAAAGAATTTTGTGTCCTACTGTCATGTCTACAATCATGCCAATGTTGGGCAACAGGAAATCATCTTTTGGACATGCTTTGTTTAAATCCCTAAAATATGTGTAGATTTTGATGCCCCCATCAGGTTTTGAGACAAGAACCAGGTTTGACACCCATTCTGGATATTCTATTAGTCAAATGAATCCTACATCCAATAGCTTCTTTAGTTCCATTTTGAATATTAGGGTGATTTGAGGGTGCATTTTCCTGAGTTTTTGTCTAATGAGCTTTGCTTCAGAGTACACTGCTAGGTGATGAACTATAATTTCTGGATTGAGCCCTGGCAAGTCTGCATAGCTCCATGCAAAGTTAACTTGTCTCTCTCGTAAGAAGGCTGCTAGGAGTTCTTATTCTTCTGATAGTAATGATTCCACATAGATGTGATGTGCGAGATCTCCTTTGTTCCTAGATTAATTGGATTGCACTTTTATGCTAGGACTGCTAATTTTTCCTAATGAAGAGCTTTGAAAGGAAGATTGAATCTCCCATCCTTAGGTGCCTCGAAGAGGTTTTCACCATTGGATGCATCCTTTATTTTTACTTTTTTCATATTAGAGAGTGCCACAATGTGATTTTCACTCCAGGACTTAGATATTATTCTTAGATTCTCACTTTTGCGACTGAGGGATTCAACTGTTTCCCCATAATAGGCCTATGTATCTAGCTCAATGATGAATCCTGCTTTCTGATCCCCACACATAATAATATCCCATAGTCCCATGAATTCTGAGAGCACCTCATCATTTTTGAATGTGTCAAGAATTGGTGGTCCTCGTTGGTCGTAATCAATGAGTTGGGGGTAAACTAGGTGGATTTCATGATTTTGATGGTCTGACTCAAATGATAAGGTTCTAATGATGAGAAGAGTGGTATCCTCGAAGAGCCTAGGTGGGTTGTTTATGGGATCCTCATCATCACTACTACTATAGACATTAGTTATGTCAAATGTGAAGTTGTCTAAGACTTGACCTGTAAATACAGGTAAGTGAAGTTCGACTGCAGATAGCTGAGGAGGATTATTGACCTTTCTAACTGGAGGACTTCAACCACGTATGGTTATACTCAGAGGGGTACATCTAAGGCCAAGATTTCTCATTTGTGTCTCTGGAATGATAGGTATTATAAGTCGGCTATCATTTTTCCCAAGTCTCTAGTTTCTATCATAACCCATTGCAAGCATCATTTGCAAACCTCTGCTTCTCTCATCCATTGGTAGATTGGTTACTAGTCTATCATCTTGATATAGGAGATGAGATGGGTCCTCCTCTATGACTTCTTGACCGAGATCTCCCCAACTTCTAAAGTTGGGATAGTCTTCAGGGGATGTTTGAGATGTGGAGGCTTCATTTGATTGTGGACGTCCTCGTGATCTAGGAGATTGTGGTAACTCTCCTACCACAAAAGCATTTTTGGGAATCATGTAGTTTTTGCAACCATTATCCTAGATGATGAGTTTGATATCAGAGATGGTGGGAATGATGGGAGTGGCGGGTGTCTCTATCACATAAGTGGATGCGAGAGTGGTTGGATCAATGTACGGTGTTGACGGGCCTTCATCATTTTTAGGCACTTGAGGGATTTTGTAGTATTTTTCCTCAAGGTTCTTAGAGTAGGAGATTGGTTCAGGATCTCCATGGATGGTGGCCTCTTGTCCTTCATATGTGAATTTGACACATTGATGGAAAGTTGATGCTACCACTTGCATTGCATGAATCCATGAACGTCCTAGGAGAGTGTTATAAGGTAAGTCGAGGTCAAGACCTGACAGGTGGTTTCCATGATAGCTGGACCTACTTGAATAGGGATTTTGATTGTGCCTTGGGACACTCTTTCTTGATCATGATATGCTATGATTGTGATACCTTTTCCTTTTTCGATGGAATCCTCTGAGATTTTTAACTGATTAATGAGCTTGAGGGAACAAATATTCAAGTCAGCACCTCCATCCACCAAGAATTGCTTGACTTTACTTTTTCACACTAGGACCTATAAATGGAGTGCACGGTTATGAGATGGTTGAGCGAGAAAGTCCTGATCGGAGAACGTAAGGAGGTTTGGAGTGATGATGTTGTCGACCATATCTTGGAATTGTTTCACATCAAGATTTGCGGGGATGGTGGATGAAGCCAATGCTTCCTCAAGGATTTTCTTGTGGGCGGATGAGATTTTTAATAACTCCATGATGGAGATTTGTGTTGGCATTCTTTTTAGCTTTAATCAATGACATTGCAACCATTGGGAATAGATTTTGAATTGGACATGAAAGTTCTGTTTGGTTGGGATGAACCTGTGATAGTAACTTTTCTGCCTCTTGTGGTGACTCCACAATCGGCTTGAGATCCTTTGATAGTGATTACTGTGCGATATTTGTCTAGGGAGGTGACGACAGTTTCATACACATGATTCACGTTTTTTAAGGTTCCTTTCCCCTTATCAGTGTTATTGTTCCCTTTATTGTTATGGTTAGGCATCAGATTCATGTATATTTTGAGGTTTTGGTTTCCTATTGGCTATTCCACATTTATGATTCTTTGATCGATGAGGTCTTGGACTATTTTCTTTAACCTCATGCAATTGTTAGTGGTGTTCCCTTTGATTTTGTGGAATTCGCAGAGTTGATTTTCGTTGTCCCAAGGAGGTTTAACTTCTAGTTCTTGGTAGTTCTCATAGGTGGGAATCTTGATGAGGTTTTCATTTATCAGTTTCTTCTTGATGACTTCGAGTGGTTCCCCAAGAGATGTGTACTTTCACTTGATGGAATTCTTGTTTCGCTGGGGTGGTCCCCTTTGGTCATTAACGTTATTGATCACTTGATTATTTTTTTGATGTGTTGTGTTCGCGTGATGGTTGTTTTGATGATGGTTTTGGTTTTGTTGTGGTGTGGTGTGGGTGTGTTTTATCGAGGGGAATGAATGACAACTTTGGCATCGATGGCACCATCGTTTGTAATATTTTTATTTCTTTCCCATGTGCAAGGTTTGTCATTGTAATTGGTGGTTGGGTGATTATTCTATTGTTCAGGATATTAAGTTGATCCTCCAGGTTGTGTCATAAGGGCTCGTTTGATGCTAAGCCCCTTGGAAATCAACTGGGCATACGTGGTGATCCCTTGGACCTTGAGATGGAATGCCAAGAGGCCATCAAGATTGGATATGATAGTGCACACTTGTTGTTCCTCAGGCATGAACCATTTGCTCTAATTGGCCTTAGATTGCCATCATTGTAGGAATGAAGTGAATGATTCATTCTTACCTTGTTTTAGAGTTGATAGTTCTTCAAGACTGAAATCCATGGTGATATTGCATGTGTAGTTTTTGATGAATGTGCCTATGATTTCTTGGAATGTCTTGATGCTTGTAGGTAGGTGAGAGAACCATTCCATAGCGTGACTAGCCAAACTCCTAGGAAAGTCAGATCAAATAAGTATCATCATACATGACTTCCATGCAATGAACCTAGAATTCCCTGATGTGATCTTTAGGATTTCCCATCCCACGATACTTATCAAATTTGGGGATCTCAAATCCCTTTGGGAATGGTTTCATTACAAGGCTTCTATCAAACAGGTAAGGGAACAAGTTGCTAGGTGTTTTTGTGGTTCGCCCTGATTGAAGGTCAAGCACTTGTTGCGAGAGCAACCTGATTTGTGTTGTCACATCATTTTGTGTATCAGGGGGTGGGATGAAAGTGTTCTGAGGTGGTTCATCCATTGGTGGGATGGGTGGATTGGATGATTTTTGCATATTTTGTTGAGCCAAGTATGCTTGCAATAATACTTGTTGTTGTTCCTATTGCAATTGTGCTATTAGTGCCTTTTGTTGAGTTTGTTGTTGTGCTTATTGTTGAGCTGCTAATTGGGCTACTTCGTGCTATTCTTGATATTGCTTTAGCACTTGTTGATAAGCTTGTTGTTGCACTACTTGTTGTTGTGCAAGATACTGCGCTTGTGCTTGCGCCTATGTAGCTTGAGTGACTTGTTGTTGTTGTTGTTGTAATAAGGCTTGGGCTTGTGCAGCCTACTGTGCTTGTTGTGCGATTTGGGCAGCTTGAGCATCTTGTGCTACTTGAGTGGTTTGTTGAGCAGCTAATTGTGTGGCTTGCTGAGTAGCTAGTTGTGCGGCTTGCTAAGCAGCTAGATGTGTGGCTTGTTTTTTTTGTACTTGCAGGAATGCCTTTTGATAAGCATCTTGTTGAGCGGCTTGCAACACCATACTATATTGGCTTGATATATTGGAGCTTGGTGGTGGTGGAGGTGGAGGTGGATTCAAAATGGTGTTCATTGTGGAAGTGAGAGGTGTTGTCATGTAGGTGATTGGGGTTTGATTGGTGGATGGTGCAATTGATGTGGTTGGTCCTTGAGAGACTATGCTTTGAGATGTTAGGGGGGTGGTTGATGATGTCGTTATTTCTTGTGTAGTTGTCATTTGTTGTTGCAATGTCGATGACAAGTTTTGAAAGTTTGGCGTGATGCTTTGATTGGTGTTCAGGATGTTGGTTTGATTGATATTTGGTAAAGGGGGAAGCCCTAAGCCAAGAAGTGGTGTGGATGATGATGATAGTGGTGGAAGTGGTGCAAACGTGAGAGATGTGATCTCTTGAGGAAATGGTGTGGTGTCAAAAATTTCCCTTGGTCCAAACATGTCACCCTCTCTTTGCGAGGTTATGGGGAGAGAGGTTTGGGGTGTTGCACGGAATGATGATGATGATGGATCATTTGGATCATGAAAGGTGAGAGGGACATATGTATGCAATGAATTTATGGGTATGGTTTGTGCCAAGATGGTGTTTGCATCCAAGTCCTGATTGTTTACGAGAGGATGTGTTTGCAATGCATTGAGAAATGCACTTCCTTTGTTAACAATGGGCTGTGTTGGAGCAATGGATGATGTGATTTGTGGGATTTTTTGAGTGATGCTTTGAAATGAGGGGGTAGATGAAATAGGGATGGTAGATGAGATTGGAGGTATGACTCCAAAAGATGGTTCCACAATAGTGCTCATGTCATAATCAGAGGGGATTTTAGCCCATTGCTTTGTTAATTCGAGCATGTATAGTGAGGGATTGATTCTCATCATGATGTTGATAATCTTATGATTATCTGTATTTTGAATTATTTCAGTGATTTCCTCATGTGACATTCCGAAGGGATTATTGGTGAGATCCTCCATTTGGATACCTTCCTCTTGATGGTCTTGCAAAAGTGGAGGAAGGTTAACTGTGAGATAGCCAAACCCAATGGGATTCATTTCAGGAGTGATTTGACTTAAGTCACTTGAAGTAGATTTTTATTTGTTGGCTTCCATGTTCCTCTTGTGTTGCAATCTAGTTTGCACCATAAAATAGGGATCAATCTTCAAAAATGCGGAAGATGAATTCTCCAATTCTTTGGATTGATCTAATTTTAGGTACAAAAGAGAAATTTTAGGATGATTTAAGGATCAAAAGGTGATAATGATATGGATGTAAGACAGATGTTTGATGGATGATTGGAACTCTTGAGAAAATCTTGGAGGGTATGTTTAAACTTTAGGACTTGATTTGGAATTGATTTATTTCGGATTTATATTTTGGTGGACTCATATAATCTAAGAGGTTGGATGTTGTCCTAGAGTTAAATCGTTCACAAGATGATAATTTGTCTAGGTGTGAGAAGAAGGATTCATCTAAACACTCCTATCCAAACAAGATGATTTTGATAATGAACTCCTAAATCCCAATATGCTAGATGTTATCAAGGGATGAATTTGTTCACAAGTTTTGATAATTTGATAAAATATGTGGAGAAGGATGCATCTACACACATTCAATCAAACAAGGTGATTTTGGATTGATTTCAAATGATTTTCCCAAAGTTTAACATAAAGGATTTTTCCAAGTTTTTCGAAGAGTTGTTGATGAGATGATTTTAGTTTTGATGTTCAAAGATGGATGAAGATTTGATTTTGATCCTAGGATGTACCTAAAAAGACACTTGTTTACTAGACCTTGGTTTTGACAAACAAGCTTTTCTTTAAACAAGATGTTCAAACTCTCTAAAAAGATTTGGGTTTTGACAGTAATAAAATGAGTACAAACCATGATTGTTTCTTGAAGCCTTTCTATAAAAGTTTAAAAGCAATCTTTGTCTAAATTTGTATAGCATTGAGAGACGCTTTTGATGGGCTTTCAGACTAAGGGCTTTTACCTTTGGTTTCTTGATCTTGATCTTCTGTGAAATCATTAGAGACACATGTGTGGGGTCCAATTGTTTTTAGTCTTTGTTAAATGACTTTGTTTTACCACAAACACTTCTTGATTAGGTTTTCAAACTAGATGTGCAATGTCTCAACTTCTCATTTCACAAGGTATATTATGCAAAAATCTGATGAAATTAAGGCAAGGGTTACCTATTGTTTAACTTTAGTAGGAAAATTGAGATGTAAATCCAAGTGTTTAGAAACCTCTAAGGATGAAATCCCAAGGGTAAGCAATAAAACATGAATTTGGTCAATTGTATTTGCCACCTAAAGGGTTTGAAATTTTGATGATGATGTTAAATTTTTGTTTTCAAATGTTTTTGAACAATCAAAGTGTTTTGTAACCAAGAATAAGCATAATCCTATGGATGTGAAACACAATTTTTGTTGAGTCCCCACTTGGATAAGTCTAGCTATGCTTATCTTTAGCGAATGGTTAGATGCTTGACCCCACTGGCTCCCCTCCACGAAACTCACTTATACAGGGAATCCAAGCATCAACACCCATGAAAATCCCATGGCATGCTTTATATTTCTACTAAAGATCGTAAAAGTGTGGGGAGGCTTCAAAATGACCGTTCTTGCACCAACAAATAGATCAAGGATTTTGGAAATTCTAAAACAAGGGTTTTAATTCAGACTTTTCGTTCGTAGAGTTGACCCAATGTGGCGAGAGACCATTGTTTCCCTTCTTGTCGGAGTCAACCACGTGATACTGGAGTTTATTCCAATACCCACATTTATATCCCGGCTAGAAATACTCTCGGGTTTAGAGTGTTACTGATTGAGTTGTTCCCTTGTGTTTGTACCTTTTCCCCAAGGCAGGCCCTCTAAGATAGACAAAAGCGAGTAAACATATTCATAGTTCAATCAACCTTTGTTTAGAAATAAAGGGAGAACACATGCAATAGGTTTACTCACACTCACAAAATGTTTGTTCAATTTTAAACCCAAAAATGAAGTGTGGAGGTGACTACTTTATCTCAACCTAAGATCACAAAAAAGGCCTTTTGATTCTCAAGATCGTTGTAAAGCACGAGAGAAGCGCATATGATGTTAGTTTATGTAAGCAATCACAAAAACAAAGTTGCACATGTTTTTTTTAAGTCCACAAAGCAATGATTTTGATTCATTTTAAAGCACCAAAATGAGATTTTGTTCACTTGTTACCCTCAAACGAAATCTAGTCAATTTTCCTAAAGTTCATTTTAACCCCTTTGCAATGAAAATTGAAAGCTTTTGAAATGTTCATTTTAAAGCCCAAAACCAAATGAGTTAGCCTAAAATAGATTTTTAAGGCATAAGACAGAATCTCCAAGCATTACAAAATGCTTTTGAGTTTCAAGTTTGATGCTCAATTTATCTCCAAGTTCCTTTAGGAATCTCTTGCAAGCTCATTATGCAATGAAATGATCCTCGCTTTTTCTTCCTTTACCCCTTCCTCGTTTTCCTTACTTCCTTGTTGGTGATAGAAAAAAGAGATCCAACATAAATGTTGCTAATAAAGAATGAACAATGAAGTGTCTTCCTCCAGCCAACATCTTCCTCCTATCATATTTAAAAAGAGCATCCAAAAATAATGAAGCCCATCGGTTCGTTTGGAGGACAAGTCAGTAGAGTGTTTAATTTTGATGCTCTGTACGGGCAATAAAGGGACTTGTTGGATACTATTTAGAATATAATATACTGCTAAAAAAACAAATGGTGGGTTCTTAGCTTTTCTATATTCAAAACAACTTGTTCTAGCAGTTTGTTGAGATTTATTAAGTGCCTAGTTAAATGTATATGATAGAGTGTAAGTATCACAAAAAACTGCAAAAGCATATTCAGTGGTGGAAAAAAGAAAAAACCAAAACCACAAATTTACAGCATAAATATTTACTTTAGTAGAGAAAACCAAATCTATGTTGTCAGTATCAAATAGCAAACAAAACAAACTAGCCGCAGTGAACCCACTATGATCAGAATATTGGTCCATAACTTCCATTTGTTCATGCAATAAACAAAATACAATGGTGGAAATGGTTGAGAACGGCCTTGCCTTATAACAAAAAAAAAATCTTTTTTTTTTTTAGTAGATTTCTAATGAAACTTAAATACCACAAGCTTTCAACCCCTCCCTCTAGCACCAAATGTTAGTACCCTTGCAAATCTGTACACAACCTAAACACTATTCCATGGGTTAGTTCATGCAAACTCACTAAATACTCCTATGAAATAATGCATGATACCTCTCTAACAAGATAACAAAACAAGACTACTTAGAAGTATGAAAGAGGCATGATGCACACCTATTCCATAGTGGATTGGTGTCACTTGTGAGAAATGACCCTTTCCCAATCCTTGCCAAGCTCAATGATATATGCCTTGAAGATGAAGTGAAATGGAAAAAATTAGTTCTCAATTGAAGAGAGTAACTTTGCATGAAGATTGTGGATGGATTGTTGAAGAATGAGGCTTCTACTTATAGACTCTCAAGTTGAAAGAGTGCTCAAAAGAGAGCAATGTGGGATAAAGATTTGGCCAATAAGAAGGAGCCACTTGTCATCTTGTGATTGGTTGTGGAATTGCAAGTTTTGGTCAATGTGCCAATAAATGAGATTGGTTGGCCTTCTCAAATCCAAATTTGGCTTGTTAGAGGGAGAAAAGGAGACTTAAATTCCAATTGGGGGACATGTAGAGGGGAGTTATTGCCATGTTGGAGGAGACAAGTCAACTTTCTTTCAAATTCAAACTTGAGGAATATTCTCCAAAGATGATTTGTTGAGGGAAAATGATGATTTTAATAAATGAATTAAAATGCTTTATTTGTGCAAGTGGGAAAAGCTAGAGGATGTGATGGGTGATTGGATTAGATTAATTAAGATGATGTTAGATGCTTTTGACCCATTTGACTTAAATACTTTGATTTATTTAAATCAAAAGGGATGGAATATGAATTTGAGATTTAATTAAATAAAGTTTGGTTTATTTAATTAAAAGGGGGATGTGAGATAAAGGTTAATCAATTTGAAGGAGATGAACTTAGGAGATGATTTATGAAAGATGGAATGTTAGGATGTGATTAAAATTGATTTATTTAAATGAGGTAATGGTAAAGTGAATTTATTTAATTGAAGGATGAAATGTTAGATTTAATTAAATGAAGGTTATTTAATTAAACTGGTGGATTGAAATGCATGCATATTTTGCGTGTCTACAGGTTTAGATTACCAAGGATGAAGCTTATGAATGCTAAGTTTTGAATGGTTAGATTTAGTAAGATTGTTCGACAATGTTGCTTTTATGTTGTGTGGATAATTAGGAGCTTTGACTTGATGGATTGGATGAATGCATAGGATTTGAAGGTAATTAACCACATGAACTAGATACTAGGTAGGGGATCCCAGTATTTATGGTTTGATCTAAAATTTAGGAATATGAATATTTTGTTCATCTCAGATGTACAATGTTGTATGCTTAGGATTGGCCAATGTTCAAATCATGAAGGAGAAAATTTGTTCAAACACCAAGGGATTATTGATGGAAATGATGGATGGAAAAATGTGACTGGGGATGGAAAGGTGGGAGGAGATATAGTAGACAATTTCCAAGGCTATATTAAAAAGGAATGATATGTTCTTTCTCTAAGTATGCCACTATGTATGCCATTGTGCTTAGAAACATTGAAGGATTGCCAATATATGTTTCTATACCTTGTCTACATTTTTATCAAGGTCAAAAGAAAAAGATGAGAGTAGGTACAAATGGGTGGGGACATTGATAGATGAGATTAGTGGGTGAAAGAAGCTTTCCACCAAGTGTGGGGTACACATAGGTAGTAGATTTATGCATGGTTTCCATAAATATGCTTTCATTGAATGGTACTTGCCCAAAGGGCCATTGAAATGGTTTTCAACATTGGAATTTTTTTCTTTTTAATTTCTTTGTTTATTTGTTAGACATGATGCTTGTAAATAGGTTGTCATCATCGTGAATTCTCCAAGGCACCATAGAAATGGTTTTCACTAGCGGATGATTTGTTGCTTTACTATGTTTTTATATTTTAAAATATTTTGGTATTTTTTCAAATAAAGTGTATGATTATGTTGTAAGAGAATAGTCCACTATATATGGCCATTTCAATTTGATCACACTGTTATTGTTATGCTTGATGGATATTGTTTGTGAGTTTTGACGATTACTAGATTGACCTCTCCTAGAGTAATATCAAAGAAAATTAAGTTGGAGGTAGGTTATGCAAAATTCAAGCTACAATCATGACATACCATGAGCCATTAATATAACCTTTCTTAACATTAATCAATTATGCTTATTACAGATGCATCACATATAATATATGTCTTAGAAGATACTAGAACAAAAAATCTCAATAATCCAAAAATAAATTCAACTTGCAATTGACAATATCTCAATAAGCTTCAGTTCTCCTATTGATCGTTTCAATAAATAATATCATACCTACAACAATCTTTCAAAGACTCTTTTTTTAAAAGCAACCCATGAGAAACAAAGTTAAAGTCATTAGGAAATATTTGTTGACATACTTTGCTTGGTAAATCTATTTGATTTTAAAATGATTTTGAAACCTAGGTGTTTTTGCATTCTGCTTATGAGATGACTATTTTCATATTCACATGATGTCTTGATTTCTTACAAACTCTTGTTCCACATAGGAATAATCTCAATTTCAACATGAAAATATGTGACACTTTTATTCAATTTGGAAAGTGAAGCCTTTTATAGAGTGATGCGCATATATCACACTTTCCTCTATCTTTTAGATGAAAATATAGCTAGTTGTACACAAATTTATATATACACATTTGTTTTTCTTAACGTTACATTATAAAACATATCAAATGGCTAACAATTCTATCACAGTAACTCTAAAAGATGATCATCTGATCTTCAGATGGATTTGGGGGAGATTCAAAACAAAATCCAGAAGGAAGGATATTTGAATGATATTAAGGAAAAATAAAATGAGATCCTTATTAAGATGCATGATATCATTGGAAAATAGGAGGAGTTCTGGAGACAAAGATCTAGAGCTTTATGGTTATCTATAGGTGATAAAAATACTAGGTATTTTCATTTGTCAGCCTCAAAACACAGGGCTGTCAACAAAATTTCTCAAATTGAAGTGGATGGGACTAGGTATGAGGAGGAGAACATCAAAAAGCATGATGTCTTATTCTTTAAAAATGTTCTTTCTGAGAATGATGAAAATAACCAAAATGATCAGGATCATTTATTAGAGGCTATACCTAATGTCATCAATCAGGAAAATAACTCTATGTTGTCTGCTATTCCTACCAATGAGGAAGTTAAGAAGGTTGTTTTCTCCTTTGAAGGGAGTAAAGCTCCGGGTCCTAATGGGTTCCCTATGTTTTTCTTCCAATGGTTCTGGGAGATTGTCGGAGAAGATGTGGTGAATGCTGCTAAAGAATGTTTTGGATCCAGAAGTCTCCTAAAAGAGTTGAATGGTACTTTTCTAGTTCTAATCCCTAAGAAGCCTGCATCGGTGAAATTTGAGGCCTTTAGACCCATAAGCCTTTGCAACTCGATCTATAAAATCATCTCGAAGGTTTTGACTTCTAGACTCTTAACTCTCTTGCCCACTCTGATTTCACCTCAACAGAATGGATTTGTTCTTGGCCAATAGATCCTTGATTCTATTGTCACAGTGCATGAGAATATCCATTCCTTGATTGAATCTAAGATTGAAGGCTTTCTGTTAAAGCTTGATATCTCAAAAGCCTATGCTAGAGTTGACTGGAAATTCTTGTTTAAAATTTTAAAGGCGTTTGGGTTTTGCAATAGGGTTCTTCAAATGGTGGAACAACTTGTGTCTAATGCTTCTATATCTGTAATGGTTAATGGTTCTCCTACGACTCTCTTCCAAAGCACCAGAGGTATAAGACAAAGAGATCTGATTTCTTCTATTTTATTCACTATTATGGCTGAAAGTCTTGGTAGGAATTTGAAAAGGCTGATTGATAATAGATCCCTTCTTGGTCTCAAACCATCCTCAAGCAATCTAATTTTTTCTCATCAACAATTTGTTGATGATACCATGCTCTTGGGTAAATCCTCTGTCTCGGAAGGAAAAAAATTGAAATCTCTGCTGGATGAGTATGGGAGGGCATCTGGACAGTTGATTAGTAAATAGAAAAGCTCTCTTTTCTTCTTCAACACTCCTATTCACAGATAAAATAAAATTGCCAGAATCCTTGGTTACAGGGTGGAGTCCTTGCCTGCCACCTATCTTGGCTTACCCTTAAGCCTTAAACCCCCGGAATCCTTTTGGATTTCTTTGGTCAAAGGTTTAGTAAGAAGCTTGCTAGATGGAAAGGAGCTTTGTTAAGCCAAGCGGGTAAACTTCAACTCCTCAAAGCTACTCTTCAAAATCCCTGCTAAGTTTGCGGATGCTATTGAATAGATTCAAAAAAGATTTCTTTGGTTAGGTGTTAAAGAAAAAAAAAAGACTGCCTCTTATTGGATGGGATCCTCTGTACAGACCGAAAAAGGCCAGAGGTTTAGGTCATAGAAAAATAAAATGGTTAACAAGATTCTTCTAGCTAAACAAATTTGGAGAATATCTTCGTCCTTAGGGGAATGGACTGATATCCTTGCTAGCAAATATCTAGACGGTAATAGATCCTCTATAATTTTGAAGGATTCCAATCTTCTTCCCAGAGGCTCAACCTGCTGGAATAATTTGATTAATGGAAGAAAAGTTATTGAATCTGGAGTGGGTTGGAAGGTTAGAAGCGGAAACCAAACTAGATTATGGGAGGATAGATGGCTGTTTAATGAGCCCCTTATAAAAATTGATCCCTTTAGCGGATGGGCTGAGAATTGCAAAGCTCTTTTTGGTTCATATGTGAAAAACTATCGTGTGGATGGAAATTGGGTGGATTTGTGCCTTGTTAGTCAGGCTCTTGCCCCTATTCAGTCTTCTTTGCTGGCTGTCAGACTCCGCCCTGATCAGACAAAAGATCAGCTTGTTTGGTGTGATGATCCCTCAGGCAATTATTCTGTTTCGTCTGCTTTTGCCAAGTTTACTTCTTTCCAGGCTTCTCCCCCCTTCTTGTCAAAGGCTTAGTTCAAACATCTGGTCCCTAAAATCAACATCTTTTTCTGGATGCTTCTTCAAAATAAGGTGCTCACGGCTGACAACCTTTGCAAGTGTGGTTTTCAAATACCAAATAGATGTTTTCTTTGCAAGATGGAGGCTGAGTTAGTGAGTCATCTATTTCTTCACTGTCCTTTTGCTGCCTCAATATGGAAAAAATCCATCCGCTTCTGGCATCTATCTTGGGTTTTTTCCCTTGTCTATTGAAGATTTCTTCTCTCAATGGAAAGCCCCTACTCACAATCATGTTCTTCGAAACTTCTGGGATTTCTCTTTCCCTCATGTTGCTTGGGATCTTTAGAAAAAATGAAACACCAGAATTTATAGAGATAAAGAAGGACTAGTGGATATTGTTTTTGATAAAATAATCAGATTTCTGAAAGAAAATGTCAATGTTATTTCCCAGAAGGTTAGCAATTCCCAGAAAGTGGCTCACTCATCCTATGATCTTATGGTTGCTAACGAATGGAATATAAGTCTTGATTTTCCTGTGTCCATAAACAAGCTAAGAAGAATAGAGAGGGTGCTCACTGGTCTTTTCTGCCTAATGGATGGGTCAAAGCCAACTTTGATGGAGCGGCTAAAGGTAATCATGGGGCGGTAGGTTGCGGTGGAGTCATAAGGGATTCCTTTGGAAACTTTCTAGGTTTGACTGCCACCCCTCTTGGATCTCAAACCAATCACCTGGCTGAGGCTGCTGGAACTTTTCATATTATAAATTTGGCCCATAGTCTAAATTTTAAAAACCTTTGGCTTGAAGGGGATTCCAAAAATATAATAGATAGTCTTTTAGGTAGGTCCCCCTCTCGTGGACTATTAAGTCTTGGATTGATGATCCTATCTCGACTTTAGCCAAGTTCGATAATATAAAGATTTTACATGCCTATAGAGAAGCCAATGCTGTGGCGGATTTTTTTATGAATGAAGGGGTTAGGAGCAAAGGACAACACACTTGGCTACATATTAGTGAATTAGGAGTTAACGTCCAGGCCCTACAGAACTATGATGTGTCACATGGGAAAGAAGCGTGTTACTTCATTAATGATGATAGGACAGGGTAATTACATCGTGATCATCAGATTGTATGGGATCGAGCTTAGTTGCTTAATCTGCAAGATTTCCTGGCACGCTTTGTGGGTTCTTAGATTTGGTGGGAACCATTTCAAGTAAAGATTTCATCATTGTTTTCCCCACTGTGCTTGTCAAAATGGGTGGAGACAAGAGAAGAGTTGAGCTAGACAGCTTTGAGATGCATACTAAAAATACCAAAGCGTGGAACAAAGTTAAAAGTGGGGGTTTACTCCCTTTTTTGGAAAAACTCCACGGGTCGAATTAGGAGGCTACTGAGTATTTTGAGAAGAATTAGAATAATGAGGAACTTACCCTTTTTGGTAGGAAAGTGGAGCTCGATGAAAACCTTATAGCTGAAGTGACTGGTATGCCTATTGATGGACACAAATTTTTCAGGGACATGGTTTTCTTTGATGAAGCTGTCATCAGATTTCTGAAGAAAGAGAAGGAAATAATGAAGCTGGTGAAAATTTCTAACAACTACTTCGAAGTTGATACCATAAAATCCCTCTAGAGGAAAGTTCTTCAGGTGATCATGGAATACATTACTGTGGATGGTCGTTTCATTAGGGTCTACGGTTATCACTTTGCCCTACTCAACCATTTCCGCTACAAGGTTATGGTTTCTTTTCCCTACTATCTTCTCTATTTTTTGAGAAAAAGTCTGGATGACCACAAGAAAAATTTAGAAAGATTTCCTATTTTGCATACTAGTTTGATTAGGTTAATTGTTGAACATTACCAAAATATGTCAGCCCCTGCTAATTTGGATGCCCCTCCTGATTTTGAGGATGATACTGAACCCAGCTGCTCGGGGAATTTACCTAATTTGAGCCCAGTTAGGATGGTCCTTAGTCCTTCCTCTTTCCAAATTGGTAAGAAAAGCCTTAAACCCCATTTTGTGAAAGCCTGCTCTACGCCTAAGCTAGGAAGTCCTACCCTTAAAACTAGAAGTGTGGATAAGAAGGGTAAAAACCTTGTGTCGTACTTTGAAGACTCTCCTAAGTTTGAGGATTCTGGAGCTAACAATACTTCTTCCTTTGCTACCCCTTCATTGGACAAAGATGCTAGAATTGGTTCCCCTATTACCCCCAACCCTGCTAAAACTTGCTTCAACCCTGAAAGGGAACCCACTATGGATGTCTTGGGTTTAGCCAGGAATAATGCTGCTGACCATTTCAGGATTTCAAAATGGATCTTTCATGAAATCAATGAGCTTAAAATAAAAAAATGGGCCCTTCAAAGTAAACTGGAAGAAATGAATGTCAAGGTTACTGCGCTTGACAAGAACGAGGTGGAGCGAAAAGAAACCCAGAACCAAGCGGGCATGGACATAAGAGTTGAAATTGAGCTGGATAAAATATAAAATACTGTTAAAACTATAGCCAAGTAGAACAACAGGATGGCAAGACACAATGCCATCATCATCAATGCCATGATAGAAAAGTTGGACAAAGCTCACTAGGGGTCTTTGGTGGTTGATTTGGAAGAGGTCAATGATAAAAACCAGGATGAGGATGTTGGTATTTCTAAGAGGACTAGGGATAATTTGAAGAGGAAGGCCCCTCCTATGCCGCAGATGATTCAAACCTTCAAGAAGGGTGTTTAGGACAAGCAGAATCTGGTGGCTAAAACCGAGTCTATTCTGAAGACTCTGTGTTAGTTGCGGCTGGTCTTTTTGTTGGCTTTCGGTTGGTTTTTTGTCTGACCCTCCTGGTCTTTTGCGGGTGGTTGTTGCTTATTCCGATTTTATCTTTTGAGTAGCCTATTTTTTCTGTTGGATTGTTTGTCCTTTCTCTTTTATTGTAAACTTGGTAGTTTCGGGTCCCTGTAAAACCCGTTTTACCCTTTATCAAAAACTCTAAAAGATGATCACATATTCCTGAAAAATCTTATGTAGCTCTTGTAAGGTATCCATTGCATTGAGCATCAGACATGGATCTCTGCAACTTCAGATTCCTATTAAACCTGTTGATGAAAAACTCCGAGGCCCTGTACACATCTTCCTCTGCTTCCCCCATGAAGCCATTTTCCTCAGCTACTTCATCCTCATTCTCATTAGAATTAAATGAAAGTGCAGATCCAGAAGGCCTTGTTTGGAGCGCTGATGACTCTCACTCCCTGAGATGCATCCAAATACCATTCCCATCTTCAGTGAGATTTTAAGGACCCCTCCAACTAAAAACTATGGCAATTTGTCCGCCCACCTGCTTAATTTTAACTAAGAACCTAAAATCCCCAGAACAGAGAGAGTTAACACTATGAAGAAGATCCCTAAAACTATGGCAATTTGTCCACCCACCTGATCAATTTTGAAAAGGAAAGCTAAAAACTGAACTTACAGTCTAGCTAAAAGAGACCTCGCTTATGAGAAGCTAATATCTGTCTAACCTGGCTCTATCTGAGAGGGAAACAAAGAACAGACAAGTATGGTTGAACACAAACAGCACTAAAGCCAATATATAGGGCCAAGGTCTTAACCACTATTTGCAGGCATATTCGTAAGAGAGATTCGATTCAATTTGCCTCTCATGTTCAACCTGTAAACTGTGTCCATACTTTTTTAAACACTGTGTCAATCCTTTTTTAAACACTGTTTAACAGTCATGTCGGACAGAGATATTCGATTCGCGACGGCAAATGTTAAACCCGGTAAAGCTTATTCACTGTTCAACTAAAATTTCAAGGAGATTCCCACTCCCAAGTCCACGTTGACATGTAAAAACTGAATGGTTATGTGCGTTTTACCTATCCCTTCAGATTTTAACCATATTTTGATCCACAAGCAAGTCCACGTTGACATGTAAAAACTGAATGGTTGTGTGCGTTTTACCTGTCCCTTCAGATTTTAACCATATTTTGATCCACAAGCAAGTTCACCGCCTTCACGTTATTCTTTTGAATGATTTTTTCGAGATTTCATTAAGTAGGTTGGTCCCTCCTTCCTTGATGACCTGATGCTTGGTGGATCAATTAGAAATTAATTGCGAGGCCACCTCGAGCCTCAAAAGAGCGCCGTATGAACAAAGAGTTTTGACTGAAATGTGTGTGGATCCGATGGCAGCTGTGAACAAAGAGTTTAGAACATCGAATCATAGTGTTTGTGGTTTAGGGCGAAAGATCATCAGCCCACGGCACTTTTTCGTGAGAACGTAATGCACAAACCTCCAAATACCCCTTCTATATATATATATATAATTTTTATTTCCACATAAGTAGATAAAATGGTATCACGTTCAATGGTCATGTAAATTGTGTCAAGCTTAGGGGAATCAAAGTATAAAGGCATTAAGCGACCTCCAAAAGAAAACAATGATAAATAATTATATTGGTTGATATTAAAAGAAAAATAATTGATTAAAAAGTATATTCTTATTTGATAAAGTATATTTATAATTTGATGGATATTATTAATGTAGTAAAAATAATAAAATTAATAGGAGGTGGATTTTGATCATTTTGTTTTGAATTCCATCTAAATTTGATAAGTGTTGACCATTTTCAATAGTTTATTAAATTTTCATTATTATTTTTCCTCTTGTTTAGATAGTTGAGTGTTCAAAATATCTTGATGAGGATAGATGACAAGAGCCAAAAATATGAACTTGTCTTGTGAACCCATTTGTAAACATGCAACCTTAAAATAACATAAATAGAAATTGTAATAAAACCACAGACCATACACACAAACCTTAGATAAATCATTCTAGATAAGCTTTGTATTGATAATTTATGTTGATCATTATGACAACATATATCCACTCAATCAAAATTAAAAATTGTGAAAGATGAGGATTCAATTTCAATTTATAGGTTTTGAGTATGTGGATGATGATTGGTGGAGTGGATAAGGATAAATTCACTATTATTAGTCAGTCTAAAGCATGATTTATTTAATTTAATTTATTTATTTTCATAAATAGGTAATTGATTCATTTTATGATTTTTTCTTTTTAAAGATTTATTAACCCATTTTGAACATTTAGTTCACTAATTATTAGATTTTGTTTGATTTTATCACAATTTGATTAAATTGATTATATATAATGATTATTTGGATTTTTTAACAATTTAAATATTTATAATAATGGATTACTCAAATTAATTAAATAATAAAATATTATTTAAACAATTATTTAATAAGTGGATTAATTAATAATTAAATTTATGGATTACTTTTTTTAATGGGTGTTTGTTAGGTGTGTTGGTAGGAAATTTACATTAGCAATATTGGAGTGTCTTCATTTTTCTCCTCTTTGAAATGGTGTTGTGACTAGATGAAGTAATCTTGTTTCAAATAAAGTAGATGTAAGCACTTGGTGATGGACTATGACCCAACTATCAAATATTAATGAATGATTAGTTTGACAATCTTGTTGATATAGGAAGGATGCATCTCAAGAACAAGGTGAGGATTAGTTGATATTAGATTTTACAGATGCTTCAATGCTTAGAGAGGCTTTATATTAGATTTAGATAGATTATGGGATGCCACCTCAAGATCACAAGTAGGTTTGTGTTATTAAACTAGAGGAAATATAATTAGTTAGTGGATGAATAACTATGAATTGGGAAATTATGATGGAGTTATTAGATGAGGTTATTTTATTATGGATTATGGTGCTAGAAGTAGAAATAGAGTGAGATATTTTTGGAGTATTTTGAGCATAAATAGATGCCACAAATCTACAAAGATATTTTAATATGTTTGAACACTAATTCATATTTTATATAGATGTTATGAATCATGATATAATGGACCAAGATGATGATGTACAATATGTTTATCAAAATAATAAATAAAAAAATTAAATAAAGACACAAAGATACATCAATAACAACAATAAAGATAAACAAAAAAATGGATGAAAACAATAATTGCATGAAGAACAACAATAAATATGAAAGTAAAGACAATACCAATGTACCAAAAATCATAACCACAAGACACAACATAGTATAAAGAAATATGGAATCAGTACGGAAATATGTTGTGGGAACTAAAACAAATATTGTAGACATTGAAAAATTATCGTAGGTCTCCGACGACACTTTTCACTAATTTTTCATCTAAAACTAATTAAATAATTTATTATTTAATCAACGCTAATATTTTTCTTCTAATTCCTAATAATTAAATAATTTTTAATTATTTAATTATTGTTCTTCTAAAACATTAATTAAATAATTTTCATTATTTAATTAATTTTCATCACTATTTCTTCCTAACTATTCATCTTAGATTAAATAATTCTTTAATTATTTAATCCCTTACTTAATCTTTCCTCTCAAATTAAATAATTATTTAATTATTTAATTTGTCTTCAATTTCAATCATCCCTAAACTTGCTAATTTTGAAAGGTGAGGATAATTCATCTTATTTAATTATAAAATCTTTAATTATCCTCACCTAGATTTCATTTCCACTTATCTCTCCCACTTTCTCTCACTTCACTTCCACTTTTCTCTTCCACTTTCCAATTTTCATTCCCACTTATCTCTCCCACTTTCTCTCATTAACTCTTTCTACTTTTCACTCATAGTCATGACTCTTATTTTCCAAATCCACTCCCCACTTCCGAAATGGCAGCTTTCAATTGAAAATAAATGGTTTCCTTATTTATTTTCAATTAACTCTTCTCTTTCTCAATTTAACTCATCTTTCACTCTTTCATTTCTCCACTTTCAAAAAAAGTATATTTTGATGAAAATAAATACTTCCTTTATTTATTTTCAATTAACTCATTTTTTCCTCCACTTTTAAATGCAAGTTTACCTTCTAACTTATCCTTGCATTCAATGTTTTCCATTCAACTATCTTTTTGAAATTTATAAATTGAGGACTTATTTCTCAATTTAGGAGAGATTGCATCTTTGATTTCCTTGCGATCATTCTATCAAATTGCTTTCAATATTTAGTGCATTTGATCACATTTTAGAGCTACACATGAAATCTATTGAAGGAATAAGAAAGACAACAAAATGGAGTGAGAAGCACATCGTAAGGGTTTGCATTTCCATTTCTTTGTTTATGTATTTCATTCTCACAATTTTGTTGATGTATTGGGATTTTATTTCATGATATTTGCTTTGTGGTCTCAAAATTTTGATATCATGTATGCTTTAACCATTTTCCCTAGATACATTTGGTGAACTTGACGTGAACATGCATTACACTTGTTCCAATTTTGTGGGTTTTTGCAGGGGTTTTAGGTGCTTTGGTGACTTTGATTGTAGATCTGTGTAGTTGGAAGAAAATCTAACATTCAGAGTTTCTTTGAAGATTCCTTCAATTGGTTTAAAATGAACAAAAATCTTCATCTAATGCTAATTAGGGGATTTTAAATTGACTACAATTTCACATAGCCTAATTAGGGGTTAAAATTGATGACAATTTTTTTGTTTTTGGTTTAAAATGAATCCTACAATTTTCACATAGTCTTAATTAGGATTTGGATCAAAGAACAATAACCAATTTCACATTTCATGCAGGAAAATATTTAAAATAAACAAAAAATTGCATTTAATCATGGCTTAAATTGATCAAATCCTTTCAAATTAAGGCGGAATTAACCTCATTCTAGATTAATTCTTAATTTTAGATTAATTGTTAATTTAGATTAATTTTTAATTGTAGATCAGCTTTTAATTTTTAGATTAATTTTTAATTCTTAGATTAGTTTTTAATTTTAGATTAATTTCTAGTTTAGATTAGTTTTTAGCTTTAGAATTTATATTAGCTTTTAATTTGAATTAACTTTTAATTTAATAGATTAGTTTCTAATTTAGATTAATTTTTAATTTAGATTAACTTTAAATTTAGAGTAATTTTTAGTTTAGATTAGTTTTTAATTTTAGATTATTTTTTTAAAATTTCTAATTTAGATTAATTTCTTTTTCCTTCATAACTTAATTATTTATTCTCTAGCTAATCATTGGTTTTTCTATGGTACGTTCTCATGTCAAAGGCTGAAAAATATAAACACATGTTTTTTGAAGATTGAAAATAAAAAACTACTAATGACATTTGGTGCAGGATGTTCGTCGAAGACTTGATTTTGAAATCAATTGTCTTTTTAGATTAGATAACATTTCAATTATGCTTAAAAAGAACCCTGTTTGTTGTGTTTGGTGCACTTGCACATTTTGTGTTACCCAATCCAGTGTGTACACATCCAATCCCCTTGCACAGTTGTGTGATCCTAGGTGATCAGAAATACACATTGGTCTTATTTTTTTAGGAGAGGCTTCCCTAGGGATTTCATCACCTTAGGGTTTGACCATGAGCACATTTTTTTGTGGGCTATATCAAATGGGGGAGAATGAAAGTTGTACCCCAAGGAGTGGTTAGCATTGTTTGAAGCCAAGCCATGAGACCCTCGGTCCACCAAGACTTACTAGTGATGAGAGTGGGAGTGGGCCTCCTAGTTCTTAGGCTATTATAGGCGGCCTATCTGTTCATGGATTCCCTTACTAGAAAACTCTTTTTTAGAAGCCAAAACCCTTCTATTTTCTGGTACAACAATGGTCATTGCTAAAGCATCCACATTCTCGTAGTTGTTAGTAGAGGTGAAGAGCGTGTCATGGGATATTTATGAGGGATCGAAGCTTGGTTGACTTAGAGAAGCAAGTGTCATGGAGGGGAGCTAGTGTGGCCAAGCTTCTAAGTCACCCACTAAGAATAAGTGAGGTTGGGGAACCCAGATGGAATCTAGTGAATATAGTCCTTTCCAATCTTAGGATTTATGCTTGTATTATTAAAATCAAAATTTTTGTCTAAGTACTATGTCTTGTTTGTGTGTTAAAAAATAGACTTCAAACAAACATCGTACCAAAATTTGATAACATTTCAACTTTGACACAAACTGAGCCAACATTTTCCAAGCAAGTTGTTTAAACCAAGGATTTTCTCACTTCATTTCCCATCATTCCATCACATTCATTTAGATTAGTTGCATCACTTAAACAAATCTTAGATTGCATACACCTTTTTGAAAACTTTGGAATAGGGAAACTTACCATATCTTGTCATAGGCCCATTGCTACAAAGAAAAGTTATCATTGACCTTATCATTTTTCACATCAGTCCTTGTCATTTCAATGTAATCTTTAAGTGCATCAGTCTAGCTTAAGGCCCACCTTGTCAAACTTGTCACTTTTCATCCACTCTCCTTGAGGTCATTAACAATTTCATTTGGAAAAATTGGACTATCTTAGGTTGGCTAGTAACTCCTTCCTTAAGTTTTACAACAAAGGTGCATAGTTCATACCATAGTCATCTTAATTGCATATCATATTAACAATTTTCATTAGCATAATTCCCCTTTTAGACTTGGTCATACTTTAGATTCTAGTGACATTGTCATTACCCTAATTTAGGCATCCTCAAAATACCAAAAATACCAAAAAAAAATAGTTGCATTGCATTTAGGCATACCTTATTTCAAAAAAATCCAAAAAACATAACTTAGGTTGTTTACCTTCAACTTAAGTCATACCTTTGCATTGTCATTTTCTAGATTTCATCTCACCACCATGTCTTCAATTCACCTTGATATGCTTGCTAGTAAAGTTGAATACCAATTACTCTACATTGCTAAAGCCCAACAAGCCATAGACTTTTAAAGACAATACCTTGAGTCCAAATACCAAGCACCCATGACCCATAACCAACCACCCATCTATCCCTCTTACCAACAACCCATAAACTCTAGTCCTCCATCCATCTACCCTCACTATCAAGAGTCCCTTAACACAATCCATGCCATTAATACACAACAAACATCTACTTATCACCCTTATCCTAACCTTTACAAGGGAAACCTACTTTCCACTAATCCCTTCCAAGCCTCCACATCCTATTCTAGTCCATTATTCACTTCTCCATTCCAAGTTTCGACATCCTATCCTAGTCCATAATCCACTAATCCATTCCTATTCACTCCATCCCAGTCTACATTAATCATGAAAATACATTTAGTCATGAAAATCATATTCTTGTCCAAAATCACATCCCATTGCCTAAACTTGAGGATACATGTCAAGAGGAAAACCAAAGGCATGACAACATAGCTTCACCTTCATATCATGATCAAAGTAGTCCATCCCATGATCCCATCCTTAAATCCATTCAAGAAGTCCTAGATAATCATGGCATCCAAAATACACCTATCCTTGATCAAGATCCCCTTCCGAATCATGTCGTCCAAAACAAACCTACTTTTGACCAAGATCCTACCCTTGAACATGAAGTCCAAAATGATATTCTCATTGACCTTTATACCACCCATGACTCCACATTTGAATATGACCCTATCCAATCTCTAAGCACATCCATTTCACAAAATGAGACACTTGCCTCCATGGGACACATAGATGATCTTTTTTCTCTAGAAAAAGAGTCTCCTACTCTAGACATATTTGCAAATGATCAAGCTATAGTTGAATTCATAGGACTCTATGAAAATGACCATGAAGGAAATTTTGACATCAACTTGGAAGCACTAATAGAATCATCTGATATGTCATAAAATTAGACCAAAGATATCAATCATAAAGCTATCCCACATATCAATGAAGCTAAGACATCCTATCAACTAGGATGATCCACTTTTATCAAATCAGGCTTTCTTACAGAGGAGAAGATTCCAAGTAATATTTTCCATATACACAATGATGGGTTAGCAGATCTTGATTTAAAAACAAAAAATACCCCATCATAAACAAAATCTATCAGAGCATCCAGTATCAAGGAAAAAGACTAGGTTGACATGAGAAAGGAATTCTAGAACCAATATAATTTCATGAAAGTTTTGGACATCAAGGTCTTGGCTATTCTTCAATCAACAAATCTAATGATGTTAGTGGCACCTCCTCGATATTGGGGGAAACTTTATCAGATACAAACATCAAAATGGTGGCCATGAGTAGTTCTTACCATAAGATTGCTGCCAACACTCCTTCCATCCACACCACAAACCATCATTCCCAATTCATTAAATCTACCTATTGGAACCAACAAAAACAAAAGTGTTAAAAATCAAATGTCAAAAGCCATTGAATCAAATAAAAATCCAAGTGGACAAATGAAGTTAAAATGGATCCCAAAGAAAAATGGATCAAGAAAAGAAAATATTCCAAATCTATAATTTACTCAAAATGTGGAGCCACAAGAAAAGAGGACTCCCATATATAATAAATGTCCACCTCCTTCAAAATGGTCATTAAGCAAGGCATATAAAAGTGTTGGTTCCAAATGATATCCCAATCAAAATTCCAAACTCTATCATCCAACATCCCAAGTTTGGAAAATAAAAAGTGATTCATCCAAACATCCAAACAATCCTCCCACATCTACCATCATCCATCATTCTGAAAGACATACCTCTCAAATCCGTCACATCTTGGCAACAACTCTTTATCATAAGGACTCTCATAGAACTCTATCACAATGTGTGTATTTTGATAAAGCCAACTCTAGTATAAAAAAATATCACAATGACATCAATCAGTTGTATGCAAGCGCTATGATCCTAACAAGGCAATTACTTCATAAGGGTCATTATTGTCATATCATGATCCCAGTCTCTACATCAACACCATCAATGGATTCAACACATTCAATGATCAGCTAAAGCATCAAGGCCCTCCAAAATAAAATTAGAAAAAAAGAAAAAATAAATAAATAATTCCAAAATCTGAAGAAAAAAAACATTTCAAAAAGCCCTAAAAATCATAAAATGTCCTAAAAAAAGCCAAAAACTCATAAAATGTTGTGAAAAAACCAAAAAATCATAAAATGTCATAAAAAAGCCATAAAAATCATAAAATGTCCTTAAAAAAACCATAAAAATTGTAAAATGTCCTAAAAAAAGACATAAAAATCATAAAATGTCATGAAAAAATCTCTAAAAAGTCATAAAATGTCCTAAAAAAAGCCATAAAAATCATAAAATGTCTTGAAAAAAGACTAAAAAATCAAAACATTTCAAATATCCAAAAAAATAAAACGTGTCAAAACCCAAAAACAGAGTCAAAGTTAGTCATGTCAATCTTTGTCATTGTTGAACTACATTGCCTCTACGACTGGATGTAGGCAAGGCCATCTGTTGATGAGCCCCCAAGGCCCCCTAGGTTAGTCTTTTAGGGTTCATCAGGTTAGTCAAAATAAATCAGACATTGTCAACTCAGACACGACATAATCATCTACATTTCAAACAAAAAACCTGAATTAACAAGACAAGCAAGCCAACAAGTCTCCAAGTCAAATTAGTCATTTGTCAAATTAATCAAACCAGTAAAATTGATCACAATTAATGGTCTTATACAGGATGTGTCCTTCTTGAAACTAGACCTTGTCACTATCCTCTTTTGTCATTTTCCTTATACAAGTAGTTGCATGATCGAAACTAGACTTGACGTCTTATATGACATGTTTCTTTTCTTGAAACCAGGCCTTGTCAAAATGGCCGATCCATCACTCACTTCATCACTTAACATATTGGAAAACACTTATTAGCAAACAATATGAATGACTGTTGACTTTGTTGGTTTATCTTGTCTTATCAAGTTTGGATTTTCTTTGGTCATGTTACTAGCTACCTCAAGGATGTCCCATGAAGGATTTAGAGGAGCGATGATGTCTCATGGCTTGTATTTTATTTTACTATTGTCTGTGGTTTTTCTAGAAAAATACTAGAGCAACTTTTCCCTACATATGAGTTAGGACATTCCTTGTCTATGACTATCATTTTTTATGCAAAAAGGACTGCATCATCACCCTAGCTTTTTGTGCCATGGTGTGCTGTATCCATTTTGCAAAATCAAAAAAATCAAAATCAACTCTTTAAAATATCTAGTGCACTTATGAAAGAAATGGTTTCATCTCTACTAATTGTTCTTTGTCTCTTTCAACCATCATTCTTCACTCCTTACTAACCATTCATCTCTTTCATCACATTTCATCTTTCTCTAACATTCTTCTTATTTCAAGAGATCATTCATGCCTTTAACGCACAAACAATCTCTCGAGGGGGAATCCTACCTCCATTTCTCGGTCTACTGGGGTATGGTCTTTTAATGTTTCTTGGAAACAACACTCAAAATCACATTGTCTCAAATAGGGGCAAAATGTAGACATTGAAAAATTGCCATAGGTTTCTCATGACACTTTTCACTAATTTTTCAGCTAAAACTAATTAAATAATTTATTATTTAATCAATGCTAATATTCTTTTTCTAATTCCCAATAATTAAATAATTTTTAATTATTTAATTATTGTTCTTCTAAACCATTAATTAAATAATTTTCATTATTTAATTAATGTTCATCACTATTTCTTCCTAACTATTCCTCTTAGATTAAATAATTATTTAATTATTTAAACCCTTACTTAATATTTCCTCTCAAATTAAATAATTCTTTAATTCTTTAAAGTTTTTTCAATTTCAATCATCCCTAAACTTGCTAATTTTGAAAGGTGAGGATAATTCATCTTATTTAATTATAAAATATTTAATTATACTCACCTAGATTTCGTTCCCACTTATCTCTCCCACTTTTTGTCACTTCACTTCCACTTTTCTCTTCCACTTACCAATTTTCATTCCCACTTATCTCTCCCACTTTCTCTCACTTAAATCTTTCTACCAAGGCTTAAATTTGATGGCCGTATGACTGTATTTAGAGATTTTTTCCATAAAATACAATCAAAATTTAAAGAAGATTGTATCAGATGAAAGGAGAGATTTTGGATAGACTATCAAAATTTGCATAGAATTACAATGATATATATATATATATATATTTGATTTATATATAATTTTACTTACACTAAGGTATATCATAATGTTTAAGGGGTACCTTTGAATAGATAACTGTCATTAATTTTTTTTTTGACAGGCAAGGTCGACCATCAAATTTAAGCCATGCTTTCTACTTTCCACTCACGACTCTTATTTTCCAAACCCACTCCCCACTTTCGAAATGAAAATTTTTAATTGAATATAAATGGTTTCCTTATTTATTTTCAATTAACTCTTCTCTTTCTCAATTTAACTCATCCTTCACTCTTTCATTTCTCCACTTTCGAAAAAGTATATTTTGATGAAAATAAATACTTTATTTATTTATTCTCAATTAACTCGTTTTGTCCTCCACTTTTAAATTCAAGTTTCCCTTCTAACTTATCCTTGCATTCAATATCGTCCATTGATTATCATTCAATCTTGTCCATTCAATTATCTTTTCAAAATCTATAAATTTAGGACTTATTTCTCAATTTAGGAGAGACCACATTGATTTCTTGCGATTATTTCATCAAATTGCATTCAATATTTAGTGCATTTGATCAAATTTGAGAGCTACACATCAAATCTATTGAAGGAATAAGAAGGACAACAAAATGGAGTGAGAGAAGCACATCACAAGGGTTTGCATTTCCATTTCTTTCTTTATGTATTTCGTTCTCACAATTTTGTTGATGTATTGGGATTTTATTTCATGATATTTGCTTTGTGGTCTCAAAATTTTGATATCATGCATGCTTTAACCATTTTCCCTAGATAAAAATATAGTATGTATTGTTTTAAAGTTTTTGAACCAACAATTTTTTGCATTGGCTATATACTTCTCTTTCACTCTTAGGGTTTTTCACCTAAAAGGAGAGAGATAGGCCCAAGAATTGTGGTGGTTCACTCAAAGTAATGTATGTATGATGGAATTATGCCTAAATGTAACAAATTGATGAAATTGATTCATCATTTATGTTAAACTAATGAAATATGAAGTGTTTGAAAACACAATGTGATATACATAAATGAACTAGAAACATGCACAAATGAAAACAAAATTCAATGAGACTAAACAGAGTGCACCTAGAGATTAAATTTTGATGCTAGAAGGTTCTATAATTTGATAGAAATCACTGTTGATGCCCAGTGGGAATCATTCACCACTAATGGAAAGTCAGTCCTTCTGGTAAACTTTGTCAGAATCTATTTTTGACTGTTGGGAATTGAACTCTAGTGAAAAAAAAGTTTCGAGCCTAGTAGTGGGACTCATTTTACACTAATGGAAAATCAATCCTCCTCTAAAAATCTACAAATTTAGGGGTCAACTCTGTGGGTCCAAATCTGCACTTGTCTTCTTATCGAGTTGACAGAATCAAATCTACAAAAAAAACAAGTTGAATGTTGTCTCCAAGCTTGAATTAGGGTTTGGTTGACTTGAATCACTTTGATGACTTGTTGACCACTTTTCAACATCTGTTTCTTTGAAAAATCTACCTACAAAACCTACAAACACACATGCAAAGAGAGGAAAAATGGTTAAGGGTTAGAGTACAGGGATTTGCTTTGGTCAAATCTCACTTTGGTAATCAAACCCTTGATAAAGAAATGAAATGAAATAGGAAAGGAATGATGAATAAAAAACATGTAAATGTCCTAAACTCACCAAAACCTTATTGTTGAATTCTGAAGATATGTTAATGGCTACTCCAAGATGCTTGATAATTGCTTGATCAAATGTTGCAATGATGCTTTAAATGCAAGAATGCTAATTGATGATGAATGAGTGAATGAGATGAATGGGGGTTAAAATGGATGTAAAAACACTTATTTATACACACTTATGCCCTAATTACCCAAAAATACAATAGCACAGGCTGACATAAGGTCTTAATGAATAAAAATTTGAAAGAAATTTGAATTTATTTTGAATTTTGTGCCAAGAGGGACTCATTCACCACCCATGGAAAATGGGTTCCACTCAAGGAAAGTGAATGGGTGTTAGGAATTAAGTTACATTTAATGATATTAGTCAAGTTTGTATTAAAAAAACACACTTAATTAAGGCTTATAAGTGCATAAAGGGGCCAAATAAAGCATAAGAAAGGTGTAACTAGTGATAAAAAGCCTAGAAAAGCATGAAATCTTGTTACAAGACTTTACAACACTTTGAAATAGGACCTGATAAGGGATAAAAAAGGGAATATTTAGATGAATTATAATAGGAAGAGTCTAAAAAAGTGTAGAAATGTGTTACAACACTTCACAACACTTCACAACACTTCACAACACCTTCACAAGACATCATAAAGTCTTAATAATTTAAATATTCAAGACCTAATGTGAATGTTTAAGTCACATTGCAACATTAAATCTAAGCAAAATAAGCCTTGGAAGCATCACATGAAAAATACCTAAATGATTATGAAAATGTCCAAGATCCTTTTTTTATGGTACATTTAGCCCCCACTTTAGTGAGAGGATGAACTTGCTTCAAACTCACACTAAAGTAACCATGCATATCGAGAGGGATCCAAATGTACTTATGCTAGGAAGATGAGGCAAAAAAAATCAAGAGGGATGATCAAGCCCCTAGGATGCAGATCCCATGATAAACTAAACATAAGAACAAAGGAACACACATGTGAAAGAGAAAATGAAAGGGAAGAGGAAAAGGAAAAGTCAGATCAAGCTTCAAATGTTTGTCTAGTTGTGAATAAGATCTAGGCCATTTGTATGAAAAATAAAATGCATACTCACTCTGGGGTGATGGAACTCATGGCTGTACATCAGATGAAAAGTCTCAAAAGGTGAGAAACATATGCTTGGTTGGTATGTACTCACAAAAACACAAGTAGTTATGGGGAAATCTGTGTCACAGAATGGGCTTCCCACTGAACCATATCAAAGTTATGCCTCCTGATAACTTTAATAAGGCACCACAAAGGAAAATGTTGGTTCATGCTTCATGAGACAAGCAAAGCTTCGTATGCTTAGAACTCAAGAACAAGTAGGATGGCACCACAGGCATGCAAGCTATGTTATGCAACGTGGCCATATGAATTCAAAATGTAAAGCTTAAAAGAGATGTTCAAATGAGTCTTGTTAAGTTCGTGCAAGGTCTATTACTTAGGGAACCTTGTGTCCAACATATCCAAGAGAGGACCAATCAAAGAATAGAATATTCACAACTTAGGGGATGCAATGTGTCGCATCATGCCACTAAGAGGAATGTAATATACTATGATAGATGAGGAATGTAATATGCTAAGATAGATCACATTATGAAGGAAATCACACCCAATATCATCCACAAAGTGACAAATGCATCGTATGAAGTGACAAGGCTGCACTAAGAACCAAGAAAGAATGCAAATGAATAATTCCAATGTATGCCCTCACTTTAAAGGAATTTCTACACACCATTCTATGAGAAATTACATTAAAGTAGTCAATAAAAAATGTAAAAATAAAATAAGACATGAGAGCAAACATGGAAAGCCCCTATGCCAAGTCATATGTTTCCGAGTAAGGATGCTTCATGTGAAGGAAAAAGGAACAGAAGAAAGAGGGGTTGCCCCCAAAAAGGAACACACTAAACACATAAGGGATCTATGGATTTGGGGTCAGTATGTTCGTTGCTACAATATTTTTATGAAAGAGCTCGAAACTGTCATCATTCCCCAAATACATAGAAATGGAAGAATGACACAAAGAGAGTGAAAACAAAAGAAAATAAAAGTTCATTTTGGGTCAACATGGAAGGGACATTGCAGTCTCAACACTTTGCATTGTCCCCAAAAGGAAAATACAAGCAAAAAGAAAATGAAAAGAAAAAGCTTTTGGGTCAACATGAAGGAGGTATTTCGGTCTTAATGCCTTGCATCATCCCCAAAAGGGAAGCACAAGAAAAGTCAAAATAAAAGGAAAAGGGATCAATTTGGTCAACATGGAAGAGACATAGGGCATCTCAACGATTTGCATCATCCCCAAAAGGAAAATACAAAGCAAAGCTGAAAGGAAAAACTAGTGTATGACATATAGAAGAATGAAGGTACAAATAGAGGAAGTGCACAAAGAGAGAGTGAACATCAAATGCACATTATGGGGGAACATGATACACACATACAATCACACCAAAGAAAAGAAAAAGAAAAAAGGAAAATGTAAAAAGGATAGTAACACAAATATAATTCAACCATTAATCGAGTTATTGGCTACTCAAGCTCAATTGGTATAAGTGGAAGGTAAATATCACAGTTAAGAGACAAGGACAAATGCATTGCTAGGACAAGGCTAACAAATTCGTTCTCCATTGAGTATAAGGCAAGAATGAGCCAAGATGGATGATGGGAAGGATCATGCAATAGTGAGGATGCAAAATTCTATAACTATTGCATGATGAGGGGATTTGGTGTAGGGAATTATGGGATGATAAAGAAATGAAATGAAATAGAAAAGGAATGATAAATAAACAACATGTAAATGCCCTAAACTCATAAAAACCTTATTGCTGAAGTCTAAAGATATGTCAATGGCTGCTCCAAGATGCTTGATAATTGCTTGATAAAATGATGCAATGATGCTTTGAATGCAAGAATGCTAATTAATGATGAATGAGTGAATGAGATGAATGGGGGTTAAAATGGATGGGAAAACACTTATTTATACACACTTATGCCCTAATTACCCAAAAATACATCACAGGCTAACATAAGGTCTTAATGAATAAAAACTTAAAAGAAATTTGAATTTATTTTGAATTTTGTGGTAAGAGCCTAACTCATTCCCCACCCATGGTGAATGGGTCCCACTTAAGGCAAGTCAATGGGTGTCAGAAATTAAGTTGCATTTAATGATATTTATCAGGTTTGTATTCAAAAACACACTTAATTAAGGCCTTTAAGTGCATAATGGGGCCTAATAAGCATAAGAAAGGTGTAATTGGTGATGAAAAGCCTAGAAAAGCATGAAATCTTGTTACAAGACTTTACAACACTTTGAAATAGGAATTGATAAGGGATAAATAGGGAATATTTAGATGAATTATAATAAGAAGAGTCTAGAAAAGTGTTGAAATGTGTTACAACACTTCACAACACCTTCACAAGACATCATAAAGTCTTAATATTTTAAATATTCAAGACATAATGTGAATGTTTAAGTCACACTGCAACATTAAATCTAAGCAAAATTAGCCAAGCATCACTAGAAAAAGACCTAAATGACCATGAAAATATCTAAGATCTATTTTTCTATGGTACAGTTTTGAATTTTCACTACAATGGAAAACAAGAAGAAACACACATACACACAAGAAATAAAGTGCATGTATAAAATATTAAAAGATAAGACAGAAAGGACTTTACCCCTAATCAAGCTAAAAGGCAACATTTGATTGATTTGACAATGATGATAATGTTGTTGATGTATGGATAATATATTATGAGAACAACATGAGAATTGAGAAGGTTATATCCCAATGGAAATGATTGGTTCCTTTATCAAGGTTTGGATTTTAAAAATATCAAGGATGAAGCTTATGGATGCCTCTAGATATGTGCTAGCTTGCATGGTTAGATTTATCAAGATTGTTCTTCAATATTTCTTGTGTGTTGTGTGGATAATTAGGAGATTTGACTTGATGGATTGGATGAATGCATAGGATTTGAAGGTAATTAACCACATGAATTGGATACTAGATAGGTGATCCCAATATTTATGGTTTGATCTAAAAATTAGGATTGTGAATCTTGTGTTCATCTTAGATGTACTATGTGGTATGTTTAGGATTAACCAATGTTCAAATTATGAAGGAGAAAATTTGTTCTACAACCAAGGGATTATTGACAGAAATGATTAATGGGAGGATTTGCGATTGGAGATGGAAAGGGGAACGAGATATAATATATGATTTCCAAGGGTTCTATTATATAGGAATAATATCATGTTCTTACTCTAAGTATGTCACTATGTATGCCATTATGCTTAGACACATTGAAGGATTGTCAATACATGTTTTCATATCCTTTCTATATTATTATCAAGGTCAAAATTAAGAAAGAAGGATAGGTACAAATGGGTGGGGATGGGATTAGTGGGTAGAAGAAGCTTGCCACTAAGTGTAGGGTACACATAGGTAGTCAATTTATGCATGATTCCCATACATAACTTTTCATCATGGTACTTTCCCAATGGGCCATTGAAATGGTTTTCAACATTGGAATTTTTTATTTTTATTTTTTATTTATTTGTTAGACATGATGCTTGAAAATAGGTTGTCATCATCGTGACTTCTCCAAGGCACCATTGAAATGGTTTTTGTTGGAGGATGATTTGTTTCTTTACTATTTTTTTATATTTTGGAGGATGATTTATTTCTTTACCATAAGGTTGTTTGCCTAGCAATTTTAGGCATCAACAATTCTTTTTCTGGCACGCCCAGTGGGACTTGTTTGAATGTATCTAAATTTAAAGTGGGTGTATGAGCTATAGACTTGTTACTAGATCCCAAATAGAAAACAACCCTAGCCTACTAGTGCCACCATTGGTAATAGTACAAACAAGAACTCATCCTATAAACATCTCGACCCCTCCACTAGCCATGTTATCAATTGCTAACAAAAATTATGTGGCATGGGATACCAGAAGCCCTCTCATAGAACTAGTAGAACCCACTATTTGGGCTCCTATCCCAACCTCTACTTTAAAATTTGTATAGAAATTCTTTGGGGAAGGCTTGAAAACACAATTCGAACATCTACAAGATGTGGTGGACGTGTGTTTGGTGCATGGTGTAACATATCAAAATGTAGCATTGATATTGCTTGCAACCTCTTTCAAAGGAAAGGCACTTGATTGGTACTACACTTTGGGAGCTAATACTACAGGTACCTAGGATCAGCTTGGAGATTCTTTTTACGAGCAATTTTCAAACAATGGAGATCTATCTTTGCTATTTCAACAGTTGGTGACCATAAAGAGGGTCCCTCACGAGGCCATGATCAACTTTAATGCTTGGTTTCACATGACTTGGCAAAGGATCCAACCTGCTATCCATTTGTTTGCTGATTTGGTGTTTATGTTCTATCTAAATTCTCTCAACATCAACATTTCGGTGATGATCTAGTCCCTTGGTGGGAACACCTTGCCAAATGCATATAATGTTGCTGTTAAGGAAAAGAATAATTTGATCAATGCCAAAAAGTTACCACCTCAGCCTACTATGCCTATATTTGTATATTTTTCAATTCCCTCCCAAGAGATAACTTCTACCAGTGCATCTACTCCTCCCTAATCAATGTACACATATCGAGTGTACTGTAGAATGTTGTTTCTCTGTCAAACTCTTTAAAGGATCAGATGAGTGATGTCAAGGAGTTGTTGCAGAACATCTCAAATGAAATTTAACTAGCATCAAGCAGAACTAGTCCATGCCTTTGAATTCAACTTACCAAAATTATCAAGGCAGAAGATCTTCCTACCAACAAAACTAGTGCATGTGCCTACTCTATTGCAAAATGTTCACCCAAGTTCGAATAGAGAGTTGGTGGCGAGGAAAAATAATCTCATTGATCAAATCAATCCTTGGTGCTTCCCTTGCAATGAAGCACATATGCCTTGAAATTTTCTGCATGGAAATCTACAACAAAGAGTGGTGGAACAATGTAGGCAAGGCATGATGTCAGATTCAAGAGGTTATGTATATGCCTCTCCACAAATGGAAAATACAATACTCACCATGCAAATACAAGGAATGTCCCTGGAGCAAGAAATAGACATAGCTCCTGACCACATTCTCTTCTCATGGATGGAAGAAGAAGAGGTGGTGTTTGCAAATGATGCATCCACCTCAAAGGCCCCGCAAGTGCAATCAAATTATAATACTCACTCAAAGAGGAGATTCACGGGTGAACTAGTTGCTCCATAGCCAAAAAGTGTTTCTGACCAAGCTCTTAGTACCTCCGTAATTACACATTAATCTTAGCCACACAAGGAGATTGTTATAAAAAGGTCTAAGGAACAAAAGTCTTCGAACCTGCTGCCTTTCAATGTGGTGGAACAATTGAAGAAATCCTATGCTAATGTATCTCTTCAGGATATCTTAGCTATTCTAGAGTAGAAGTCATTGTTGTAGAAGGCCGTACTGGAAGATACAAGCACAGAGTCAATAGAGCAACCAACCAAAGGAAAGGTCGTTGATCCATTACCTCAAGCCAAGGTCCTCACAAACAATGGAGATGAAGCCTCTACTGAAAGAAAAGGTAAGCCTAAACTGAAACCCTTCTTGTTGACCCTCATAGTAGGTAAGAAATTGTTGCACAATTATCTGATTGAATCTGGTATTAGCATCACAGTTATTCCCAAGCAAATAGTTGAAGCCTTAGGACTTAGCTATGAACCTTTAAATAGAGGGGTTATGCAGCTTGATGGGAATAAGGTTGAAACTGTAGGTGTCATCAAGAACCTCCCCTTGACTCTGTTCTCCTACCCTAGTATCATTGTTCCACAAGATACTATGATCATTGACGTTCCTCCCATGTTCGATCTTTTTTTATCCTGGGAGTTCACTTCTGAGATAGGTGGATATCTTTCCTTAGATTGGTCACACTTGATTCTTAGGACTAAGCATGGAACTAAGATGAAGATAGTGTCCGAACCTTTACATTCAGAACATGTAGCAGATGAAGCCATGATCAACTTTGAGGCTACTCATACCTCTATCTCCAAGGATGAGATGTATTGTACTGAGTTACTAGAGGATGAGAAGGTGACCAGAGACTGGACTAATCAAGAAGAGGTCCTCTTGAGCGAATTTATAGACATTGTTCCTTTCCATAATTATCATGCCACCAGATTGGGAACTTATGCCATCTATGATGAAGATCAAGTGATTCCAAAGGTCATGAAGGAATCTAAGGGTGGTCAAGCCTTAGAGCTTTGGACGTTGCATTTTGATAGAGAAAGATGTAAAGTTGGTGTAGGAGCCAGGATATGTTTGATAACCCCATCTACACTCAGATCTTTTCACTTTCATTTTATCTATTCGAACAACAAAGCTGAATATGAAGGCCTAGTGCAAGGTCTAAGTCTTGCGGAGTAGATGGGCGTTAGAAAAATAATGGTATTCAAAGATTTTGAGCTAATAGTTAATCAAGTTTGAGGGCTCCCCACAACAATTTTTTTTTGCATGAGATCTTATAGACATAGTCTAGGACCTGATTGAAAGCTTTTAAGCCTTCAATATCCAAATGGTTCCCAGAGAGCAGAATGCAGCTGTGGATCACATGGTGGCAATAGGATCTCAATTTGACCCTATTTTTGACCTAATTGATAATGTGTATACAAGTTTTGTTATGTTATTTAATATACTTAGGTTTTTCATCTATGCTATCTGTTATTTTTGAACATGCAGATTGTTGAACAAGCCCTTAAATCTCATCTGGAAGGAAGATTTCATGTGCCCATACTTAACTCTTGGCACATTGCCTTAGATTAGATCTTATTTTAATATATTTCTTTCCTTTTCCCATTCCAAACCCCCAAATACAAAAGGATCCAACTTCTTTAAAAACCCGAAGGTTACTTAGTTTAGTGCAATTGGCCCCCCACTAAATTCCCATAAGGCTATTTGCCTAGCAATTTTAGGCATCAACAAGTACCATAGGTTCAATCTCTCACACACGACTAATTTGTGATTTGTGGGAAAAATTTGATAAAATATGCACTTGAAAAGTTACTTGCCTCCAGTTTCTTATTTTCCAAATTTATCAAGGTGTTGTTTAGAGACACCATTTAGGAGTTTTCCAATTCAATAGGTGAATGGGTTCTCCTAGTTTAAACGCCTTTTACAAGCTACATTAATAGTGGTGAAAAATTGAAGACAATATATGTGGACATGTTGATGGCCTCAATGATAGTGATTGTAGATTTGATTCTTTGATTCCTTTCAAAATTGAGGCATATTCTAACTATTATTTCATATACTATTACATGCACACTGTTACTTTTTTAAATACCACAACATAACAAAATGTTGTCCAAATATGTGTTAAGTCAACTCACAACATTTAGTAGAAGGGATTTGGAAGCTTATAGTTTGAATTAGAAAGGTAAATTATAGATTCTTTCTCTTGTATAGCAACATCAAACTTAGTAACCTTGAGCCACTCCAAAATGAACCTTGGGAGTAAAATGGTAATTTTTGAGATAGTGAACGAATGTGTAGAAATAAGGACAAATGAAGGTGTAATAATAATGAGTAAATGATGAATATTTGAAAATAAGTGTAGAAAAAGATAAATAAAGATTAATAGAGCTCACATCATAAATTAAACTAAACTCAAAACTAAATAAAAAATGACATAAATACAACCTGAATAAAACACTAATGATCTTCTCCATTAATTATATCTTTAAATAATGAAAAAAGGCCATATTAACCCTGCTTTAATGAGGGTCCAATTGACAAATTATATAATGAGGGTCCAATTGACAAATTGTAAAGGCACTATGTGCATCCAAGATTCTTTTACATCAATGAAAAAAATTCTCAGTACATACAGCTGCTTTTTCTAGCCTCACATTATAAAACATAAAAGGCTAACAATTTTCTTACAGTACATACAACTGTTTTTCTCAACCTCACATTATAAAACATAACAAACGGTAACAATTTTACCACATTACATACAACTGTTTGTCTTAACCTCACATTATAAAACATAACAAATGGCTAACAATTATGTCACAGTAACTCTAAAAGATAATCACTGGTTCCTGAAAATATTTATGTAGCTCTTGTAAGGTATCCATTGTATTGAGCATCAGACATAGATCTCTGCAACTTGAGATTCCTATTAAATCTGTTGATGAAAAACTCTGAGGCCCTGTCCACATCTTCCTCTGCTTCCCCCATGAAGCAGTTTTCCTGAGGCACTTCATCCTCATTCTCATTAGAATCAAATGAAGGTGCAGATCCAGAAGGCCTTACGTGTTTGTAGCGCTCACAATTCTCACTCCCTGAGAAGCATCCAAATACCATCGCCATCTTCAATGAGATTTTAAGGACCCGCCCAACTAAAAACTATGGCAACTTGTCCGCCCACCTGATCAGTTAAAACTCACAACCTAAAACCCAAAAAATCAGAGAGAGTTAACACTATGAAGAAGATCCCACAATAAGAAACTACTAAAAAGTTTAAAAAGGAAAGTGGAAAACTGAACTTGCAGTCTAGCTAAAAGAGACCTCCCTTATGAGAAGCTAATATCTGTGTAACCTGGTTCTATCTGGCAGGGAAACAAAGAACAGACAAATATGGTTGAATACAAACAGCAGTAAATTCAATATATTAGGGCCAAGGTCTTAACCACTGTTTACAGTCATATTCGTCAGAGATATTCGATTCAATTTGCCTCTCATGTTCAACTCGTAAAGGCACTATTGACATTTAGGAGAAACTGTGTCCATCCTTTCTTGACTTCAATAAATAAAAACCGAGTCACATTGGTCTTAAACACAGTTTAACAGTCATGTTGGTCAGAAATATTCGATTCCTGACGGCAAATGTTAAACCCAGCGAGCTTCCTATTCACTGTTCAACTAAAATTTCAAGGAGATTCCCACTCCCAAGTCCACGTGGACATGTAAGAACTGAAAGTGGCGTACGTTTTACCTGTCCCTTCAGATTTTAGCTATATTTATAATGGTATTTTGATCAACAAGCAAGTTCACCGCCTTCCCGTCGTCGTTTTGAATGAATTTTTCGAGATTCCATTATAACCTAATGCTTGGTCGGTTAATTACAAACTAGGAACTAGGAATCCCTACGACTCCCCTTCAAGCCTTTTGACTGCAATGTGTCTGAATAGCGTCTTGGCTGTGAACAGAGTTCAGTACGTCGAATCATTGTGTTTGAATGGTAGGGGCGAAAGACCATGTTCCGACCACACTTTCTCGAGAGAATGCAATGCACAAACCTCACTGTGTCCCTTCAAAACGAAATAATATATATATTTTTTATTTTTTATTTTCACAAAAGTAGATAAAATGGTATCACGTTCAATGCTCATGTAAATTGGGAAGTCTAGGAGAATCAAAGTATTAAGGGATTTCCAAAAGTAAACAATGATAAATAATTATATTGGTTGATATTAAAAAGGATTGGGTCAAATTTAGGAGAATCAAAGTATTAAGGTATTAAGTGACTTCTAAAAGTAAGCAATGATAAATAATTATATTGGTTGATATTAAAAAGGATTGGGTCAAGTCTACGAGAATCAAAGTATTAAGATATTAAGTGACTTCTAAAAAGAAAACAATAATAAATAATTATATTGGTTGATATTGAAACGAAACAATTGTCAAAAAGAATATTCATAATTTGATGGATAAGGGAAAGGGGCCCATAGTGGGTAGGGGTCCAATGGTGGGTATAGAAGTAGGTTTGAGTGGACCCCATAGTGGGTAGGCTTAATATCCAATAAACTTATAATTAATAGACAATTGCAAAACACTTCTATCCATAAAGTACACAAATTGGCAAATCATGTGATGCCACATCAGCGCACAAATAATACATGACTTAGTGACCCACTATTGGTTTCACCTTTTTTTGGGGACGTTTTGGATACCTTGACAAAAAGCATGCTAATGTGGCATCATATTTGATGATGTGGCCTTGAAACCAATTTTTATAAGTAGGGGACTTGCCAAATAAGCTGTTGTACTACAAATTTGTGAGTGATTTGAAATTTTCACAAAAGACTTTGAGAATTACAAAGTTAGGGTGGCCCACTATAGGCCCCTCTCCCTTATTATTAATGTAATAAAAACAATAAATTTAATAAGAAGTGGATTTTGATCATTTTGTTTTAAATTCTAGTTCAATTTGATCAGTCTTGACCATCTTTAATATGTTTCTAATTATCATTACTTTTTCCCCCTTGTTTAAATAGTTGAGTGTTTGAAATGTCTTGTTTAGGAGAGACAACAAGAGCCAAAAGTAGGAACTTGTCTTTCCTAAAAGATAGAACCCATTTCTAAGCATGCAACCTTAAAATAACACTAATATGAATTGGAATAAAACCAAAAACCATTTACTCTAACACTACACACAAACCTTAGATAGATCATTTTAGATAAATTTTGTATTGATAATGTACGTTTCTCATTATGACAACATTTGTTTGCTCAATCAAAATTTAAAATTGTGAAAGATGAGGATTCAATTTCAATCTATAGGTTTTGAGGATGTGGATGATAATTGAAGGAGTGGATAAGGATAAATTCACTATTATTAGTTAGTTAGCATGATTTATTTAAATTTATTTATTTATTTTCATACAGTTAATTGATTCATTTTATGTTTTTTTCATTTTGAAGATTCATTAACCATTTTGAACAATTAGTTAATTGATTATTAGATTTTGTTTGATTTTATCATGATTTGATTAAATTAATTATAGATAATGATTATTCAATTTTTTTAATAATTTAAATATTTGCAATAATGGATTACTTAAATTAATTAAATAATACAATATTATTTAATCAATCTAATAAATGGATTAATTAAAATTAAACTTATGGATTACTTCTTTTAATGGATTTCTGTTAGGTGTGCTGGTAGAAAATTTGCATTGGCAATATTGGAGTGTCTTCATTTTTCTCCTCTTTAAACTAGCGTTGTGACTATAGGAAGTAATTTTTTTTCAAAGAAAGTATATATAAGCACTTGGTGATGGAATATGAACCGACTGTCAAAGATTAATGGATGACTAATTTGACAATGTTGTTGATATGGGAACGATGCATCTTGAAAACAAAGTGAGGATTAGTTGAGATTAGATTTGACCAATGTTTCAATGCTTCGATAGACTTTATATTAGCATTAGATAAATTATGGGATACAACCTCAAGAATATGAGTAGTTTTGTGTGTTATTAAAATAGAGGAAATAAAATTAGTTAATGGATCAATAACTATGAATTGGGAAAGTATGACGGAGTTATTAGATGAGGTTATTTTACTATGGATTATGATGTTAAAAGTGGAAATGTAGTGAGATATTTTTGGAGTACTTTGAGCATAAGTTGATACCAGGAATCTAGAAAGAGATTCTAATATGTTTGAACAATAAATTGCATTTTTTTACATAGATGTTATAAATCATGATATAATGGATCATGATGATGATGTACCATATGTGTATCAAAATAATAAATCAAAAGATAAAATGAAATAAAGAAACAAACATACATGAATAACAACAATAAAAATAAACACACAAATAGATAGAAAAACAACAATTGCATGAAGAGCAACACTAAAGGTGATAGTAAGGACTAGACTAATGTCCCAAAAATCATTATCTCAAGACACAACATAGTATAAAGAAATATTAAATCACTAAGGAAATATGTTGTGGGAACTAAAACAAACATGATATATTTTATTTGAAGTTTGAAAATTTTACTACAAAAAAAAACAAAAAGAAACACACACACATAAGCAAGAAAGCATATGTAAAAAATTAAAAGACAAGACAAAAAGGACTTTACCCTTGATCAAGCTAAAATGTAGCATTTGATTGATTTGATGATGATGATAATGTTGTTGTTGTAGGAATAACATATTATGAGAACAACATGAGAATTGGGAAGGATATATTCTAATGACGATGATTGGTGTCCTTTATGAAGGTTTGGATTTTAGAAATACCAAGAATGAAGCTTATAGATGCCTTTAGATATGTGCTAGCTTGCATGGTTAGATTTAGCAAGATTGTTCTTCAATATTTCTTGTGTGTTGTGTGGATAATTAGGAGATTTGACTTGATGGATTGGATGAATGCATAGGATTTGAAGGTAATTAACCACATGAATTGGATACTAGATAGGTGATCCCAATATTTATGGTTTGATCTCTAAAATTTAGGATAATGAATCTTGTGTTCATATTAGATGTACCATGTGGTATGCTTAGGATTGGCCAATTTTCAAATTGGGAAGGAGACAAATTGTTCTAGCGCCAAGAGATTAGTGATGGAAATGATGGATGGAAGGATGTGATTGGAGTTGGAAAGGAGGAAGGAGATATATGACACAATTTCCAAGGGCTATATTATATAGGAATGATATGTTCTTACTCTAAGTGTGCCTCTATGTATACCATTATGCTTAGACACATTGAAGGATTGTCAATACATGTTTCCATATCTTGTCTACATTTTTATCAAGGTCAAAAGTAGGAAATGAGAATAGGTAAAAATGGGTGGGGATGGAGATGGACATGATTAGTGGGTGGAGAAGCTTGCCACCAAGTGTAGGGTACACATAGGTAGTAGATTTATGCATGATTGCTATAAATATGTTTTCATTGTGACACTTTCCCAAAGGGCCATTGAAATGGTTTTCAACATTGGAATCTTTTTCTTTTTGTTTATTTGTTAGACAGGATGATTGCAAATAGGTTGCTATCATCATGCCTTATCCAAGGCACCATAGAAATGGTTTTCACTAGAGGATGATTTATTTCTTTACTATTTTTTATATTTTTAAATATTTTTTGGTATTTTTAAAAATAAATTGTTTGATTAGGTTGCAAGATGATAATATTCCACTATATATGGCCATTTCAATTAGATCACACTATTAATGGTATGCTTGATGGATATTGTTTGTGAATTTTAATAACTACTAGATTGAACTCTCCAAGGGTATTATCAAAGAAAATTAAGTGGGAGGTAGGCTATGTAAAATTTAAGCTATTATCATGATATACCATGATCCAATAATCTAACCTTTCTTGACATTAATCAATTATGCTCATTGCAAATGGTTCACACATAATATGTCTTAGAAGATATTGAGACTTGGCAGTGTCTCAATAATCCAAAGGGAAATTCAACTTGCAATTGACAATATCTCAATAAGCTTCAATTCTTGTATTGATCATTTCAATAAATAAATACCATGCCTACAAGAATCTTTCAGATATATATATTTTTTGAGCAACCCATGAGAAATAAAGTTGAAGTCATTAGGAACAACCACTAATGAATAATATTTGTCATCACATGCTTTGCACGGTAAATCAATTTGATTTTATAATGATGTTGAAACCTGTGTTTCTGCAATCTGCTTATGAGATGACTATTTTCATATTCGCATGACGCCTTGATTTCTTAAGAAATCTTGTTCCACATAGGAATAATCTCAATTTCAACATGAAAATATGTGATACTTTTATGCTATTTGGAAAGTGAAGCCTTTACAGAGTGATTTATATCACACTTTCCTCCCACCTTTTACATGAAAATATAGTTACTTGTACACATATTTATATATACACACTCAACTATTTTTCTTCACCTCACTCCATAAAACATAACAAATGGCTAACAACTATGTCACAATAACTCTAAAAGATGATCACAGATTCCTGAAAATATTTATGTAGCTCTTGTAAGGTATCCATTGTATTGACCATCAGACATGGATCTCTGCAATTTTAGATTCCTATTAAACCTGTTGATGAAAAACTCTGAGGCCCTGTCCACATCTTCCTCTGCTTCCCCCATGAAGCAATTTTCCTGAGGTACTTCATCCTCATTCTCATTAGAATCAAATGAAGGTGCAGATCCAGAAGGCCTTACTTGATTGGAGCACTGATGATTCTCACTCCCTGAGAAGCATCCAAATACCACTCCCATCTTCAATGAGATTTTAAGGACGCCTCCAACTAAAATCTATAGAAACTTGTCACCGAGCTGATCAATCTTAACTCAGAACCTAAAACCCCCCAAAAAAGAGAGAGTTAACACTATGAAGAAGACCCCACAATAAGAAACTACGGAAAAGTTTAAAAAGGAAAGTGGAAAACTGAACTTACAGTCTAGATAAAAGAGACCTCGCTTATGAGAAGCTAATACCTGTGCAACCTTGCTCTATCTGAGAGGGAAACAAAGAACAGACAAGTATGGTTGAACACAAACAGCACTAAAGCCAATATATAGGGCCAAGATCTTAACCACTGTTTGTAGGCATATTCGTAAGAGAGATTCGATTCAATTTGCCTCTCATGTTCAACTTGTAATGGCACTATGGAAATATAGGAAAACCGTGTCCATCCTTTTTTAACTTGAATGAATAAAAGCCCAGTCAAATTGGTCTTAAACACTGTTTAACAGTCATGTCGGTCAGAGATATTCGATTCGCGACGGCAAATGCTAAACGTAGTAAAGCTTATTCACTGTTTGCCTCTTATATGTTCAATGGGATTCCCACTTCCAAGTCCATGTTGACATGTAAAAGCTGAATGGTTGTGTGTGTTTTACCTATCCCTTCAGATTTTAACCATATTTTGATCAACAAGCAAGTTCACCGCCTTCACCTTATTCTTTTGAATGATTTTTTCGAGAATTCATTATGTTCGTTTTGTTTCCTTAATGACCTAATTCTTGGTGGGTCAATTACAAATCTACCTCGTGCCTCGCAAGAGCGCCTTATGAACTAAAGCCCTCAATTTAAAGGACTAAGAATCTCTACGACTCTACTTCAATCCTTTTGACTGAAATGTGTGTGGATACCATGGCAGCTGTGAACAAAGAGTTCAGTATGTCGAATCATAGGGTTTGAATGGTTTAGGGCGAAAGACCATGAACCCACGACACTTTCTCGTGAGAACGCAATGCACAAACCTCCAAATACCCCTTCAAAATAAAATCATTTATATATTTTTTAATTCTTATTTCCACATAAGTAGATAAAAAGGTATCACGTTCAATGGTCATGCAAATTGGGTCAAATCTAGGAGAATCGCAGTATTAAAGCATTAAGCAACCTCTAAAAAAAACAATGATTTATATTAAAAAAAGATATAGTTGATCAAAAAGTATATTGTAATTTGATGGATATTATTAATGTATTAAAAATAATAAAATTAATAGGAGATGAATTTTGATAATTGAATTCCACCTTAATTTAATAAGTCTTGACCATCTTCAATAGACTTCTAGGTATCATTTTCTCCCTCTCTTGTTTAGATAGTTGACTGTTTCAAATGTCTTGTTGAGGAGAGATGACAAGACATGTCTTGTCTAAAAGATGAAGCTCATTGGTGAGCATGCAACTTTCAAATAACACAAAGATGAATTGGAATAAAACCAAAAACCATTTGTATATGCATAAAATTGGTCTTGTTTAAATCTTGACATTTAATTAAATATTTTATTATTTAATTAATTTCTCTAAAGTCCTCTACATATGATTAAATTTAATTAATTTAATTATATTGTTCATTCACTTTATTCTTCCACTTTAATTAAATAAATTCATTTTATTTAATTACCACTTTCTTAAGTCCACTTAATTAATTAAATAAATGTCATTGTTTATTTAAATTAATTATCACCTTTCAGTTTAATTAAATCTTTGATTTAATTAAATTTAATTCCCTTTCTCTTATACAAATCTTTCTTCTAATTAATTAAAAAATTTATTTAATTAATTTCATTTACAAGTTTAATTAAATACCTTTATTTAATTAAATATCTTTCAAATCTTTTCAAATCATAATTAAATATTTCATTTAATTATGAAATCCTCCATTATTCTCCAAATCTTAATTAAGTGATTTATTTAATTAATAAAAATATTCCATGTCACCAATAAATGAATAATGAATTTGATAGATTCATTATTTATCTTCAAAATCTTTCCAAAATCTCACAAAAAAAATGATTTTTACAATTCATCTTTATCATCTCATCTTATCTCTTCTTCAAAAAAGGAAACAAAGCTTGTTTTCTGTTTTCTTCTATTTTTCTCTTCAGTCTTATCCATCTTCAGCAGTTCAATTTGCAAGGAATTTTCACAGCCGTTGATCACATTAGCCAATCAGAATCTTTCAAAAACTCTATAAGTACCCTTGTGAATCGAAGCATTGGTTACAACACACAATGGAGAACACATGACGCTCGTGCATTAGAATTTAATTACATTCTAGCATTCTAGCATAGTCTTTTATCAATATTGAAATCTTTCATTTTAGCAATCATGTTTAGCATAAGCATAATCATGTCTTAGTATAGCATTTCATACATTCATATTCAATCTCGTTCTCTAGGAAGACCATTTTTTGAGCCTAGCCCAAGATCTGAGAGCCAGCTGCAATCAGCGAAAACACTGGAGATAGAGGACAATGGAATGCCTTTGAAGCATAAACAGAGTTTGCAATTTTATTTCTTTATTTTATGCTTTGATTTAAGGTTTCATTGGTGTGTTTGATTTTTTTTAATCCATATTTGATATTTATCATACACATAAAATTGATCACATGCCATTTACTCTTACACTACACACAAACCATTCTAGGTAGGCTCTATATTGATGATGTATGTTGCTTATAATGAAAACATTTATCTACTCAATCAATTTTTTTATTGTAAAAGATGAGGATTCAATTTCATTTTATAGGTTTTGAGGATGTGGATGATGATCAATGGAGTGGATAAGGATAAATTCACAATTATTAGTTAGTGTAGCATCAAAAAAAGAAACCTTTTTTCATGTTTAGTATGAGAATTAACAATTAATGATAAAATGTACTTAATTGTGTCTTATTTAAGGTGTTGTAATGTGTTTTTTTAATCTTTCCCACTAATCTAAGGCTTCATTAATTAATTGTGGTTAATTAGAGCTTAATTGGCCCTTTAATTCAAATCTACGCCTTATTAATTGCATTTTGCAAGGATCTATCCTGACACCCATTAATGATATTGCATAACAATTAACTTTCCAAAGTTAAAGTTCTAGAAAATTGTGCTAGGACCCATTCACCACTTTGGGTGAATGGGTCCTCCTAACATAGGACACCACTTTATTGGCACATTTGAGGTGGTTTTTTGATGTTATTTCACCTCCCCAAAGCTAGGTCCTAGGAAGTTGTATTAGGACCCATTCACCACTTTGGGCTAATGGGTTCTTCTTGTCTAGGACACCCCTTTTTTATTTTTTTTGTGGCAGGATTTTACCGATTTTCAATCCTAGATCTAATGTTGACTTGGATTATTTGAATTTCAGGGTTAATTATTAGATTAAGTATAAATATAAGGTTAATTCACATAGTTTCATCCTAGAATATTTCAAGAAATCAAGAATACATTCATAGGAGCATTATAGAGCATTTCAAAAGCATTCAAGGTAGATTGTTCAATTTGTATTATAGCAATTCAAGATCATATCATCATGTCAAAGGAATAGTGCATCAAATATGTGGTTGAGCTAATGTTGTTGATGTAGCATTGAAGATCTATTTGCAAGCATTGTTTCACATCTAATTCAAGATCAAGATCTGCATTCTACATGGCCACTTCATGTTAGTTTGCAGATTTACATTCCAAGACATCTTCCAAGGTATCATTATCTCATGTTTCATGTTTCATGCTTCTATTTCATTATTTCATCATAAGGTTTAATTACCTAAACAGGTTTTGACTGAAGCAAACCCCTATCCTTTAACAATCAACAAGTTTTTCTTCCTTTTGATGTGTGTTTGCGGGTTTTTAGGTTAGAGATCTAGTGGAGAACATGATTGAAGCATTTTTTTCAAGTTGCAAAGTTTTCATCCATATTGCAAGAACACGAAAACAAGGATACAAGATTTGTTTGACGTTTTTGGGAGCTAAGCACCGATGAGCTAGAAGTGAAAATATGAAGGAACAAAACCCAAAAGTTAGCTTTCAAAAACCCTAACAAGAACCCATTTTCCACCAAAGGAAAATGAGTCCTTAGTGACCTAAAACCATATTTTCAACAAGGTACACATTCTTTCAACCTCTCAAAACTTCCCTTATTGTTCTTAATAGATAGGATTCATTTATGATTGTTATTTATGCATTTTGTCCTTCATAATTGAATGAAACACCCCTAGAAAAACATAGTGGTTTATCATCTTGTTCATTCATTTTGATAAACCCTATCTACTTTTCTATGTTTCATTTTGGTGAACCTGATCTATTAAATATTGTAGTTTTCTGATTTTGGAGTCTTTTCTTGCATCCTAGGTTAGATCTTGCATTCATTTGCATTTATTTCCATTGAAAACAATCTTATTTAGGGTTTTCTATTTTTCATTAAAACTTGCATCTCATTTAGGGCTTAGAATTACATTGTTTTGCATTCTTCAAATCTAAAAAATACAAAAAAAAAATCAGTCATCTTGCACATCATTTAGATCACATAAATTTGCATTTGAAAATTGAATCAAAATTGTGTTTCAAATTAGGTCTTTGCATTCATCATTTTATCACCTTTTCAAATTGCATTTCATAGAAAATTTGAACAAATCTGAAACTGAAAGTCATTGTTACATACTTGAAAGTGAAAGACATTGAAAAAAGCATAAAAATCAATGGAAAACACTAAAAACCCTAATCTAGGACCCATTCACCACTTGGGGTGAATGAGTCCCTAATTAGATCTGAAGTGCATCTTCTAGCATTTGAAACTCACTTAAAAACACTTAAAAATTAGTCAAAAACATTTCAAAAATCCTCATCTAGGATCCATTCACCCTAACTGGCGAATGAGTCCTTGATTAGGTGTCGGTCTAAATTTTTTGGAATTTGAAATCTCTATTTTAGGCTTCTATTTGCTACTTTTACATTTCTTTTTCAGTTTCCTTATTTTATGTTTCATTAAACTCATTGAATCTAGCTTAATCTACTTCATTTAGTGCATTGTTAAAACTCAAAATTGTATTTACAACATTCCATTTTCAAATTATTGCATTGCATGTTTTAGAATCTAAAATTGAATTTCATTCAAGGTCATTGCATTGCCTCTTTCCATTTTTGGTTTGCACACTAAGTTTGTAAAACTTGTATGAGCTTTACAACTTTGGGTCCTATTAGCATTACTATTGTAAGACATAGTTCGAGGCTTATGTCATCCCACGATATCTCACTTGTTGTGGATCTTGGGTTTTCTAGCTATCTTTTTGATAGTGTTGATAATCAACCCGCAATGGCTCATAGTTTGCATACTTTATTTCCCATGACTTCACCTCCTAGAACCAATGTGCTTAATGCTAACAACACTATCCCAACCAACATTAGTTCCACTCAAGCTTTGGGGTGTACTCAAAGCCAAGGTGGAACTTCAATTCCATCTTCTACAACACCGATGTCCATTCCTACATATAGTAATACTCAAACTACCACAACCTTTCAACCTACCACAACAATGATACCTACTAGCAATCTGTACACTTAGGTATTTCCCTAGGGAATCCTTCTAGCTTTGTGCATTCTAATACAATATCTCCTCAACCATCAACCTTCACCAACATACAATTCACTAGCCTTCAACATACATACACTAATCCAACTTATTCCCCTCCATCCTACAATCATATTGATACTTTCCTTAACTCAATTTTGTAAACCATGACATCCCTTCAGCAACAAGTTGCAACCTTACAACAAAACAACAATGGTCGACCTTTGCAATACATCAAAACCAATCCACTATCCTTGGACATATTAAGAGCACAAATTACACAAGGAAAATAATTTCCTCGATTCGAGAAATATGGTGGGAAAGGAGGTCCTGTTAGCCATGTTTCCACTTTTATAGCCTTGTTTAGTGATTTCATCTTTGAAGACAAACTTTTGGCTAAGTTATTTCCTAGGTCCTTGAAGGATACTACTTTAGAGTGGTTCTCTTCTTTACCAAATAATTCAATTGGTTCATTCAATGAACTTGTTCATGAATTTTACAACCACTTCCATATTCACAGGGGTGTTGGACTCAAGGAGCACTAAGAGGAGGGGTGAATCAGTGTTCAACAATTTTTAAATTTCAATTCAAATCTTAAACCAATTACAAGATTTCAACAAAAGTAAAGATGCAAGCACAAGGAAACAATAAAAACACCATAACACCAGGATTTTTATGTGGAAACTGATGGAACTTCAAATTTTTTCTACTTGTGTTCCATTCCTGCATCTACCTTATCTTACTGGTCTTTCATGATGCCAAAATTTATCCTTAGGTTGAGGTTTAACTTTATTTGCATGTAAAACCCTTGTGTTTATTTTATGCCTCAAGGTTGGGATCTATCTCTCTATTACTTTTTGAGGGGTTTTAAAGTGGCTTATGTCCTATCATTCTGTATAGGCCAAGTTCCTTTGTTTTAATTTTTATTTGCTTCACAGGGTTTTATTTTCCTAAGTCTTGGTTGAACCCGTGTTTCATCATTTAAAAACAACTTATGTCATTGTTTACCATCCACCTAGTAATGCCCCCATGTCCTTTTAATAAATTTTTTGTTTTGTAGAAGGATGAAATTTGCGCCACCGTTGATCAACTATAGTTTGATCTAAGCCATTCCCCACCATCCCGCAATGACCCCACCACACTGCTTTGGGTGATCGTGATATCATGGGCGGGCACCATGTGTCTCATCTAATGAAGCTGAAAGAATAAAGGAAATACTATGGTAAATTAATCTAACCTTAATACATTAAACCATAGGTTACTAAAGTGCTATTGAGATGCACATGTTTTGAATCAACAGATATGTTATAATCTAGACAAAAATGATGCTCGACGGTTACTAGTAAGGCTGGTGATTATGTTGAAGGAACAAGATCATTGATGTTCAAGATCTACGGTTGCCCACCATCGCATGATCCGAAGTTGTAGGATCTTTACCGATTCCAATATTGCGGGCGACCACCACGTGGACTTCCTTCGTAGCGTATGGTATGATGGGCCCCTTATTTCCATGTTGGAAATTGTGTCAGCTTGTTTCGAAGACGATCATTCGATGATTTGATCTAACTGAAGGATAGATGGCTAGAAACTAACAGGTGGTAAATCAGATGTTGCGGCTACAACGGTTTCCAGTTTTATTTTGATGGCAGTCTTGACAAGGGTTTCTTGTGGTTTTTTATTGTTGTATCAAATTTTCTCAGCGTGCACGATAAACAAGAATATTCTCTAGGATAATTGTTGTTGCAACAATTTTTGGAATGTCACCAAGTACTCTAATTGGCTGGTGACATGTGTACTTTCTGGCCTGATGCTTGTTTTCTCCTTCATTTTCTGTAAGAAGGATTTCAAGGCTAGAAGTACATGTTAGCAAGTTAGATAACATTTGGGTCGAGTCTAGGTGAAGTTGTAGAGAAAATTGTAAAGTTCAATGGTTTTAGAGAGAAATGCAATTTAGGTTTTGAGTCATTCTGTAACAGGTTTTGAGTTCATGGGGTTTTAATGTTGTATAACAGTACTAGCATTTGAATTGAAATGATAAATTCAAGCTCATGTCTCTCCATTGTACATGCATATCTAAACTTTGAATAAAATAACTAAGGGTTGTTTCATTCATCTCACTGTTGTGGTGTGTATGATTCTATTTTAGCTTTAATTCAAGGAATGAATTAAAATGCTTGAATGGGATTATAGGTGGATATGTTCTATATAAGGATTTGATAAGTAGTATTGAGTTAGAATACATATTGATGAGATTACAATGCAATGTCGTCATGGATTTCATATGTTATGTGTTAAATCTGTCATATACCCTTTAGATGCTTATGAATTTGACTCCTCTAATGGACATATGGCACTGATCTAAGTTATACTTGTTTGTATGATTCAATATTTTTTTTTCTTTGCCTAGAGCTTGCTACAAATTGCAAATCAATGACTATCTTATGTTGTGGATTGTGTTGTAGTTATCTCATGATCTAGATAGTTGATATTATCGATGACTAGCCAATTCTATTTGATATTATCATATCGTGTTGAGCTACTTAGTGAGATTATCTATTATTGTAAATGTTATTTATAATAATGGTGCAGAGGTTGTAAACACATTAAGGGATCAGCGTCCTGAGTCTTGCAGAGCCCGAAGTGTATGAGGCTTTTTAAAGTCCTCATCAGTTGGTCCATGTCCTTCGAGCTTCCCTTGATTGGAATTGGAAATTCCATAGGTAGATTAGAAGACAAACCTGGTTACATTGTAAAACGGAACCAAAAAAATGGCGACTCAACTGGGGAGCTAATTTTAATATTTCTTGTTAGTGTGTTGGTTGTCCATTTTGCATAGAGTTTTCATAGTGTTTCTATTATTTGAAGGTTGAGCCTATAATTCTATCTTAGGTTTTTCCACTTCTTCTATTTTCATAAGCGTTAAGAGTTATGTTGTAAATCACTTTTGTGCGTTGTCAGTACAAGGTTTTGAAGGTTTTCATTTTCCACGACGTGTCTTTAGGTATTTGGTATTCCCAAGAAAATTGGGCAGTGACTCTGAAGTCTCTACACCAGTGTGCATTTTATCTTGAAATTTTTATTATAAGTGGAAATAAATTTGTGGACTAGTATGAAGAATGAAGAACACTAGGTCATTCATGAAGAATCATCCAAAACAGAAAGTGGAAGGTGAACTTCACAAAATGAAGAAGAAGGATTAGATAAAGAAAAGACCAAAATCTAGTAATGCTACTCCCACGTCATAGGACCCTGTACACCAAGGTACAAATAAGATTTTACATCCTATCCTTGAGAATCTTGAAGAGGTGTCTAGAAATTTAGATTCACATAGTTGTGGATTTTTTGATTCATTATTTAATACACTGGTTCAAGAAGATGTGACATGTCAGAATAAAGGGTTTGTTAGTGTTAAATATACTGAAAAGAGAAGAGGAAGGAGTAGAAGTCGAAGCCATCACAGAGAATGCACCAGTGATGTGCCTCCTCCTTCTGAAAATGATGTAAACCTTTTATTACCTGAACATGTAATGGAAGGGGTCAATTTAATAGATCTAGATGATACATCAAGTTATGATGTGATTTTTCCCAACCTTGACGATGTTTTTGGAGACATTAATTCCTTGAAGTGGGAAATACAAGAACAAGTTGAGCTCATAATGAAAAAATAAAAAGAAAGAGAAGTAGAGTTGAATAATGTTGTGATTGAAAGGGATAGGTTGATGAGACAGTTGGCAACAATGAAGCTCCTGAACCAAGAAGAACCTAAACCAGGTGTTGAGGGTCTGGTTGTACAAAAGATTGCTAATAAGGAAACAAAACCTAAGTCTCAACCGAGTAATACAAACCTTAAGCCTGTCTTGGATAAGGGAAAGAAAAAGGTTAAGGGGATTAAAATAAATGAGAAGGTGACTCCCCATTTCACTCAACAAGATCTCCCACCACATGTGTCATTTCAAATAGAGTTTTCCTTAGAAAAGGCTAGGAAGGAGAGTGAGGCTCTCGCAGAAGAGTTGGAGAGAATAGAGATTGAGGCTGCAAATGTAGAAATGAAGAGGAAAATAAGTTTTCTAAAGATGTCAAACATGGATGAGGCTACAGAAGCTACAACCTCATCAAATGACCAAGATGTTTTAATGGACAGTCCTAAAATTAATCCAAATCCCACCATAAATAATTATGGCCCGAAGAATCATGCAACTAGGTTTGTAAATCCAAATGAGGATGGTTCTAGGGTACAAGATTTAGGGTCTGGTGTTGATTCTCAGAAGAATGAAGGATTATTTCAATGATGATCTATACAGTTGGAAAGGTATAGGCCAGTATTCTTTGGTGGTATCCCTGGTTATCCAAATCCCATCCTTGCTAACTTGAGAGAAAAGATGAATAAGTTTGCTAGCAATAATGCGGTGACAACAGAGGAACACTTGAAAGAAACTTTTATGGATATGCTAAATGATTATGAGGTAGAACATGAAGATGTTGTAATGAAATTGTTTGTACAATCTCTGGTAGAAGATGCGAGGGATTGGTATAGAGGTCTACCTAATGCTAGTATTGGTTCATGGGATTAGTTTGAAAAGTGTTTCAAGGAGTAGTATGGTGATAAAACTAATGCTATTTTAATGTTAATGAATTTAATAACATCAAGAAGTCATTGAATGAGCCTATGAAAGAGTTTAATTTAAGATTTAAGAAAGCAATGTATAAGTTGTTTAAGGTTTTGAGGCTTGATGAATTTTTTTGTTTAACTACATATTTCAATGCTTTTGATGCTAAAATGGCATATCTCCTCAGAGATAAGGACCCTCAGACTATGAGGGATGCATTTAGGGTGGATATAAATATTGAGAGTAATAGAAGAGCTTATGGGAAGTATGATAGGAGAGAAGAACCTACACTTTTAAAAAATCCTAAGAATAAGACTGAGAAGATTCTGGCTGCAAAGCCTAAGGATGATGAAAAGTGGGAAAAGGTTTACAATACTCTGAAAGACAAAGAAAACTATTGTTAAGCAAGAGAAGGGTATAGGAAATTGAAGGAAACCTTATAATAAAAATGATAGGCCACTCAAATTGAAAATTATCCTTATAATACAAATTGGAAAGATGGAAAACCAATCTTTCCTAGCCAAAAGCCTAAAAATGATCAGTATACGCCAGACCCCTTGCAGAAACATTCAGTGAATCTAGTAGTAGATAGACCATGGTGTGAAGTGTGTGAACATCCACATGATCAAAATTATTGTGGTGTTGCTCAGTTGCTTGTTGCTGAGGAAGTGGAAGAGGATGTTCATGATCAAACATCAGAATATGAGTAGGATGATGTAGATGTTTGTATGGACAGATCATACATTGATGAGGTAGAATGTTCTTCTAATGATGAAATACAGGAAGTTGATGTGGATAATCAGAGGCAGAGAAGTGAGATGTATCATCAATAGATCTTTTCTGATGAGGAAGGTGATTTTGATCATAATGCTTGCAATATGGAACATGATGAAGATTCAGTGTCCTTAAGGAGACCGTTAGAAGAAGAGATTGCAAGATTGACTGAAAAAATTACTACTCAAATGAGAAGTTCACTTCAATTGAGAAATAGAACTATGGGTGGTGAGCAGGGTAAACCTGTTGGCTTGTTTATTAAAGAGCAAAAGGATAAAAATAGAGGTGTTATGGTTGACAAAAAAAAGATGTAAAAGACAAAGAGGTTAAGAATGATAAGGTTTGGACTAAAAAGAATGAAACCCCAAAGCCTCAAGAAGATGTGACTTCTTCACTGGTGAGGACAAAGGTGATTACAAAGGTAGTTGAACTTGTTGTAGAAGATAAGAAGCAAAGAAGCAAAAAGGAAGTAATCAACCTAAGAAAGGGGAAAATGATGAAGGTATGATGTCTAATCTGCCTAAATATACACCTATAGATATGTTTCATGTGCTTTCTCAGGTTAAAGTAACCGTACCTCTACTGGAAATGATGAGAATCAATGAACACAAAGAAAAGACAATAGCCTTAATCACAGATGTTGCTAGTAATAAGACTAAGCAAGGAAGTAGTAAAGAAGTGAAGGATAAAGAGAAATAAAGGGAAGTGGAGGGAATTATGTCACAAATTCCTCCTTTATATTTAGGAAATTCTATTAACATGTGCCCTGAAAATATAACCCCTTTTTTCTTAAGTGTGGATATAAATGGGAAAACTTTAAAGAACTGTATGATAGATTTAGGGGCATCAAATAATTTTATGCTAGTTAAAATAATGGAGGCAATGGTCTTGACAGTAGATACTGATCAAGGTAAATGTTATGCTATGGATTCAAGAGAAGTACCAGTTATTGGAACTAGCAGAGCATTGCCTTATAAATTGACTCAGTACCCTGACAAGGATTTAGTCATGACTGTATTAGTTGCAGCCATCCCACCTCATTTTGGAATTCTTTTGTCAAGAAAATGGAGTGCATCAATGGGGGGAACATGCAATGTGATTTTTCATTTGCTACTTTCTCCATTGATGGTAAGGATGTCAAAATTTAAAGAGAATCAAAAGTACCTCATATGATTGAGCATGGCACGATTGAGAATATGACATGTTTTATTCATAGTGGTATAGATGAATTTAAGGTTGAGGAGTTCCCTAACAATTGTGATAAGCCTATTGCATTGATTGATACAAAAGTAAAAAAATTGTCACAATCTGATGACCTATGGACTATGTACTTCGATGGTGCAAGTTTAGAAGAAGGGTATGGTGCAAGTGTTTTGTTACGATCACCAAGTGGAAATAAATTCTTCTATTTCTCTCTATTATTTGAATGCACAAATAATGTGGCAGAGTATGAAGCCTTGTTATTGGGATTGAGATTGGTTGAAAAACATGGGATTAAGAAACTCAATGCAATTGGGGATTCTGAGCTTGTGGTTTCCCAATTTAGATCCAAATATGTATCAAAGAACAAGAGGTTGAAACAGTATTGGAATGTTGTTTGGGATGAATTAGAGAGCTTTGATGCATTTGGCATAGGATGGATGGAGAGAGGTCAAAACAAAGTATAAGACCTATTAGCCAACATTGCATTAAAACTAGATGGTATGACTTATGCTGGAATTTCAAAGGTTGAGGTGCAAACTAGGTCATCTATCCCTGATAACATAAAAAATTGGCAAATTTTTGATAATGATGATGATATATTGAGGTTTTTGAATTATGTGGGTGAATATGAGAATCAACAAATTGACTTTGGAGCTTTTGTTGAAAATTTTGATGGTAAGGATACTATATTTGGAAATGAGGTCATTTAATTAAAGACAAACACAATTCCCAAGGGTCTAGTTGTACTAGAAAGAGTGTTTGATAATCAAGATAAGACAAAGGCTAATCATACTGTTTCTCATCCTTATGACTTGGAAGAGATAAATCTTGGAACAAAAGCATCCCCAAAGAAGGCATATATTGGAAAGAAAATGTCTCCAAAGGTGAGAAGGATGCTAATTGACTTATTAAGGAAGTTTAGGCATGTGTTTTCATGGTCCTATGATGATCTTAAGGAATACAGGGAGGATCTTTTCCAACATGAGATTCCTTTGTGTGATGATGCCAAGCCATTCAGACAAAAGAAAATGCCTATTAATCCAACTTTAGCCCCCAAAATGTAAGAAGAATTAATGAAACTAAGGGATGCAGGAATCTTCAAGCCAATCATACATTCATCTTAGGTATCAAACTTGGTACCAGTAAGGAAGAAAAATGGAGACATCGGGTTATGTGTAGATTTTAGAAATTTGAATGTGTCTTCATTAAAAGATAATTATCCATTACCCAATATGGAAGCCATGTTGCAAAGGGTGATAGGCTATGAATTGATGTCTATGATGGATGGTTTCTCTGGTTACAACCAACTCATGGTCAAAGAGTCTGAGCAGTTTAATACAACTTTCACTACACCATGAGGAACACATGTTTATGTAAGAATGCCATTTGGTCTAACAAATGCAGGGGCTACTTTTCAAAGAGCCATAGATGTGGAATTCTCATATTTCATTAACTTGTTTTTGGTTATCTACCGAGATGACTTGACAACATATTCTAAAAAGGAAGAGGATCATTGTGAGCATCTAGAGAAGATATTCATTAGAGCTTTGGAGTATGGTATTTCTTTGAATCCAAAGAAATGTGTTTTTGGAGTACTAGAAGGAAAATTATTGGGACATATTGTTTCCAAGGATGGAGTCAAAATTCATGCAGAGAGGGTAATTGCAATAGATAAAGTTCCACAACCTCAAAATGTCAAAGGAATACAATCTTTCTTTGGACAGATAAACTTCTTAAGGAGATTTGTGACAAATTTTGCTAAGACAGTTTTCCCTATTTCCAAAATTCTCAAGAAAGGAGCCAAGGTTGAATTAGATGAGGAGTCTATACAAGCTTTCCAAGCCATTAAGCAAGCAATAAAGGAGGCTCCTGTGTTAAGAACCCCTAATTTTTCCAAACCTTTATAGATTTTTTCATTTGCTTCTTTCCACATGATTGTAACTGTGTTGTTACAAAAGAATGCAAAAGGTTTTGAATAGCCTGTAGCCTTTTTCAGCAAATCTTTACAAGCTATAGAACTTAAATATGATATAAATGAAAAATAGGCATATGCACTGGTAAAAGCAGTAAAGGATTTTAGTACTTATTTGATGGGAGCTACTGTGATTTCCTATGTGCCTAGTGCTGCTGTTAAGGACATCTTCGCACAACAAGAAGTGTCAGGAAGAAGGTGTAGGTGGATAAATAGGATCCAAGAATTCAATATTGAGGTTCAAATTACTAAACTAGTAAGAGGACAAGGATTGGACAAGCTTATGGCCCAAAGAAATCACACATATGTGATTGGACAAGCTTAGAAGAGGAGAATAGATCACACATATGTGATATGGAGCATTCTAAGTGGTATAAAGATGTGATATATTATTTGCAAAGAATGAAATGTCCTAACAATTTGAGTGAAAATGAGAAAAGGACATTGAAGTTACATGCTATCAAATATGCTATCATAGCTAGAAAGCTCTAGTGGAGAAATGGAGAAGGTGCCATGCTGAAGTGTGTTGACCAAGATCAAGCATAAGAACTTTTGAGTAAGATGCATGGTGGAGTTTGTGGAGGGAATTATATGGCCAAAACAAATACACAAGATAATGAGGACTGGATTTTGGTGGCCTATAGTTTTTAAGGATGCACACCAACTAGTGAAGACATGTGATGCTTGTCAATGTTTCTCTGGTAAGTTAAATTTTCCTGGTAATTTACCTTTAAAACTAGTTATAGTACAAGCTCCATTCCAGTAGTGGGGTATTGATTTTGTAGGAGAGATAGCATGTAAATCTAGTGGAGGCCACTCATGGATATTGGTGGCTATTGATTATTTTACCAAGTGGGTGGAAGCAATTCCAACAAAGAAAGCCACTAGTAAAGCAGTAATTGACTTCCTGATAAGCAACATATTGACTAGATTTGGGTGTCCATAAAGGATTATATCAAATAATGCAATGTGTTTTAGGTCTGAGGAATACATAGAATTCTATGAGAAGCATGTCATCCAAATTTATTATTCATCACCATATCACCCATAGGGGAATGGATAGGAAAAATCAAGCAATAAAAGCTTGATGAAAATCATTAAAAGAATCTTGGATCAGAATAAAAATGCTTAGGATTCTAAGCTGAGATTAACAGTCTGGACAGATAGGTTAACTGTGAAGAAGGAAATAGGTTGTGCCCCATTTGACTTGGTTTATGGGATAAATGTTAGGTTGCCCCAAAATAACTTAATGGAAATGTATAAGTTTTTCCAGATGTATGATAATGAAATTGATGATGAGATGCAATTGAGAGTGCAAGCTCTTATAGAATTAGATGAAACTAGGAGGGAGGTTCAAAAGAGAAATGCAAAGTTGTAGTTGCAAGTAAAGAATTTGTATGACAAGAGGGAAACTATGAGGAGTTTCAAAGATGGAGATTTGGTTTTAATGTGGAATGTCAGACTAGAAGATAAAGGGAAACATGGGAAATTTGATGCAATCTGGTTGGGTCCATTTTTTATTAATGGTAAGTGGGGTGAAGATTCGTACTTCCTCCAAGATATAATAGGGGATATTCTTGAACTGCCAGTTCATGGATAGTTCTTGAAGTTATACTTCACTTGAAGTATTCTTTTCCATGAACAGTAGCTTAGGTTTGTATATTTTGTATATATTTTGTACATAGATTGGGTTGTTTTGTCTGAATAATCCCTTTTTGGTCATCTCTGCATCCTGATCTGCTTTGCCTAAGATTTTGAATCCTTGCTTCATTCCAATACAATGAATGTCCCCAATTGGAGCTATTGATGGAACTTCAAATTTTTGCTCCTTGTGTTCCATTCCTGCATCTGCCTTATGTTATTGGTCTTTCATGGTGCCAAAATTTTTCCTTGGGTTGAGGTTTAACTTTATTTTCATGTAAAACCATTGTGTTTATTTTATGCCTTGGTTGGGATCTATTTCTCTGTTACTTTTTGAGGGGTTTTAAAGTGACTTATGTCCTATCATTCTGTCTAGGTCGAGTCCCTTTGTTTTATTTTTATTTCCTCTGCAGGGTTTTATTTTCCTAAATCTTGGTTGGCCCTGTGTTTCATCGTTTAAAAACAACTTATGTTGTTTACCATCCGCCTAGTAATGCCCCCTTGTCCTTTTAATAAATTTTTTGTATTGCAGAAGGATGAAATTTGTGTGACCGTTGATCAATTGTCATTTGATCTTAGCCGGTCCCCGCCATCCCGCGATGACCCCACCACACTGCTTCAAGGGTGATCACCATATCACGGGAGAGCACCACATGTCTCATCTGATGAAGCTGAAAGAATAAAGGAAATATTGTGGTAAATTAATCTAGCCTTAATACATTAAACGGTGGGTTACTAAAGTGTTCTTGAGATGCACATGTTTTGAATCAACGAATATGTTACAATCTAGACAAAAAAGCTACTCGACAGTTATCGGTAAGGCTAGCGACTATGTTGAAGGAATGATATCATTGATGTTCAAGATCTATGGTTTCCTGCCATGGCGTGATCTGAAGTTGCAGGATCTTTACCGATTGCTATATCATGAGTGACCGCCACGTGGACTTCCTTCACAGCGTATGGTATGATGGGCCCCTTATTGCCACATTGGTGATTGTGTGAGCTTGTTTCAAAGATGGTCGTTTGATGATTTGGTCTAACTAATGGATCAATGGCTAGAAACTAATGGGTGGTAAATCAGATGTTGCCGCTACAACGGTTTTTAGTTTTGTTTTGATGGTAGTCTTGGCATGGGTTCCTTGTGGTTTTTTATTGTTGTATGAACTTTTCTCAGCATGCACGATGAACAAGAATATTCTCTAGGATGATTGTTGTTGTAACAAATTTTGGAATGTCACCAAGTGCTCCGATTGGCTGGTGACATGTGTACTTTCTTGCCCGATGCTTGTTTGCTCCATTTTCTATAAGAAGGATTTCAAGGCCAAAAGTACGGATTAACAAGTTAGATAATTTTTGGGTCGAGTCTAGGTGAAGTTGCAAAGCAAATTGTAAAGTTCAATGGTTTTAGAGAGAAATGCAATTTAGGTTTTGATTCATTCTGTAACAGGTTTTGAGTTCATGGAGATTTAATGTTGTATAACAGTACTAGCATTTGAATTGAAATGATAAATTGAAGTGCATGTCTCTCCATTGTACATGCATATCTGAACTTTGAATAAAATAACTAAGGGTTGTTTCATTCATCTCACTGTTGTGGTGTGTATGATTTTGTTTTAGCTTTAATTCAAGGAATTAATTAAAATGCTTGAATAGGATTATAGGTGGATATGTTCTGTATAGGTATTTGATAAGTATTATTGAGTTAGAATACATATTGATGATATTACAATGTAATGTTGTCATGGATTTCATATGTTATGTGTTAAATCTGTCATATACCCTTTAGATGTTTATGAATTTGACTCCTCCAATGGATATATGCCACTAATCTAAGTTGTACTTGTTTGTATGATTCAATATTTGTTTTTCTTTTCCTAGAGCTTGCTACAAATTGCAAATCAATGACTATCTTATGTTGTGGATTGTGTTGTAGTTATCTCATGCTCTAGATAGTTGATATTATCGATGAATAGCCAATTTTATTCGATATTATCCAATCGTGTTGAGCTACTTAGTGAGATTATCTGTTATTGTTAATGTTGTTTATAATAATGATGCAAAGGTTGTAAACACATTAAGGGATCACCCTCCCCGGTCTTGTAGAGTGCAAAGTGTAGGAGGATTTTTAAAGTCCTCATCAGTTGGTCCAGGTCCTTTGAGCTGCCATTGATTGGAATTAGAAATTCCATAGGTAGATTAGAAGACAAACCTAGTTACATTGTAAAATGGAACCAACAGAAACCCTATTAGGGGAAAAACCACAGTGGAGGTTAATCCACTACTCTATTAAAAGCATGAAGAAAAACGGAATGCACATGCATTTAGGCACACTTCCTAGAGCTCATTTCCTTACAATATATTTGGATTACAACAAAAGGTTGAACTGAGAAAGTAGCATCTGCAAATTCCTGGTATTAGATTTGGTGAAGCTCCTAGATTAGATTCTGGACCTTCTATCTGATTCTGCACTTCACCCTACTCTGCCTTAATTCGCTTCACAAAAATCCTCTTTTGCACTAGAAATTTTTTCTCAACTAATATTTTGATATTGGGTATGTGCAGGATCATCATGGAAAAAACATGCCCTTCAGTGGCAAAAAAATTAGAAAAATCAGAGTTAGGCAACTTGACGTAAAAATTTGAATAACTTATCTATATTATTTCAAAAATATGTAAGAATAGAATCTATAGAAAATTGAATGTAGTTTCTAAACTACTAGGTTTGTTTTAAAAAAATCTATTTGGTGAAAATTTGAAATTTCAATGCAAGTACTTAAATTTCGTGGAAAAAATAAGAAGTAGGTGTTTACCACCCTAACCACAATAAAATGATAATTTTTTTTTTTTTATAAGATTTTAGATATAAGTAGAGGACTCATGCCTCGATGTGATGCATATTTTTTTTATTTTTTTTCTAAGTAAATAATTAATTATGAAATTTTTATTACAACTTTTTAAAAATTATAAAAACTCGTATGTCTGACCACCTTAACTTGGTCAAAACTTCATGAAATTTAATTTTTATTTTTTTAATCCTATAGTATGCGAGGCATAAAATGTGACACATGTTTTGGATTCAAAAAATGTGATGTCATTTGAAAGCTATAAATATTTTTCAATCAACCTATCAATTAGGACTTTAGTCATAATTTGAATAGAAAATGAATAATAATTAATTATTAAATTCAAAATAAAGCATAATTTGTATTAGTGGAAAGATGAGAATATCCTTTAAAAACCTTTTTTTCATTCATCAATTTTGGTTAAAAAAATAGTCGTCAGTTGTGCATACCCATCATATTGCCACTTTTTGGCCCATCATGATCCTGTACATACCCTATTCACACAGACATCTACTCTACTCTTCACACCCATACACACATCAAAATGAATTACCCAAACACACATATATATCCTCTATGAAGGGTTTAGACACCTTATGTTAGCTTCAGTGAAATAAAAGTATATTTCAATTGTCGACTCAATCCATATTTGATATTTGATGTGTACCCATCAGAGTCAGTTAATGTTATGTTGGGACCCAAAACAAAATATTTGAACATGGAAATATTTAAACAATTACTCCTTATACATCCGCGACATGCCATATACACTGAGTCGGCCTTCATGAACAAAAAAATAGAGAAACATTCTTCCGAATCTCCTAACTTAACCAGTGCCGATTGATGCAACATCACAAAAATTAACAATAAAATAAATAGATACTTAACATCCTTCCCTGAGATCCACAAATCAAAATGATAATCTGGTGAAGCATACAGATTGACATACTAACAGGATACCATGTTCTTCATTTTCACTTCCAATGAAACTTTGTTCTTCACTCTGCCTACTGGTAGGAAATTTTTTTGATTTGTGTACTGGAATAATGAATTAGGTTGCCATCAATGACAACACTAGAAGCCATATGCCAACAATCTCCCCCTTTCGCATTGATGGCAACACTTAGTGAAAAATGACTAAGTGTCGAAACCAATATGATTATGCTGCCAAAGCTCAAAATTTTAAAACACAACTTCTATGCAAAACATAGCTCCCCCTTAGAATGATAAAGCATTTTTCACTACTCTCACTCCCATTTTGACATCAATGATAAAAATATTTTGGATCTTCCCTTTTTCTAATTCAAAATTGGATCAAAATTTGAATAAATACACCTGCTACTTGAGTCATAAAATTATCTTATACTTATCTTTCATTTTCGGAAGAAATTTCCTCCAAGCTTTTACTGTAATCTCAATGATTGAGATCAAGTTGTTGTTTTCTGATGTCTAGTTGATAATTCATATGAGAGATTCCAGAATTGTGATTGCCTCTTCTAATTTTTCTCCTTTCCTCAGAACCTTAATTAACTGCTCCAACCTACATTCGCTTAAATCCTTCACCTTCCAAAAGGTGTCCACAAGGTTTTTTTTGGTGAATTGAACTTTTATATGCTCGGACTGCAATTCTTGAATCCTTTTCTTGATTGCACCATCCTGATCTTGAAACATCTTATAATCTTGACCAATTTTGTTTAGCTTAGATTCAATCTGCTCTAGCTTATCTTTGTATTTCCCAACTGCATGAGGCCAATGAAGACAATTGTTGTAGATGTTATTGGTTGTATTTATGCATTGCCTCAACACATTCATTTTCCTTTTTAGTCTAGTAAAAGATAGCCTAAACTGATCCTTCATATGTAGAATTATTTCTTCCTCTTTTCTATCCTTGGACTCAGAGACCATGGCTTCCTTAATGCACTCAATAATCTCTTCAGGAAACACATGCTGAAAAATCTCCAAACAAATGTTATTGTGCACAAAATAAGTACTTAGTGTTCTCTCGATCAAGTCTTGTTCATATTAGGGTCTATCAGACCATATGTCTACAATTTTTTACATCTCATCTTTCTCCTGAACAATCTGTAATATCTTTACCTTGGACAAAACACCTTCTTCTTCACTTTCTTCTGCTATAACTACATCTAGTTCAACTGATTTCAGTTCTTCCCTTGGAGTGTACTCATCATATTCTTCATCTGGTATGTCCACAATCACTAGATCTTTACCTTTTCCTTCAATTTTTGGAGTTTTGTGTGCCGAAGGAGTGTAATCAATAATCTCTTGAGCTCTTTTCTTCTTCCTCTCCATCTCACCGGAAGAGGATCCAACTTCAAGTACTCTTACCGGAATAGCAATGCTAATTGTTCTAAACTTCCCAAGAAACTCTTTAAAGAAATTTGCATACTCATGCTTACAGTTTTCCAAAGTATTAGAATGTTCAAAATTTTGTTTACATAACATTTCATTCTCTTTCCATACAATATTATTGATTTGTGGCAAACAATTCAGAAAATACATCACAAGACATATGACCAAGGTACCAAACCTGAAGGGGTAATCTACCTCCTTTGTTATTTGCACATTTTCCATCAACTAATATTTTAGCAATCTAGACAGATCAAAATCATGAGCCTCCATTTTCATTTTATGAGAGATGTAAACTACACTTGCCGAAGTTGGCCCTTCCCTATTTCTAAAAAAGATTTTGTATGAGATTCCATGCGTAATGTACCTTATTATTGGATCTTTGATCATTGAAATTATCAAAGACCTTTGATCTCCAATTATTCTGGTTAGGGTTTTGACTTGTTTCAAATTGACTTATTTTTGATATATCCCCAACATTGCATAAACCAGTTAGATTCTTAATCACTTCTTTCAAAATGAGATGGGGTTTATCTAGAGTTAGAATGTCATCATTCAATCTATTCAAGATAAACCTAACGACTTCCGTGTTATCAAAGTATGGAAATTCACTCCAAATGTCCTAACTTTTGTGTTTCACACCTTCAAGCCATTTCAATTCATCGACCAAAAACATATTTCTCAAATCCCTAATATTTTTCAATTGTATTAATCTAAATTCACCATTCCTTTGACTTGCTTCATTTTCCTTTCCGTACTGAACAAGTTTCTACCGAACACCAAATTAATTGATAATTCTACAAGCAATTGAAATACCTGATGAATTCACCACCGAATTGACTTTACTAATTTGAAATTCTTCTTTAGAGGCTCTCCTTCTATTCTTCTTCAATGCAAGGTGTCAAATGAGGGTTCCAAATACCCTTTTATAACTTGCACACCTAAGCTTTTTATCGCATTAAATATTTTCCCTAGGTGTTTGGGATAATTTTTCTTCTCAAACAATGAAAGAAGAATTCATCTATGGACCTTCTACTTCTCAAATTTCTACACAAACAATCACTGATACATTTGTAAACTATTAGCACAACTACTGACAACTTCCTGCATTCCAGTGCCAGCTACCGATAGGGGAAAAAGGATTTTCATGAAAAAATCCCCCTAGGCCAATGGCCTGAGATCAATTTTTAGAGGAAGTACCAAAACTTGCTTCTAGTGCGTACTTATTTCCTTCATCAAATTCACTCTTACCCATTTTTCTTCATTTGATCTCTTATCTCTTCCACAATCACTTTCCCTTTTCCTTTATCATCCTTTTCTAAAATTTTTCCTTTGTATACTGGACCTCTTCTATCCATATTTATGTTCCTGCATAATCTTGCAATGTGACAAATGGTGAAGCCACAATAGTGGTTTACACTTTGATGGAGGAAGGAAAACTCACAAAAAATGATCCTATGGAAAAAAATTGATTTTGGGGGTTCAAATGAACTTGTTGGTTTAAACAAACAAAAAAATCATTCGGTCGAACCAGGGTTCGAGCGAACCAAATTAATGCATGCACAAACAAACAAAAAATTGAAAACCCCTTTTGGTAAGGAGGTTTGGCCGAACCTGGGTTCAAATGAACACCCCTTTGCCCTCATTCTCCCCCTCAAGCACTTTGAAAACCTAATTTTTTATGCTTTGAAGCTCAAGTTGAGGATTAAAATGGAGGAGTCTTCACAAAACCAATTGGAATTAGGTAGTCCTCAAAATGAACTATCCAACGAATATGATTTTAATATGTTTTTGTTTTATTATGTATTTGTTTTTTAGTTTTATTAAACATAGGTTTTTCATTGAAAATGAAGGTCTTTGTTCTACACATGTGGAAAAATAGTAGATTATTAAAAAAAATTTGAAAAATATGAGTGCACCAGATATTGAAGTCCTTGATCCACCAAAAAAAAATTGAATTTCGATATATACAAAAAAAGTTACGCGTTACACAGTCACGCTATGTCTGAATTGTAATTGGTTTGACATCAAAACTTGATTAAAGAAAAAATATTCAATAAAAAACTATCTAACAAAGTGGAAGCACTAGATATAGGAGTTACAAATCTAAATTTGAAAGAATTATAATTTTATCCTTCATGGAAAAAAAGTTATACGTTATACGGTCTACATCACTTTTTTAAAATGTTGTTTTCTGAAAAAAACCAGTTCTCGTGGGAGATGGAAAAAGAAGTTCAATCTAATTCCAAAAATCTTGAAAAAAATATTTTTAGAATATAAAAACAAAATGTGACAAGACTCTAGTTTGCATCATCTTCAAATTCCTCATGGTTTAGCCGCTATAAGTTCCTAAATGTGAAGATTTAGTTAAAAATAATAATTTTAGTGTTTAGTTTGGCCAAAAATTGTAAACCACTATTGTGGGATCACCCCCAAATCTATTGCAATTGTAACACATAGGATTTTTTTTGTCTAGACCACTCATTCCATTGATTTCCTATTGATCTACATTTATTAGCAATATGCCCAAATCTTCCACAGGTGTAGCATTTAACATTCCTTACATTGACAAACATACTTCTACATTCAATTGACTTATGACCAAATTTGTTGCAACTAAAACATTGACTCGGAAATGATGGACTAATTGAATTTATTTTAGTTCTACACCAAGAATCCATATGATCCAATTTGTTACAATAAAAGTAGTGACCATTAAACTTTTGAGTATTATGTTGTCTTACTAGTTGCCTTATGCCTTTGTTCATTTTATTTCTTTGTCTAGAATCCTTATGCTTAAATCCGAAGCTTTTTCCCTTCTCATATCAAAGAACTCACTTGTCATTTGCATCCTTTTTTCCTTGAGTCAATTCATCAAGCTTAACAAAATTGATCTTAGACTTCTCCTTGTATTCATTTGTAGTAGTGAGTTCATCTCTGAGGATAACTATCTGTCTTTCAAGCTCTTGTTCATTATTTCTGGATTGTTACAGTTCAATCTCCAGCTGAATGAATCCACTATTTACTCTGTTGCATTCTTTAGATCTTTCTTTTAAGGACCAGGAAAGATTCTCTTCATTCTTCCTTCTTTATTCAATCTCCTTAGTTTTCCTCATCACCATAGATTCCATTTTAATCTTTAGAGCAACATTGTCTCTAGCAAGCTTTTCACATTCTTCAATTATTTCTTTTAAGTTCTGATTCAGGTGAACATCTTCCAAGCTTTTAATTTCTTTCTACCTTAGCTAATCACATAGTTCATTCCTCTTTTCTCTTGACTCATTGATTTTATCCTTCAATGATTGAATGAATTTTTCAACATCCTCAAGATTTTCTTTTAATTCTAAGACTTTTGCTTTAGACTGATCAAGATCATCAAGTGCCACAAAAATTTGTTGTTGAAGACCACTAGAGTCCATTGCATTCCAAGATCCACCTCAAGTTGTTAAACTTCTATAGAGGAACCTTGCTCTAATACCAATTGTTGGACTCAAGGAACATTGAGAGGGGGGGTGAATCAGTGTTAACAATATTTAAATTTCAATTCAGATCTTAAACCAGTTACAACATTTTAGTAGAAGTAAAGATGCAAGAAAAAGAAGGAAACAATCCAAACACCATAACACCAGGATTTTTGAGTGGAAAAATTGTTAGGGGAAAGACCATAGTGGAGGATAATCCAAAATTTATACTTTGTTATAAGTATGAAGAAAAAGAGAATGCACATGCATTCAGGCATACTGCCTAGAGCTCACTGCTCAAAATTAGGAAGGTGCACTGCCTTACAATATATTGGGATTACAGAAAAAGGTTGAACTGAGAAAGTAGCATCTGCAAATGCCTGGTATTAGTTTCAGTGAAGCTCCTAGATCAAATTTTGGACCTTTTGTCTGATTCTGCACTTTGCTTTGCTCTACCTTAATGCGCTTCACAAAACTCCTCTTCTACACAAGCAAAATTCGCTCAACTAATCTTTTGATATTCATACACACATGTGCTCTGCTCTTCACACCCATGCACACATCAAAATATATTATCCAAACTCACATATATATCCACTATCAAGGATTTAGATGCTTTATGTCGGCTTTAGTGAAATAAAAGTATTTTCCAATTGTTGGTTCAATCCATATTTGATATTCGATGTGTACCCATCAGAGTTAGCTAATGTTATTCTGGGACCCCAAAAACATGTTTGAACACAAATATTTAAAAATACACTCCTTATACATCTACTACATGCCATATACACTAAGTCAACCTTCATGAACAAACAAATAAATAAACATTCTGCCAACTCTCCTAACTTAACCACTGACTGATGCAACATCACAAAACTTGACAATAAGATAAAATAGATACTTAATATCCTTCCCTGAGATCCACAACTCAAAATGATAATCCAGTGAAGCATATAGATTGACATACTAACCAGATACCCTATTCTTCATTTTCACTTCCATTAAAACTTTTTTCTTCACTCTATCTATCGGTAGGAACAAATTCTGATTTGTGGACTAGAATAATGACTTAGGTTTCCATCAATGACAACACTAGAAGCCATATGCCAACAAGGGGTCCCAAGATGACCCTTACTGATTTAATGACATGCAAACAAAAAGATGATGAAAAAGTGACTAATTTCATAGTAAGATAGCAAACACTTTATTCACAAGTAAACATTAAGATTCCTTACATTGACCTTCAACAAATTTTTATTGCCACCTTACAAAGAAAACTCCAACGAAAACTTGAAATGTTGAGATTCCCATCCTTTACACAGTTATGTACAACCTTTCATGAATATCAAAATAAGACTTGTGGTTGTGATGTATAAAATCTCCTAGTCATCCTAAAAAGTCCAAATCTACAACTCAAAATAGTTACCAACCTTTGAAGAAGTGGAAAAAGTGATTTTTACAATTGAATTCCCATCAACCAAGTCAACAAACCAATAATAAAGTGGCTTCTATAAAGATGACAAATTATTTTAGGGATAGGAATATATAGTTGACTCCTCTACCTGACACCCTTCATAATATCATGTTGTAGCTTATCGAAAAGAATATCTTACCTTACCTCCTGTTAAAGAGCGTGATCCTGATATAATGTTTCTTGCAGGCTTTGGATGAAAATATTATTGCCATTATCACCAAAAAAATGGACATGGTACATAATATAGTAAGTGTCTTAAACATCTTCTGCAAGACCCTATTGATAATAATCAACTACAAATCAAAGTGTCAATGATCAAGGTAATAAGTCTATAGCCCCTCTTAACCAAAATTTACTAATCTTTACCAACCTAATGTTGAAGCACACTATTTCATTTTTCAAAGCTAGTGAAACCAAGAATGATGTGATTAATGTTGACACAGATGATGAAAACATAAAATATGACAATGAAGAACAACCGATTAAAGTAGTAGCATTTATCGATGCTATACCTCGTAAGGGATCAACTAAAAATCCTCTTGATATCAATTTCTCACAAAATGACATAATAAAATGTGCACCTAATGGTCCTCTTTACATAGCTATCTCAATCAATGATAATCCCACTAATGGGATATTAATTGATCTCACTTGTGGAGAGAATGCAATCACTGAAGAATTTCTATTTGTCCATGAACTCTATCAAGATATATATGATAAAATGAAAGCATGGATCAAGATGCATAATGGTATTGCTTTTCCTACGATAGGATCGATAGATCTCCATTTAAAAGTTGAATTGAAAACATCAAATGTCTCATTTAGTATCATCCCATAATAAGACCAATCTTTTGTAAAGTTAGGCTATCCATGGCTTCACTCCATGAATGGTGCCCCCTCCATTGTGCATAAATGTTTAATGTTTCCATTTGGAAACGATATATTTATAGTGCATCATAGTGGGTTTAATCTTGCCTCTTCCCAAGGGAACTTTTCATTAGATTTCTTTTGTCCCAAGAATATGGAACCTGCTAAGCCTTGTGAGGACTACTTTTTCAAATCATATAAAAAATTCAAGGCAAAGCGCATAGCAGAATTATACCTTCAAAAAATGCCTCAACCTATGAATGAATTGAAAGCCCTTCCAAACATCCAAGAACAACCTATGAAAAAACCTCCTACCATTTATTATAAGAGACCACAAGATAACCAAAACAATCCCATTCTCCCTTCTATAATCAAACAAGTTTACAAAGCTAAAGAGAAAGTGGTTGAATAACCTCTTGTTGTTCCTTCTATTCCTCCCAAGGAAGAGAAGTAACCTATGATTGACAAACCCACTCTTACACAAACAAAAACTAAAAATAGAATGAAATGAAATTGAAGTGCTAGAGAGTGTAGGAATAGACATCATGTATTGCTCGTATGTTACAAACCAAAGAAAATAAGAACAACATAGAAAATTAAAATAAAAACTTATCTAAAGCAATGCATGTTGACTCTATACCCTCACCGTAATGTAAACAAGAACAATACATTCTCTTACCTATACATATACATCTATCTTCACGATAAGATCCTACCACCTAACCTCACCCATAACAAATGTCGATCCTTTATATGATGATCCTCTCACTACAATATCTTAGGAGACACCTATATCATAAGGGGTATGATGATTATCTTCTACTATGTTTTAATGATACAAAATCTAAATTAGCTTTGAACAAAGTGCATAGTGGAATTTGTGGGGCTTATACTAGTGGAATGGTCCCAACAAAGAAGCTTCTTAAAATGGGTTATTATTGGCCAAATATGGAGCATGATGCTTGTGAATTTGCTAATAAATACATTCCATGTCAACAACATGTGGGTTTGATACATGCTCCATCCCAAGCATTGCAAATGATTACCTCTCTATGGAATTTTTCATAATGGGGACTAGACTTAGTTCACAATATCCACCCTCTATCATCTAATGAACATTCATTCATAATCACCACCACCAAATAATTGACAAAGTGGGTGGAAGCAATTCCACTCACCCTCATTACTAACATTCATATTTCCATATTTATCTTATACCATATCATCTATCGATATGGTATCCCCTCCACCATCATCATTGATAATGGAAAGCCTTTCAAAAACCAACATGTACATCAATTGTGTAAAAAATTCCATATCCAACATCACTAGTCCACCACTATTACCCCCAAGATTTAATGGCCAAGCTAAGGAAACTAAAAAGGCATTAATCAAAATTGTAAAGAAAATTTTTAATGATACTAGTCGTGATTAGCACTTTCATTTGAATCCCACCCTTTGGGATTACCACACCTCCATCCAAACTCCAATTGGAACCACACCATACTCTCTTGTTATGGTTTCTAAAGCAATCTTTCTGATCAAAGTCAAACTCCCATCACTCTCTATTTCTTTGAAGAATTTAATCAATGAGGAGGAGTATCATGTTTCATATTTGAGTCAACAAGAGATTTTAGATGAATGACACCTCAAAACCTACAACCATATTTAGGAATATCAACACCTGTTAAAGAGAAGCTATAATAAGAAATTCAAGCCTTGCCAATTCCAACTTGGTGACCTTATCCTCAAACAGAATCGACATACCCAACATGATCAAGGAAAGAAAGGAAAATTTGAGGCTAATTAGTTGGGTCCATATATAGTAACTAAAAAGTATGGTTTTGGAGCCTATAAACTAGCTACACTAAAAGGATATCCCTTGGATGAACCCATTAACATCATCTACCTCAACCAATTATATGCTTAAATCAGTTGAGTTATCCCACCTTTCAAAAATTTCAAAATAAAATAAAATAGAAAAATGTCAAATCAAAATAAATATAGGACTCAATAGTAAAGAGAAATAAATAAGCCTATGGTGAAAGCCACTCTTGGTGGTACCTTGGATAAGTGCATTTGATGAAAACATGGAAAAATGCACCACTCGTAGAGGGATTAATCATTATCTACCTCGTATCACTCTTTTTTGCATGCTTTCACCTTATCCACTTACTTATCTTATCCATCCTATCTATATCACATCCATTATCCATCTCTATACCACTATCAACCACATGGTATATTTTGGTTGACTATTATATAAATTGGATCTACTATCCCAATTCCTATGCTTTACCCAATTATTTTGGAATGCGTCTCGAAGATCCTAACATGGTCATATGATTCACTATCCTTCTATCGGTTATACTTTCATTGGTCATTTCCAATTTTATATAGTGTGCATATGGTTGGTCTCACATCCTCACCTAGGTTCCATAATTTTATATACTCATCCTTAGGTCTCATTCTTGTGCTTGCATGTGGCCAAGAGTCCCTATCTAGTTGGTTCCTATAGAAAAAATTAATAGCCACCTAAGGTTTTGGTCCATCTTGGTTATTCATTGTCATGTTGATCCTATAATATACCCATCCATCTTTGGTCTTTATAGAATACATCATTCCTCATATCAGACCACATCAATCCACCCATCATCCTCATGATAAGGATATTTGAGATTTACTGTTATTTCTTAGTTCTTTTGCATTTTTTTTAATCTTTTGAGCTTCCTACTATACCTACTCGAGGTTGCCATGATCCATAATATGGTGCACTTTGACAAGTGTAAATAGGGGAATATCTTGGCAAGCTTTTCAATATTTGTGTTTGCCTAGTTGTTCAACGTTGTACCCACCAAGATTCCTTGCAATCTTATATTATTTTGGGGAATCCTTTCTATTTTTGGTTTTCTAGCATTAGCCCCACTAAATCCCTTTTAGAATTTGTAATATGTTGGATGAAACTTTTTGTTTGTTTTGTTAGTCCTATGCATGTGATACAAAGTCACCTTGGTTTCTCATACACTGGTGCATAGTATCCCATGCTATATAAAATTAAATTCTCACTACATGGAAACATAATGCATAAGATCAATTTTCTCAATCCCCCATCCTACCATCTCCCATTCCCATTCCCTCATATTACATTTCCATTCCCACTATCTCTTTCTAAATCATTAAAATTTGATTATGCAAGTGTGTCCCCCCACCCTCTTTCTTGACAAGTTGATTCATTTTTTACTGGTACACTATGGTTACACCTATCATCATCTATCCATATTTTCATCATTTCATTATCTTTTTATTTATATTAAGTTTCTTAGGATTTGTTATTCTAAGAATCTTTTCATCATTTTATTTGCATTAAGTTGTTTCTAGGATGTGTTATTCTAACATTATTTTCATCATTTCATTTGTATTAAATTATTTAGGATTTTTTATTCTAAGCATCTTTTCATCATTTCATTATCATTTCATTTTGCATTAAGTTGTTTAGCATTTACTATTCTAAGTGTCTTTTCATCATTTCATTTTCTTTAAGTTGTTCAAGTTTTGTAATTCTAAGCATCTTTTCATAATTAAATTATCATTTCCTTTTGCATTAAGTTGTTTAGGATTTGTTATTCTAAGAATCTTTTCATCATGTCATTACCATTTCATTTCCATAAAGTTGTTTACAATTTAATATTTTAAAAATCTTTTCATTTAGTTCATGCTAATTTTAGGTTGCATTAATCATTTTAGTTACATTCTTATTACATTGTATTATTCATGCAGTGTTATTATACCATTAGGTTCATTTAACATTATGTTTCATTCTATTGTATTTTAATCCATTTCGTATTGCATTAGTTTCATTCTCAATTTTGCTTACCATTACATATTAATTCATTTGCATTGCATTTTAATTTATATCCATACATGAAATAAAATGTACCCATCAAACATCATAAATCACACATCATGAACCATCATATCCTAAATATCATAAATCATTACATCAGCACTACAAATCATAACACATAGGAATATCCACCCTACATAATACTTGTTAGTACTAATGAAATTTGTATAAAATCTCCCTATTGTAAGTCACATACATCCAACATCACAAATGGTTAGTTTCATCCATTATGATTTTCACAATTATCATAATGAATACATACATTCATCATACACATCCATCTATATCACAATCATATACACATAAGAATAAAACATAACTCATGTCATCCACAATTATCAATAAATACATCCATATATAACCACATGCATATCATAAACATACATATTCTATATGCATCATTACCATAGCCCATATCATATACCAAAATCACATTAAATTCCATCCTAAACATCCACAAGAGTAATTAAAATAATTAAAGTGTCCATGTATAGGTATATCAAAATCAATGTCTATATACATATGATACATCAAGATCATGAATCAATATGAATAAGAATAATGATAATAAATATCATCAGGACTTATGTCCTAATCAATGAAATAATGATCCCCTATTGATGGTATCATCTCTCTAAAACCTATGTATTTATCAAAATTGGAACCTAAATCTACCTGTATGCCCTCTACCTGCTACTCACTGCATCTAAGTGTGTAGGAGATGATTGTACTGATCCACTCGGCCCTACTCATCCTCTTCTTCCCCATGGAAATCCCATTGACTTGTTCCTCGCTAATCCTAATCTCAAGGACCTACTCCACTCTGAGCTCATAGCCTCTAAAAAGGCAGGCCTCCTCTCTACTATTGGTATTTTGCATAGTAGAAATCCCTATAATTTTTGGCCTCCTTTCTCAGTTGTATCACTAAGCACATATCTGTGACTCCTCTTTGCACCCTAGTAGTCTCCCACTCATGTCGGTACCTATCCCTATCCACCTGCATCTGAATCCTCTCCACTACCCATACATCCCATGCTAATATTAGGTTCTATCTCTTTGAGGCGATGGTAGCTAGGTCACCCTATACAATGTCTACTTGTACTTGGAGACTTCCCCTCTTCATTGTCATAGTAGCTAAATTTTCCCACAATCTCCCTATCTCCACCTATAAGTTGTCTCTCTTGATAGTCAACATGGCTCTATCCCCTTGATGTCTATCCACATATAGCTAGAGACTATCCCTCTCAACTATCCTTCTCTCCACATCCTCCAAGGCCTAACAAAGAAGTCCTTGTAGCTAGATGATCCTACTCTCTACTGTTGGTAACCTCCCAAATAATTCTTCATCACCTCTCCTTTCCTCTTTTTTCCTTACATGGGGCACCACCTCCAACCCTAGCATATCTGAATCTATCTTCATAGCATATTTCTCTCTCTCCTCCTCTCCTTCCTCCAACTCATCACCACTACCTTCTACATCCTGTCATCTCCCCCTATCTCATGCTCATCCTCCTCATCCTCCACTAACTCCTCTACTACATCTAGCCCCTCTTTCCTCTCCTCCTGGTAGACCACCTTCCTCTATACCCTTCATACCTCCTACCCAGCTACCTCCACCTGCATTGGTTCTCTCACACCTCCTACCCCTCCACCACTCTAAATATCACTGAGTAACCCCTAGGTCATTAATCCCTCCTCTCCAATCCCATCAAACCTCTACTAGGTACCTCCATGATGAAATGTCCACCGTCTATGTAATCTATGGCCCCCACACTTCTATCTAACGAGACACTCTAGTAAATCTCTCCTTAGGCTCTAACATATCTTGAACTATGTCGAACAGGTGCATCACCTTGTCCGATGTATAGTCCTCATTCAAGAATTACTATCACCCTAGCACGTAACATCTTCTGAACATGTATCCATAACATACATCATCCTCATCCTAGTCATCCATCTCCCTAGAGGACCTCCATACAATATCCTAATTATCCATCTCATCCATTGGTCACCTCCAAGACACCATGCTCCTAATATTAGTGTAATGCAATACAATCCTCCAAGTGAACACTAATGGGTCATCTACTACCCTTAGTAATCTCTCCACAACTGGCCTCACCACTCGAATGTGCTCCCATGCCCATACTTGCAACAACATGATGTAATTCAAGATCACTCCCCTCCTATAACAAACCACATAGATGCCCTAGTACACCTGGGCCAATAGGTAGGTCCCCCATGCAAACCTCTTGGATCACCTCACCATATTAAGCATAACCTCTCCTAATGTTAGACTGAAGAAGCATCCAATCTTGTTAGGTAGGAGAAATCCACACATCAAACCACATAGATATAGTTCCATCCTAGTCACTATATCTCTATATCCATCCATGTCTAATGTTTGTCCTCTACATGGAAGGTCTGCCATGCCAAATAGGGCCTACAACAATTATAGTGATATCTTTGCTACCAACCCCTCTACCTCCTGAGCCCTTAAATAAAAAATTGAAGGATTTACCATTCTTTCTCCACTTGAGGGAATCATCATCTCATCTGTGGTGAGGTGGAAGGTACATTTCTTTGAGCTCCAACACTCTAGCAATGATGTCAGCATGGGCCTATGCACCCTAAGCATTGAAATCTATGCCATGTAGTCCAACCCACATGCATCCAACAGTTCCCAATCTACACTCCAAACCCTCTTGCTAGTTGAAGCATTATTGAACATCACTTGTGAGTCCATAAAATTATTGGGATGAGCACAAGATCATGGGGGTCCAAAAAGTGGTGATATGACAAAAAAGTGGCTAACAAATTTTTTTATCCAAATTTGATGAAATGAAAAGGTTTTATTGAGAAAGTTGTCAACTTAAAAAAAACATAAGATATGCCTTATTTGGAATTAAATAGATAATTATTATTGATTTTAGACATGCATTCTAACTAAAGTCTTGATTGATAGGCTGATTGAAAAACATATATAATTCTTAAATGATTTCAAACATTTTGAATCCAAAAGATGAAACACATTCTATGCCTCCCATACTATAGGATTAAAAAAAAAATGAATTTCATAAATTTTTGACCAAGTTATAGTGGTCAGACAAACAAGTTTTAATATTTTTAAAAATATTTAATAAAAAATTTATAACTAATTATTTACTTGCAAAAAAATTACAAAAAAAATGTGACACATCTGAGAATGTGTCCTCTATTTATATTGAAAGTTTCAAATAAATATAATATTTTTTTCTTGTATTTAGGTTGGTTAGACATACAACTTCTTTTTATTTTTTCTTGAAAATTTATAACTATTGCATTGAAATTTCAAATTTTCACCAAATAGAATTTCTTTTTTCTAAAAAAGGACTAGCATCTTAGAAACTAAAATCAATTTTCTACAAATTTTGTTCTTACACATTTTTTAAACTATGTTAATAACTTATTCAAATTTTCATGTCAAGTTTTCTAACTTTGTTTTTTATGAATTTTCATTGCCACTTAGGGGCCTAGTTTGGAACCCCATGATCCTGCACTAACCCACTATGCTCTACATCTACCCACCATTTCAGGTTTTCCTATCTAAAATTCTTGTATCTTTCTTTTTTTCTTTTATTTTTTAGATTTTCCTTTTTGGTGCATCCACCCATCCATAAAGCGGATCCACCCTTTAATAGATTCACCCTTCCCCATGCACATTCATCCCTTATCAGATCCACATCTCTTCTCATGCATCCACCTATTCATTGGTGGATTCACCCCTATAGATCCAAGTGCACATACATCTATCTTCTAACGAATCCACCCCTACGAGCTAATGTGAATCTTCCTATGTAGCTATGAATTTTCCTATGTAGTGGATCCATCCCTTCTGCATACTTTCACATCAGGAAATGTATCCACCTATCATGGATTCACCTTGCCTATGAAGAATTTTCCTATGTACATGCACATGCGCCCTTTTGCAAGAACAACTTCCTATCAGCATGTCTTCCCATGCATCAGTGGATCTGGTTTTCTAGGGTGCACTTTCCTATCCACCTAGATGGGTGGATCCACATGTTCATTGAATTTACTAATCATAAATACTAAAAAATAAAATCGTACGAAGAAAATTCAAAGGCCATACTTGGGCACTACCCTCTCCTCTTTGCACCCATGCTTGCACAATGTCAATCCAATTTGGAATATGGCATGGGTTAGTGTAGGATCCTGGGGGTCTAAACTAGGCCGTTAAGTGGCAATGAAAATTTAGAAACAATATGGGAAGCATAGAATGTGGCACATCTTTCATATTTAAAAAATGTGATTTTTTTTTAGAATTATAGATGTTTTTCAATCAACATCTAAATCAGGACTTTAGTCATAATGCATGTAGAAAATCAATAATAATTATTTAGTAAATTCAAAATAAGACATCTTATATTCGTGGAAAGATGACAATTTGGACAGTATTAAACCCTTTTTGTTTCATCAAATTTAGATAAAAAAAAAGTCATCAGCCACAAGGGCGAACTCTAAAAAAATAAGGAAAGGAAAATTTCTAAACACAATTTTCCAGTTGACTTTCTAGGTATGACACCCCAAGTTAAATCAAAAGGAAAACATGAGGGAAACCTCAAGGCTATAAATTTTATGAGGAAAAAAGGATATCCATTTGAAATGAATATCTGTTTTGAAACAGATATCCATTTTGAAATAGACTAATTTGAAGTTTAGATATTTGTTTTGTTGAAATGGATATCTGTTTTGTTGAAACGGGTACCCATTTTCATATCTTCAACATGAATATTTGTTTTGATAAATTCAACACATATATCTATTTCTTAGAAATAAGTACCTATTTGTATGTCTTGAAAACAAATATCCATTTTGTAAAACAAAACGGATATTTATTTTCAAAAGCCCAAAAATCGCTCTTTAGTAAAATAGGCATAGCTTTTCCATTTCTTATCAAAATCTTGATTTTTTTAGACGTTGGAAAGGTGATTCATATGTCTATGCAATGGAAAAGGTAATGTTTATATATTATACATAAAAAATTATAATCATTTTAACTTCATATTTCATTTAAATTGAAACATCAAATGCTCACTACTTTCACACACGAAGTCCCTTTATCATGATTTTTTTTTAACAATCATCTCAAAATACTTGAAACATTAGAATAAGTAATAAATAATAAAATATTTACATTTTTTCTAGTAAGGAGATGAAAAAATATTCATAAATCATCATATCTCTTTGTCCCTTTCTCTACCTCTCTATATTTCATTATGTCTCCCCTTAAGCTCTAGACCTATCTCTCCACTTGTCTCTCCCTCCCTCCCTCCCTCCCTCTCTTTCTACCTCTTTAGACCTATCCCTCTCAATATACTGAATTCTAGACTTATCTATCTACCTCTCCCTCCCTCCCTCCGTCTCTCCCTCCCTCCTTCTCTCTTTGTCTATCTTTAGATCTATCTTTCTCACTCTCTTTCCTTGATCTCTAAGCCTATCTATCTAACTATGTACCCCCTTCCTTCCCTCTCTATTTTTCCCTCTTTAGATCTCTCTCTTTCTCTCTAGACCTACATCTCTACCAATTTTTCCCTCTCTACTCAACTCAATCTCAACTCTCCATGTCTCCCTATATATCCCTCTATATCCTCTCCCTCTCATCTCTCACTCTATACCTACCTCTCCCTCATGAACATATATCTCCCTCTCTCAAGCTCTAGACCTATCTCTCTACCTCTCCCTTTATTTGAACTCTCTCTTCTTCCATCTTTATACCTCTTTGTATTTTAGTAAACCCAATAGATCCTATACAACCTAGTCTTCTTCTATGGTTTCTTATTCATATTAAGGTTTCTTAGATCTATACTTTTATGGTATTTATATCTCAATTTTGTATTTGAAACTCTTTACATTCCCCATTATTGATCAATTTTATATAGTTCATATTTCTTTATTATCTTGATTTTGAAATCAAATTTACTTACCATACCCATCCTTGGCAACCAAATTAGGGTTTCATTTTCAAATTTGATACATCATTGATATTTCCACTTTTTCAATATATAAGTGTACCTTTTAGATTTACTTTTCCTCTCTCTGTCTCTCCCTCTCCCTCTTTGTATATTTATCCATTCTCTCTCCCCACACTCTCTCTTCTTCTCCCCCCATCCCTCTCCCTCTTCCTCTCCCTCTATCTCTCTACCTATCTCTCTACCTTTCTCTTCTCCTTTATAATTCCCAAGTCATATCTATATCTCGATATCTCTCCCTCTTTCTATCCCTCCCTCTTTCTCTCCCTCTCTCCCTATCACTCATATAGAGAGTAGAGAGGTAATTTGAGAGGAAGATAGAGGGAAGTAGAGATGGAAGATAAGAGAGGTAGAGAATAGAGAGAGATAAGAGATATAGAGATATCTAAAGGGATAGAGAGAGGGAATGAAGAAGGGATGGAGTGAAGGGTAGTTAAAGAGAGATATAGAGAGGAGTAGAGAGGAATGGAGGAAGGGGAATGCCGAGATAGGGATGGATATAGGGAGAGGTAGTTCTAGATAAAGAGGAAGATGGCGATGGGAGATAAAGAGAAGTAGAGACAAAGAGAGAGGTAATGTGGGAGGTGTAGAACGAGAGGTAGGTAGAGAGCTAGGGTGAGGGGATATATAGAGAAGTACAGAGGGAAGGGGAGAGAGATGTAAGTTGGGGAGGATAGAGTGAGAGGTAAGTAGAGAGGGAGAGGGTGAGGGGAGATAGTGATAAGTAGAGAGGGAATGGGAGAGAGTTATTGAGAGAGGGAGAGGGAGAGAGACAAGGAAAGAGATGGAAATGATGCATAGGGGATGGGAAATTTAGGAAAACAACAATGATTTCAAGGATTTCAATGAAGCAATCTAAAACCCTCTTTTAGGCACCCTGCAGGAGATAAAACTCAAAGTTTCACTTATGAATTTAAACCTTCACTTATGGACCCAAACCCTTGGGAAGATTTTAAAAGACTTAAACAAACTTTTCTTGAATTTTTACAAAGTCCCAATCCTCTGTCTTTAGCACAACTCACTTTTTGCACCTTGACTAGGCTTCTAGCCCAACGAGGCCTCTAGCAATGGTTTTCTGACTTTTCACTCAACTTTTCTAAATGACTCCCCAAATAAATGTCTGATTAAGATGTATTTTTTGATGCTACACAACATACCCAAATCTTGTTGGCACTTTTTTTGGATCAGATTCTCAAAAATCTGCTGTTTCCTCAAAATCTAGGCCTAATTAGCCCTCTTTTTCAAAGCAACCCCTCTCTAAACTCAACCCCTAACTATGAAATTTTCAACAATCCCTTAAAATTTTCCCAAACCAAGTATTTTCAAGCTTTTAGTCTTCTATGACACCCTTAATATGCTCAAACACAAAACCCTCCATAAATTGCCTCAAAACTAGGGCTTTTTGGTTACTCACCTTCCAAACGCTTCCAGAACCCTCTCTTTGAATTTTCACCATTAGATCAACATAATAAATCAATACAAACTCAAAAACTTGCCCCTTATTAAGGCAGATCTTCTGCTGCTATACTTTAACCCCCATCGTCATGCACTTTTCCTTGCTAAAACTCGGTGTACACCTTAGAATTCCTCTTCCCTGTACATTATCTTGTTATATTTGTATTATAAATGTTAGAATAGATCCATTTCACAAGTTACAACATCATTTCCTCATGAAATGGATCAAACATCTATGAAAACCATCAAAAAACAGTGAAAATCTGCACTTTCTTGAGGACAGTCCATACAGTCACTTCTCCACATGCCCCACCTCTGTAAAAATGATCATTTTTGGGTTATAGAACCATTCCCAAACTGATCCAACCATTTTTTATTGATTTTATTTCATTAAAGTGACTAAATCTCCTAAAACCCATTTACCTGCCTAAAGTGGAATTCAAAAATTTGAATTTACAAACTTGAAATTTATTAAATTCTACCACCTAAAAACTTTTGGATCTTCAATATCCAACCTTATTTGACATACTTAAAGCATGCATTATAATACTAATTAAACCCCTAGAACATGAAAATTCCATTTACATAGCATTTTGGTCCTAGGGTCCTTATCAGGACCCTTAGGACAGTTGACTCTGGGTGCTGTCATAATAGTGGTTTACAATTCCTGAGAGGAACGAATTTTAGCTGAAATCACATATTTTTAGAAAATATAATGATTTAAGCCTTAAAAAGTTCCATTTTAAGGATTCCAATTTAAGAGGGTTTGATCAAATCACCTTAGATCAAATCCCCTTGGATAGAACCTTGCTAGTTTTAAACCATACCTATAAATGCGTCTCCTTTACACCTATCAAAATGCTGATAAAAAATCACTTTTGATTTAGATTTTAGGGGATCAAATGAATTCATTTAAAATTTATTTCAAATGATTATGGTATTCCTCAGAACAAGGTATCCAATGAATATAATTTTAATATGTTTTGGTTTAGTTATGTATTTGTTTTTTAAGTTTTATTAAACATAGGTTTTCATCGAAAATGAATTTCTTTGTTCTTCACATGTGGAAAATAGAAGATTATCAAAAAAAATTGAAAAATATGAGTACACCAGATATTGAAGTCCTTGATCCAACAAAAAATAAAATTAAATTTTGACATATACAAAAATTACGATCGCGTTGTTCGAATTGTAATTTGTTTGACTTTGAAACTTGATTAAGGAAAAAATATTCAATAAAACTATCTAACCAAGTGGAAGCACTAGATATCAGAGTTACAAATCTAAATTTGAAAGAATTAGAATTTTATCCTTCACGGAAAAAAATTTATGCGTTATACGGTGTGTGTCACTTTTTAAAAATTTTGTTTTCTGAAAAAAATATATTTTCGTGGGAGATGGAAAAAGAAGTGCAATTTGATTCCAAAAAATTTGAAAAAAATATTTTTAGAATTTACAGACAAAATTTGATGAGACTCTAGTTTGCACCATCTTTAAATTCCTCACAATTTAGCCGCTATAGGTGCTCGAATGTGAAGATTTAGTTAAAAATAATAATTTCAGTGTCCAGTTTGGCCAAAAATTGTAAACAACTATTATGGGATCACCCCTCTCTTAACACATTTATCCTTTCCAAATGCCATTATAGGCTTTAAAAGGTCATAGTTGATGTTTTTATTTGCTTGATAGGTCCTCCTAACCCCTGCACACTCCTGATCCTTGAAGAGCTCCTTGAAGGCCTTGGGTGCTCCTGCACCATTCTCCCCAAGAAAGAAAGATTTCTTGCCCCAAGAATTATCCCATGTGTTGCCACCAAAAGACCCCTTTCTCTCATATGTTTTCATCTTCCAATGAGAGGGTATGTAATCTCCCAAAGTCACTATCTTCCTCTTCTGCCAATCTGCACTCTTGACAGAATCAAAACTTTGATGAGACTGCCCTCTTGGCTGTTTGATCTCAACCTGCCCTTGTACCCTATTCTTTCCCTTACTCCGCTGACTCCTTTGTGAAATGACACCACCTCTATCACCCTCAACTATAGGGAATTCAATATTCCCCACCTTAATACTGTCCAAGTCCCACAAATCCTTGTTTTTAGGACTGTATCCTTCACAACCTTGCTGCAACTTGTCTTTTCTAAACCTACCAATATCTTCCCCTATCTTACCCTGCTTATTTACCTGCAAATTTTTCTCAAAACAGATCATAAAACTTTCATTTGACTGCTCCAAAGGCAAAGACACTAATTTGTATCTCACTGCATCTTTATGCACCAAATATGTATTGTGAAAACCATCATTCAATGTCTGCCTAGTATACTGCCATGGCCTCCCCAAGATGATATGACCACAAGTCATTGGAATGAAATCACAAAGCACCTTGTGATGATATGATGCAATTGAGAAATCGACATAAGCCCTCTTACAAATCTCTACATGTTGTCCTTGAGTTACCCAAGTGGCCTTACAGGGAGTAGGATGATCAAATGTTTCAATCCCTAGCTTGGTTACCATATCAACTGAAACTAAATTGCTATGTGACCCTGAATCTATGAGCAATCTGCATATTTTACCATGATTGAGACAATTAGTCTTAAAGATAGTTACCTTTGGCTCTTGTTGAAGTCTTTCTCCTTGCTTGACCATAAGAAACTCACCATCAGTCACAGGGTCTGCCATGAATGTTTTTGATTCCTCCTTCTTGTCTTCTTCTTCTTGTACCAAGTTAGCTCTCCTATCTCTACCCTTATTAGCTTGTTCCCATTTAGGACACTTGAAGGAAGGATGCCCTAGTTCATTGCAATTGAAACACCTACCTGTGAATGGGCCTCTACCTTGTCCAAAATGCCTCCTCCTCTAGGAGTGTATCCACCTCTTTGATCTGAAAATACCTCTTTACCTTTGTCATTGTTGCTCTTATCATTGCTGCCTTGTCCTTGTTCTCTATTACCTCTACCCCTATTTGAACTACCTCCTCTTCCACCATTGCTTTATCTTTCTTGCTTCCTCTTCACCTTTTCTTTTGCTCTAATGGCCAATTGAAAACATTCTCCTAATATCCTTGGCAATTGCAAACCAATCTCATCTTTTAGATTATACCTCAAGCCATTGATATACCTGGCTACTTTCGCATCTTATTCCTCATAACCTCCTCTAATACCAACCTTGTGAAATTGCTTAGTATAGGACATCACATCCATGTCCTTTTGTCTTAAATTCTACCTCATCCTCTTCACATGAATTGTGTAATTAGATGGTAGGAATTGTTCCTTGACCAAACTCTTCATCCTTGCCCATGTAGAAACTTTTTCCAATCCTCTAGCCATCCTATCATTTTGAAAACTAGTCCACCATGTCAATGTTGTACCTCTCATCTTGGTTTTGGCAAACTTAACCTTCCTCTCTTCACCCATCTCTTCGAACTCAAAATAGTTCTCTAAGGCATCAAGCCATCCTAACACCTCTTCACTATCCATCTTCCCTTGATAGATAGGAAAATATATGTGACTCTTTCCTTCATGACCTTGTACTGCTTTCAACAACCTCACTAACCTCCTTTCTTCAGTGTCTTCTATCTCACTTGCAGGTGGTTCTTGATTTACCCTCACATGCTCTTCATCTTCATCATTATCTTCTTGGTTTTCTTGCTCTTCTCTTCTATTTCTCTCAAGGTTGTTTATCCTTTCTTGCATAGTATCTCTCTCCCTTCTCCATTTCCTTTCTTCTCTTGCTCTGGCCTACTCTCTTGCTACTTCTTATTCTCTTCTTTCTCTCCTTTCCCTTTCCAATATTTCCCTTAACTCTTCCAACTCTTTTTCTAACTGATTTTTAGGTGCCATTGCTATTTCTTCAATCCCTAAAGGACCTACTCACTGCTCTAATACCACTCTGATTTAGAGAGGATGGGAACTTTAGGAAAACAACAAGGATTTCAAGGATTTCAATGAAGCAATCTAAAACCCTCTTCTAGGCACCCTACAGGAGATAAGCCTCAAAGTTTCACTTATGACTTTAAACCTTCACTTATGGACCCAAACCCTTGGGAAGTTTTTAAAAGACTCAAACAAACTTTTCTTGAATGTTTACAAAGTCCCTACCCTCTATCTTTAGCACAACTCACTTTTTGCACCTTGACTAGGCTTCTAGCCCAACTAGGCCTCTAGCAATGGTTTTCTGACTTTTCACTCAACTTTTCTAAATGACTCCCCAAATAAATGTCTGATTAATATGTATTTTGTGATGCTACACAACATACCCAAATCTTGTTGGCACTTTTTTCAGATCAGATTCTCCAAAATCTGTTGTTTCCTCAAAATCTAGGCCTAATTAGCCCTCTTTTTCAAAGCAACCCCTCTCTAAACTCAACCCCTAAATACGAAACTTTCAACAGTCCTTTAAAATGTTCCCAAACCAAGGATTTTCAAGCTTTTAGTCTTCTATGACACCCTTAATATGATCAAACACAAAACCCTCCATAAACTGCCTCAAAACTAGGGCTTTTTAGTTACTCACCTTCCAAACACTTCCGGAACACTCTCTTTGATTTTTCACCATCAGATCAACATAATAAATTAATACAAACTCAAAAACTTGCCCCTTATTAAGGCAGATCTTCTGCTGCTATACTTTAACCCTCATCCTCATGCACTTTTCCTTGCTAAAACTCAGTGTACACCTTAGAATTCCTCTTCCCTGCACATTAGCTTGTTATATTTGTATTATACATATTAGAATAGATCCATTTCACAAGTTACAGCATCATTTCCTCATGAAATGGATCAAACATCCATGAAAACCACCAAAAAATAGTGAAAATCTGCACTTTCTTGAGGACAGTCCGTACAGTCACTTCTCCACATGCCCCACCTCCATAAAAATGATAATTTTAGGGTTATAGAATCATTCCCCAACTGATCCAACCATTTTTTATTGATTTTCTTTCATTAAAGTGATTAAATCTCCTAAAACCCATTTACCTGCCTAAAGTGGAATTCAAAAATTTGAATTTACAAACTTGAAATTTATTAAATTCTACCACCTAAAAACTATTGGATCTTTAATATCCAACCTTATTTGACCTACTTAAAGCATTATATTACTAATTAAACCCCTAGAACATGACAATTCCATTTACATAGCATTTTGGTCCTAGGGTCCTTATCAGGACCCTTAGGACAATTGACTCTCTTAACATATTTATCCTTTTCAAATGCCATTATATGCTTTAAAAGGTCATAGTTGATGTTTTGATTTTCTTGACAGGTCCTCTTTACCCCTGCACACTCCTGATCCTTGAAGAGCTCCTTGAAGGCCTTGGGTGCTCCTGCACTAGGAAAGAGGGAGAGAGGGATGGAGAATTATGTAATGAGAGATTAGGGTGGGAGGGATAAAGGGATAAGTTGGTAGAGAGAGATGTTGAGTGGAGATAGAACTTAGAAGTGGAGAAGGAAGGTGGGAGAGAGGTAGAGAGGAGAGAGAGAGGTTGAAGAGAGATATAGAGAGATATCCAAAGGGATGGGGGAATGAGGGAGAGATAGAGTGAGAGGTAGGGATAAGCGAAGAGGGGAGATAGAGAGAAGTAGAGAGGGAGGGAGGAAGGGAGAGGTAGAGATAGAGAGGTAGGGTGGGTGGGATATATGGAGAGGTAGGTAGAAAAATAGGAAGATATATGGGAGATAAAGAGAAGTATAAAGAAAGAGAGATCTAGGGTTGGAGGGATAGTGGGAGAGATAGGTAGAGAGATGGAAGGTGACCATATTACCTCACTCTATCTTTGTCTCTAAATCTCTTTATCTCCCATCCACATCTCCATCTTTGTTTACCTACCTCTCCCTATATCCCTCCCACCCTACCTCTCTATCTCTACCTCTCCCTTCCTCCATCCCTCTCTACTTCTCTTTATCTCCCCTCTCTATTTATTTCTACCTACCTCTCACTCCATGTCTCTTCCTCATTCCCCCTCTCTCCCTTTTGATGTCTCTCTATCTCTCTTCGCCCTCTCTCCTATCTACCTCTCTCTCACCTTCCCACTCACCCTCTCTCTCTACATACTTGTCCCTCTATCCACCCACCCTACCACTCTCATTACCTACCTCTCCCTCCCTCTCTCTCCTTGTCTCCCTCTCCCTCTATATATACCTCTCCCTCTCTCCTTCCCTTTCTACTTCTCCCTATCTCCCCTCACCCTCTCTCCCAACCTTACCTCTCTCTCCCCTTCCCTCTATATTTCCCTATATATCCCCTCACCCTCCCTCTCTTTACCTACCTCTTCCTCTCTCTATATATTTACTTCTTTTTATCCCCCATATTTACCCTCCTCTCTTTCTACCTACCTTTTCCTATATCACTCCCACCCTAGCTCTCATCTCTACCTATCCATTCCTCCCTCCCTCTCTACTTCTCTGTATATCCAATCTTTGGACCTCTCTCTATGTACTTCTCACTCCAACCCTCCCTCTTCCCTATGTCTCTCCCTCTCTATATCTCTCTATATCTCTCTTCTCTCTCTCATTTCTACCTCTTTAACCTTCCCTCTCTACTTCACTCTATCACCACTCACTCTCACTACTTCTCTCTATCTCCACTCACCGTCTCTCTATAGAAAGGTAAATATGAAGATAGAGGGAGAGGGAGAGAATATACAGATAGAGAGATAATGGTGCAGGAGCACCTAGGCTAACCTCCATCTTGTTAATTTCATTTTGGCTTGTATCTGACCTTATCCAAGTCAGAGGGGTTGTGTATTTGTTTTGGACCTTAGAAGGTCATTGTTGTGCTTAGGTGAATTAGTCATTAGGAATAAGATTCACTAAAGTTTTGTTGTCTTTGTTAGTTATTGCTTTGTTTAGCCATGTTGGAATTGGAGCCTTAAATGTGTTCTAAACACATCAATGTTGTAAGAAGGATGCCATGAGGCAGTTAAGGGAGTTGGATGCTTGGGATCAAGGAGTTAGAGGTCCTAAGAATTAGGGAGATGACATAATGGTTTGTTGCCAAAAGTTGTTGCAAAGTTGTCATGTTGCATGCAACTCGGTTACCTTGGATCCCTTAGAAGATGGGAGTGTGGGATCGACCAAAATCCCTAAAAACATGGCAAAAGGCATCTATGTTGCAAGAGGCTTGAGTTATAAGGATAGTAGTTTGTAATTAAGTGAGGTTATGCTTTTGAATAGAAGAACTTTGTATTTTTTGTGTGTACCGAATGTTTTTGAGTGACAGTGCTGTTAGATGAATTAGATGTATTGATTTGACATTAGATTTGTGTTCATAGAGTAGTTTTAAGCATTTTTCATTCTGTAACCAAATTGTTTTGAGTTGATCTAGTGTGTTGAGTTCATAAGTTAAGGTTGTAGAGGGTTTTCTTGTTCTGTTTAGACCAGTTAGTCTTTTCATGGCTCCCCCATAAAATCTAGCCACGGGGTCTTCCTAAGATTAGATGAATATGATAGGGGAGCCAATGATCTATAAATACTTAGCAGTAGGAGTCATGAAAAGTCGAGCATTTTCATTTAAAACCAAACCCTAGGTGAGTTCCAAATACCCGGTTAGAGGTTTGGTAGTGAAGGGTTGAAGAGATTAGGTAGGGGAAAGAGGTACTATATGAAACAAGTACAGTTCTAGGTGGGACAGAGTAATATCTTAGTATGCTACAAGGATTGAGGTCTGGTCAATCCATTTGTTTAGTTGATAAGCAAGAAAACAGTGAAACCCTAGTAATTAGGCTTTTTAGCCCTATTTTCCCTAGGTTATAGGAAGCCTGTGTAGGGAGGAGTCAGGGGTCTGAAACCCTGTGAATCTTTTAAAGGACCGAAAAGGGTATCTGAAAGTGAAGTTTGTTTTCCAGGTTATTTGGAAAGTTTGAGCAAGAAACTCAAAAAGGTCACTATCAAGGGCTATAAGGAATTAGGCCTTCTTAAGGCAAATTCTTGAAATCGGTAAGAGTAAAGATTGAAGATCAGTCAATATGGATCTAATTGGATGTGAAAGGCATGTTTCCAGTATCTCTGACACCCCTGCAAGCAATTCAAGGTGTTGTGTGATGTTGGCACTTAGAGTCTTCTAAGTGTAGGAGAAAGTTGCTAATTTAAATTGGTGTTAGTCTTCCAAGGTGAAGGAAAAAGTTGAGAAACTCTTGGAGAGGAGTTGAAACAGAGCTTAGTTAATGAACTAAGCCTAACCAGAACCTAGAAGGTATCAAGTTCTAGGAAGAAGACAGTGAAGAGGTCTTTTAGTAGATTGTGCAAGCAAGCCTTGGAACATCTACACCATATTGGTATCAGAGCCTTGTTTGATCAGGCTTGTGATTGATGTTGCAACCCACTGAATTAGTAGGAGAGAACACACTAGAGGAAGAAAGAACCATGGTGAATAATGCTAAGTTAGCCAAGAAGGTAGAAGAGCAAGAAGAGGATAACCGACTGCTGAGAGAAAGGTTGTCTCGAATGGAGAATCTCTTGGATGAAGTCCAAGAAAAAGAAAACAAAGTAAAGGATAAGATAGAATTGAAGGAAGAGAAGGAAGCAAAGGAAAAGGAATTGGACTTGGAGGAGGAAGCTCCCAAACCTAACCCTGTACTTGCTAAAGAACCCTTCTTGAAGGCACTACAGGCCTTAAGTGGCAAAGCTTTGGAAGGAGTGCCACTATTTAGTGGACAAATGGATCCTAATTCAGTCATGGACTAGATTAAAAGCATAAAGAATCACTTTGAATGTGATGGTATAACAGAGGCCTGCAAAGTAAAGGTGGCCAAGTCAAGGTTGAGAGATTCAGCTCTCACATGGTGGAAGTTTGTGCAAACTGAAAGAGAGAAAGAAGGAAAAGGTCCTATAGCTACATGGAGAGGCATGGTAACCAAGATCAAGCAGACCTACTTACCTGATGACTATGAAGTCCAGTTGCATAGGAGGAGAGATAATCTTAGACAAAAAGATATGGATGTCCAAACATACACCGAGGAGTTCCAAAAGCTATGCCTTAGATCAAAGGTGGTTGAAGATGAAAGCATCAAGCTAGCAAGGTATTTGAATGGGCTCAAATGGTCCATTCAAGAAGATATGAGCCTAGTGAACTTCAAAACCATCTGCCAATGTTATCAAATGGCCTTAAAGATTTAGGAGAAAGGCAAAAAGAAGCAAGATCAAACCTCCAAGAGTAGAGGTAAAGGAAAAGATAGTAGAGGACAAAGAGGTGGCTATGGTGGAAGGAGTTCAGAAACAAGAGCTCCAGGAGAAGTCAGGTACTCTGAGTAGCAAGAAGGAAGCTCTAGTAGAGGTGGTAGAGGAAGAGGCTCTAGCTCTAGAGGAAGAAGTGGTGGACAAGGAAGAGGTAGTTATTTTACCAATATGAAGTGTTACCACTGCAATCAAATGGGACACCCAGCTTATAGGTGTTCAGAGAAAGGTAGTACTTCTCATGGAGGTGATAAGAGAACTAATTTAGTTCATGATGAGACAAATGCAGTAGAGAAACATCCTGAGGTACCATTAAATTCAAAGGAAGGTGAGAACCTCATGATGAGGAGAACTTTGATCAAGGAGCCGGTTAAAGAAGAACCAAGCCAAAGGAGGTCCCTATTTAGGATAAAGTGTAAGATGACGGGGAAAGTATGTAGAGTCATCATTGACTCAAGGTCTACTGACAATATTGTGTCAGCGGAAATAGTCAGCAAGCTGAAGTTGAAAAGGATACCCCACACCAATCCGTACAAGGTCACATGGCTCAATAAAGGCCAACATGTCTTGGTAAATGAACAAGCATGGGTGGAGTTCTCAATTGGAAGGTACAAGGACAAAGTATTATGTGATGTGTTACCCATGGATGCATTCCACTTGCTCCTAGGTAGACCATGGAAATTTGATCACCAAGCCATGCATGATGGAGTGAAGAACTCTTATACTTTGAAGAAGGACTTGTAAGGTGACATTCAAAATTCAGTCACTGTTAGAAGATGTAAAGGTGTAGACAACAGGTCCTAAACTGCTCATGGTTGGTGAAAAAGAGTTCCTAGAAGCCTTGGAAGAAGGAGAAGGAGTGGGCTATGCAGTGATGCTAAGGCTAAGAGAGGTAAGTAATGAGAAAGCAGCTGAGAAGCCAAAGTTACCTAAGGAAATACATAAATGTTGCAGACCTATGAAGGCATTGTAAGGAGTGGACAACTAGCAGCATTACCCCCTAAAAGAGCCATAAGTCATAGGATAGACTTGATACCAGGGGCTACCCTACCAAATAAGGCAGCTTACAAGATGACTCCTCAACAAAATGAGGAAATAGCTAGGAAAATACGAGAACTCCTAAACCAAGGTCTCATTAGGAAAAGCATTAGTCCATGTGCAGTACCCACTGTCCTAGCACCTAAAACGGGAGGAGAATGGAGGCTTTGTACTGATTCAAGGGCCATAAATAAGATAACTATTAGGTATAGATTCCCTAACCCTAGGATTGAAGACCTCATGGATTGTCTAGGTGAAGCTAGGTACTATATACCAAGATAGACCTAAAGAGTGGTTATCACCAAATTAGAATACATGAGGGAGATGAGTGGAAAACGGCTTTCAAAACCAATGAGGGTTTATATGAGTGGCTAGTTATGCCATTTGGATTGTCTAATGCCCCCTCCACATTCATGAGACTCATGAATGAAATCCTCAAGGACTACATTGGTAAATTTGTAGTGGTGTATCTTGATGATATACTGATCTATAGCAAAACAAGAGAAGAGCACCTCAAACAGATAGAGTTGGTTTTCAAGAAGCTTCAGGAGGAGAAATTGATGATCAACTTAGAAAAGTGTGAATTCATCAAAACATAGCTGGTGTACCTTGGATTTGTGCTATCACATGGCAACTTGAAAATGGACAGTAGCAAAGTGGAAGCCATTCTCAATTGGCCTACTCCAAATATGGCAATAGAGGTAAGGATTTTTCATGGTCTTGCTCAATACTATAGGAAGTTTATAAGACAATTTAGTGCTATTTGTGCTCCTATGTTGAATACCATTAAAGGAGGGATGAAGACTAAGTTTGTATGGAATGAGAAAGCTAACAAAAGTTTTGAGTTGTTGAAAGAAAAGATAGCTACCCAACCTATTTTGGTGTTACCAAGCTTTGAGAAGCTATTCACTATTGAGTGTGATCCAAGCAATGTGGCTATTAGAGCTGTTCACAGTCAAGAGGGTAGACCGGTGGATTTTCATTCTGAGAAATTAAGTGAAGCCAAGAAGAAGTATTCTTATGACCTTGAGATGTATGCATTGGTCTAGCCTTTAAGGAAATGGAGGCACTATTTGCTTCCCAAGGAATTCATAGTGTATTCAGACAACCAAGCACTTAGTTTCCTGAATTCACAAGAAAAATTGAGTCATGGACACATGAAGTGGGTGGAATACCTACAAGATTACACTTTTAATATGAAGCACAAGAAAGGAGTACTCAACAAGGTGGCAGATGCCTTGAGTAGAAGCGTCCTCACCATTCAAGAAATTCAGTTGAAGAGCATGGGAATAAATCATTTCAAGGATCTATATGCAAATGATGAAGATTTTACAGACATTTATAAGGTATGTGCTGAATACAAGAATCATTTTCATAGTAAATATGCTAAATATACTTTGCAAAGTGATCTTTTGTTTAAAGGAAATCAGTTATGTGTCCCTAGATGCTCTATTAGAGAGAATTTGATACAAGAAAAGCATAATGGTGCATTGAGTGGTCACTTTGGAATCACAAAGACTCAAGAACTTGTTCAAAGGTTCTATTATTGGCCAAGAATGAACCTAGATGTTAGGAGGTATGTTGAGAGTTGTATAGTGTGTTAAAAGGCCAAAGGAACTTCTTCAAATGTAGGCCTATACCAACCACTGCCTATTCCTACTAGGCCATGGGAATGCTTGAGTATGGATTTTGTAGTTGGGTTACCCAAGACAAGACAAGGCATGGACAGTGTTTATGTAGTTGTGGACAGATTCAGCAAAATGGCTCACTTTGTGCCATGTAAAACAACCAATGATGCAAGTCAAATGGCCTCTCTTTTCTTCAAGGAGATAGTAAGGATACATGGGTTACCTATAAGCATTGTGTCAGACAGAGACACCAAGTTTATGAGTCATTTTTGGAAAACTCTTTGGTAGAGATTGGGAACTAATTTATCTTTTGGATCTGCATACCATCCCCAAATTGATGGTTAGACCGAAGTTGTTAATAGAAGTCTTGGAAATCTATTAAGGTGCTTGACCAAAGAGTATGGTCAATAATGGGATCAGTTGATTGGACAAGCTGAATATTCTTATAATGACACTATGAATAGGTCAACAGGGAAGAGTCCCTTTGAAATTTTCTATGGACTACATCCTAGAGGAGTCTATGAGCTAAGAGACTTAAAGGATGGAGTCAAGGGAAGTGGATATGCTGATGATTTTTCTTATGCAATGCAGGAGATTCATGATAGAGTCAAGAAGACATTGGTAGAAAACAACATGAAACATAAGACCAAGGTGGATGAGCATAGGAGAGAAGTTCAGTTCAATGTTGGAGACTTGGTGATGGTGCATCTAAACAAATCTAGGTTGCAAAAAGGAGTTCCTCACAAGTTGTAGATGAAGAGGATAGGTCCCTGTCCTATCTTCGCAAAGTATGGCAACAATGCATTTAGAGTGGAGCTACCGGAAGATAGTGGACTATCCCCTATTTTTAACATTGCAGACCTAGTCCATTACAAAGGACCACCACTAGACATGGATCAAAACCTCAATGAAGTCATCCAAGATGTGGAGGAGCTCAAACTGCCTTCTGCTACAGTCAAACAAGCTGACAAAATACTAGTTACTAGGGTCTATAAGAAGACTAGAACCAAGGAATACAAAGAACATCTGATTAAAAGACACGGTAAATCTGATGCTGATGTAGCGTGGATTGAAATCTTTTATTTTGGGGAGGATGGCGCAAGAGCACCTAGGCTAACCTCCATCTTGTTAATTTCATTTTGGCTTGTATCTAACCTTAGCCAAGTTAGAGGGGTTGTGTATTTGTTTTGGACCTTACAAGGTCATTGTTGTGCTTAGGTGAATTAGTCATTAGGACTAAAGATTCACCAAAGTTTTGTTGTCTTTATTAGTTTTTGCTTTGTTTAGCCATGTTGGAATTGGAGCCTTAAATGTGTTCTAAACACATCAATGTTGTAGGGAGGATGCCATGAGGCAGTTAAGGGAGTTGGATGCTTGGGATCAAGGAGTTAGAGGTCCTAAGAATTAGGGAGATGGCATAATTGTTTGTTGCCAAAAGTTGTTGCAAAGTTGTCATGTTGCATGCAACTCGGTTACCTTGGATCCCTTAGAAGATGGGAGTGTGGGATCGACCAACATCCCTAAAAACATGGCAAAAGGCATCTATGATGCAAGAGGCTCAAGTTATAAGGATAGTAGTTTGTAATTAAGTGAGATTATGCTTTTGAATAGAACTCTGTATTTTCTGTGTGTACCGAATATTTTTGAGTGACAGTGTTGTTAGATGAATTAGATGTATTGATTTGACATTAGATTTGTGTTCATAGAGTAGTCTTAAGCATTTTTCATTCTATAACCAAATTGTTTTGAGTTGATCTAGTGTGTTGAGTTCATAAGTTATGGTTGTAGAGGGTTTTCCTGTTCTATTCAGACCAGTCAGCCTTTTCATGGCTCCCCCATAAAATCTAGCCATGGGGTCTTCCTAAGATTAGATGAATATGATAGGGAAGCCAATGATCTATAAATAATTAGTAGTAGGAGTCATGAAAAGTCGAGCATTTTCATTTAAAACCAAACCGTAGGCGAGTTCCAAATACCCAGTTAGAGGTTTGGCAGTGAAGAGTTGAAGAGATTAGGCAGGGGAAAGAGGTACTGTATGAAACAAGTACAGTTCTAGGTGGGGCAGAGTCATATCTTAGTATGCTAGAAGGATTGAGGTCTGGTCAATCCATTTGTTTAGTTGATAAGCAAGAAAATAGTGAAACCCTAGTAATTAGGCTTTTTAGCCCTATTTTCCCTAGGTTATAGGAAGCCTGTGTAGGGAGGAGTCAGGGGTCTGAGACCTTGTGAATATTTTAAAGGACCGAAAAGGGTATCTGGAAGTGAAGTTTTTTTTCTAGGTTGTTTGGAAAGTTTGAGCAAGAAAGTCAAAAAGGTCACTGTCAAGGGCTACAAGGAATTAGGCCTTCTCAAGGAAAATTCTTTAAATCAGTAAGAGTAAAGATTGAAGATCAGTCAATATGGATCTAATTGGATGTGAAAGGCATGTTTCCAGTATCTCTGACACCCCTACAATCAGTTCAAGGTGTTGTGTGATGTTGGCACTTAGAGTCTTCTAAGTGTAGGAGAAAGTTGCTAATTCAAATTGGTGTTAGTCTTCCAAGGTGAAGCACAAAGTTGAGAAACTCTTGGAGAGGAGTTGAAACAGAGCTTAGTTAATGACCTAAGCCTAACTAGAACCTAGAAGCTATCAGGTTCCAGGAAGAAGATAGTGAAGAGGTCTTTTAGCAGATTGTGCAAGCAAGCCTTGGAACATCTACACCAAATAAATGGAGAGATACAAATATAAAGTGATAGGGAGTTATTAATAGAGATTAGGATATAGAGAGATATAGAGGTGGAGATAGAAAGATATATATGGTAAGATAAAGTGATAGAGAAAAATAGAGATAGAGAGGGAAAGATAAAGGGGAAAAGATAAAGAGTAAGAGATAGATACGGGGGAGAGAGGGGGTAGATATAGAGATATAGGTGGAGAAAAGGAGAGAGATAAGTAGAGAGGTAGATAGAGAAGAAGAAGGGGATATATATCAATATATAGTGGGAGAGGGAAAGAAGGAGAGATAATGATAGATGGAGCTATAAAAATATACAAAGGGATATGAAGAGAGATAAAGATATATAGTCTAAGATAGATGTAGAGAAATATATGGATAGAAAGCAATAGAGAGAGATAATGAATAAGAGAGATCAAGGTAGAGATAAAAAGATATAAAGAGATATAAAGAAAGAGATAGAGAGATATAAATAGAGGGAAAAAGAGTGAGAGAGAAAGGAGGTGATATAATCAAATAATAGAGATAGGGAAAGAAAGATTAAGAGAGGGGCATAAGTAGAGATAGAGATAGGGAGGCATAAATAGGGTGTTTGTGTGTATAATAGTCAGAGCTATGGAGATAACTTGATGAAGAGATATTATATAAATAGATAGGAGGGAGAGGGAGAGGGAGGGAGAGAAATAGATAGAGATATGTAGATAGATATAGAAATAGGGAGTGATACAAATATAGGGATATAGGGAGAGATATATATAGAAAGAGGGAGAGATATAGTAGAGGCATATATAACCTAGGAAATATAGAGGATAAGAGAAAGGGAGAGAGGTAGGTAGAGAGGGAGAGAGAGAGGAGAGATATATCTATAAAGGAAGAGTAAGGGAAAAGTACAAAGATAGGTAAAGAGGTAAAATAAAGGAGAGGGTGGGAGAGGGAGACATATATATATAAATAGATAGAGGGAGATATATATATACATATATATATATATATATATATATATATATATATATATATATATATATATATATATATATATATATATATATATATATATATATATATATATATATATATATATATATATATATATATATATATATATATGCTCTTGTAGTTCAACTTGGGAAATGGTGCACTTAGGATCAAACACCACAAGGAGGCTTGCTATGATGATTTATGAATTCTTTTTATTCTCCTTAGTAAAAGATATAAATGTTTCATTATTTATCACTTCTTTAATGTTTCAAGTCATTTAGCACGACTATATAAAAAAAAACATGAAAAAAAGATTTTGTATGTAAGAATTATGAGCATTTAAAATTTCAAAACTTAAAGAGGAACATAAAATAATTATAATAGAAAATTTCTACTCAATCTATCACAATAATCTTATCCATTATGTAGACCTCTGAATAACCTTTCCAACACATGTAAAAAATCAAAATTTTGATCAATTTTACAAAAGTTATGCCCATTTTATTGAAGTGTGCTTTTTGTGCTTTTCAAAACGGATCTCTATTTTGAGTAAAATGGATATCCATTTTAAAAATATAAAATTAATTAAATACTTATTGAAAATTTATATTCATTTTTCTTTTCAAAATGGATATATATTTTTCTTTTCAAAAAAAAAAATCTGTTTTGAATACATAAATTGATGAAAAACAATTTCGGGAAATGGATATTCATTATTAATGAATATTCATTATTAATAGATATCCATTAATAAAAAGATACAATTTGTGTTAGTATTACCAAAATAAAAATAAAAATTACCCAACCCATACAAAAAGTCAACATTTTTGTTTCACAATTTTGGTGAAGTAAAAACGTGTTTTTTCTCATTGCCACTTTTTGGCCCCTGATGATCTTGCACGTGCCTGCATCCACGAGATATTTTTCATTGATATCTCTCTCAACTCACTCAAATGATTAGGGTAATAGTGAATAGTAATTTACCCTATTTTCTATTTAAAGGTAAACCTAATTACCCCTGTAACCCTAATTTATTCTTTTCACTCCCATTGTCTCCCTCTAACTTCATTTTCCTTTGTTCTTTCACCATTCTTCATCCTTTTTCACCATAGTTTAACTAGTAACCTCCATTTTCCTATACTGAGACATTTCCCAAGCCCCTTTATTCTCATTTTCCCTCTCGAGGGGGTATCATCCTACCATATTCCACTTTTCTTCCATGCTAGGGCATCTTATCACTTGTTTTCTTCCATCGAGTTAGCTATATTTAATTTTTCTTCAAAACATCATTAGTTTAATGACATTTCAAAGAGGGGAAAAATGTAGACACCTAAATTTGACCACTTAAGTTTGGTCAAATTTATCCCTATTTCATCTACCGCCACTTATTATTTGCATTATTTAAATATTATTGCTATTATTTAATTAATATCAATAATTTTCCCAAAGTACTCTAAAATCCTAAGGTATTTAATTAATTAATTAAATAATTTATCCCCTTTAACCGTTCTTCTCTAAATTAAATAAATATTTTATTTAATTAATTTAGTCATATATCTTGCACATTTTTTTTTAATTCATCGACTTTGTCTCTCCTAGTCAAATCCTTTATAACTCTACCTCTAATCCTAATCCACCTGGCTAACTAATCATTAGGATGTGCACATTTCTAATTCATGATTAGGAGGTGTCACATCCTCCAACTTGTGCAAGTTGCATCATAATCCCTCTCATTATCTTAATCACTCACCTAACCACCTCATTCACACTATCTAATCTCTAGATTAAGGGAACCTAATCTACTTGCCATTTATGGCACCTATCCTTTGTCCTATTATCATTAATGCTTTCTTCTTTTGGACAAGCAAGTCATACCCTTAAGGAATTTTCAATTCCTTTTATTGCCCTCATGCACGTTAAAAAGGAAATTTTAATTTCTCTTGTGATATCTTCTCAGTTATTTGGGAAGATTGGACAAGAAATCCCTTTATGAAGGAGATCTTGCCAATTATCTACCACGGTACTTCTAAAGTACCCTCTTTCCTCTCATCCCCTCTCATGGTGACAAGTATCACCACCATGTGGATTGAGATGTCTCAAGACATCGCAACCTCCATTTTCCTACATCTAATCACAACCCTTGATTCCATCCAACCCCTTTGCTAAGGACTACACTTAGCCATTTTTTGCAAATCATCCATTATCATCCAACCTTGAGCACTTGCATCCTTTGAGAAAAATATTAATGTTATGCTGCCAAAATTACTCTAGAGAATACATTGAATTGATACTTCCAGGGCGATCCTCACAATGAGCTCATCTACATACTCCAATTTAATCCATTTTGAAGCAGGTATGAGTTTTGTGAACCTTATCTGAGTGCTTGCTTGAGTTTTACACTTTCCTTGGTTTCTTTGTTGTTTCCTTCCATTTAAAGTGTAATTTTCATTGCACACAAGAGGAAATAGAATGAGTTAATGGGTGACCAACTATGAATTGGGAAAGAATGATGGAGTTACTATATGGGATTATTTTATCATGGATTATGATGTTAGAAGTGGAAATGGAGTGAGATATTTTTGATGCACTTTGAGCATAAAAGAATGCTAGAAATCTACAAAGAGATTCTAATATGTTTGAACAATAATTTATATTTTTTATAGATGTTATGAATCATGATATAATGTACCATGATGATGATGTACCATATGTGTATCAAAATAATAAATCAAAAGATAAAATGAAATAAAGAACAAAGATACATGAATAACAACATTAAAGAAAATAACAAAAATGGATAAAAAACAACAATTGGATGAAGAAAAACAACAAAGATGAAAGTAAAGAGAAGACTAATGTCCCAAAAATCATAACCTCAAGATACGACATGGTATAAATAAATATGGAAACCCTAGGGAAATATGTTGTGGGAACTAAAACAAACATGGTATGTATTTTTTTGAAGTTTTAATTATTTTACCACAAAGAAAAATAAGAAGACACACAAAAAAAAAAGCAAGAAAGCATGCATAAAATATTAAAAGATAAGACAAAAAAGACTTTATCCCTGATCAAGCTAAAAGGAAACATTTGATTGGTTTGATGATGATGATGTTGTTTATGTAGGAATAATATACTATGAGAACAACATGAGAATTGGGGAGGCTATTTCCCAATGATGATGATTGGTTTCCTTTATCAAGGTCTATAGTTTAGAAATACCAAGAATGAAGCTTATGGATACCTTTAGATATTTGCTAGCTTGCATGGTTAGATTTAGTAAGATTGTTTTGTAATGTTGCTTGTGTTGTATGGATAATTCAAATATTTGAGTTGAGAGATTGGATGAATGCATAGGATTTGAAGGTAATTAACCACATGGATTGGATACTAGGTATGGATCCCAATATTTGTGGTTTGATCTAAAATTTAGGATTATGAATCTTGTGTTCATCGTAGATGTACTGTGTGGTAAGCTTAAGATTGGCTAATACTCAAATTGTGAAGGAGAAAATTAGTTCTAGTACCAAGGTATTATTGATGTAAATGATGGATGGAAGGATGTGATTGGACATGGAAAGAGGGAAGGAGATATATGATACAATTTCCAAGGGCTATATTATATAGGAATGATATGTTCTTACTCTAAGTATGCCTCTGTGTATTCCATTATGCTTAGACACATTGAAGGATTACCAATACATGTTTCCATATCTTGATTACATTTTTATCAAGGTCAAAACTAGGAAATGAGGATAGGAAAAAATGGGTGGGGATGGAGATGGATGGGATAGTGGGTGGAAGAAGCTTTCCACCAAGTGTAGGCTACACATAGCTAGTAGATTTATGCATGATTCCTCTAAATATTATTTCATCACAATACTTGCCCAGAGGGCCATTGAAATGGTTTTCAACATTGGAATTTTTTATTTTTTTTCTTTTGTTTATTTGTTAGACATGATGCTTGCAAATAGGCTGTCATCATTGTGAATTTTCGAAGGCACCATAGAAATGGTCTTCATTGGAGGATGATTTATTTCTATACTATTTTTTTATATTTTTAAATATTTTTTTATTAATTTTTGAAATAGTGTTTGATTATATAAGATGATAATATTATAGTATATATGGTCATTTCGATTAGATCACATAGTTAGTGTTATGCTTAATGGATATTATTTGTGAGTTTTGAAAATTACTAGATTGACCTCTCCTAGGGTACTACAAAATAAAATTATGTGGGAAGTAAGCTATGCAAAATTCAAGCTACAATCATGACATACCATGAGCCAATAATCTAACTTTTCTTGATATTAATCAATTATGTTCATTGCAAATGATTCACACATAATATATGTCTTAGAAGATACTGGGATTTGACAACAATGTCTCAATAATCCAAAGGGAAATTCATCTTGCAAATTACAATGTCACAATAATTCTCAACTCTCATGTTGATTGTTTCAATAAATAATACCATGCCTATAAGAATCTTTCAAAATATTTTTTTATTAGCAAACCATGAGAAACAAAGTTGAAGTCATTAGGAACTATAGACATGTAAATTATCTTGATTGATATCATGCACTTGATTTCGGTTCACTAACACCATTTCTTCCTTAATCACTTCTTTACTAACCAATTAATTAAATAATCCTTATTGAATTAGTCAATCATAATTTCTCTGTTAATTAAATAAATCATTTTATTTGATTAATCCTAATGCTTCTCTTTTGATTAACTAAATCATTTTATTTAATTGAATCCTAAGTACATCTCTTTTAATTAAATAAATTAACCTTTATTTGATTAAATCTATCATCTTTTTTATTTAAATAAATCAAAATTTATTTAATTAAGTCTAATATTCATATTCCTCTCATTTTGATTTAATTAAATCCAAAAATCTAAGTCAAAATGTCAAATCAGCTAATCCCCATCTAAGTTAATTAAATCCTAATTAACTCTAGCTCTAATCCATCAAATCCTCTAGATTTTTCAACTTGTGCAAGTAAATCAATTTAATTGATTTATAAATTCTTTTGTTTTCATTCAAAAGGGCATCAATTTGGAATATTCCCTCATTTTGAAATCTCCCTCCCAAAGGTCTTGTCCTCCAACTTGGCATTTATAACTCTTACAAGTCCTTTTTTTTTAGCCAAGTGGCACTAACTCCTTTTCCACATCTCCCTCCACAAGCCATCTTTCAAATTTCAAATATCCACCTAATAGCATTTATTTGCACATTGATCAAAATGTGCTCCACCTCTCTTCAATAGCATGTTGACAAGTGGCACTTTGTTATTGGTTCATCTTGAGTCCCACATCCTTCATGTTTTTCATTCCTCCATCCTTCTCTCCTATAAATGGAGAGCTCTTCTACTAATTTGGGATCCACAACTTGAGGCAAAGTCACTATCCACAGATTTGAAGCAAAGTCCATCCATTTTCATCCAAGTATTCATAGCATTTCATCACCATAGCTAGGTTATGGTCAAATTTTGTCAAGAAGCATCAATCTTCATCAAAGTTTATCAAAGCTTACAAGGAATTGAGAAAGGGTTACTTTCCACATCAAAGTAGCACCAATTCCCCCATGGGATTGAGGGTTTGAGTGTTTTGAGTAAGATTACTTAGCTTTCAATAGATTTTATTTGATATTCTCTCTTGTTTTCTTGTTCATTTCATTTCAATGAATTGCATGGGGAATGATTGTTTTAGAAGTATTTGACGACTAGCATTGTGTTGTTTGTCTATATTTGAATAGGTCTAGAGCTACCATTCATAGGAATAACCAGTAATGAATAATATTTGTCATGACATACTTTGCACGGTAAATCTATTTGATACTTTGCAAGGAAAATCTATTTGATTTAATAATGATGTTGAGACTATGTGTTTGCACAATGTGAATATGAGAGTCTTGATTTCTTACAAAACTCTTGTTCCACATAGGAATAATCTCAATTTCAACATGAAAATATGTCACACTTTTATACAATTTGGAAAGTGAAAGCCTTTACAGAGTGATGTGTATATATCATACTTTCCTCCACCTTTTACACAAATTTACATATACACATAACTATTCTTTTTAACCTCACATTATAAAACATAACAAATTGCAAACAATTCTATCACAATAACTCTAAAAGATGATCACAGACATGGATCTCTGCAACTTCAGATTCCTATTAAAGCTGTCGATGAAAAACTCTGAGGCCTTATCCACATCTTCCTCTTCATTCCCATTGTAGTATATTTTCTGAGGTACTTCATCCTCATTCTCATAAAGGTGCAGATTCCCACTCCCAAGTCCACGTGCACATGTAAGAACTCAATTGTGGTGTACGTTTTACCTGTCCCTTCACATTTTAACTATATGTATAATAATGGTACTTTGATCATCAAGCAAGTTCACCGCCTTCCCGTTGTTCTTTTGAATGAATTTTTTGAGATTCCATCATGACCTAATGCTCGGTCGGTTAATTACAAACTAATTGTGAGGCCACGACCTCAATTTAAGGGACTAAGAATCCCTACAACTCCGCTTCAAGCCTTTTTGACTCCAATAGTATGTCGGTTGTGAAGAGAGTTCGGTACGTCGAATCGTAGTGTTTGAATGGAAAGGGCGAAAGACCATGAACCTGCCGCACTTTTTCGTGAGAACGTAATGCACAAACCTCCCAATGTCCCTTCAAAACAAAATAATATATATGTTTTTTAATTTTTATTTGCACACAAAGCAGATAAAATGGTATCCCGTTCAATGGTCATGTAAATTGGGTCAAGTCTAGGAGAATCATAGTATTAGGGTATTAAGGGACTTCTAAAAGAGAACAATGATAAACAATTATAATGGTTGATATTAAAAAGGAAACAATTGTCAAAAAGTATATTCATAATTTTGATGGATATCATCAATGTAGTAAAAATAGTAAATTTAATAAGAGGTGGATTTTGATCGTTTTGTTTTGAATTCCACTTCAATTTGATAAGTCTTGATCATCTTTAATATGTTTCTAATTATCATTATTTTTTCCCCCTTATTTAAATAGTTGAGTGTTCGGAATGTCTTGCTAAGGAGAGACAACAAGAGCCAAAAGTAGGAACCTATCTCGCTTAAAAGATATAACACATTTCTAAGCATGCAACCTTAAAATAACACTAATATGAATTGGAATAAAACCAAAAACAATTTACTCTAACAGTGCACACAAACCTCAGATAGATCATTTTAGATAAACTTTGTATTGATAATGTATGTTTCTCATTATGACAACATTTGTTTGCTCAATCAAAATTAAAAATTGTGAATGAGGATTCAATGACAATCTATAGGTTTTGAGGATGTGGATGATAATCAATAGAGTGGATAAGGATAAATTCAATATTATTAGTCAGTTAGCATAATTTATTTAAATTTATTTATTTATTTCCATATAGCTAATTGATTCATTTTATGATTTTTTCTTTTGGAAGATTTATTAACCATTTTGAATAATTAGTTAATTGATTATTAGATTTTGTTTGATTTTATCATGATTTGATTAAACTAATTATAGATAATGATTATTCGAATTTTTTAATAATTTAAATATTTGTAATAATGGATTACTTAAATTAATTAAATAAGAAAATATTATTTAATAATTTTAATAAGTTAATTAATTAAAATTAAATTTATGGATTACTTTTTTAATAGATTTTTGTTAGGTGTGCTGGTAGAAAATTTACATTGGCAATATTGGAGAGTCTTCATTTTTCTTCTCTTTGAAATGGGAAGGATGTATCTTGAGAACAAAGTGAGGATTAGTTGAGATTAGATTTGACGGATGCTTCAATGCTTGGAGAGGCTTTATATTAGCATTAGATAAATTATGGGATGCCACCTCAAGAATATGAGTAGGTTTGTGTGTTATTAAAATAGAGGAAATAGAATTAGTTAATGGATCAATAGCTATGAATTTGAAAAGTATGATGGAGTTATTAGATGAGGTTATTTTATTATGGATTATGATGTTAGAAGTGGAAATGTTTGAGTGAGATATTTTTGGAGTACTTTGAGCATAAGTGGATGCTTGGAATCTACAAAGAGATTCTAATATGTTTGAACAATAATTTATATTTTGTACATAGATGTTATGAATCATGATATAATGGATCATGATGATGATGTACCATATGTGTATCAAAATAATAATTGAAAAGATAAAATGAAATAAAGACACAAACATACATGAATGCCAACAATAAAGATAAACACACAAATGGATAAAAAACAACAATTGCATGAACAACAACACTGAAGTTGATAGTAAAGACTAGACTAATGTCCCAAAAATCATTACCTCAAGACACAAACATAGTAAAAAGAAATATGAAATCACTAGGGAAATATGTTGTGGGAACTAAAAAAACATGATATATTTTTTGAAGTTTTAAATTTTTACTACAAAGAAAAACAAGAAGAAATACACACACATAAGCAAGAAAGCATATGTAAAATATTAAAAGACAAGACAAAAAGGACTTTACCCCTGATCAAGCTAAAATGCAGCATTTGATTGATTTGATGATGATTATAATGTTGTTGATGTAGGAATAACATATTATGAGAACAACATTAGAATTGGGAAGGATATATCTTGATGATGATGATTGGTTTCCTTTATCAAGGTTTGGATTTTAGAAATACCAAGAATGAATCTTATGGATACCTTTAGATATGTGCTAGCTTGCATGGTTAGATTTAGCAATATTGTTCATCAATGTTGCTTGTGTTGTGTGGATAATTAAGAGATTCGACTTCATGGATTGGATGAAAGCATAGTATTTGAAGGTAATTAACCACATGAATTGGATACTAGGCAGGGGATCCCAATATTCATGGTTTGATCTCTAAAATTTAGGATAATGAATCTTGTGTTCATCTTAGTTGTACTATGTGGTATGCTTAGGATTGGCCAATGTTCAAATTGTGGAGGAGAAAATTTGTTCTAGCACCAAGAGATAATTGATGGAAATAATGGATGGAAGGATGTTATTGGAGATGGAAAGGGGGAAGGAGATATAGGATACAATTTCCAAGGGCTATATTCTATAGGAATGATATGTTCTTACTCTAAGTATGCCTCTATGTATGCCATTATGATTAGACACATTGAAGGATTTCCAATACATGTTTCCATGTCTTGTCTACATTTTTATCAAGGTAAAAAGTAGGAAAGGAAGATAGGTAAAAATGGGTGGGGATGGAGATGGATGTGATTAGTGGGTGGAGGAAGCTTTCCACCAAGTGTAGGGTACACATAGGTAGTAGATTTATGTATGATTCCTATAAATATGTTTTCATCATGATACTTTCCCAAAGGGCCATTGAAATGGTTTTCAACATTGGAATTTTTTTCTTTTTATTTTTTTTGTTTATTTGTTAGACATGATGCTTGCAAATAGGTTTTCATCATCATGCCTTATCCAAGGCACCATAGAAATGGTTTTCACTAGAGGATGATTTGTTTCTTTACTAATTTTTTATATTTTTGAATATTTTTTGGTATTTTTTAAAATAAAGTTTTCTATTATGTTGTAAGATGATAATATTCCATTATATATGGCCATTTCAATTAGATCACACTATTAATGGTATGCTTGATGGATATTGTTTGTGAATTTTGACAATTACTAGATTGATCTCTCCTAGGGTACTATCAAAGAAAATTAAGTGGGAGGTAGGCTATGCAAAATTCAAGCTATAATCCTGACATAACATGAGCCAATAATCTAACCTTTCTTGACATTAATCAATTATGCTCATTGCAAATGGTTCACACATAATATATGCCTTAGGAGATATTGAGACTTGATAGTGTTTCAATAATCCAAAGGGAAATTCAACTTGCAATTGACAATATCTCAATAAACTTCAATTCTCATATTGCTCGTTTCAATAAATAAATACCATGCCTACAAGAATCTTTCAAGATATATATATATATATATCAACCCATGAGAAACAAAATTGAAGTCATTAGGAACAACCACTAATGAATCACAAAATTGAAGTCATTAGGAACAACCACTAATGAATAATATTTGTCATCACATGCTTTGCACGGTAAATCAATTTGATTTTATAATGATGTTGAAACCTGGTGTTTCTGCAATCTGCTTATGAGATGACTATTTTCATATTCGCATGACGTCTTGATTTCTTAAAAACTCTTGTTCCACATAGGAATAATCTCAATTTCAACATGAAAATATGTGACACTTTTATGCTATTTGGGAAGTGAAGCCTTTACGGAGTGATTTATATCACAGTTTCCTCCCACCTTTTACATGAAAATATAGTAACTTGTACACAGATTTATATATACACAACTATTTTTCTTAACCTCACTCTATAAAACATAACAAATGGCTAACAATTATATCACAGTAACTCTAAAAGATGATCACAGATTCCTGAAAATATTTCGGTAGCTCTTGTAAGGTATCCATTGTATTGAGCATCAGACATGGATCTCTGCAACTTCAGATCCCTATCAAACCTTTTGATGAAAAACTCTGAGGCCCTGTCCACATCTTCCTCTGCTACCCCCATGAAGCAGTTTTCCTGAGGTACTTCATCCTCATTCTCATTAGAATCAAATGAAGGTGCAGATCCAGAAGGCCTTACTTGATTGGAGCGCTGATGATTCTCATTCCCTGAGAAGCATCCAAATACCATTCCCATCTTCAATGAGATTTTAAGGACCCCTCCAACTAAAAACTATGGCAACTTGTCCGCCCAGCTGATCAATTTTAAGTCAGAACCTAAAACGCCCCAAAACAGAGAGAGTTAACACTATGAAGAAGACCCCACAATAAGAAACTACTGAAAAGTTTAAAAAGGAAAGTGGAAAACTGAACTTACAGTCTAGCTAAAAAAGGCCTCGCTTATGAGAAGCTAATATCTGTGCAACCTTGCTCTATCTGACAGGGAAACAAAGAAGAGACAAGTATGGTTGAACACAAACAGGACTAAAGACAATATATAGGGCCAAGGTCTTAACCACTGTTTGCAGGCATATTCGTAAGAGAGATTCGATTCAATTTGTGTCTCATGTTCAACTTGTAAAGGCACTATGGACATATAGGAAAACCGTGTCCATTCTTTTTTAACTTCGATGAATAAAAACTCAGTCATATTGGTCTTAAACACTGTTTAACAGTCATGTCGGTCAGAGATATTCGATTCGCGACGGCAAATGTTAAACCCAGTAAAGCTTATTCACTGTTTGCCTCTTGAATGTTCAATGGGATACCCACTCCCATGTCCACGTTGACATGTAAAAACTGAATGGTTGTCTGCGTTTTACCTATCTCTTCAGATTTTAACCATATTTTGATCAACAAGAAGTACACCGCCTTCACGTTCTTCTTTGAATGATTTTTTCGAGAATTCATTATGTTGGTTCCTGTTTCCTTTATGAGCTAATGCTTGGTGGGTCAATTACAAATTAATTGCGAGGCCACCTCGAGCTTCACAAGAGCGCCGTATGAACTGAAGGCCTCAATTTAAAGGACTAAGAATCTCTACGACTCCACTTCAAGCCTTTTGACTGAAATGTGTGTGGATACCATGGTAGCTGTGAACAAAGAGTTCAGTACGTCGAATCATATGGTTTGACTGGTTTAGGGCGAAAGACTTTGGACCCACGGCACTTTCTCGTGAGAACGTAATGCACAAACCTCCAAATATCCCTTCAAAATAAAGTCAACATATATAGGAGAATCAAAGTATTAAAGGATTCAGTCATTTCTAAAAGAAAACAATGATAGTTTATATTAAAAAGGAAGTAATTGATAAAAAAATATATTCGTAATTTGATGGATATAATTAATGTAGTAAAAGCAATAAAATTAATAGGAGGTGGACTTTGATCATTGAATTTCATTTTAATTTGATAAGTCTTGACCATCTTCAATAGGCTTCTAATTATCATTTTTTCCCTCTCTTGTCTAGATAGTTGAGTGTTTGGAATAACTTACTGAGGTGAGACGAGAAGAGACAAAAATAGGAACTTGTCTTGCCTAAAAGATGAAGCCCATTTGTAAGCATGCAACTTTAAAATAACACAAATATGAATTGGAATAAAACTAAAAACCATTTACTCTAAAACACTACTCACAAACCTCAGATAGATCATTCTAGATAAACTCTATATTGATAATATATTTTGCTCATTATGAAAACATTTATCTACTCAATCAAATTTAAAAGAAATGTGAAAGATGAAGATTCAATTCGATTTATAGGTTTTGAGGATGTGGATGATGATTAGTGGGGTGGATAAGGATAAATTCAACATGATTTATTTATATTTATTTATTTATTTTCATAAATAGTTAATTGATTCATGCTATGATTTTTTCTTTTTACAGATTTATTAACTAATTGTTAGGTTTTGTTTGATTTTATCATGTTTTGATTAAATTAATTACATATAATGATTATTTGGATTTTTTTAATAATTTAAATGTTTGTAGATAATTAATTACTTAAATTAATTAAATAATTAAAGATTATTTAATCAATTTAATAAGTGGATTAATTAATAATTAAATTCATAGATTACTTTTTTAATGGATGTTTGTTAGGTGTATATAGGTAGGAAATTGGCATTGGCAACATTGGAGTGTCTACTTTTTTCTCCTCTTTGAAATGGTGTTGTGACTATAAGAAGTAATGATATTTCAAAGAAAGTGTAAATAAGCACTTGGTGATGGAATATGACCCAAGTGTCAAAGATTAATGAATGATTGATTTGACAATGTTGTTGATATGGGAAGGATGCATCTTGAAAACAAATTGAGGATTAGTTGAGATTAGATTTGACGGATGTTTCAATGCTTGAAGAGGCTTCATATTGACACTAGATAGATTAAATGGGATGCTCCCTCAAGAGGATGAGTAGGTTTGTATGTTATTAAAATGGAGGAAATAAAATTAATTAATTGATGAATAATTATGAATTGGGCAAGTATGATGGGGTTACTAGATGAGGTTATTTTACTATGGATTATATTTTTAGAAGTGAAAATGGAGTGAGATAATTGTGAAGTACTTTGAGGGTAAGTAGATGCTAGGAATCTATAGAGAGATTCTATTATGTTTGAACAAAAAAATATAGATATTATGAATCATGAAACAATGACCATGATGATGATGTATCGTATGTGTATCAAAATAATAATTTAAAAGATAAAATGAAATAAAGAAAAAAAGATACAAGAAAAAAAACAATAAAAATAAACACACAAATGGATGAAAACCAACAATTGCATGAAGATCAACAATAAAGATGAAAGTAAAGAAAATACTCTTATCACAAAAATCACAACCTCGAGACACAACATAGTATAAAGAAATATAGAATCCCTAGGGAAATATGTTGTGGGAACTAAAACAAACATGGTATGTATTTTTTGATTTTTAAAACTTTTACTACAAATATAAACAAGAAGACACACACACAAGCAAGAAAGCATGTATTGAATATTAAAAGACAAGATAGAAAGAACTTTACTCTTGATCAGCCTAAAATGAAACATTTGATTGATTTGATGATGATGATAACATTGTTGATGGAGGAATAATATATTATTAGTAAAACATGAGAATTGGGAAGGATATATCCCAATGACGATGATTGGTTTCCTTTATCAGAAATACGAAGGATGAAGCTTATGGATTCCTCTGGATATGTGCTATCTTGTATGGTTAGATTTAGCAAGATTGTTCTATAATGTTGCTTACATTTTATGTGGATAATTAGGAGCTTTGACTTGATGGATTGGTTGAATGCATATGATTTGAAGGTAATTAATCACATGGATTGGATACAAGGTAGGGGATACCAATATTTAAATGGTTTGATCTAAAATTTAAGATTATGAATCTTGTGTTCATATTAGATGTACTGTGTGATATGATTAGGATTGGCTACTATTTAAATTGTGAAGAAGAAAATTTGTTCTAGCACCAAGGGATTATTGATGGAAATGAAAGATGGAAGGATTGATTGGAGATGGAAAGGGGGGAGGAGATATAAGATACAATTTCTAAGGGTTGTATTAAATAGGAATGATATATTCTTAATCTAAGTATGCCACTATGTATGCCATTATACTTAGACACATTGAAGGATTTCTAACACATGTTTCCATATCTTATCTACATTTTTATCAAGGTCAAAAGTAGGAAATGAGGATAGGTACAAATAGATGGGGATGAATATGGATGGGATTAGTGGGTGGAAGAAGCTTTCCACCAAGTGTAGGGTACACATAAGTAGTATATTTATGCATGATTCCGATAAATATATTTGAACATTATGGTAATTTCCCAAAAGGCCATTGAAATGGTTTTCTATGTGAAGTTTGGCTTCATATCTTCCCCATAATTTTTATCAGAATTAATTACAGTAAAAGTTTTTGGGTTCGGCCATTTTCCTACTTCACAACCAATGACTTCTTTATTTAACCCTTCACCATTTAACTTATATGTATGTTTATTTTTAGTGCCTCCCCTTGGGAGATTTTCTTTTAAGATACAACTTTTTTCTCCCATCTTAGTAATGTTTTCCCTTTTCCTTTTCTATCTTTTTGTTCATCTTCTTTTGGATTTAAACCTTATTTCTGACAAACCTATATTACTAATTTGTCCATTAATTTCAAATTACTACTAAGGTTAGATAATGTGGCTAAATAATATTTGGAGGGATATGGATTTATAGAAGGTTGATATCTAAATAAGAGATGGCTGGAAGACCTTTAGCTTCTTCAGGGTTATAGTCTACATATAGATTATTGTTAAAATTTAGAAAAAAATTAGACAAAAAATAAGATTTAGATGATGAGTAAAGATTGGGTGTACCACTTGATGTTGCCAAGGGTTGCTAAAGAAGAGGTTTTTCGAGGATAGATTTAAGGTCTATGATTAACACTCTTCTGATTTAGATTTTTGTTTATAAAAAATAAACTCCTAGAAGGTGTTGGTAAATCTTGGAACTTGGATTGGGATTGATGAATAAGTTTTTCAATCACTAGAAATCCTATATCAAACGCAATATGATCTATATGCCTGAACCATACTCTAAAACATTAGAGTTACCTTTTGGATAACTTACCCCAACTCTAGAAAATTTGATGGTGGAAACATGGTGTTTAAAAATCTATATATACACCTACCACCTATAGTGGGGTTTTCAACATTGGAAATTTTCACTTTTTATTTTTTGTTTATTTGTTAGAAATGATGGTTGCAAATAGGTTGTAATCATGGTGAATTCTTCAAGGCACCATAAAAAAAAATTCACTAGAGGATGATTTGTTTCTTTATTATTTTAAATATTTTTAAATATATTTTAATATTGTTTGAAATAAAGTGTTTGATTATGTTGCAAGATGATAATATTCCACTATATACATGACCATTTAAGTTAGATCAAATTGTTAGTTCCATGCTTGATGGATATTGTTTGTGAGTTTTGATAATTACTAGATTGACCTCTCCTAGGGTACTACCAAAGAAAATTAAGTGGGAGGTAGCCTATACAAAATTTTGAATGAAAGGGGTATGTAATGATTGGTAGATAATATGGGATAATGTAATAGGATAGGTAAATGAGGTGAATGGGATAATGGGAATATAAATAAATGTGTAAATATTTGAGGATCAATGATTTTGCAAACCTTGTTGGGTTTGAAGATGGATTTTTTTTGTTGGATGTGATTGTGGATTTTGGGTTTTGGTGTTTTGGGATTTGTTGATTTAGTAGATTACTTTTTTTATTCTTATGAATAATAGGATTTTGGATTTTCAAGTGGCTATCCATATTGATAGATTTTTGGACCCACATAAATTTTTTGGTTCAACTTGTTGAGTCTCTACTTGAATATTTGGATTTCTTGAATTTAGGATTACCAAATTTGGTGGTCTAATTGGATTTCCATTTTTTAGGCTTTGGGTAAGATAAATTATGTTGTAATAATTCTACTAATTCTTCTCTTAACTAATCTTGAATTCTCAATAATAATCTCAATTTCCTTGTCAGACAAGCTAGGATTAAAATGGTGAAAATGATTTGTATTTACATGAAATTCTTCTAATTTACAGAAAATTAAATATTGATAGCTAACAAATAATATTTGATTTTCAAATAGTAAAATATCAAAATTGACATATTTAAATTTGAGCCAAAAAGGGATGGAAACGAGCGTTTGGTGTCGCAGTCTAGACCCATCCTTGTTAGGTCCTTAAACATCGAGGTTAAATATTAAATATTTATTTTTAATCCCATCTTTAAATTTTTGGATGATATTCATAAAATAGGCAATTAAATGCATACTTGGGTCCAAGAACATGGAGGGTACTAAACCTAGTGTGGAATTGCTAAGCGTGACAAATTTTAACACTACATTTAGCCCCCACTTTAGGGAGAGTATGAAATTATGCTTAAACTCACACGAAAGTACGAATAAGCCAAGAAGGGTTCAATTATCCAAACATTGAAGAGATAGGAAAACATAAAATCGAGGGGATGTACTAGCCCCTAGATTCAAGATCTTATGGTAGGAAAATGTAGGGACAAAGGAAGACACACATGAAGTACAATATAGCATGGAAAACACACAACATGACATAATACGAACATAACACAATGCAAACATGATGTAAACACAATGGAAACACAATACAAACATCCAAAAAGGAGGGGGTTATGATAATCACAAACTACAAGCTTTACATAAATATTACTAGGATCCATACCCAAGGTGTTCATAAATCATAGGCTAACAAAGTTTGATATTTTCTAGGTGACCTATGAACCAAATCGCCATATGTACTATCCCTCAAATTCAAGATCCTATGACAGGATAATATAGGGACAAAGGAACACACACATGAAGTACAATACAACATGGAAAACATAAAGTGTACATGATGAAGACACACAAAATAACATAATATGAACATAACACAATGCAAAAATAATGTAAACACAATGGAAGCAAAATTCAAACACAATGCAAACATGTAAAAAAGAGGGGGCATGATAATCACATACTAGCAAGCTTTATATAAATATTACTAGGATCCATACCCAAGGTGTTCATAAATCATAGGATAAATTTTTTTGATATTTTCTAGGTGAATCATGAACCAAATTACCATAGACTAGTGAAATCTGATATTCACTAGGTGACCTTTGATAAGAAACAACATAGGTTAGTGAAGCTTGATATTCACTAGGTGAGTTTTTGCAAAAGGTAGTAAATGAGATACATAGAAGGGATAGTGAAGTCTAATATTCATTAGGTGCATTCTCATGTCAACCATAACAAGAATTATAATCCCAATAATTATGATAAGGCACTACCAAAAATGCATCACCAAGCTCAACACATGTAAACAAAGTGAGCCACATAATGGAATGCATGCCCCCACCTTAAAGTAGTTCCTAACACCATCTGTAATAAATTGCCTTTAAGGTAGAATAAAACAATATATGCAACATGAAAGGGATCTTGAGAGCTTATTGGAAAACCCTATGTCAATGATATGTTCCCTATAAAGCTAACTCATAACAAGGGATTGCCTGAGTAAGTGCAACACGTTGGGTCCACAAAATGTTCAAAAAGTGGGTCTTTTCCCTCATTTTTAGAAATTATCACAATTGAACAAAAAATTTGAAACACTTACACATTGAATATTGAAAAATTCCTATAATATAAAATTTAGTATTTTGAGACTAGTTTTCAAATATGTAATTTATTCTAATACCTAGATGATACAAAATAATTTTTAATAGACATGTATAAAAACCAATTTTTAAAAGTTACCTTTTTAGGACCATACCATGCATGTGTATGGACACCATAATTCAACCTAAATAAAATTATTTTTTTAATTCCTTTTGGGGAAAGATATGTATTATATTAAATATTTATGAGGATATTTTCTTATATTTTTTTTCTAAATATATTTTATTTATGAATTTTATGTTGGCCCTAATTAGTTTTTTTGAAAACCCTTGTGTACAAAAGCCATAATTTGACCTAAACTAACCATTTTTTTAATTTAATTTTTAAATTGTGTAAATAATTGTTTGTAGATTGATTCCATATAATATTTTTTAAAAGAAAATTAAACAATTAAAAGTTATTAACAAAATATGAAGACTTGGTATTTCAAGTTTATGGACCAATTTCCTCAAAAATTAACTAAAGAATAGAAAATATATATATTTGAAAACTAGACATCATCACTTATAATGGGTTTTAACTTTACAAAACAATTCTAAAAAAAACTTGTTAGCCATATTGCCAAAGTCAATTTTTTCTCTTGACATTGCCATGTGAACTTGTACTTACTAGGTCAAGGCTAAGATTTAGGCTACCATACATTTTCTAAGCCTAAATCCAAATGAAAAAAAATAAAATTTGAGTTTAAAAGGAACAAGTACTCACTTCAAGATGGGTACCTGTTCTAAAAAATAAATGTGTGCCTACTTTAAAGTTGAAAAATGACACTTCCCCTAAAAGTGGACCCAACTTCTTGCACTTAGCCACCCCCAAGACAAGACCACATAGAAAGAAAACAAATATAATGTAAGGAATCCATGGATTCAGGGTCAATATATACCATAGATAATATATAATTTGATTATATGTTTGGAATTGACATCATTCCCTAGGTACCCATGCAACTATGAACATAAGAGATGAATGACACATGAAAACAACATACAATATTTTTGGTTAAAATGGAAGAGACCTAAATGTCTCAATGCCTTGCATCATTCTCAAAAGGAAAATAAAAGATAACTGTGTTCAGGAGATAAAGAAGAATGGAGATACAAATAGATGAATGTCACAATAGATAATTCATTTTCTTTGTATCCTTATGCCATTGAAAACAAGGTTCATCCAAAGAAAACTAACAACCATAAATATACAACAAGAAATACATAATGGGAGATCACATATGTACAAGAAAACACATGAAAACACACATAAATGTACCATACATGTGAGTTGATCTAAAGAAAATCATCTGCATCCCAATATTTCTCATCATAAATGGAAGGAAGACAATACACTAAAGGGACTACAACAATTTTTGTACAAGGAGTAGCATCAGGTTCAATGCATTGTGAATCACTCTCATAAGGAGGATTATCACAACTGCCCCCATTTAGATTCATTGACTTAGAAAATATAAGAGCTGATTCATTATGATCTTCTTTTTTTTCTTCTTGTTTATCTTTTTCTTCACTATCCAAATGTATAACAATAGGTTACATATTATCCTCATGATTGAGTAACATAATTCATATGATTCTCATTCATTCTTTTCTTAGGTTGAGATAGGTAAGGTTCAACTTCATGGTTTGGTAAGGGTAGCAGGGTGGAGTCAAGTCATGACAATGATGGATGGGTGAGACACGATTCATTAGAGTTGGATTGGATGGATGGATGATCATTTTGTAAGGTTTTAGATTTTAAAAAATTTGATGAGATATAGCACGATGTCTTCATTTACACTCTTTTTTAGTTCAATTTCTTCTTGCATGAGTTTCAAATTGTGAAGGGGTAATAATGTTGTAATAATTCTACTAATTCTTCTCTTAACTACTCTTGATTTCTGAAAAATAATCTCAATTTCCTTATCAAACAAGCTAGGATTAAAATGGTGATTTTTTTTGTATTTATATGCAAATCTTCTAATTTCTTAAAAATAAAATATTGATAGCTGACAAATGATTTTTTATTTTCAAATAGTAAAATATAAATATCGACATATTTAAATTTGAGTGAAAAAGTGATGGACATGGGCACTGGGCATTGTAGTCTAGACCCATCCTTGTTAGGGTCTTAAACATTGAGGGTAAATATTAATTATTTATTTTGAATCCCATCTTTTAATTTTTTGAAGATATTCAAAAAATTTTCAATAAAATGCATAATTAGGCCCAAGCACATAGGGGGGAGCTAAACCTAGTGTTAAATTGTTAAGGGTGACAATTTTGAACACTACATGTAACCCCTAATTTAGGGAGAGTATGAACTTATGCTTAGACTTACACGAAAGTACGAATAAGACAAGAAGGGTCCAATTATCCAAACATTGAAGAGATAGAACAACATAAAATCTAGGGGATGTAGTAGCCCCCAGATTCAAGATCCTATGGAAGGACAATGTAGGGACAAAGGAACACACACATGAAGTACAATACAACATGGAAAACACAAAGAGTACATTATGAAGACACATAACATAACATAGTATGAACATAACACAATAAAGATATGATGTAAACATGATACAAACACAATAAAAATATGCAAAAAGGAGGGGGTATGATAATCATATACTAGCAAGATTTACATAAATATTACTATGATCCATACCCAAGGTGTTCATAAATCACAGGCTAACAAAGTTTGATATTTTCTAGGAAAACCATGAACCAAATCACCATATTTACTAGCCCCTAGATTCAAGATGATATGGTAGGACAATGTAGGGACAAAGGAACACACACATGAACTATAATACATGGAAAACACAAAGCATACATGATGAAGAGACACAACATAACATAATAAAAACATAACACAATGCAAACATGATGTAAACACAATGGAAAAATAATGCAAACTCAATACATGCAAAAAGGAGGGGGTATGATAATAAAAAACTAGAAAGCTTTACATAAATATTATTAGGATCCATACCCAAGGTATTCATAAATCATAGACTAAAAAAGTTTGATATTTTCTAGGTGACCCATGAACCAAATCACCATAGGCTAGTGAAGTTTGAAATTCACTAGGTGACCTTTGACAAGAAACAACATAGGCTAGTGAAGTTTGATATTCACCAGGTGAGTTTTTCCTAAAGGTAGTAAATGAGAGACATAGAAAGGATAGTGAAGTTCGATATTCATTGGGTGAATTCTCATGTCAACCATACAAAGAATTATAATCCCAATAATTCTGATAAGGCACTACCAAAAATGATTAATATGCCAAAAATGCATCACTAAGCTCAACACATGTGAACAAAGTGAAGCACATAATGGAATGCATGCCTCCAACTTAAAGTAATTGCTAACATCATCTGTCATAAATTTCCTTTAAGGTAGAATACAAAAAATGTATGCAACATGAAAGGGCTCTTGAACCTTATGTCAATGATATGTTCACTATAAAGCTAAATCATAACAAGGGGTACTTTTCATGCAAGAAGTTGAGTCTACAAAATGTTCAAAAAGTTGAAGTATTTTCACTAATTTTTCAAAAATTATCACAGTTAGATGAAAATTTTGAAGCACTTACACAGAATCTTGAAAAATTCCAATAATATCAAAATTAGTATTTTGAGACTAGTTTTCAAATATGTAATTTATTCTAATACCTAGATGATACAAAATAATTTTTAATAGGCATACATAAAAACCAATTTTTAAAAGTCAAATGATAATATTGTTTAATAAGATTTTAGATATAAGTAGAGGACTCATGTCTCGATGTGATGCATATTTTTTTGTAAATTTTTTCCAAGTAAATAATTAATTATGAATTTTTTATTACAACTTTTAAAAAATATAAAAACTCGTATGTCTAACCACCTTAACTCAGTCAAAACTTCATGAAATTCATTTTTTTTAATCCTATAGTATGCAAAGCATAGAATGTGATGCATGTTTCAGATTAAAAAAATATGATGCCATTTGAAAGCTATAAATGTTTTTTAATCAGCCTATCAATCATGACTTTAGTTGTAATTCAAATAGAAAATGAATAATAATTATTTATTAAATTCAAAGTAAAGCATAATTTATATTAGTGTAAAGCCAAGAATCTCCTTTACAAACCCTTTTTGTTTCATCAATTTTGGGTAAAAAAAAGTCCACAGTCATATACCCTACACATACCCATCATATCACCACTTTTTGGCCCATCATGATCCTGCACATACCCTTTGAGAAATGCATAGAATTATAATTTTATTATTTCTCACATGTATAATTATGCATGCAATTTTTAGAATTTTCAAGAAATTAATGTAATTCAAAATGTAATTTTCAGATTCCACTATAGAGTAATTGACTAATCCTAATTTAAAAAAATTGGAAATTGAAATCTTTCTATATTCTTTGCCACAACAACAATGCAATTTTCCACTTTTTCCACTATATACATATTCCTAAACGATCACTTAAAACACTTTTAGATTTTTTTTTTTTTAAATTAAGCATGACCTAATATAGATTTTTCAATGTAATTATGAGCTATATCTACTTTGCAATGACTAAAACTAACACTAATTGTCTTTTGAATGAAAAATGTAATACAGATTTGGTCTTTTTCAATGTTTTTAATAAAAATTATGTATGCATAAATAATGAATTCAAAAAACATATTATACTTAGATTTTAAAATGACATGCTTTAGATTTTAGAAGATTTAAAGTATAAAAATAGTCAGGTTCACCAAAATTTTGGATTAGAGAAAGGGATCTAGATCCTAAACCACACTTCTTCCAATTAGGGACATTTAGAGAAGGATTAAAAATGATCTCAATATCCACTTGGCTACAAAACTCAATGGAAGAGATAGAATGGTGGTTCAAGGATTTAATCCTTCTGGATTTGATGTGTGGATGTAATTATTTGACTGTTAATTGATTGAATTTTATAATGCAATTATATTCCTAAGTTAATTATGAAAATGTAGCAAATGGTTGATATTTTTGAGAAATATAGAGATAAAAAAATATAGTAAAGGAGGAAAACACAAAGGAACTTAGCATATAAATTTGGGCCTGAAATAGCTGGATAGGGCATTGGCAACCTTAGACTAGGTAGCTACTAAAACAATGGAAATAGGTGGGTCCTACCTTTGAGGAGATAGGGTTCGTACTTCACACTGTTTTTCACTCAAGGAAACCCTAGAGATCTCAATCCAAGAATAGAATGAGAGAAAGAGATCTACAATAGGGATGCCCTAGGGTAAGTTTAATGACCAAAGAAGGGTTCACCACCAAGCTAGGTCTTGCAAAGACTAGTAACATGCACAATATCTAATGACAATACCTAATGATGTGTAAAACTTCACTAAATGACCTAAAAATGAATGCAAAATAGAATAGAAAACTATAGAAGCAAAGAGGGGAACCTAGAAACTTGTAGCAACTCAAATGAAGATCTAAAATGTTGAAAAATCTGAATTTAATGTACATTGGGACTCATACATTAGGCTGGGTAATTTAGTCCATGATTAGTGTTTCTGGGGCAGAACATAAATTTGGTAGAGATAAGTCTAGAACACCTAAAATATGAAAAAATCACTAGATTGGGACTCATGCACTAGAATTGGTGTATCAATCCTACTTGGATTTTTCAAAGGATCAAGGTTTGAATCTACTCTTCAATCTTTGCTCTATCTTCTCAACTTAATTTCTAGATCTGAATTGTTGAATTCTACTATGTAGACGTTGTTGGTTATTTTCAATGAACCAATCAGATCTCACCAGATACCTATGAGCTTTCCATAATCAATTCTTGAATACCTGCAAGATAATTGTCCAAATAATGAGATATAATACCAATCACTTTATCTCCTACACTTTGGGATTTGCAAAACCTAGGAGGGTGGTCCCACAATGCGCATTATACAATTCTTTTCAAACAACTCATGTATACTTTGCATATTCAAGAAAATATATTCTCACCAATGTATAATAAGATGAAATTCTCCAAGAGGTTAGAATTTCCTTAAATGAACTATGCATCCTAAGCCAAGAATATAAGACAACACAAACTACAAAAAATTAAAGATAGATCAATGATTATTTTAAAAGAATGTTCTCAATTCAGGTAACTAGAACCATGAGAAAAAATTAAAGGGGTTAGGATCAGTGCCATTATCTACGGGCTAGGAGTCTAAGAAAATTGAAATATAAGGTATATTTAATTCTAAACACCCATGATCTCAGTGATATTAATTTGCAATTCACAAATTTTTAACCAAATTCCAAAGACTACTTATTAGATCCAATTATCCTGCACACAAATTTATGATTCGATTTAAGCATTTTAACCCATTCTATGAACCACATCTAAAACAAAGACATACATCAAAGTAGGAAAATGATGACAAATAATGAAATGATTTTTGGTTAGAATTTTCATTAATAATTCAAGTACAAATCTAAATGGAGAGACTATAGACTTAGAAAACTTCCATTATCATTCAGATATGCTTAGGAACCATACAATTGACAAAATTTACTATCTAGAGTCAAAAAATTGGACAAATACTTAACATCTTCACTGTGTGTTCTCAATTTTTCACAATTTGATTCCAGAATTCAACAAAATACCCACACAAATGGTGCTAAATTCCATTTTATAGAATAAGGGAGTAGAAACAAGATTTAGGCCAGATGTACACATGACACATCCTAATTGGACTGCTACAAGACATGTTCCCTAATTTATTTAGATTTGTATTCTTCAAATAGGAGGGAATACACGTGAGACAAAGATTATTTACATTTGTTGTAAGAAGAAAAACTTTCTTCCAAAAGGAACATGTGAAAAAGAATAATATTCTATGTTGTAGCATGTCCATTTCATCGAGCAAGATAACAAAATGATGCAAATCAAAAAGTGAATTAGTATCCCAGCCAGTATTCCACATCATTAGCAATTGATATTTTCCTGTGAAACATATATTTTATACATTGCAATTTTTAAGGCTAGACCTATACAATACTTGACCAATTATATATGTTTCACATCCATACTTATAGACCCAGTTGACCAACTAATACCCTTCCACATTCTTCCTATTCTTCATCAGAAAACCAATTGAAATCAATGATTTCATCCAACTTCTTCCTGTATGGGGAATACTTTGTCATCACAAAATTGGATTCCTTGTCAAAAACTTCCAAAAAGCTAATAATAAATGTCAAATTTTTGAAAGTTTCATTAAAGGTATTGATGTTAACCTCTTTGCAAATTTGATTCACTTGAGAAGCAATAACATCGTCCATCTCCCTTTTCCACATTTGCAATGGTTTTACTTCACTATTAGTGAGCTGAATATCTGACAATAGTGACAAATCTGCCAGATCATAATGAGCCTTCAGTTCTCTTATTTTCTACTCAAGTGGGGCAATACATCCATGATTTTTTTTCTCACCAAGTTCACAAATAAATTCATATGTTGGAAGTTCCTTAGGGTATTTATCCTCATGTTGGCTGGCTCCAACAACTATAAACCTCAATCTCTCAGCACTTGGGATCCACTTGTTCAAGATTGGCATAGCCAAATCCTTATCTCTTTGGGATAATCCTATTGCTCACATCATCAGGGAGTAATTGTCATGAACACCATTTAGTTTGGCTTGAATCTTCTTATGTAGATGTTTTAAGATAGTATGAAAAATCTTTGAGATGTTTTCATACATTGTGTCTTGTGCCTATTCCAACAACTTCTTGTATGTTTCAACTTGCAAAAGAAGCTTCTCTCTTGTAGGTTCATTAGATGAACTAGGACTTGGTTTTCTTGGTGAACCTCTACTGAAGGTGGCTCTTGTCCCAAATTATATGGCACCATTTCCAAGGCCTGATCTTTAGGGGAAGGTTGGGAAGATGCAATTGGAGAACATCAAGGTCGGAAACTTGAGCTAGCCTGGCCTTGATCTCTCTACATTTCTTCCCTCTGCTTATAGAATGCCAACTCAATCTCTAGTACAACTACCTTTTGTTGACGATTATCATGTTCATTAAATAGCTCATGGTACTTTTTCTTGAAGTTATCCCTTTCAAGGGTGAGTTATTCCATAGTTTCTTTAGTAAATCCAATAACATTAATAGTCATGTTAGCTACCTCCAAGGATGGGGTATCAGTAAATCTCTTCACAAGTAATTGCCCATTGACATTTCATGAATCAACAAGTACTGGTTTCCTAGATCCCATGGATAATGACTAGATTGCTAATGCATCCCAATCTTTGCTAAATGTAGAACCTTGCAATGCCATATATAATTCCTCTTTTGTTTGCACTAGAGGCCTTTTAGCCCTTCGTATAGCATTTAGGACTATAGCATTAGCAATATCCCACTCTGGTAGCAATAACACACCATACTTCTTCACAAGCTCTCTGCCATCCTGGCAATTAATATTTTGAAATTCATTCTTCATAATACTCCTCACATTGGCCTGAATGACACTTTTAGGTAACTTTGGATGCAAAATCCTTTCAATGGCTACTTTCGCTACATATTCTATAGCTTTGGATCTCCACTAGAAATCCCTTAATGCAGGTGTCTCAAAAAATGATTCATCTTTCATAAACTCTTTACAAGCCTCAATCCTTAGGTCATCTGCACTATTTAGACCACTAACGTCAAGTTTTCCCAACCTGAGACTTCTTTGTCTTGAACTTGAGGAAATTTCCCCTACAGGGGGAGGCATTCCTTGTTGCATATCCTCAAGAGTGATAAAGATATCATCTTCATCTATATTATAATATTCAAGCACTCCTCTTGCTTGAATCCTTTGTTTCTTAAGGGGTGGCTACTCCAATGGAGTAGGACTTCTTGGAGCTAAATCAAGATCAATCACAGGTGGGGAAACCTACCTTGGAGGTGATGGCATTGCACTCTCAAGAGAAGTTTCCTTCAATCCCTCATAATTGATAGGGGTCAGAAAAGTTTTTTCTTCATCTATTGCCTTCTTCCTCCTAGAATAGATTATTATTTTCTTGGGTGGTTGGTAAGTAGTAATTTCTTCCAATGTTATGGTAGTATCTTTTTCAACCACTATTTCTTTCCCTTTGTATGTAACCTCCTATTGCTCCCTCAATATACCAACTACACTTTCAAAATTGTCCATAACATGCATGACCTAGCTAAAATCATCAAGTATATTTGAAAAAGGATTATAATTGGGATCCTTCTTCCATATTTTCCCTCTAACATCTTCCTATAAGAAAGGTACTTAGCTTTCCTTTCATCCTTCTTTGGAAAACTAAAACTGTTCCTGATGACATCTTCAGGATAATTGAAGATATGCACAAAATTATCCAGCCTCTTATCTCCTTTTAATTTATTAGTAAAGCCCTCAGGATCATAATTACTTAGGAACATAGTCTCCAACTTGAAAGGCACTAGCAGATGTACTAATTGCTTCCATGCCCCTTTTACTAGAACATAATCAACAAAAGTTGTCCACTTTGTTAATAATGAGCCTTTATTTGTTGTATCAGGTAAGTGTGTTGCCTATGAAGCTCCCAATTGTCTCATGATTTCAAGAAACCCTACCCTTAGTGGCACATCTCTTGGTAGAACATATGGATCTAGACGATTTCCATATACTCTAATTTTTGTTTTATCAGGGTATAAAATCAAGTCTCCCCAATTATGAATCAAATTCAAGTCTGGCCTCATCTCCATAGGTCTCAAGAATTCATGAATTTATTTAGGAATTCTTGGTGGTTCATAGATCAAGTATCTCCTTATTCTTGATGCAAATTCATTTTGAAACATCACATAATTGTATTTCTGGTCATCCTTGTCTAGAATCTAGGTCCAACATTTAACAGGAAAATCGACCCACTTTGCCTTCCTTTTCAAAGTTATATCTTTCTTAAAAACCTTCTACCCTTTATGCAAGAACATATGCATTAATAGTGAATAGCACCATAACTTCATCCATTGTTTCCCTTCCTTTAGCTCAACCAAACACTTATGGATATGTTCTACTAGATAAGTGGCATAATCACAGACTATGTTATAAGTTGGGTGTTGTAGATGCCAGATAGTTGTATTATTTCTACAATGTGTCAGGTGGAGAGAAACCAATGATTTGGCACAAAGAATATATAGTCTTCTTGAAATAGCTCACAAAATAACTCATTGGGAAGGGCTCAAGCTCCTTTTCACCAATTTTGATCTAGTTTCTATGCTTTTCGGTACCAGTCATAGCAATATGCAAGGGAAACAACTTTTTCCTGATGAATATCTTGGTATTGTTGTGTTCCTTCCTAATATCATGCATATCCAAAGGAACCAAATATTGACTCCACTCATGCAAATAAAAAACATCTTCAATTTCTTTCTTAGTTATATTTACCTTATCTTTCCCATCAAATATCCTGACAACCCTATAAATTAGATCATACTTTCAGACGATATCTTTCAAAAGAACAACATCCATATACATGTCAGGAACAACTAATTTTCCCATATCTAACCTCCAAGGATTATAGGGAGGAACTCTAAGGTTCCTGTTCCCGAACCAATGCTGAAAGAGCTGCCATCTAGTATAAGGAAACTTAGCATCCTTTATGAAGCACTATTTATCGATCACTCCCTCTCTAACAGTATGGCCATAGAACAAGACCTTTCCTTTGGCTTTCTTATTTGTAGAGGAGGGTAGCAAGTCAATTACATCCTAGGAGAGTGTTCTAGACTAGGATCCATGAATTTTAAGTAGACCAGGGTTTGAACTAGAAAGGTTTCAACTACCAGCCTCATAATTCAAACCCATGACTCAATATGAATGCTAATTCTGAAAGGTTTCATAGGGCTACAACCTTTCAAAGACAAAATTAACCCTAACTCAAAGAAATTAAAGCAGATCAATAAAACACATACAACTGAAAGAAAATTGAAAGCCAACCCTAATTTAGACAATTGAAAAAGCATAAAACTGCATTTATCATACTTATGGCTTTCAATCACAATAAACCGTAATGCCAGTCGAGACAAACTCTACAAGTTGCTTCTTTCAATTTTTTTATTGCTCTAGACATGTCTTCAAATCTCAATTATGCAAGAACTAACCATATACACATATTTTGAGGGAAATTGAGAAGATTTATGGGTCACCTCTGCCATTACTACTCACTCATTCAAAGAAAAACAATTACAACAGGTGTACTCACAGTTTTGAATGTGTACCGTTGATCTTGAACTAAGGTGGCCATCTTGAATGACTCAAATTGAGTCAATTACATTTGAATTTCATTGTTGTTCTAGCTTGAACAACTAGCCAATAGAAATACATCGACTAGATCCTCTTTCATGTACTTGTGGGCTCCACCCGCCAGTACTCATAGGACATACGTGGTGAATTATCATGGTCCTTGCAGCCTTTAACGAGTTTGCATCTTATCCCTACTAGATGGTGGGGAATGGTAGTGATCAACTCTTCCCTCTCGATAATCACCATTGATCATAGAACTTTGAGTGCCTGACTAAAAGTGATGGTGGGGTCTATAGCTATGATTAAACACATGTCAGCATCTCGCAAACCACACAACAATTAAAGTACCATCACTTGGGACATGCGAGCCAGTGGGAATGACTCATATTAAGTCCCATGATCTGATGATCATTAATCTTGAACAAGCAATAGAGTCAGTCATAAAAGGGGGCCATGACTAGGCCGACGACATTTTTTACCCTTGAAGAAAGATGACTTAGACATAAGTCATTTATGAGAAAAAAATTAAAACCTAACTTTGGGAAAATTAAAACACTTCATGGTTGAAGGTGACTGAATAACCTAAGCAAAGGGGCTGGTAAGGAATGCATAGCGATGGCTTAGAAGGAAACTTAAACTACCGGCAACTAGGCAGAGCAAGTCAATGCAAAATTAAAACACCCAAGGTTTGCAAGTGAAGCATTTGAAAACAATGTTACATAAGTAAAACCTTAAACCCTATCTATGGGTAACCTATGACATGCTATTATCTAGCTCAGAAGGGCCTCTAAATGTCAAATTTTTTAGCAACTCCATCAGTGGCTCGTGCTCAAGGACACATACCCCTGATGGGTATGGTGAGAAATATATCTCTTGGTGAAGTAAACCAAACACAAAGGAACTCAAAAAGGAACTAGGAGCTCACCAAAAAAAGGCAAGTAGAGACAACAAAAAGAAAGCACACCAAACCATATATACAAAATTTATAGGACTATATAATGTACATAGAAATACAACCTATTTCAAGAGAAATAGGGTTTCAATAATTTTCCATGTACTGGTAGTTCCAAAAATTCACCTGTTAGTGATTGTAGAAAGTAGGAATCTTCCCCATGAGTGTTTACAATCAAATAAGGCCCAAGCCATAGGGGTTAAAACTTCCCATGCTTTCCCTTGTCCTCCAATCATGTGTTCCACATCAAAACCATACACCCTAGGACCTGAAATTTCCTCTAAATAACCCTTTTGTCATACAAGTGCTTGACTTGGAGCTGCAACCTCTCATTTCTCTTGTGAGCTTCTCTTCTCATTTCATCAAGCTTAGTCAACTCATCCATCTGATTCAGCATCTCATCACAGATATCAATGTCATATTCTTGAACAAATTTATACATTTTCATCAGATTATTGCGTGGTATTCTGGCTTCGACCCCATACACCAAGTTAAAAGGGAATTGTCCAATGACTTTCTTCACTGTGGTTCTACCTACCCATAGTACCAATTGCAATTTCAAGTCCTAGGATTTCTTATTCTTCTCAAGCATTCACTTAATAATCTTCATGAGGCTCTTATTACTAGACTCAACTTGTCCATTCCCTTGGGGATGGTATGGGGATGAATAAGATATATTTATGCCATGCTAATTGCAAAAATCCATAAATTCCTTAGACCTAAAACACATAACGTTATAAAAAAAAAATCTCTTTGGAACACCAAACCTACTTAGAATATTATTCATCAAGAAGTCAATGAAAACTTTACTAGTTGTCTTTTTTGTAGGAATAGCTTCAACCCACTTCGATAAATAGTCAGTTGCAACCAAAATCAAGGCATGTCCTCCACTAGACTTCACTGCCATTTCTCCAATAAAGTCAATACCCCACTGCTAGAAAGGGCCTAGCGTTGAGATTGGCCCAAGTGGTAGGTTACCTAAAAACTCTAGTTTTCTAGTAAACCTTTGACAGGCTTCACAATTCTTCACAAGTTTATGTGCATCTTTGAACATTGTGGGCCACCAAAAGCCTGCTCACAATATCTTGTTTGTAGTAGTCTTAGCCATGTAGTGACCTCCACATACACCTATGTGCATTTCAATTAGTAGATCTTTTGCTTTGTCACCATCCACACACCTAAGAAGCACACCTTTTGGGCTTCTCCACAAGAGTTCACCATTAATGATGGCATACCTAATTGCCTATAGTTTTAAAGTTCTCTTCTCATTGTTTGGCATGCTATCAAAGCATTTCATGGTCTGTAAATATTCAGCTATCATTCTGTACTAGCCACATGTCTGCATATCATAGATGGGAGCAATGTTTTCTTGCTCAACTTCATTAATTTGATTTGCCTCCAAATTAGTTTCAACCATGAGTTTGGCTAAACCTTGTACTCTCATAAACTTTGTAATTTGAATATCTATGTTGAACTCTTGGATTCTATTAATCCAACTACATCTTTGACCTATAGTTTCTTGTTGAGTGAAAATGTCCTTGACCGTTGCACTTGGAACATAGGCTACCATAGTTGCACTAGTCAAATGTGTTTTGAAATTTTTAACAGCCTTAACTAAGGCATAAGCTTGCTTCTCAATGGTGTCATAATTGAGTTCAGCTACTTGCAAAGACTTGTTGAAAAAGGCAATTGGCTGTTCAAAACCTTCATCATTTTTCTATAACAATACTCTTGCTATAGTATGAAAAGAGGCAAATGTAAACATTTGGAATGGCTTAGAAGAGTCTTGATTTTTCAAGATAGGTACAACTTTAATAACATCCTTAATGGCTTGAAAAGCTTTGAGAGGCTCTTCTAACCATATCACCTTTTCTCCTTTCATGAGCATCCTCAAGATAGGCCTAACTAACTCTTCCAAATTAGTCACAAACCTCCTTAGAAAGTTTATCTTTACAAATAACGATTGGATCCCTTTAACATTCTTTGATGGTATAATTTTATGTATAGCTGCTACTCTTTTGGGGTTAATCCCGATACCATATTTTTAGATAATGTGCCCTAGCAACTTAACTTCTTTGACTCCAAAGGCACATTTCTTGGGATTTAACAAAATTCCATATTCCAAGGTTGTAATGAAAATATTCTCTAGATGTGAACAATGATCCTCCTCCTTACTGTGAGTAGTAAGGTCATCCTAGTAGATAGCAAGAAACAAATCTAAGAAATTGGAAAAAGCCACATCCATGGCTCTTTGAAAGGTGGCATCAACATTTATCAGGCCGAAAGACATCCTCACATAAACATAGGTCCCCCATGGTGTGGTAAATGCTATTTTGTACTACTCTGATTCCCTCACCATAACTTGGTTATAACCTAAAATTCTATCCATCATAGAAAGCAGTTTACAACCACTTACCTTTTGTAACATTGCTTCCATGTTAGGTAAGGGGTAATTATCTTTCAAGGATGCAACATTGAGGTTCCTAAAATCCACACAAAATCTTATGTCACCATTATTTTTTCTATTTGGAACCAACTTAGACACCCATGAGGAATGCCCTATAGGCTTAAGAATTCTTGCATCACTCAGCTTAGCAAGCTCCTCTTGCATTTTAGGCCTCAAGGTTGGATTAATAGGTCTCTATTTTTGGCTAAAAGGCTTTGTGTCAAGCTTCAGTGGGATCTCATGCTAGAATAGATCTTCCTTATAGGCCTTTAGATCATCATAGGACCATGCGAATACATGTCTATATTTCCTTAATAAGGAAATTAACATAGTCCTCAAATGTGGCTTCATTTTTTTCCCAATATATACCTTCTTAGGATCATTTTTTGTTCCCAAATTTATCTCCTCTAGGTCTTCTTTATGCGTAGATACTTGCTTAACATTTGATCTATCTGGGCCATCAAAGATCCTTTTGAGTGCAACTAACCCCTTAGGAATTTTATTTGTTTTCAACTGAATTACCTCATTCCCAAATAATGTCTCCTTTCCATCAACTTCCACCACATATGAAATAAAGTCAATCTCTTGACTTTCATACTTGTCAATGTATGTAGGAACTTCAAAATGTCATTATCATCCTCAAACACCTACCAATTGCAAATGTTGTTAGGTACTATAGGCCTTGTTTATACCTTAATTCCTGAGACACCACCAAAAGTCACATCATCAAGCTTGATTGCAATATTAGCCAATAAATCTTCTCTGACATTATGTCCTCTCTCTATCCAATCTATTCCAAAAGAATCAAAAGCCTCAATAGTGTCCCAAACATCATTCCTATATTGTATCAATCTTTTGTCCTTAGTGACAAACCTAGACTTGACTTGGGAAACTACTAGCTCAAAATCCCCAAATACTTTTAAGGATTTTATCCCATGTTTGGAAGCTAACTTCAAACCAAGTAATGAGGCCTCATATTCAACAACATTATTCATACATGAAAACTGCAACAAAAAGGTGTACTTGAAAGTCTTACCTTGGGGAGAGATAAGAATGACTCCAACACCTGAGCCTTCCTCTGAATAGGCTCCATAAAAATACAACATCCATAGAGCATCTTCCTATGGCGCTTGCAAGAATTCTCTAACAATTGGTTCAGGCTTAGCTTCTTATTCTTGCTTCAACTCTTCCACACGAAAGGTTTCAATACCAGTTTCCACAAAGTTCATTATTAGGGGCTGCTCTAGCTCTTCAATATGCTCAATCATATGCTGAAATCTTGATTCTCTAGAAATTTTGACATCCTTTCAATCAATTGAGAATGTAGCAAAGGAAATATAACATTGCATACTTCATCCCATAGAAGTACACCATTGTCTTGATAGTAGCATTCCATAAGTTAGTGGAATATCCACCACCGTGACACTCATGACCAACTCCTTTTAAGGGAATGCAACCAATTTATATGGAACTTTATAAATTACCTTGATGATAGGGACCTCTCTAGAATCCATAGCATAGCAATTTCCATAAGTGTTATCAACCTTCAAGCCCATTATCCTAACTATCATAACATTATTTGAAGCACCAGAATTATCATACAACTCCTGAGTAATTTCCCATCAGTGATTAGGCTCAGAAAGAAAGGATTGACTAGACTAGGATTTGCAGTGATGGTGGTTCCTAAATAAATCTCAGTGTTCTCATTAATTACTACTCCTACCTCAATATCCTTTTATTGACTCTTACTTGTTTGAAGTGCATTAGATTTTGCTTTGTGCTTGCTAGCGCAACAATGCTATTAATGAAAGCTACCATTTTGTTTTTATTCTCATTAAACCTCATCATCTCTAGAAATGGGATTGTGACTTGGACTTGAGTCAAAACCTGAAACATATCAAAGGGAGATTAACTTGGTACTTCAGGAAGTACTATTTCCTGAGGGACCACCTTATCAACTTTCTTATCAATCTTTTAAAAAATAGGCTTCAAATCTTTGGCTTTGAAATCTTGGTGTGTAACATCAACAATAACCTTCACTTTGCTACCTTTCTTGGTCCAAATTCTCATTTATTTAGCTTCTTTGGGCTTGGTCTCTTCCTTATTGGTTTTTTTCTTAACTTCTTTACTCTCTATATTGTTCTCTTTAATGAATATTCCTCGAGGATGGCCTTGGTTGCCACTTACCACCTTATTCCTCAGGTGGAGATCACTTCTTTCTTGAGCTCTAGTGGCCAATGCAATTCTATATCTATCTATTTCCTCATTCGAAGGTCTTCTCAGAGAAACATTACATGCCTCAATATTACAAGTAGTGTATTCATATTCTCTTTCTTCATAATAAAGCACTTGCTAATGGTGCAAAACTGCTTCATGTCTTTGCACATCCACATCATTTGTGCTAGCACCATCACTAGAAGAATAATCACTACATTCCAAATCTAACCTAGTCATGAATACATTTGGAGTTTCATCTGGATTATGGGGAGAATCAAACTCCCTCTGATCATCTTGAGTTTCTTCCAAGGACCTCACAATTGCACATTGATGTGATGAATGAGGCATCTCACACACTCCACACCATGGTAAGTATTCAACAACATAATTTGGTGTACTCTTCTGTAAAGGGTTGGGTGTAGCTTGCAAGTTCTTTTGATTATTTTGATCTGACTTCTCATTATGCCAATTGGTATGGTAAGGATAATATTGAAGCCTTGGGGGCCTCTAATTCCTCTAGAACTAAGGTTTGCCACTCTTTTCTTGCTTTTGCAATAAATTTAGGACTTGATCCAACTTTTCATCTGGGGCCAGCTGCAACTTTAATTACTTTCTCATTTTGGGCTTTTGAGTTGTTATAAGTCCTAGGGTCATCCCTTCTACCAACTTTACCAAATTCCCTTCTATTATTTTCAATTTTTACCGCCATTTTGTAGGTTTCCCTTAGGGACTGTTGATTCTTGTCTCTCATAAGATAACACATCTTAGAGTCATATGCATTACAATATACAACCAAACATGCTCTTTCATTGGGCCTCAGGAATAAAGGAAATTTATACATCACCTTTTGGAACCTCACATTAAACTTAATAGTAGCCATTTCATTGTGCCCTTTTGTGATGTTATGAAATTCATTCAACCTAAACTGTGGATCGGTTTGGTCTCCATATTGTTCTCTGAAGATTCAAAAAAATAAATCATTGGAATCAATGCTTGCATCTAACAATCTCCTATACCAATCCATTGCATCCTCCATTAGGGATTACATAAAGTATTTTATAGACACATCCTCATCCCACAATTCAAAGTCTTCTATAAAACTCTAAAAATCCTTTAAGTGGTCTTCACCACTAAGAGCATTGTTTCCAGTAAACTTGGGCACATGTTTGCTCGCATTATTTGGCACTGGATTTGGATATCCTAGGATATTTTCAAAACATAGCTACCTATACCTATCAATGTGCAACAATCTCCTTGCAGGAGGTTCTTGGTTATCATTATCTCTCCTTCTATCACTATTGTGTCTAGACCTTCTATGTTGGGAGTCATGCTGATCATTGAAATGAACTATTCTAGTTTTATCTTTAGGTTGTGGGGAAGAACTAGAGGGGTTTCTAGTAGATGAAGTTTTGTCATTAGTGTGAGGATTTGAAGAGGATGTGCAACCTTGAGGGATCTGGGTCTCAGGGATAGGATCCTTCAATGTGGATTCCAAGAAGCTGAGCTTCTTTTTCATCACTTTCTTTATGACAAGTAATTCCATCTCCTTCATCTTCCTATCCAATTCTTCATTTTCTTTCATCAATTTATCTAGTAATGGGACATAATCATCTTGCAATCTATCTTTCTTGAAAGCACCTCCCTTGTCGAGTTTTACTCCTTCATTTGCTTTTCTCTCTCCCATAGGTTGTTTCCCTTTATCAACATCATGGGATTCACACTTTGTATTTTTAGGAGGGGGAGTAGATGGGACAAAATTCTTTTCAACATTATTAGTTTGTGGACTTGCAACAATATTATCATTTGAGGCATCTACAAGGATTTTTCCTACAGTCTCTTAGACAACTAGGCCATTCTCTTGGTTAGCTTGGGCTGGCAATTTGTCTAATGCCTCCATATCCTTAACCTTCCTTCTCAACAGATCCCTTAGCATCATAACATCCCTAATTATCTTCTCCTTCTCTACATCCCTCTTCTTTCTATTTTCATTACACTTAGAGGCTCTTTGATTGAGCAAATGCATATCATTCAAAAACTCTTCTTCATCTGAAAAGTAGACTCTCTATCAGATACTACTGCAGTCTCCACTTGGTGTGGAACAACATCATGAGAATATTCATCTCTGATTAGCAGGTCAGGAGGAACAGGGGTATATGTATGGGAATTGTGGGTGACATATCCTTCAGATCTAGCATGCCTAGTGCTAGTATTATCCTTTTCTATTCTATCCCTTCCTATTCTATCCTTTTCTCTCCACTTCATGGCTTGGATTTCTAGGTTTGAGGAGTACTCATTTATAACAGACTTCATAAAACCCTCTCCTCTCTCATTAGAAATATTATAACTGAAGTCCAATAGATTCCTTTCACATTTTGAACTAGAATTAGAATGCATTTCATGTTTAGGGGTGGGATGAGGGGTAGACTTACCTTTTCCTACATCTTTTTCTTTTATCCATTTCCCACGTAAGTTCATGTTCTTAGATAATTCACCTTCTAGCTTCTGTTCTAGATGCTTCTTCATGTGGCCTCATGTTCCTCTCATTTTTACTTGAGTCTTCTTCCTATTCGTCACCTTCTTTGAATTTTTTATAACTTTATTCTTTATTTCTTTAATATCCTTAAACACCGACTCACACTGGTGCAGAGATGTCAGAGTTGCCACCCAAATTCCTTGGGACAAATTAGTAGTAATTTAGTTATTCTCTTATGCAAATTTAAATAGATCTTTAGAACCTGAGACAAAATTTGACACATACGACGTGCATTTGCATGAATTTTGAATGCAAGCTTTGAAGACAAATAGGTGGGAAACTTATCAGGAACTTAGGTCAAATATTTGGCAAATATTTGAGCTAAATTTAGCAGACGCTTTTATTTGACTGACTCTATAAGTAAATATCACCCTATAACATAGTGATTTATGATAAGGAGTTCTAGAGAACTAATAATTACAAAGCTTACGTCCCCAATAGAGTCTCCAATCTATTGGTGTTCTAAATCAATCAATCTAATGAATCCTATAAACTAGCCACTTTCTAATGATCAGACTCAATGGTGGATTAAGCCAATTGACAAGATTTAGTCAAAGACTAAAATCTCCTACACTTCTGGCTCTATAGGACCAAGGTGGGTCAACCTCTACAATTCCTATAGAATTTAATGCAATTATGCATAGAAATTTATTTTTATAATAGGTAATTCCCAATTCAATTCCACCAAAGAAAGTATTGACAAATTCAAATCTGGCTAAATTCTTCATATATCAACACTCACTCAACAATTGGGAAGTAGAAATCAACACTAAACCTCAACCAAACAACAAGGATTTAAAATGATTTTGAGTTTATAACTTGTTTTTGAAATGCACTAAGCTAAATGAAAAATCAATGCCTAATTCTAGGCCATGGAGTCAAATGCATAATCCTAAAGAGAATTCACTAGCAAATAAACTTCAACTAGTGGATTCAAACTGCTAATGCATTACACCAATAGATCCACTCTTGTTTCCAATCAAACTCTTCTTATAGATCCAACCTCCACACTTGAAATCACAATTATATACTCAAAGTAATTTAACCATTTCATTGAAACAAAACCATGAACAAATAATAAAATCTCAAGAAATTTGAGATGAAAAACGCAAATATACTTTGCATTATTGAATTCATATGACTTGAAATGTACAAATTTGCAAACAATTTAATGACATTCATGATTTACTTGCACAAAATAGGTGATATTTACTCATGAAATCAACAATTATAGCTTTCAGACTCAATTTATGACTCAGGCTTAGACTTTCGCTATCTACCCAACCCATACAAAAGTTTAGAACCCTTTACAATGAGAGAAGAATGAGAATAAAAGGAAATAGAAGAAGCAAGAAAATCAATCTGATTTGTAGATTTTATCTAGAAACTTCATCCACCGTTCATCAATAACAGGAAGAGCATCTCTCATCTCTCTTCCTTGTAACAAACTTTTCCTCCATTTCTTGCCTTTGCTCCAAGTTGTTCAACAACAACAAATTTCACTTCATTCACCCAACAACGTGAAAAATAGCTTCCCGTGAAAGCCTTTAATTCTCTTCTATTAAGCAATGGTTGCACTTTGCACCTTTAGTAAAATAAAGTATTCTACATATTGAATACTTATTTACTTTATACAATAATTCCCCATGCACTTTAAAATCTTACCCATTTTACTTCTAGCATTAAAATATTTCATTTCAAATGAAGACATTCTAAATACAATATTATTGGGGCACTTAAATCATTCATTCGTGCCCCTTTCATATTTGACTTTCACATTTTTATTTCCCAACAACAAAGAATAAATCCTAATCTTTAAATGGGAGCCTTTTAACTTCAATTTTAACTATGCTATTTTCACATGCACAAAGTATTTTAAATACTTCACTTAAAATACTTGTTGAAGGAACCTTTTAAAATTCTTATGAGATTTTACTATTTTCATTCTTTCAGTTTTCATAGGAAAAACACATTACCCATGTCTCCCTTTTAATTTTCACCTATGTGAGAATAGAAACCTCAACTGCATTTTAACTAGAGCAATTACTTCACACTTTACCCTATCTCTATTTTCACTCATTGAGTAAAACTATTTAAGCTCCCTTTGAAAATCATCAATTTTATATTCACCTCACCTCCCAACAAAGGTTATTGTTTCACATTTAAATATTTAAGAAAACTTGTTTCTTAAAATATTTAAACTCCTTATTTTATCAGGCACACTCATATTTTAAAACTTCAATGCCTTGACCTTTGAAAATTTCATCGGGCCCCTTAAAAAATCATTACCCATGCAATCAAAATGCCTCGGCCCCACCTAATATTTAAATAATTTCCCTTTAAATTTCACTTTATTCTAAAAAGCAAATGATTTTGAATATCTAAAACCATTAGGCAAATAATTCTTGTGAAAAAATCTTCTCATGCCTTCAATTTCTCTCAAGCCTGCTAGCCACATGATGCATTCTCATGCATCACACAATAAATAATGAGTGTGTAGATTGTCCCTGTGAGATGGCGAGCAAAGGCAGAGATCTAACTACATTTCCATCTCCATATTTTTCATTTTATTGGGTTGTTTTAAAAAAATACCCACATTCCACTTTTATTTATTAAAATAATGATTTTTCAACAAAAATGAAAACCTCCCAATATTTACAGGGTAGGTGCATGAAGGGTATGTGCAGGATCATCATGGAAAAAATAGGCCCTTAAGTGGCAAAAAATTCAGAAAAATCAGAGTTAGGAAACTTGACTTAAAAATTTGAATAAGTTATCTATATTATTTCAAAAATATGTAAGAATAGAATCTGTAGCAAATTGAATGTAGTTTCTAAACAACTAGGTTTGTTTTAAATAAAAAAATATCTATTTGGTGAAAATTTGAAATTTCAATGCAACATTACTTAAATTTTAGGGAAAAAATAAGAAGTAGGTATCTGTCTGACCACCCTAACCACAATAAAATGATAATTTTTTTATAATATTTTAGATATAAGTAGAGGACTCATGTCCCGATGTGATGCATATTTTTTTTGTATTTTTTCCAAGTAAATAATTAATTATGAATTTTTTATTACAACTTTTAAAAAATATAAAAACTCATATGTTTGACCACCTTAACTTGGTCAAAACTTCATTAAATTAAATTTTTCTTTTTTAATCCTATAGTATGAAGCATAGAATGTGATGCATATTTTGGACTCAAAAATGTGATACGTAAATCTATAGATGTTTTCAATCAGCCTATCAATCAGGGACTTTAGTCGTAATTTGAATAGAAAATGAATAATAATTACTTATTAAATTCAAAGTAAAGCATAATTTATATTTTTGGAAAGCTGAGAACTTCCTTTAAAAACCCTTTTTGTTTCATCAATTTTGGGTTAAAAAAAAGTCATCAGCCATATACCCATCATATTGCCACTTTTTGGCCCATCATTATCCTGCACATACCCTGAAGTTGGGTTACAATTTGGTGGCCAACTTCAATTTTTTTTTTGAAAACTCATAACACAAGCATGTTATAACGTGCTTGTGTTATGGCAATTTAAAAGAAAAAAAAAGTGAAAGTGATTCATTTTATGTGAACTATTCTTTTGCTCTGCCCATGGCTAAAAACCCTCATTTTCACGCTCGTGTTCTAGGAGGGATTGAGAAAAAATCTTCAACAACGGTTGCTATTTCTTTGCAAGGATACTGCCAGGACAATGAAGAGGTGGGAGAGGTAAGTATTTTTTGCTATTTGTTTTGAATTTCTTAGTTTTAGGTTGATTTTGTTAGTTTAAGGTTATATTTGATATATAAATTTTTGAATTTGTCGGAGATGCAAATGAACCCACAAACCCACAAAATACTCAACAAGAAGAGCAACCAAAACTTGAACAAGAAAATAAACCTCAACAACAACCCCCTCCACCAATCCCTCAACACCCTCCTAGCACTCAACAAAATTTAATAAGTGAGATTGAGAGCAACAAAAAACAAATTGAGGATTTTATTAGTAGGTTGAGTGATCCAAATGGTTCAACCATAGAGAGAATGACCCTTGCAAATTCTTTGAAAGATATGTTAAAAAATGTGGATTCAATTAGCAAACAAATAACTGGATGGCAAGATAGGAGGCAGGTGACTAGGGCATATTATGCAGATAAACTATCATATAAACAAGTAAAGGATTTAAAAATTAGAAAAGGTGATTTTTTTTCATTATTCATTGACCCACACACAAATAAAAATCTTACACTCAATACGAAGAGGTTTCCTATTCATTGGTGTCAACACGAAGAGATTAGGAACCATTTTTATCATAGGTGGTACATGGTCTTTGATGATTGACCATGCAACAATTGTGAAGTCCCCAAGTATTTTCTTAGGAAACTATATAGTGAGTTCATATTGAACAAAATCCCAAATTATTTTGATATGAGGGACTTCCAGGGGAGAGGTGGGGGTCGGCTCAAGATAGGCCCGATGCACAGCCAGATCCAACATGGCAAGGGAGATGAGCTCTCGCTAGGCCACCTCACTAGCATGTTGTTATGCCTTCCATCACGAAGGAGAGTGTTGATGTAGAGACATTGCAAGTGATCAAAAATTTGACCTAGAGTGTCATCCATCATACTATCCCTATTCTACAACGCCATGTAGGGGAGTCTTCGAGTGGTGGCCTTCGAACCCATGTGTGTCAATCTTGTGGGGTGACTTGTTCATATGACCCCACCGACACTCAGGAGGTTGTTGCAGAGGATCTATATATGTAGCTAAGGAGATGGAGAGGGTGGCTGAAATTTTGCATGATTCCTATGGAATTGATATTCGGGTAAAAGTTAGCATGTTCATTGAATTTAATTTATTAAATTTAAATTTTGAAATGTAAGATTAACTAATTTAGTTTTATGATTTTAATAAAATTACAGGGTCACAGTGTTGAGACTGGATACACCTACCCTCCACCTTCTTATTTTTGCATTACACCTATCGGCGGGGTATGTAACTAGTAAACAATTATAAATTTATTACATGTTAATAGCATTGTTTTATGAATGTTATTTTAATATATTATTTTTGTGTTGAACATGGTAATATTGAATGTTTTGAGGGAACACCTCCCAGTGCTAGTGGATTTACTCAAACCTTCACGCAGGTAATAGAATAAAGTGTTTAACTAATGAATTGTGCTTAATAGATTTGTGTAGTTTATATTCATATTGTTGGTTATGTTGCATTGCACATCATTCAAACTCAAAGCATTACTTCAAATTCCATAACAAATAACTAGATGTTGATAGATGAAAAAATTTCAACTTCAATATATACTTGTTTAGAAAGTCAACATAAGAAAATTGATACAATTTCTTCACATGGAGGCATGTGCTTGCAAAGGTGCACCTGCACGACAAACTATAGATGCTTAGAAAAAATCAATGAAACCATAATAATAAGCAATAGCATAGACAAGGTAGTTAGTAGTTTCAAAAAATGCCTCGAAGAAATGCTGTCTCATGGCATGATGGAATTCCATTCCATCACCATGAGACCACATTTCTTCAAGGCATTTCTTCAAAATACTCACCACCTTTCCTATGATACCACATTTTTAATACATGTGCACTAGAGTATTTTATCAAACTACTCATGCTTCCTTGCTGCTATGGCTAAAAGCCTAAAATAGGAGCTTTCCAACAAACAATGGATTCTTGGAAAAATATCTATCAAAGCATAATAGTAAGCAATAATTTACCATAGAGAAGGAAATGAACTTTTTGAAAAAATTCCTGAAAGAAATGCACTCTTATGGTGATGGAATGCCATGACATGCATTTTTTTGTAATGGCATTCCATCACCATGAGATCCCATTTCTTTTGAGGAATTTTTTCAAACTATTCAAGTTGCCTTCTCTATGCCACCACATTTATTGTATATTTCTATGAAAGCATTTAATCAAACAATTTAGTAGATCTCTGCTATGGGTAAAAGGCTAAAAACACTTCATTTCAAACAAGATATGGATAGGGCAAATAATAAGCATGATAATCAGAAATATATAGTTTAATAAGTACTCAAAATTTTGTTCATTAGATCTCATACATTATAATTAATGATGTGGATCACTATTGTAACTTTTTTGCAATTAAATAACATGTTATTTTTTATTTTCACATGTTGGTTGTTGAAACACCTCCAAATGTTACGAGGGAAATGGATATCGGTGTTTCATTTGCTATACAATCCTTGATGGCTTTGACATGGGAGGTATGAGGCAAATTACTAAATTTTAATTTACATTAATTGTTATAGATGTTAGTTCGAGTGAAAAATCAAACCAAATTATTGATTCGTAGTCTAATTTTTATTTGGATGGTTTATATAGGGCTTGAGCACACCTCAACATTAGCCTACGAATATTTCCCTCATGGAGAGTGATCGTGAGATGCCCATAAGCGATTATTTTTTTAAATATATCATTTTTTATAATGTAATTTCTATATATTAATGTCTTTACTTCTTTAATTGTAATATTTAAAACTTCATCAAGAGCTTAACACTAGTAGGAGGAGTAGCAGGAGCACTCCTCAAGTGCAGCAAAAATGAGTGATAGACCTATCGCCATCTAATCGACCAACAAAGGGAAAGATTTTATTTTGAGAGCCTAGAGAGCAATGACTTTTGATTCCAAAACCTTTTGTTATATGCCTACATGGCATTTTTGTACATATTTTTTATTGGATATATTTGACATTGTATGCCTATATGGCATTCTTGTAAGCCTATATGGCTATTTTGTACCTATTTTTTATACTTATATCGATACATATTGATGTATGTGCACATGGCTGTAGACACATAAAATATATTGATTGACATCGTGCATTTAATCCTGACTTACTAACATCGTTTCTTCATGAATCATCCCTCGGTCTAACCATTTAATCAAATTCCCCTATTTGATTATATTCATCAATATTTGTCTCTTAATTAAATAAATCATTTTGTCTAATTAAGTCAATCTCTTTTGTTAATTAAATCTATCCATCTAATCTAATTATCCATATTTAATTGAATAATCAATTTATTCGATTAAATCTCTAAAGTCTATCCATTAAATTAAATAAATTAAAACCTTATTTGATTTAATCTAACACCATCTCTTTTAACTAAATAAATCAAAATCCTTATTTAATTAGCTTCTTATCATATTCCTCTCTTATTTGATTTAAATAAATCCATAAATTTGAGTCAAATAGGTCACATCGTTTAACCTCTCTCATTAAATTAATTAACCCTTGATTAATTTAATATCATCTCATGTCACATCCTCTAGATAATGCAAGTTGCGCATGAAAATAGATTTAATTCATTTATTAAATCTCTATTTTCCTCACAAGGCATCTTTTGGAATATTCTCTCAATTTGAATTCAAAAATTCCAAGTCAACATGTACATCCAACAATGAAATAAATTCCTCTTACATGTCCTTTGCCTTGAGCCCAAATGGCATTTATTGCATTTTCCCTTCCCTCTTGCATGCCATTTCAACAAATTTGAATTTTAAATATTTGCATTTATTGGCACAAACCCCAAATCTTGCACATCCATCATCCATTCATAGCTTGACAAGTGGCATCATATCATTGGATGAATGTTATTCCCACATTGCTAAAATTTGGACATTCATCCATCTTTAAATTCTATAAATAAAGAGCTCATATCTTCATTTGATCATCCACAAACATTGCAAAGTTATTATGCTAAACTATTTAGCCATTTCCATCCATCATTGAATTCTTAGCTAGGATTTTTTTCAGATTTTTGGCTTGGAGTTCTCATCTTTCATCAAAGTGGATCAATATCATCTTCAACATATCAAGATTTCATCATGGGAATTGGGAAAGGGCCAATTTTCACATCAAATTAGCACCAATTCCCCCATGGGATCATGAGTTTGCACATTTAAATTAGGATTCAAGCTATTTCATTATTTTTATTTTGTTCTTCATTGTTTTCTTTCCTATTTTGAGTTTGTAAATGGATTTCTTGGGGAATCCTTATTTTAGCTTGTGATTCCTTGTTTAACTTGTTTATTCATGTTGTTTTGTAGGTATTAGGAAAAGGGTTTGCACATTTGGTGCTAGAAGGAGGGCTGTATAGCATTATTTCTAATCTTTCCTTTAAATTTCCACATTTTTCTTCACACATAGGAAATTCCAACGCTGGGAGCTTAGCATCACTGTTTTGGCACTGCAGGCTCATCAACGTCGCTATATGGCACCACTTAAAACACAAACTGTGCCGCTGGACTCGTCCCACCAAAATATTTGAATTCTAAACTCTGTTGTTGGACTCTCTGACTTGCAAAAATTTTCAAAACTATTAAACTCCAACGCTGGATGCAAATTGTGATGCTGGGCAAAAATTGTGCCGCAGTTGAGCTCTCTGTCCTGACACAAAGCACCGCTAATTGGTAAGTAGCGTTGTGAGGGCACTGCTTAGAAACCAAACTGCGACGCCATCACGAGTTGCAACGCTGGGAGATAGTAAAAAGGGAAAATTTTATTTTAGCATGTGCTTTTGATTTAGGATTAATTTATGTTTTGTTTTCTAGTTTTTAACTTCTGTATTTTCTAGAATCTAACTAGTTTTTTCTCACTTGTAGGTTGGAAATCGAAAACAAAGGAAGGAGGAGCATGATGATATTTCATCCAGTCAAATTTTTTTTAAACACTTTAGTGTTTGTTTAACATTTCATCAAGGAATTATTAGCACTTCTTTCTTAGAACACTAATTTTCGTTTGGGCTTAAAAAGAACCTTAGGATCACAACTTACTATATTTTATTTCTTGGATTAACAAATTGAACAAAATGTCTTACACTTGTGATTTGATGCTCTAAAACAAACTCACATTTTGCTTTGGGGATTTAAAAAGAACAAGTGTAACTTTGGTTTTTGTGAGGGCTTACTTAAACTAAAGCCATTGAAAAAGGACGTATGCACTTCTCTCGTGCTTTATAGCGATCTTGAGAATCAAAAGGCCTTTTTCATGACTTTAGGGTGAGACAAAGCAATCAACTCCGCACTTCGATTTGTGTTTAAAATTGAACATCTTGTGCGAGTGTGAGTGGGGGCATTGTTGCATATATTCTCTCTCCTTTTTGCCAACAAGGATTGATCGAGTTACGAATATTTTTCTTCATTCGCTTTTGTTTATCCTAGAGGGCCTGCCTTGGGGAAAAAGTACTCACCTAAGGGAACGAATCAACCGGTAACACTCTAAAGCCAAGAGTATTTCCAACCGGTATATAAATGTGGATATTGGAGTAAACACCAATATCACGAGGTTGATTCCGACAAGATGGATCCGAAAAGGGACTCTTTCTGTATGGGTCAATCTCCATGAATGGAAAGTCCTTATTAAAACCCATGTGCTAGAATTTTCCAAAATCCTTTAATCTATTTGTTGGTGCAAGAATGATTATTCTCATGCCACCCCACACTTTTATGGTCTTCTAGTAGAAATGGAAAACATTCCATGGGAGTTTCATGGGTGTTGATGCTTGGCTACCCCGTATAAGTGAGTGTCATGGAGGGGAGCTAGTGGGGTCAAGCATCTAACCATTCACTAGAGATAAGCGTAGCTAGACTTTTCCAAGTGGGAAGCCAACAAATATTGTCTTACACATCCATAGGATTGTACTTATTCTTGGGTTACAAAATGCATTGCTTGATCGGAAACATCATGGAAACAAGCACTTGAAACTCATCCAAAATTCAAACCCTTTTGAAGACAAATACCATTGAATCAATCCATATGTTATTGCTTTCCCTTGGGATTCACATCCTGAGAGGTTTCTAAGCATTGGATTATATCTTGATTTGTCTTCTTAAGTAAACAATAGGAAAACCCTTGCCTTGAGTTCATCAAATTTCCACATAACATATCTTGTGGGGTTTTGAAGAAATTAAAACATTGAACATCTTAGTTTGAAAACCTAATCGAAGAAAGTGTTTTTGGTAAAATAAAGACATTAAGCAAAGCTAAGCAAAACAAACTTTCATGTGCACGTTGAAGACTCACAATCCCAAAGCAAAAATCATTGGTTGGAAATCCAAAAATGAATGTTCAAATGAAATCATTTCTTGGTCACAAAAGTCTTTAGGAAGTATTTGCATTCTCTTCAAGACCTAGGTCTAGGAAAACAAAGTGTCCCTTTTAGGTACATCTTAGGATCAAAGAAAATCAAAATCTTTTTCATCCATCCTCCAAAACATGAAAACAAAATCATCTCGCCATCGCCTTTTGGAAAATCTTGAAATCATCCTTAATACTAGGCTTTGTGGCGGAATCAAAATCATCCAAATAATTGAGATTAAATCCTTGAAAACATTATCAAAATCACCTTTGGCTAGGTATGTGTAGATGCATCCTTTTGCATATGCTTAGTCAAAGTTATCCAAAATCATCTTGTCTAGCTTAGTATGTGTTGATGAATCCTTCTTCATATACTTAGTGAAACGATCATCTTGTTTGAATAGGTGTGGGTAGATGCATCCTTCTCCTTGCACATAATAAAATTATCATCCTTTGAACAAAGCTATCCCTTAGATCATCATCCAACATTTTAGGTTCCTTTTGTTTAAAATCAAAATCAAAATCAAGGACAAAATCTCAAATCCAAAAACAAAATCAAAATCAAAATCTGCAAAGTCCTAAAAGCCTATTATCTCATTCAAGATTTATCGAAAGCCAAAAACATCCATATCATCCATCCCTAACATCAACCTAACATCAAAATCACATCATCACCTTTGATCCTCAAGGAATCCTAACACTTTCTACTTTGGGGCATAAAATAAAGATCAATCCAAAGAATCAAGAGATTCATCTCCCATATTCTCAAAGATTGATCCTTTTTTTATGGTTCTAACTAGATCTCAACACAAGAAGAGTATGGAAGCCAACAAAGAAACACCTGCTTCAAGTGATCTTAGCCAAACAAATGCATAAATAAATCTTGTTGAATCAAGTAATCCGTTGACCCTCTCATCTTCGCAAAATCCGCAAGAAGAAAACCAAGAAGAGGACCTTACCTTTGGAATGTCTCGCGAAGAAATGACTGAAATGCTCCAAAATCTAGACAACCATAGAATCATCAACATCATGATGAGACTTAACCCTTTGTTATAACCATAGAATCATCAACATCAAAGGGCCATGAAATTGATATTCCATGACATGATTCATAAAACAGTCGAAGACTATGTCGACGACATTCTAGCTAAGTCAAGAAAAACACAAGATCATATAGCAACCCTAAGTGCTATCTTTGACAGATTGGAGGAATACAAAGTCAGACCAAATCCCAAGAAGTGTCTTCAGCGTACAATTAGGTAAATTTCCAAGATACATAGTGGCCATGAGGTGTATCAAGGTGGATCCAGAAAAAGTGAAAGAAATCCTTGAGATGAAAGCACCAAAGACAATAAAACAACTGAGAGGTCTTCAAGGTAGACTTCAATTTATCTGATGATTCATAGCACAACTAGCAGACAAGCAAAACCCATATTCTCACCTACTCCACAAGGGGGTAGCGTACAAATGGGATACAAAGTGCAAAGAGGCATTTAACAAAATCAAAGAATATCTACTAACACCACCAGTCTTAATGCCACCCATCCCAAGAAAGCCATTGATCTTATATATGTCTGCAACAACAACCCTTGGATCTCTCTTAGCTCAGCATGATGAAAATATAATAGAGAGGGCTATCTACTATATCAATAGAACAATGGTCGGTCATGAGCTAAACTACTCATTCATCGAGAAAGCATGCCTTGCATTAGTGTTTGCATCACAAAAATTCAGACATTACATGTTGGCACACAAGATAAAGCTCATCGCCAAAATTGACCCCCTCAAGTATCTACTATCAAAGGCAATGCTCACAGGAAGAATGGAAAAATGGGTAATGATACTGTCAGAGTATGACATCAAGTATGTGGAGCAAAAAGCCATTAAGGGTCAAGTTATTGCAAATCAACTAGCAGAGGCACCTATTTATTCTGAGAATCCTCTTGTCTTAGAGTTTCTAGATGAATCTATTTTTAACATCAACATAGCTAATCACTGGAAACTATACTTTGATGGCTCATACACACAGCATGGATTAGGAGCTGGTGTATTCTTCATCACCCCACAAGGGGACTACATACCAAGGTCATACAAACTGGCATTTCCTTGCACCAACAACATTGTGGAATACGAGGCTTTGACCACAGGTCTCAGGATAGTAGTGCAATGGAATATCATAGCTCTCAAAGTCTACAGAGACTCTCAGTTGATCATAAATCAAGTCAATAATGAATATCAGACCAAGGATGATAAGCTCACTCCATATAAGAAATTGGTGGAGACTCTCAAAGAATCTTTCATAGAAATAAAATTTGAGCAGATTCCTAGAACCAACAACCGAGCAATAGACGCCATGGCAACAATTGGATCCTTGTTGAATATCCCAAACAATGTTCCAAAATATAAATTCTTGATTGAGCAGCTTCTCATTCCTATATTCGAGGTACCAGAATTAGAATTCATGTGTGAAATCGTTGGTCCCGGTGATCCTTGGTACCATGACATCTACACATATCTTTGCATAGGAGTCATACCTGCTGACCTGCCATCAAACCTAAAACAAACCTTTGTCAAAAAGGCATCCAAATTTGTCATCCTAGGTGATACTCTATACCGTAGAAGCATAGAAGGTACCTTACTACGCTGCCTAAATGTTGAGGAGGCATCAACCACTCTAACCGAAGTACACAACAGTATTTGTGGATCACACTCAAGTGGAATGACCATCACTAAGAAACTACTGAGGATGGGGGTATTATTGGCCCACAATGGAAAGAGAAGCACATGATCATGCTAAAAGGTGCTTACAATGTCAGCAGCATGGGGACCTCATCCATGCTCCAGCTCAAGAGCTCCATCCTATTATCACACCATGGCCCTTTTTACAGTGGGGACTCGATCTCATTGGAAAAATCACACCCACCTCATCCAATGGCCACAAATTCATCATAACTATAGCTAAGTACTTCACAAAGTAGGTGAAATCCATACCGATGACGTATATCACTGGAAAGTAGATCTCAAAATTCATCCAAAACTATCTCATATGTCATTACGGTGTCCCACAAGCTATTATCTTGTTGTCAAAATCTCAAAAAATCCCAAAAACATTTGAAAATCTCAAAAAATACCAAAAAACAGCCTCAAAAACATTGCAAAATTCCAAAAACATCCAAATATTTGAAAAAATCCATCCATTTCATCTCGCTTGCACCCGCAATAAACATCACTCATAATAAATTGATTGTCACCCTCAACCTTTGGTGAAACAATTAGAAAAAAGTCTAGCATATTATAACTAGAACTCCAAACATCAAGTCTTAAGTCTAAGTCAGTGCATAAGCAAGTTGGTCATCTCTTCGTATTGGTAACTCATCATCTAATTGGTCCCATATCAATCATCCCTTAGAGCACTTTAGATAAACGAAATGACGTGCTGCCATCCACTAACATGTACTAGGATGAATCCTTCCTACAATGAGCATTATCTTTTGGCAATAAGTTTTGGTTATCATCATTAGAAAACACATCCTCTTTCCATTAGTGGTATTGAAGAGCATCAGTTTGTTTGTTTACTTGGTATTTATCTTCTAACTTATCTTATTTGTGCTCATTCCAAGGACATCTCGATGATATCCCAAAACAGAGGATTTAGAGAAATAGGAATGGGGCAACGATCATTATCTTTTGTCTGCTATGCTTGTTGGACGTTCTTGTAATATAACCTCGGTGAATACTTGCTTTGTTAGGTATCTATGGAAGAGGTCTAGGGAAACTTGTTGACTATTGTAAGGATAGGTTTACCTTTCCGTGTTTTGGTCCAAGGTGTTTGAAACTTCTAAAGTGCATCCTAGCAAGGTTTTCGTATGTCAAGTGTGAACAAGAATACTCCTATCTACTTGTCAAGTCAAAGTTCATCTCACTGGGTACAACGCCATCCTAGTTTTCTATACCTTGATGCATCATACCACATGTGTTATCAAACATAAGAAAATTTGGCCCTTTGAAAATCCCAATTCCTCGGCAAGTCATCATCATCATTTGCATCTGCATCATCATTTGCATCTGCATCATCTTGTGTCTTGTTGAAATGACTTCTTTTTGCTAACCACACTAATAAGGTACTATGACATTTGATCATTATCACCATCATTGTCACCGATCTTGCATCCACAAATCATTAGCATATTGCATAAACATATCATATAGGAAGCACATGCATTGCATTATTATCATCATATAAATAGGTTCTCATAAACATTCTTCATAAATAGGGGCATCCATGTCATTGCATTTCACCCATTGCATTGCATCTCAAAGACATTATATCAATCATTGCATAAACATTGCATTTGCATTTCATAACCATTTCATATTACCATCTACCATATAAAACATCGCATAACATCTACAAAAGCATTTCATAATCATTATTTTCCTAATCAATAGATATATAAGCATTTAATTCGTTAGGCATACATGCTGGCATAGCATCATGACATCATCTCACCACTTTATGCATTAACATATCATTGCATCTCATAAAACCATTTCATTATGCATTAACACCATTTCATTGGCACCATATCATGGTCATTTGCATTCATAATACATCCATCCATAGATCATCTCATATATTATAAGCATTTTTCACAAATCATTGCATATACCATAGATCATATGATTTTACATATTAAAATCCATATCACATATCACATTGGCATAAAATAAATCATCATATACATAACATCATTGCACATCATATCATTAGATTAGAATAATATAGATTTGTTAGTCATAATCATTGCACAAACATCATTAAAAATAAATGCATCCATAACATATAGAAGTAGAGTATCATGATAAGCCCAACGGTAGTACTCTACCTCTCAGATGGCATCCCTGTAAGACTGCACTGGCACTGTGCCCTAGGAGGAGGAGGCTGTCATAATCTCGATCTACTGTTTGTGGCCTAGCTCTGTGGCTTCCTATAGCTCTGCAGCTTGTCTCTGCTGCACAACCTGATCTCTCTTTGCTTTGAGCCGCTCTCTCTTAGCCCTTTCTTGATCTCTCTCCGCTATCATGGCCTGAACTTGGACCCATTTTAAGCCTAAAAATTAGGGTTTTTTAACCCTAAATGGCTGTCTTGCTAGGGTTTTGGACCTCTGAACCTATTTTTGTCTGTTTGAGGCTTGTTTTTCATTGTTTTATTGTGTTTCGACACATTTTTAGCCTCCTAGATCCCTTTCAGACCTACCAGGTACTTTGTCATCTTTTTTCGCGAGATCACCCAAAAAATTAAAATTTTCGTTTGATCTCTCGAGGGGGAATTATAATGGCATGTTTTCTCTCGCCATGCAGTAGTGGGGAAAGTTTTAAATATCAAATTTTTTTTGGCTTTGATCGAGATCATTTATTGTTTGAACCAACGCAATGAGTGCATTGCTTCAAAGAGGGGAAAAATGTAGATATGTAAAATATATTGATTGACATCGTGCATCTGATCCCAACTTACTAACATTGTTTCTTCCTGAATCATCCCTTAGTCTAACCATTTAATCAAATTCCCCTATCTAATTAAATTCATCAATATTCATCTCTTAATTAAATAAATCATTTTGTCTAATTAAGTCAATCTCTTTTGTTAATTAAATCTATTCATCTGATCTAATTATCCCTATTTAATTAAATAATCAATTTATTTGATTAAATCTCTAAAGTCTATCCATTAAGTTAAATAAATTAAAACCTTATTTGATTTAATCTAACACCATTTCTTTTAATTAAATAAATCAAAATCCTTATTTAATTAGCATCTTATCATATTCCTCTCTTATTTGATTTAAATAAATCTATAAATTTGAGTCAAATAGGTCACATCATTTAACCTCTCTCATTAAATTAATTAACCCTTGATTAATTTAATATCATCTCATGTCACATCCTCTAGATAATGCAAGTTGCACATGCAAATAGATTTAATTCATTTATTAAATCTCTATTTTCCTCACAAGGCATCTTTTGGAATATTCTCTCAATTTGAATTCAAAACTTCCAAGTCAACATGTACATCCAACAAGGCAATAACTTCCTCTTACTTGTCCTTTGCCTTGAGCCCAGTGGCATTTATTGCATTTTCCCTTCCCTCTTGCATGTCATTTCAAAAAATTTGAAATTCAAATATTTGCATTTATTGGCACAAACCCTAAATCTTGCACATCCATCATCCATTCATAGCTTGACAAGTGGCATCATATTATTGGATGAATGTTAGTCCCACATTGCTCAAATTTTGACATTCATCCATCTTTAAATTTTATGAATAAAGAGCTCATATCTTCATTTGATCATCCACAAACATTGCAAAGTTATTATGCTAAAATATTTAGCCATTTCCATCCATCATTGAATTCTTAGCTGGGCTTTTTTGCAGATTTTTGGCTTGGAGTTCTCATCTTTCATCAAAGTGGATCAATATCATCTTCAACATATGAAGATTTCATCATAGGATTTGGGAAAGGGCCAATTTTCACATCAAATTAGCACCAATTCCCCCATGGGATCATGAGTTTGCGCATTTAAATTAGGATTCAAGCTATTTCATTGTTTTTATTTTGTTCTTCATTATTTTCTTTCCTGGTTTGAGTTTGTAAATGGATTTCATGGGGAATCCTTATTTTAGCTTGTAATTCCTTGTTTAACTTTTTTATTCATGTTGTTTTGCAGGTATTTGGAAAAGGGTTCGCATAATGGCTATTTGGTTAATACAAATCTTTTTTATTGATGGTGTCCATATTTGCATGTTATAAATTCATGGTTCAATAGATATGAGCTACATGTATTCAAGTGTATACTTTACAATGTACGTGTATTCATTGTGACTTATGTGTGTTGCAATGTATACTTTGTGACTTATGCATTTTCATGCGTATACCTTGTATTCATGCATATACTTTGTATTAAGTTGTGTATACCATGTATTCGTGCATATACTTCAAGGCATATGTGTTTGTGACTACTTGTGCTTCCCTTATTCACATGTACATGCTTGACTTATTCATGTGTATACTTATTAACTGGTTAGCCAAAGCATTGATCATTGCTGTCCTTCATAGTTTGTCTTGAATAAATTAATTGATTTATGGTAAACAACTTTATCTAAAAGCAAAAAGAAATGTTTTCAATTATTATTCTATGAAATGATTGATAAAAAGATTCCAATATATTTAACCCTTTGATTGGAACAACTCAATTAAGAAAAGGATATGTATAATAATTTTCCTTTTAGATTAGCAATGCATGGAAGTTTCAAAAAGTATCCTTGATATTAAAAAAATATATGTGTTTATACACTTCAATTGTGCACTCACCCTTTGGTTCTTTGAAAGAAAATTTTTCCTATGCCATTGTTACACTACACAGGTAAACCAAATTTTGTATTGTGGAGCTATATTAAGCTATCACTCTCAAGGCCAAGGTAAAAATGATACAAAATAATGTTTGAGACTCCAAGAAGACATCAAAATGGCTAGTGTACTAAACAAATTCTTAGGATTTATGAAGAATGATGATAACTCTACTCAGTTGGCTTTTTTTATCAAAATCATACAAATTGAAGTTCCCTAGCATAAATAGAATTTGTATATCATGCTACCACAATTCAAGTTTCAACAATGAATATTTATGATGCATGTTTTAAATGAAAATCAAGTTTATGGTGGTTTTCTTGTTTATATGATGTTATGTTATATTCTAATCCTAATGCATGCTTCTAGGCTACATATATATTTATATTTTGTTTTTATATGATTTTTGTACCAACGAACCCAAAACGAACCGAACCCCCCTCCAAAAATTTTTTGGCCTAACCTGCAAACCAAACCCCCAAACCCAAACCCAACCTCAAAACCTATTCCAACACTCTTCATTTTTTTTGCACAAACTTAATTGACTGCCAAATTATGTTGGCTCTTCACTTTACCAACTTTTACTCCCTCAAACATCTTTTTTCATTGAAAACCCCTATTTTCCCAACTAGGGCATCATGCCATAACATACTTTTGACCTCCCCTATCCTTGCAAACCTTTTGAACACATCAAACTCCACAAACTCACCCTATTTCCAACCTATTCTAAATCATTTTCAAGCAATTTCTTCTTTTCACCTCTTCTAGGCTTGCTTTTAAGGGGCCTCAATTTTGAATTTTGAATAGGGGAAACATTAGTAATCTCTTTGAATGCCTTTACCAATGTTATTTTCTTATTCATACTCCCAATCCTACTTATATCAGGCCCATATCACCGATACATAGCTTGAACAATAGATGGAATGGCCTATTTCAACATATTACACTCGAACCCTTAAGGGATCGATCTGATTGAACGTAGCTAAGTGCGATTCTATGTGTTTGGGTGTGAAATAGGACCATTCCTAGCATAAAAATACCTATTTAGACATGTTGGAATAGTTCATTTGGTCACATGAGTTGCAGAACAAAAGTTACACCACTTTGCAACTTTCAACTACATTTATTTGACACTTTTTCGATCAACTGAAAACTAGATACCATAGGAAAACCACTCTGAGATAACAAAAACTGAGAGAGGTTATTTTAGAGAGGCCCAACATGATCCCATAAGATGAAATGAGAAGTTTCTAAGAATCACGGTATCCTAGTAACAACATACTAAAGTTTGCAGCCATTTTGCACTTTGGACCCTTAAGAGATCGATCTGGTTGAGCATAGCTCAGAGTGATTCCATGTGTTTGGGTACAAAAGAGGACCATTCCTAGCATAAAAATACCTATTCGAATGTGTTGGAATATTTTTTTGGTCACACGAGTTGCAAAATGAAAGTTGCACCACTTTGCAACTTTCCACTACTTCCATTTGACACTTTTTACATCAACTGAAAATTGGACACCACAAGAAAACCACTCGCAGATAAAAAAAACTGAGAGAGGTTATTGTATAAGGGACCAACATGATCCTATAGGATTAGACGAGAAGTTTTTAAGCATCACGGTATCCAAGTAACAACATGCTAATGTTTGAAACCATTCTGCACTTTGAAACCTTAAGGGATCGATCCGGTTGAACATAGCTCAGAGTGATTCCGCGTGTTTGGGTGCAAAAGAGGACCAAAACTAGCATAAAAATACCTATTCAGATGTGTTGGAATAGTTTGTTTGATCTCACGAGTTGCAGAATGAAAGTTGCACCACTTTACAACTTTCCACTACTTCTATTTGACACTTTTTCAATCAACTAAAAATTGGACACCAGAGGAAAACAACTCCTAGATAACAAAAACTGAGAAAGGTTATTGTAGAGCGGCCCAACATGGTCCCATAGGATTAGATGAGAAGTTTATAAGGATCACGGATTATGAGTAACAACATGCTGAAGTTTGCAGCAATTTTGCACTTTAGACCCTTAAGGGATCGATTGAGTTGAATGTAGCTCGAAGGGATTCCGCATGTCTGGGTGCAAAGAGGACCACACCTAGCATAAAAATACCTAATTGGAACATGTTAGAATAGTTTTTTTGGTCACATGAGTTACAGAATGAAAGTTACACCACTTTGCAACTTTCCACTGCTTCCATTTCACACTTTTCCATCAATTGAAAATTGGACACCACAAGAAAACCACTCTAAGATAACAAAAAATGAGAGAGGTTATTGTAGAGGGGAAAAACATGATCCCATAGGATTAGATGATAAATTTCTAAGCACCACAGTATCTAAGTAACAACATGATGAAGTTTGCAACAATTTTGTAGTTTGGACCCTCAAGGGATCGATTTGGTTGAACGTAGCTCGGAGCGATTCCACATGTTTTGGTGCAAAAGAGGACCATGTATAACATAAAAATACCTATTTAGATGTGTTGGAATAGTTCGTTTGGTCACACGAGTTGCAGAACGAAAGTTGCACCACTTTGCAACTTTCCATTGCTTCCATTTGACACTTTTTCCATCAATTGAAAGCTGGACGCCACAGGAAAACCACTTCGAGATAAAAAAAATTAAGAGGTTATTGTAGAGGGTCCCAACACAATCCCATAGGATTAGACAAGAAGTTTCTAAGTGTCACGATATTCAAGTAACAACATGCTGAAGTTTGCAACCATTTTACACTTTGGACCCTTAAGGGATCAATCCGGTTGAACATAGCTCAGAGCAATTCCGCATGTTTTGGTGTGAAAGAGGACCATTATTAGCTTAAAAATACCTATTTGGACATATTGGACCAATTCATTTGGTCACACGAGTTGCAAAATGAAAGTTGCACCACTTTGCAACTTTCCATTGCTTCTATTTGACACTTTTTCTATCAACTGAAAACTGGACACCATAGGAAAACCACTCAGAGATAAAAAAATTGAGAGAGGTTATTATAGAACGGACCAACTTGATCCTATAGGATTAGATGAGAAGTTTCTAAGAATCATGATATCTGAGTAGCAACATGCTAAAGTTTGCAGCCATTTTGCACTTTGGACCCTTAAGGGATCGATTCAGTTGAACGTAGCTTGAAGTGATTCCAAATATGTCGCAAGAAAGAGGACCATGCCTAGTGTAAACATACCTATTCAGATGCATAGAAATAGTTTGTTTGGTCACATGAGTTGCAAAATGAAAGTTTCACCACTTTGCAACTTTGCACTACATGCATTTGAAACTTTTTCCATCAACTGAAAATTGGAAACCACGAGAAAACCACTCTGAGATAACAAAAACCGAGAGAGGTAATTGTAGATGGCCCCAACATAATCCCATAGGTTTAGACATAGATTTCGTAAGCACCATGGTATTTGAGTAATACACCATCAAAGATTGCTATCCTTTTGCACTTTGGGATTTGATGTTTCATTGAACTATACGGTTCTGTGCAGGGTGATTGTGCTATGTTTTTGATGGAATTTGGTGGGAACTAGACTTAACTCAATTTTAGTTTTAGTTTGGTTGGATTTCAAGTTATTTTGTGCATTTTAGAAGCCAATTACTAAGGGTCGGTTTGTATTCCCTATTTTAAGGGTTTTGAGTGCATTAAAATGTCATACTAAGCCTTTCACCCACTGTATGCTTCTATAACTCAATGGAAAAGCTTGGTTATGGTTATAAAACATGTGTGCATAAATTTGTGTGCAAGGGAGGTGAATAGAGGGTTTTTAGGTGATGCCCTAGATGTCAAATGGTGCATTTTTTAGTGGAAAATGGTGGTTTACTGCTAGGGTTTGAAGAAATATTTGGGGGAAGCAATAATTCTTGAGCTTTTAAGCTTGTGCAGACCTTTTTGAACATGTTTTAGGCTTTGGTTAGCTATGGGATGTTTCAAGTATGGGTTTTCAGTAAACCCTTGCCTAACTTATAGTCTCCAAATCTCATCAAATGGGCTTATCTCTTAGAGAAGGTCATCAATTGGCCAACCAAACATCAATCAAGCTTTAAAATAGACCCTAAGAAAAATTCCCAAGAGATCATACCATGTTTCTTTGTACCATCATTAAGATCCAATAGATCACCTTGCATCAAGGCTACTAAATTAGCCCTATTTGCAAATAGACGACCTTTTAAACACTAGATCTTCACTCAAACTCCTAAAACAATAGTATGTTATGTGTCAAAACCTCCAATTCAATTATTTGTTTCTAGGTATAAGACCTCTACATCCCTAATACACCAAACCCTCTATTTAAAGAAAAACACTTTGGAGTTTTAATGAAAATCCTATCTCCTAAACCTGCCATACCCAAAAAAAGCACCAAACACACTTACCAGACCCTACACATGGTGAATAATACATTACATGGATAGTCCTTCCCACATTTTGTCAAAACACCACTTTAAACCCTCATTTTCATCATGAAAATACCCTGTTGCAGCCTTAGAACATCATCCCAAACACCGAACCTTGACTCCACAACATTATAATCAGATTAGGCATGTATTTTACAAGTTAGGGGACCCATTCCACAAGTTACAGTAGGCACAAAAATTGGAATGGGTCGAATTACATCATGAAACCCTTCAATCCAAGAACACTGTGAAAATAGGTAGCAGTAGTAAAAATAAGATAACCTTCTGGCCACTCATAAAGTTTGGACCACATCCATTACCTCCACATAAAACTCGACATCCTTGGTCTTCTTGGTTCCCATACCTTGATATGGTTATGCAAATGAAAATGAAGCAAAGTAATCAACTCCTTCTCCACTGGTTGGAAGACTGCAAGCTTAATGTTTTGATACATGATATCAACTCCCTCTTATGCTCTCACAGTTGAATATCAAAATCCAGTATGGTGGACCTCTAGAGTTCTAGTAATATTTATTCCTCTTCCACCAAATGATGGCCTGATCCACCTGTCTACTAGCCCAATTGGCTTTGTTTTTGAAAGCCGAAGTTTCTCGAGTCACCAATGTAGCTCTCTTTTCCTTTTCAAACTCTTTCATTGCTACAAATTGTGTCTTGGATTTAATCATTTGTACCACATGGTTGATGTGCTTTGAAACCTTGCATCTAAAGGAAATTTCCTTTACATAAATACTACTAGGGAATTTCAATGTTGCCAATGTAGTTGGTATTAAAGTCAGTACCTGCAACATGAAGAGTGATTCTCATTCCTCTTCTACAGTAGAGGGTTTATATCCTTGATCTGACTCGTTCAAATTATTAGATTCAAAATCACTAGCAGAGGCTTTGAAAGGAACTCCATGAAAGCCAAGCTCTCTAAATAGTATATCAAAATCTAGTTCAAAATATTTTAGATGAGGCTGCTCGCAATAGCTCTCTTACTCGCTTGACAAATCCTTGAAACTCTGTATTGATTTTATTTTTCTTGTCCCTCTCTTGTTCTTCCTCAATTTCATCAAGATCATTGATGCAATTGGGGGAGGTCCTACAACACAACTAATCACAAATTCAACAACCAACTAGGTATTAGATCACCAAGTTATCCATTTCACTCTTTCTCAACTAAATCACACTATTCCCTTATAGCATAGGAAACCCACTAAATCAGGTACAAATTCTCAACCACACACTTCTAGTTCAGAACCTAACTCAATTCAGGAACCCATTATTGATATTTTTAACATATCAACACAGATCCATAAGTTTCTTTGTAACAACTTCAAAACTTGAAATTTCACTCTTTTTAGGCCTCAATTATGCCACTTTTATGAAGGGTCTATACTCTAAATTTATCCAAAACTTACCAAATCTTGGGGAAGAAATTATAAGGTGTCAAAACTTCAAAATCCACAATCATATCTCAGTTATACCACCATACAATGGGTAAACCACAAAACCCTGTATTGTAGCCTAAACCTTAGGGTTTAATTGAAAATGATACTTCCAAAGCTAACCACAACCTAAAATTACTCAAAAAAGTTTTTGATACCCTAAAAAAACTCAAACAATCATAAAATAATTCTTCCCTACACAAAAACACAATTTGACTCTTCAAAACCACCATTTTTCTTAAAGAAAACTCACTTTTACACACATGGGTTTCACACCCATCTCACTTTCAGACCTACCCAACACTAAGAAATCATTCCCACACCTTAATAATGTTAGTGCAGACCCATTACTCAATTTAGAAAGGCTATAGAAAGAGGAATGGGTCAAAAAGCCATTTTTATTGACTCAAAACCTTCAAATGTACAAGTTTAGGCCAGTTTTAGTAAATTGATGATAAAATGCACAAAACATTATGGAAAACCTTCTAAATGGATTAAAAAGAAAGGTAACTCCATATACTATGAAAATATCAATAAACCTAGATCAAATAATTGAAATACGGGCCATACAATCTATTGCTACTACTAAAAATATAGAAAATTATTGAAAATTCTGAGTTTTTATTATTTTTGCTTCTTTAAATCACAAAATCCAACCTTCAATTTGAGTTCTCCATGTTTTTAAACTCTTTCCCACCAATTAAAAACTTATTCACCTTCCTAACTGACCTTTGAACTGGTTTGACTCTTCACATTCCCTCCATAATGCAAATTTTGCAATTTTACAACATTTGAGTTTGCAAATTTTGCACAATTTTGCAATTTTTATACATTTTTCATGTTTTGAAAACCCAACCTCCTAAACACCTAATACGACTCAAATATGACTAAATACATAATAGAGTGGTAAAGTTGCATTGTTGAGAGGAATAGTGAAGTTTGTGTGTGCATATAGAGTATTTGAGAGAAGCTTTTAAGAAGGAAGTTGCTTCCCTTGCCACTTTGCATCATTTTCAATAGTATTTAGGGGTCTAGGTAGTAGAATTTTCAAAATGTGCAAAAAGTCCTAAGTTGTGAAATTAACAATCATTAGAAGTTAGGTTTCACACGTTCCCCCCTGAACCCTAGTAGTAGTGGAAACTTAGTTTGTGCCCAATAACTCAAATGTTCTCCAAACACCAGAGAAAATATTGATGTTTTAGACACCCATTTCAAAGTTATTAAACATATCTCAATGTCAGATACAAGTCCTTTAGACCGAATCCCCCAAAACACCCCTTCTAGGCTGACCTAATTAGGTTGATTAAGCCTAATTTGCAAAGCAACATACCCTCAAACTTAACACATGACCTTGAAACCTTGGGGCAATATTTCTTAGGTTCCCAAACCTCCAAAACCACAACTATATTCCTCTGGTATGGAAAAATTCATGCCAAACATGAAAACCCTTGTTTTATGCACTATTCAAGAGGGTTTACTGAATATGCTACTTCCACAACCTCCTAGACTTTAAAAACAACTTGAACACAGGAAATTAACCCTACACATGCCTAAAAGTTCAAAACATCATGACCTCCCATGGAGATTCTCCCAAACCCTAGGCCTAAGCCTTCATTCACATGCATTTTTGTTCACAACAATATTACTCATATTGTAAGTTTGCACCCCTAACACCTATTACTCACTAAAACCACACCAATGGTTTTAAATGAGCCTTATTACATCCACAAAACACTAATCTTGCACACTTTACATGTAAATTCAAAAACTTGCCTTCAAAGGCTACAAAGATACTTTAGTGCAAGATCACCATTTTTCACATTTGAACACCTAAACTCAAAAACTCAACCTAAGACATGCTTAGTGGTCTTGATTGAGCTTATTAAAAATAAAAAATGCTCAAAGAATCATCCACCTACCTATTAACCTCCTAATTACAATCAAATGATCAAATAAGGAGGATCAGGTGTAGATGCTCCTGCACCAGGGTTGTAAAAGTGTATTAAAGAGGGAGACCGATAGTCACCTCTTTCAAATGTTAGTTTTGGAAGTTGAAGTGGTTTGTTTTAGGAGGGAAAATTATAAAATTCCATGATAAACTTGAATGGAGGATGATCCTTGGATTGGGCATCAAACCAAATGAGGAAATGTTGAGTTTTCCTTAAGAAAAATGAGGTTTTGGTGAGTGAAAATGAGTTTGTGAGTTGGGCAGTGTTATTTTATGTTAGCTTGAGCATTATTAGGGTATTTTAGATTATTTGAACAATTTTCAAGTTTTGGAGTGTTTGGAAAGTGCTAATTTCAATAAAATGTAGGGTTTCTAAGCCTAGGAAGAGGGTTTTATGGTTTGGGTGGTAAATGATTCAATCTCCACAATCTAACACAGAAATTTGAAGTTTTGACAGATTTAAAATGCTATGCCAAGGTTTCAGGAGATTACACAAAGATTTGAAGGTGGTCCCTTTGTAAAAGTGGGCTAATTTGGGCCCTTAAAAGTAGAGAAAACCTGATTTGTGGAGTTTGGTACAAAACAAGCATTGGTGATTGTTGGATAAGTTGCAAGGCTCTATAATGGGTCCCTGATGTGTGTTGTTTTGTGAGTTGAAAGGTTGTGTGAGTGGAATTATACCCAATTGAGTGACTTTGATATGCTACAAGGGACAATGTGAATATGTTGAATGAAGAAGTCCTAATGAAATTGTAAATAGAAAATTGTGTTTTCATATTGGAGTTGTGTATTTCTATGTTGTAGGCCTCCCCCTATTGCATTAGGAGTATATTCCAATTTTTTATAGACTTGTATGGAAAATTTGGTAGCATAGACAAGGCAATCAACTAGTTTGTATAACTGTTTCACAAAATAACTCAATGAAAGCTTTGGAAGCATACACAAAGTAAGTCAATTGTTAAATAAAAAAATTCCTCAAAGAGATGTGGTTTAAAAATGTAATTTGAAAGTGTATAAAATTGTGTAATTCAAAATGTCCATTGACAACCTAAGGTTGTAACATGACAAACAAATGATGATCAACATGGAATATGTAGAACTACAAAAATAAAAGCAAGCCATAATAGAATGAAATTAAATGTACAAAGACTTCACATACCTAAAAAACTAGAGTTTGAAATGGAGGAGTTCTACCCAATTATGTAGCATTTGCTTATTCTTTCCTCAAACTCCTCAACAATTTGACTTTTCAAAAGCCAGTTCCCCTCCAAACTTCAATTGCATATCAATTATCACTAGAATTCAAAATTGAATTGATATTATATGCCTTTCAATGTGAAAACTACGCTATTTCTTTCAAAAGTGGTAAAAAGATCATGAGAAAGGTGGTGGAATCTAAAACTCATGCATGGACACTTCACTTAATCTTGAAAAAGCTACTTTTTGTTGGAGCATGCTCAGAACCAGGAGAATATGCAGAATGTGGGCCAACATCATGGGTATATTGTGTTTTTTTACCATTTTTAGTGCAATACAAAACATGTACACATTATAATGCACAAGTGTTATTTATCCCTAGAATGGTCATGTCTCTACTTCTAAAAAATGTGCTCATGTTATCAGAAAGTTGGTTTCTTTTATAGGTTTATTTTCTCTCTTTGTCTATACTCTCTCCCACTCTCTCACACCCTCTCTCCCACCCTCTCACCCACTCTCCCACACTCTCTCCCACTCTCTATCACCCTCTCCCTCTCTCCTCACTATCTCGCCTGTCGTATCATCGCCATCACAAATAATAAATAATGTTAAAATATCGCGCCGTGCGTAGCTATCGTCACGTAATAAATAATGTCGCCCATCGATGATCACTTTATCATCATCGTAATACGTAATGTCGCGTAATAAATATGCGTAAATAAATAAAGTAAAATAAATAAATGGTCAATAATGATTTTGCGGGACATGTCGCTATGTCGTTGATCGCCCATCGATTGATCGCCCATCGTAATAAAATAATGCAAATAATAAAATAAATAATAAAAATAAAATAATAAAATAAAATATCGTCACGTCAGATCATCATTGCGCCCATGCATCATCAAAATAATGTTTTCGTCATCATAAATGTCATTATCATCATCGCCGGTCATAAATAATGTCATGGTTCATCAATAAATATGTTTTCATCATCAGGTCACGTAATCGCCAGATCATAAATACTGGATCATCGCCTGTTTTCATCATCATCATCAGGTCCGCAATCCTGGATCGTAACCATTGAACAATCAAATATCGATCATGCATCATCACGTCATCATGATGTCGGTAATATCATAAATGATAAATGTCACGTGTCGTGTCGGCGTAATGGGCATAAAATCATCTCGCCCGCGTCATAATGTCTGGTATCATGTTTTGTGCATCATAAATATCACGTCACGTATGTCAAAATAAATGAACCACATCATCATGTCGCGATCCGGATAAATCGCCCATCAATAAATAATAAAGATATGTTAAATGCATCATCACATAATGCATATCTGCAGTCGTGATCGCTTCAATCGCCGCCATCATCCCCGTTCATCGTTCTCGCGCATCACGTTATCTTTGTCATCATCGCATGTCACGTCATCGGTCATGTCATCTGTCATCACGGGTGTCATAATAATATCGCTATCGGCATATTCGCCATCATCGCAATCAGCCATCATCACGCTCCATGGCGCATCGCCCGGCATGTCGCTGATCGGTATGTCATAATATGTCATCATAATAAATATGTTATCATTTCATCATCACCAGGTTCTTTCATCACGGTTCGACCACGTTCTGTGTTTAATCAGGTCATCCGCCCATCACGCCCTCCATCCACTCTCTTCCTTCCTCCACTATCCACCTCTTTCCTTCATTCATCCCATCCACTCCTCCTTCCACCCTCTCCCCATCTTCACTCCCATGCTCCACTCTTTCATTCATCACTCATCATCGCGTTCATCGCCATCATGGTTTCCGATAATCATCAATAATAAATGTCATCGCATCATAAATATCTTGCATCATCGTTACAAAATCATCATGTTTTCGTCATCATCGGATAATCACGTCATCACTTGCATGTTCCGGTTAATATCGCCCATCATAAATATGTCGTTTCGCAATCACGTCACGTCATGTTTCATCATCATCATCATTGCATCGTAATCATCGCGTTAAAAAAATAATGTCATCATCGATCATTCCATATCGCGGTAACCACCGCAATATCACATCGCATCATCGATGTCACGATCATGTTTCATCATCATCATCATCACTTTATCATAAAATATCACTTATGTTCATTGCGGTATCATCATATCTGACCGGCGTCGGCGGTCATCAAGCCATGTTCGTTCATCATATGTCGCCATCATCATCACGTTCGATGTCGTGGATCCTGTCATCATCACTTTCAATCGCCCTCCACTCCACCCTCTATCCACCCTCCCTCCACTCCATCCTCCTCCCCACTCCATTCCTCCCACTCTTCCTCCCTCCACTCCTCCTTTCCACCCTCTTCCATCTCCTCTTCATTCATCATTAGGACTCCTGTCCTTTCATCATCATTCCATCATAATAAAATAAATCATCGTTATCTCTCAATTCTCTCCCTCTCACCCTACCTAGCAAAGTTCCCCTCACTCTAACCTCTTCTCTCCACTCCCTCTCTTTTAAACTCTCACTTCCACCCCCTCTCCCTCTCTCTGGACTCTCTCTCCCTCTCCCCATCCCACCCTACCTAGACAACTCTCTCTCTATCTTAAAATTCCCCCCCCCTCTAACCCTACCTAGACAACTCTCTCTCTATCTTAAAATTCCCCCCCCCTCTAAAGAAATACATATTACAAGCATAATACATGTGTACATAAAATCCTACATCCATACAATATACATGCACTAATACATATAGGCATACATACATACATACATACATACAAGGATATATAAATACATACATACACAAGACACCAACATGCATGTACATACAAACATACAAATATATCAACAAACATTCAATAGAGTGGCATTTAACATTAACAAAGGCATAACGTGAGCATGTTATAACATGCACACATTATGTCTTGCTTGACATGTATCCTAGATAAGCAAAAAATCTAAAAGATAGGACATAATGTGAGCGCGTTATAACGCACTTGCGTTATATTTTTATTTGGGAATCGTTGAGCCTTAGCATTGGTATTTTCCTTGGAATACCAACCCAAAGGCTTGGAGGGAATTCCTAATGACCAGAGACGCGTTTTTGCAAATTCTACTATTTTTTCACATAATCGGGTTCGTGCTCACTGTCAGGATTGCATCTAGCTCAATATCAACAAAATTGAACACATGGGAAATGTTAGGTTCTCTCTTAGCTATCCAAAGATGTAATTTTTTTCACTTTTTAACAATGTTAAACCTTTCATCCATAATTTCTTTTGTTTGTATGTCTCTTTTCAGCCAAAAAGTAACTAGTGTTGGTGTTTTTTTCATTTTAAATTAAACCGTTCATCAAAATTTCAAATAAATTACAGTTTTAGAAACTAGACTCCATTCTACAAATTAAAAAAAAAATTAAAAATCAATTACCTTCAAAAAAATTTCGCGGGAGCACAGCCAAAATTCTACTTTTCAGGAAGTGCCCACTTAGAAATTAGTAAAAAATCAAATATTCATTAAAAAATTATCAGAAAAATCATGCATCAACTAGATAATGTTAGCAAATTTTTGACTGTAGCGATTTTAAAAATACTACAAAAAGGTTCACCATGCTCGGGTCATACAAGAGTTGCTATGTTATGTTTTTCTGACAAAAATAGCACCAATTTTTGTACGTCCCTCCTTTGAACCCCTTAATATTAACCATTTTCAAAATAAATTAGTAGTTTAGAAAGTAGACTTGGAGCACTTTGATCCTTGTTTTTGTTCCATCTCAAAATTTTGAGTTTAACTATCCTCAATTTCACGTCCAAAGTCAGTATTTCCTAATTTAAAAAAAAAGTGGCCACTTAAGCCCTTTTTTTGGGAACCATCTTGGTGCACTTACCCTACAGACACACTTTAATACTGAGCAATCTCCTTTTAAATATTCCCGTGCATCCACTTCACATGCCATTTAAAATATTTTAAATACTTCATTTAAAATATTTATCCACAGAAAATCACCTTGAGCCAAAACATTTTACCAGTGCAACTCATTTTTTAATATATCTATTCAGCCATTTAAAATAAATGCAAGCCTTTTAATATTTACCATAAGGCTTTAAAACATCTTATGGGCCCACCATGAGCCATTGAAGCATTCTCGCATACCCCACAAGCTTCCTGTGCCTAAGCTTTCACTATCGCGATTAAGCGGGGAAAGCAAAAATTAAAGTTGAACTTTATAAAGTTATTAAAATTAAAATTTTCCCTAAAAGTTTCCCTTTTCATGTGCATTTTTACTTTGGATAATATTTAAAAGATTTGAAATATTTGAAATATTATGTTTTACAACTTTAGGAAATGTAGCAATTTTAATTTTGGTTGTCATCCAATTAGAGGAAATTCATTGTGAGCAAACCGAGACACCCGAAGCTACAAAACTTTGTGTAGGGGCATCATGAATTATGTAGAGAAAACCCATTTGCTCAATTTTTTCCCACCCCATAAAATTCAGGTACCTCCTTTGTAAACGAGCCCTCGAGACGTGTTTGTTGCAACAAAAATACATTAAAATTATAATTTAACAAATGAAATTTGTTCTTGATGAAAATGGAGTTATAGAGGTTTTAGAACAAAACAAGAAATGGGTGGTCATTTGAATCATGAAATTTGAAACTTTCTAGAACACCTTTTTTGGCCCTGTCGCGATAAGAAAGCAATTAAATAACCCACAAAAACTTATCCTGGAGGTGTAAAATTGAACAGGCATGTAGAAATTTGACCCAAGAATGGAGTGAAAAAGACGGTTCAGAAAAAGGGGTCCCAAGGTGAAATATATTAATTGAAAAATTTTCTCACTCAGGCTTTTTTGCAATTGTACCTGTTCAAGATCAATTAATACTCACCCAATCACCATTTTGAAAAAAATATCAAATCAACTTCTAAGAGGCTAACATTGGAAACATAATTTAATATAGGTACATGGAACATGTGTGCAAGAGGTATTTTCTTGCATCATCAACCATCACGAGATATCGAGGACCAAAGTTGACCTCCTTGAAAAGTTTCAAAAAATGTGGGTGCCAAACTAAACAAATTGTGTTTTCTTCTAGCCTGGTAAAAATAGCAAATTAGATCATGAAGCTTTGAAACTTAACATGGGAGCACTTTGATGTATGGGGAATGAAGAGAAATAATTTTTTTGACTTGAAAGTCAACCAATTGCAAAATACAAGCTCAAACAGGAGGCCAACTTTGCATAATTGAAAGTGTGCAAACAATAGAAAAGTGCCAAAACCCTCCAACTTCACTTTTCAAAACCTTGTCAAAAATCATTGTTGGAAGCTAAAAATTGACATGCACATTCACATATGTCACATGAATGTGTCCAAAAATGGGTTTGGCTTGAAAATCAACTAGTTTTTAAATATGACCCTCCAAAGTAGGCCACTTAAGCAAATTCTTTAGGTGCACTTCTGAGTGTTCAAAAGCAAAATTTTCGAAATGGGCACTTCAAATTTGAAAAATTTGACAATCCCAATAGATGCCTTTTAATGATCTCCTAAACACGGTGACAACTTGGATAACTTCACAACATTGACAAAATTTTTCTAGTATTTCTCTTCAATTTGTCTTCAACCTAGGTCTACAAATCACACATTAGAGAAAGGGAAAAATGTTGTTTTCTTAGTAGAAAGGGGTTTAACTTGGTCAAACTCAATTTTGGTTATCAAACCTTGAAATGAAATGAAATGGAAAGGAGGTGTAGAACCCCAATCCCAATACCTGAAAAACACAATAAACAAACACATAGTTAGATCAAATGAAAGTAAGAATTAGGATTCCCCATGAAATCCATTAGCAATGTTAGGAAATAAGAATGAAGAACAAGCAAAATCTTGATCCCATGGGGGAATTGGTGCCAATTTTATGGGAAAATTAGCCCTTTCCCAACTCCTATGATTAAATTTTGATGAGTGATGAATGTTGATCCAGTTTGTTGAAGATTCACTTGAGCTCCATGATGAAAAATCTGCATAAACTAGTTAAGAATTTCATAAAAATTGTTGAAAATAGATATCCTTGAAGACAAAATTGAGTATAGTAAACATGCTCAAATTGTGGATGATCAAATGAGGAGAGAAAACCTCTTATTTATAGAAAGACAAGATGGAGAAATGCAAAAATGGGATGAATGTGGGATCATTCAACATCCAATAGGCAAGTGCCACTTGCCAAGATGTGAATGGAAGAAGCTTGAGCACATTTTGAAGAATGTGCAAAGAGGAGGGAGATTCAAATTCAAAAGATGGCTTGAAGGGTGGGGTGAAAGGTGAAGTTAATATCACATGGCTCAATAAAAGTACATGTAAGAGATTTTAAATGCTATGTTGGATGTACAAACCCTTTTGGAGGCATTTTTCAAATTTGGGGAATATTCCAACCATTGATGCCTTTTTGAAAGAAAATAGATGATTTAATAAATTGATAAATTGATTTTCATAAGCAAGTGGAAAAAGCTAGAGGATTTGATGGATTAGAATTAAATTAATCAAGGATTAATTAATTAGGGATTAGATGATGTGACTAATTGATTTAGATTTATGGGTTGATTTAAATCAAAAGATGAGAAGAATATGATTTAGAGATTAATTAAATAACTATTTTTTATTTATTTAATTAAAGGGAATGATGTTAGATTAAATCAAATAAGGTTTTAATTTATTTAATTTAATAAGATGACTTTAGAGATTTAATCAAATAAGGGTATTGAATTAAATGGTTAGATAGAGGGATGATTTAGGATGAAATGGTGTTAGTAATCAGGATCAGATCTGTAACGTCAATCAGTGCATTTTACATGTCTACATTTTTCCCCTCTTTGAAGAAAAGTACTTGTTACATTGGTTCAAAGAATAAGCTGTCTCAATCAAAAGCCAAATTTTTTTCTATTTTCAAAATGCCCTGATGCTACCCGAGCAGACAAAACATGCTGCTACACTACCCCCTCGAGAGATCAGACAGAAAATTCAATTTTTTGGGTCATCTTGCAAAAAAAGAGAACAAGGTGCTCGATAGGTCCAGAAAGGCTCCAAGATGCCAAAAAAAGAGATAAAATGAAAAAAATGGTGCAAAATGGCCTTCAATTGGGAAAAAATAGGATCGGGGGACCAAAACCTTGACAAGATGACTAAACGGGGTTAAAAACCCTAATTTTCAAGCTTAAATAGGCCTTGAGGGGCCACTTCCAATTCATTTTCGCATTCAACCTTAAGAGATTTTACAACTTTGAGATCTAACACCTTCGTGAGATGGTGCAATGACAGCTTCCCATGCACATTTTTGATAGAGTATAGACACACCAAAGGCTTTCCAACACTAGACCACCAGTGAGTCAACTTTACTTGAGCTTGTTTTTGGATTTTCATGATCATTTAATGCGTTCAGAATCTTAGCTTTTAGGAGTGGTCCCAAAATGCACCACTACAAATTTTAAATAGTGCCGCTCAACATCAAACTATGATGCCATCATGAGTAGCAATGTCGCAGCGCAATTTGGAGTTTTGGTTCAAATTCCAAACTGAGGTGCCTTCACAAAGTGCATTTCTGTGGTGCTCTTTATGCTTAGGGTTTTCTCTTAAACTAAATCACTATCTCAAACTATGATGTTGCAGTGAGACTTGGGAGTTTAAAGCCTCTAGTGGCATAGTTTGGAGTTTGCAAACTACACTACCTACACAGAAAGCAACACTGAGGTTGTTTTGGGATGCCAAGACAAACCAAGATCAAGATATTTTTTTGATGAATTTTAACATGGTGAATTTCCTAATGTAGGAGGAGGGGAGAGAGATCTATTCATGTGAGCACAGGTCCTGAGAGCTTTTCAACCTTTTGGATGATCTGTATGATCAACAACAAGAGTACCTAGGATAGGTGGGACTTTGGTACATCACTTATGCATCACCCGTGTAGACACACTTGGGCATGATGACAACACTTACTAAGAGATGGCACAACGAGAAATCCTCTTTCCACCTTCTGATAGGCGAGGCCATCGTCACACTAGAGGATGTGTGGAAAATTATTAGATTACCCTTCTTCAGAGAGCATGTTATTTATGATGTGGATACTTAGAGGGAGGCCTACTATGACGTTATGGGCACCGATGAGATTATATTTAGCGAGGTCCAAATCAAGCTAGAGCATCACAGGCCTGCCATATCATCCTATCTCTTAGTCATTGCAGCCATCATATCAGGTATCGTCACACAAGATCAGTGGGGCTGATACTTCAGTCCTGGATGGGGGCTCGCTTGGGAGCACATGGTTTGGTGACAAACACTATTTATGTGGGGGCCAGTTCTTCTAGCTTCATTGTATAAGGATCTTCATGAGTTTTCATACTTGGATGATAGAGCACTTGGGGCTGGTGTCACCCTCCTACATATCTAGGCTTGGGAGCACATCCCTATGATTTTTTCGAGAGTTAGTCCAGTTATGATGGAGCCAGATGATCCAATTGTCTAGAAATACAGAGGAGGTGTCTCTTTTACACATACATGACAACATGGGATTCCTCATTAGAGGAGGGTCTTCGATGATATGCAAGTGTTCACATGGTGGCCATACCTTGGATGGCCCACATGGTTTGATGATGTGCAACAAATTTTCTTCACTTGCGAGGAAAAACTGATGTAGGATAGGGAGCATACGATGCTCGAGATGTACCTACCAGGTAGGATTTAGAGATAGTTTAGCGAGCCACAGGATAGGTCAGATGATCAATACATGGCCATTTTCACATGGACAACGAGCTAGAGCTCCTAGGGTGGGTATATACCTTCCCACGAGGCAGTTTAGAGTTTCATGTAGCTGGTGGCCAGGGCATGGCCATATGACCAAGGACAGGTAGATCCAAGGACTACACAAGCCTATAGAGATTGATTTCAGCCACTACTTAGACTTATAGTTCTAGGGACACCATCTGCTCTACGCAAAGCCAGAGGCAAGGGAGCAGGATGGGGCTGAGGGGATGAAGACCATGATTAAGGAGGTGGTGGGCCACCACCACATCAACTAGTTAGGGATCAGAAGGATCAACCCCACCAGGATAATTAGGATTAGGCACACTAGGACCAAGACTAGGCACATTAGGATAGGGTCTCGACACTGCCTAGAGATGGGGATCAAGATTAGTCGGCCGTGTAGCCACCTCCCTAGCCAAACCCTAGAGATGGCTAGATTTTTCACTTACAAGCTAAGGTGTAGGCACTGACAGCTAAGACAGATCAGCTACGAGTAGAGCAGGACCAAGTGGTCCAACAAAGATAGGCTGCAAAGGTACATGCAACAACTGAGAGGGGTAGATACAAACAGATTGAGAGTATGTCTACATCTTCCTCCCAAAGCATGGTATCACTTCAAGCATATAGGGAGGTCATCCAGGATTCTGACTATTACATGATGCACTATTACCAGGTTGTGCCGAGACTAGGCTGAGTCCTAAATTTTTCACAGAGGATAGGCCACAAACCTATAGAGGATCATGAGAGAGAAGGTGGTGAGGGTAGCAGCTAGCAAGGCTAGCCTTTAGAGACATGATTCTTTTTTTTCCCCATGGGCCATTTTGTACTTATTGACATTACATGTACGTAGCTTGAGAAGCCTTATTTTTCCTTTGTTGTCATCTTTGATGGATACTTTTCCCTTTTTAATTTTTCCCCATAGTTTCTTTGACTAATGGAGTTTGATAGGGATAATCTTTATTTTTATTTTTTAGTATCCATGTGTATTTGATTTTTCCATTATGCTTCTTAGCTTCTTTTTCTTTGATAATGTTCTTTCTTTGATTAAAATCTTTATTTTAATGTTGGTCCCAATTCGTGGATGGGGTGATGGGTGGATGAAGATTCCTAACGTGGTTGGTTGTAGTATAAGCATTGGTTTCATCATAAGGATTCTTTATGCTCCCTATGTTGACATTTTATTGAGACATAGTTGCCCCTAGTATGGTGGTAGTAGCACCTTTGTTCCTTGGTTATTCATGTTTTGAGATGTCTTGTTCAGTAAGCATTCTCTAATAAATGACCACAATAGATGATGTGATTTCAATTTGTTGCTCCTCTAACTCTGAAATATCATGTTTTGTCTGACCTATTTCTTTGAGTGGATAATGTTGGATATCTTCATACATGATGTCCCCAATCTTAATTTGGGATATATATGATCCTATTGTTGATAATTCAGTTTGACTGTAGTAATCAATAACTTGCTATTTTTGTGTAATAATGTCAGGAGTAAAGGAATCCTATTCTGAAAGAAGATCATCTACGTGTCCATCCAAAGAAAGCATCTCATGGGTAGATGGATAATTATGTGCTATTTGGATATGATCATCTTATATAGATAGGAGAGTATCCATTAGATCATTATAGTAGCTTGGAGATACAAATTATTGATCTTGAATGATTTGGGAATTGCTTTGACATGCTTTGGATCAAGTTCTTTACATGGATCAGTTTCAAAGGATGGATTGTTTACAAAGGGTTCTTGGATGTCTTCATTAGGCATGGGAAATGGCTCCATATCCTCTTGATCTTTGAGTGGACTTGGATCAAATGTTAAGTTGAAGATTACTTCAATATCTACAAACATGTCTTGCAAAGGACCATTGCTAGACTTTGGTGAAAGATATTGATCATGCTTTGGAATAAATTCTTGAGATATGTCCTCTAACTCATTGGGTCATGTAGAGACATTTTCAACATGATTATTGGTTGAAGGATCTTGATAATTGTTTTCAACAATTGTGGTGGGGAGATTGTCAATGTTATCACTAGTGATTGAATCCTGATCATTGTCCCCAATAGTTATTATTTTTTGATCAATCAAGTCCTAGATGAGATTTTTGAGTTTAACACAATCTGATGTTGTGTGTCCCTTTATTTTGTGATACTCACAAAGGTGTTTCTCGTTATACCATGGTGGTTTTACCAAGGGCTCTTGATAATTCTCATAGATGGGGATTTTGATGAGATTCTCATTTGCTAGTTGTTGCATGACCGATTTAATTGGTTTCCCAAATGGTGTGTATTTTCGTTTGTTACCTTGTGAGATTTGTACTTTAGATTGACCTTGTGGTGATTGATTTTGGAGATGTGGTCATTGGTTTTGGAAAATTTTCTGATTTGGGATGATGTTTGGATTTGGCATGATAGGTTGAAATTGAACATTGTTGTGGTTGGGAATCACATTGCCTCGATTTAGGTAAATTTTATTTTTCATGGTGTTACCTTGACTCAGATCGATACATGGATTTTTTAACATATTGCTCAAACTTTGAGCAACATTTGTATGATTTGAAAACATATCTATCCCAAAGTTTACCAAGCATGGATTTGAAATGTTCATGTTTCGTAAAGTTGTACTTGGTATATTCACATTTGGCATGTATGGATTTGGTGGGATAATGTTGTTTTGTTGAAGACCCATGCATTGATTATTTGTTTGATAGATTTGTAGGTTTTTATTTAAATCTACCATTGGGAAAGGTGTTCCAAAATTTAGATTGTGCATACTCATATTTTTTGTGCCATTGAGGTTTGTAAGAGATAATGATCCCATGTATGGATTGTATAAATGCGAGTTTCGATAATCCATTGGTTTTGTAAGGCTTTGATAGTTTGGTTGACTTAGACCATTCATGATGTATGAATCAAGTTTATATTCCATGTTTTTTTTGTGTTTTGACCTTGTTGTAAAAGTGACCCCAAGGTGTTTAGGACCAATGATCAGATGAAGGATGAAAGGGGTGAATGATATGGGTGTTGAATTTTTAGGAACTTTGGATCAATGCTAGACTTTAGGATTCTTTGGATTCTTTGATTTGGAGTGGATTTGATTTGATTTCGATAATGGAATTATAAACCCTAAGATTTTGGATGTTATCTTGGAATAAACTTTGTCCACAAGGATGATAATTTAACTAGATGTATGAGGAAGGATTCATCCACACACACTTAGCCAAACAAGGTCATTTTGATGTCGATTTGAAGGATTTTACCAAAAGCCTAGTATAAATGATTTTTCCAATGGTTCAAAAGTTGTTTGTGAGATGGGATTTGATTGATGTTTTAGATGGATGAAATGATTGGTTGTTTTCATCCTATATGAACCTAAGAGAGACTTGTTTACAAGACCAAGGTTTTGAAGAACATGCTTTTCCCAAAAAATAGTTCAAACCATATGACAAAAGATACATAAACACATGTGTGGGGTTCAATTGATTTCATCTTGATTAATGAGTTGATTTTACCACAAACACTTTCTTGATTAGATTTTTAAACTAGATGTTTAATTTCCTAATTCTCTTTCATCCCACAAAGTCAATTATGTGGAAATCAAGAAAATCAAGGAAAAAGTTACCCAATGTTTTAATTTAGTAAGAAAATTGAGATATAAATCCAAATGTTTAGAAAACTCTAGGGATAGAGTTCCTAGGGCAAGCAATAGCTGGGTATGTGTAGGATCATCATGGAAAAAAAAGGCCCTTAAGTGGCAAAAAATTCAAAAAAAATAGAGTTAGGAAACTTGACGTAAAAATTTGAATAACTTATATATATTATTTCAAAAATATGTAAGAATAGAATTTTTAGAAAATTGAATGTAGTTTCTAAACTACTAGGTTTATTTAAAAAAATAAAAATCTATTTGGAGAAAATTTGAAATTTCAATGCAGAGTACTTAAATTTTGGGAAAAAATAAAAAGTAGGTGTCTGTCTGACCACCCTAACCACAATAAAATGATAATATTTTTAATAATATTTTTGATATAAGTAGAGGAATCATGTCCAAATGTGATGCATATTTTTTTGTAATTTTTTTCCAAGTAAATAATTAATTATGAATTTTTTAGTACAACTTTTAAAAAATAAAAAAACTCATATGTCTAACCACCTTAACTTTGTCAAAACATCATGAAATTCATTTCTTTTTTTTTAATCCTATATTATTCGAAGCATAGAATGTGATGCATGTTTCAGATTCAAAAAATGTGATACTGTTTGAAAGCTATAGATGTTTTTCAATCAACCTATCAATCAGGACTTTAGTTGTAATTCAAATAGAAAATAAATAATAATTATTTACTAAATTCAAAGTAAAGCATAATTTATATTGGTGGAAAGATGATAATCTCCTTTAAAAACCCTTTTCATTTCATCAATTTTGGGTAAAAAAAAGTTGTCAACCACATACCCTACAAAAACCCATCTTATTGCCACTTTCTGGTCCATCATGATCTTGCACATACCTAGCACTTGAATTTTTTCAAAGATATTGGCTTCCAAAAGGGTTTGAAATTTGATGACATTGTTGAATGTTTGTTTTCCCAATGTTTACAATCAAGCAATTTTTTTTGTTCCCAAGAACATGCACAATCCTATGGATATGAAAGACTATATTTGTTGAATCCCCACTTGGACAAGTCCAGCTATGCCTACTTTCAGCGGATGGTTAGATGCTTGACCACATAGGCTCTCCCTTATAGTGCACTCGCTTCTCAGGTCAGCCAAGCATCAGTACCCATGAATCTCTCATGGCATACTTTCCATCTCTACTAAAATCCATAAAAGTTTGGGGTGGCTTCAAAATGACCGTTCTTGCACCAACAAATAGATCAAGGATTTTGGCCTTTTCTAAACAAGGGTTTTAATGTGGGAATTCCATTTGTGGCAGACCATCCATGTAGTGAGAAACCATTGCTTCCCTTCTCATCAGAATAATTCTTGTGATACTGGATTTTGTTCTAGTACCCACACTTATATCCCAGGTGGAAGTCGCTTGGCTTTAGCATGTTCTTAGTTGGGTCGTTCCCTTGGGTGAATAGTTTTTCCCACAAGGCAAGCCCTCTAAGATAAAAAAAAAGTGAGCAAACATATCTGTAGTTTGATCAATCTCTGTTGCAACACAAAGAGAGAGAATGTACGCAATATGCTCCACTCACACTCGTAAGATGTTTTGTTCAATTTTAATCCTAAAATGAAATGTGGAGGAAATTACTTTACCCAACATAAAATCACGAAAAGGCCTTTTGGTTCTCAAGATCTTCGTGAGGCACCAGAGAAGCGCATACATCCTTTCGATGGTATTACTTTGAGTAAGTAATTACAAAACAAAGAAGCACTTGTTCATTTCAAACCCACAAAGAAATGATTTGATTCTTTTTAGAACACCAAAATGAAATATGGAGATTGTATTGTTCAATTGTTAATTATCAAACCAAATCTAGTGAGTTTTTTCTAAAGTTCCTTTTTAAGCCATTTGCAGCAAAAAATTGAAATGTTCTTTTTAGGGCCCAAAAGAAATTTAGTAGGTCCTAAGCACATGAAAGATAACATTTTTTTTTGAGAAATTGTGAATTCTCTAAGAGTGTTAAACAAACACTAAAGTGTTCAAAAACACTTGGCATCATGAGAGAATGATGTTATTATGATTCTTTCAATCTTATCTTTCTCCTTCACTTTGATTAGACCAACCTACAAAAAACCAGTTAGAACTATAAAAGAGAGGCCAAGAAAGCAAGTAGTAACCCAAATGATCAAAATTAAAAAATCACGTCATAAAAAATTGAGATTTCACTTTTTACTTCCTTTGAGTAGTGGAGTCTGCACGGGTAGGGTAGTTTAAGGAATCCAGTGGTGCTATATAGCACCACTAATTCTATACGTGTCACTTTGTAGAAAAACAGGGAGCATGATTGTGTCACCCTTTTCACCAACACTACAATTTGGAATTTAAAAATTCCAGCGTGTGAAAATGGAATCAATAGTTCATTTTAGAAATTTGAATCTTGGGCAGGAAAGATAGAGCATTGTTGTTTGAAGTTTGAAGCAATGCTATATGGCGACATTGATTTGCTAGTAGTTTTGTACTACGATGTTGGTCTGCTAGCGGTGCACTTCCCTGTAGACACACAAAAATAGAAAAAAGCATGGAATTTTTGATTAAAAAATGATCTAAATGTGAGATTTTTCCTCCTAGTGCCAAATGTAGAACCCCAATCCTAATACCTGCAAAACACAATAAAAAAAATAATAGTTAGATAAAATGCAATTAAGAATTCAGATTCCCCATTAAATCCATTAGCAATGTTCAAAATAGGAAATAAGAATGAAGAACACAATGGAAAAAACAATGAAATCCTAATTAAACAAGAAAACTCTTGCTCCCATGGGGGATTTGGTTCCAATTTGTTGTGAAAATTAGCCCTTTCCCAACTCCTATGATAAAATTTTGATGAGTGATGAAGGTTGATCCACTTTGTTAAAGATTCACCTAAGCTGCATGAAGAAAATTTTGCATAACCTAGCAAAGACTTTCATAAAAATTGATGAAAATAGATATGCTTGAAGATAAAATTGAGTATAGTAAACTTTCTCAAATTGTGGATGATCAAATGAGGGGAGAAACCTCTTATTTATAGAAATACAAGATGGAGAAATGTAAAAATTGGATGAATGTGGGATCATTCAACACGCAATAGGCAAGTGCCACTTGTCAAGATGTGAATGGAAGAATCTTGAGCACATTTTGGAGAATGTGCAAAGAGGGGGGAGATTCAAATTCAAAAGATGGCTTGAAGGATGAGGTGAAAGGTAAGTTAATATCACATGGCTCAAGAAAAGGACATGTAAGAGATTTTAAATGCTTTGTTGGATGTATAAATCCTTTTGGAGGGATTTTTCAAATTTGGGGAATATTCCAACCATTGATGCCTTTCTGAAAGAAAATAGATGATTGCATAAATTGATAAATTGATTTTCATGAGCAAGTGGCAAAAGCTAGAGGATTTGATGGATTAGAATTAAATTAATCAATGGTTAATTAATTTAATGAGGGATTAGATGATGTAACTAATTTATTTAGATTTATGGGTTGATTTAAATCAAAAGATGAGAAGAATATGATTTAGAGATTAATTAAATAAATTAGATTTTTGATTTATTTAATTAAAGGGAATGATGTTAGATTAAATAAAATAAGGTTTTAATTTATTTAATTCAATAAGATGACTTTAGAGATTTAATCAAATAAAATGAATTATTTAATTAAATAGAGATAATTAGATTAGATTGATTGATTTAATTAACACGAGAGAATGACTTAATAAGATAAATGATTTATTTAATTAAGGGAGGAAAATTGATGAATTTGATCAAATAAGGGTATTCAATTAAATTTTTGGACAAAGGGATGGTTTAGGATGAAATGCTGTATCGAGATTAGATGTGTAACATCAATCAATACATTTTACGTGTCTATAGGAGGAATGATGAATGAAAAAAATGATATGTTGCAACTGACCAAACCCTAAGAATAAAGTGTTGCAAACATGTATGAAATGGATCCAAAGGATGTAGCTCTTGAATTTTTCTTGAATTTTGTAGATCTTAACTTGAGCACTTGCTTGAATCATAAGATATCTACATCACAAATGTTAGCTCAAAAACAAACATGATGCATCGTGACTTTGACATGATGCTTGATACTTGAATAATACTCTGAAATACTTGATAATCACTCCTGAATGCTCTTGAACTCCAATTTTATATTATGAATGGTCTAATGAAAATCTTAGGTGAAAATGAGTGAAATAACCTTGTATTTATACTTATTTATGCCAAATTTCCTGAAATTACAACACTACAAACTGACATCAGATCTAGGAGAATAAAATCACATCAAGAATTTGAATTTAATTTAGGTTTGACCCACATGGGACTCATATAATAGAAGTGACATATGAGTCCCATTAGGCTAGGCTTTGGGAAACATTTTTCAATAAATGCTTAGATTCATGTGAAAACTAGATCGGGGACCCAAAAATTAAATGGGACCCATACACCCAAGGTGGCATATGAGTCCCAAATCACTAAATCTAGGCTATATAATCCAAAAAGACATGAATTATGATTGGATGTGATGGAACCCCTCAAAAAATTCTCTTGATTCCATTTTCAATTTTGCAATACTTGGCTAGGACCCTCATTTTTGGCTCAAGCTTATCTTCCTTATCAGTATTTTAGGGTTTTTGTTGCTAAAACCTTTCAAAAATTGAACTTTGACTCTAAAAATCCCTTGGCCATTTTAATTTTGCATTGAATTGTTGCTCTTGGTATCTGATCATTCAATTTGCCTCTTATGCCATTGAAACTGTTGTGTTCACTAGCCCTTGGGTTAGGTTTGTCGGTCACCATAATCCTTTTTGAGTGTTCAAATTTTCCTATGGTCGGGCTTGATTTCATACTTAATGACTTAAGTCTTAATCCTTCATTCCTAAAGGTCAAGTTCTCGTCAGCCTTGAAGTGGGTCCCTTTTTCAATTAACTTTTGCAGCATGTGCAGAATTATGTTTTCACACTACCCATTCGATCATCAAGGGTTGATCACCACCGTTCCCCATGTGCATGTTTTGTTTTATTCTTTATTATTTTATTCGCAAGGGTTGTTAGGATTCAACCACATGTCTAGTTCATTAGCGGGCCACTTATCCTTGGAAAAGATAGTTGGCACCATAAGAAGAAGATCAACAACTGATAATAATTAGCATGGGCACATCTTGGCCACTCCCCACGCGCCCATGTTGGTATACTTCATATTATTTTAAAACACAAGGGCTAGTGGGTGATGGTCACATGTCATGTCTACAATGGTACCAGTACTTCCAAAAGGCCAGTAGGCATAGCTTTAAGAAGAATCAAATGACCAGTGTAGCAACACGTGTCTTCATCAAGATTGTTCCTTGTGCGCTCGTGCATCTTATGCATTAAGGATAGATAATCACATGGGCTAGCATGCATGACTTCATGGAGGGACCCACCAAAATTTGAAGATGGTGATTGATTTATAATATAGGAGATCTATGGTCGATGGCGGATGACATGGGTCAATCCTAACCACTCCCCTCCATCCCATGAAGAGCCCCATTGTGTCTTATATTTTCAACAGGAAAGTGGGTGAGTGCCATGTGGAATATTCTAAAGGATTCAATGGACTCTAGTGGAGTTAGTATGCTACTAAATCTAGCAAAGATGGAACTATAATAAAAATGATGCCATTTTTGAGATTATTCTTTAAGGTACGTGTTTAGGATTTCAGCCATCAATTCTGACAATTATTGGTATATGTGGGAAGGTGAAAATAAAGCAAGAAAGGGTACAAGATGATATTTTGAGATCAAATCAAGATCACTCCATGATGTCCTGCTATGATGAAGTTCAAGTGTATTAATATTAATTCCCATCGGTGAGCGGGTAACTATGGCATGACGAGTTTTAATTGACGCTAAGTATGTAGTTAGAATATGTATACAAAGTGGATGTATATCTACTTGGGGCTTTTGTAATTAGGAAATGGAATTAATAGCATGTAATTAAGCTTTGTCATGATTAGTTGCACCAGTGATAACTATTCATTGATTTATTTTTAAAACATGATCAACAGTTGAGATTTTAAAAATCAAAGGAGACTGTTGTTAGCTTACACGCATAATATTTTCTTGAGTATTAATGGTTGGCATGCTTGCATTGCTTGATATAATTTTTTATATTTTTCATTCAGAATTTGCATTCAGAAGATTGACAATTGAGTTTTAGAGAAGAATTGGTGAGGATTTTCTAAGTCTTCTGGTTATGGTTCTTGAGAAGATGAATAAGTCAAGTGAGTCTATTAAGTTAGTCTGAAGGTCTAGGAGATTAAGTTTACTTGAATCTAAGGAAATTTCTCCCAAGGATGAAATTGAGAAATGAGGATCTCTTGAAACACCAAAGGGGAAAAGGGCACATAGGAAATTCAAGAAATATGGTGTAAGGAGTGATTATCGCCTAAGGAGGTGAATCATTTTAGAAGAACTAGTGAAGTTTAATGGGAAAGAGTTGGTTGAATATGAGAAGAATGCAAAGAAAAGGTGAAAGTATCATAATGCTTATTTTCAGAGACATAATTCTCCCATTGAGGTTTCTAATAGCCCTTTAGATAGTGGAGGTGACACTGATCTAGAGTGTGAGGTCATTAACCCCTTTCCTTGGTACCTTCTAAAGACTTTGATGAGGAAGTGGTGATGGTTCCTCTGGTTCCACCACAAACAAGATGTGGGAGAGCATACTCTGATCTTGATGACTTAGAGTGATGTTTCTGGCCCCTTTTTTTTATGACACCATAGCCATTTGTTAGGATGGTCCTCTTTAGCATAAATTTGTGGTTTTTTCTTTTTAGTGTTGATGTGGAATTTTTTCACGTTGGTGTGTTGGAGAAGTGCCAGACTTCCTAGCATTAATAGCAAGTATTCTTTTTCCAGGAGGTATACACATTTTTTTTTGAGCTATGAATGGAGAATTTTCTTTGGTCACTAAAGACAAGGTGATTCAATGATACTGTAGCAACAAAATTTTCCTTTTGAGAGGCTGGTAGGTCTTCATTCAAAGAATATGGAGTTTGGTCTTTTACTCTTCCATATTCTGCAATGATTACATGTAACTAATTGAGGAACGTCTCAAATTATGGTCTAAATTATCTCCAAATGAAATGAAATGTAAATGTAATTGAGCTTGATGCTTGTTGCTCCCTTATTATATAAAAGGGATTTTAGGGCTCATTACAATGGTCAAAATTTTAGGTCTTAAGATGGTCTAGGAGAAAAGATAAGTTCAGAAGTGGCATTTTATAGAAAATATGAATGAACAAAAAAATATATTTTCTTGGGTATGAGTTATGTATGCAATATTCTTAAATTGGTTTTATAGAAGTTATTGATATCGAAACAAATCTTAGTTTAGAAAAAAATACTCTCCTATGTATTTTTCTTACAAGTTATAAATGAAAATATCAATGGTGTTCTCATTTATCTTCAGTTATTCCATTGAATGTATGGCTATGTCTTCGCTTTAACTTAAAGAATTGATTAAATGCTTGAATATGGTTATACATTTTTAAGGAATTACATAGGATTTAGTAAAAATTTATTGTTTCAGGCATTCTGAGTTTTCATACTATAAAGCACTATGGAAATTGTCCACCAATTTCTTTATTAAATAGATTATATATTACTGGTTCTTGCATATTTGACTCCATTGTCCCAATTCATGAAGCACTTGTCTATTTGTTAATCTTGCATGAAATTGAGCTATTAGCATGCCTAGTCATGGATTTAAAATGAGATCAACATTCATTTAAAAATCCTTTTTGAATATAAATTATGGTTTCGAAATACCTTTGATTCTTAACAAATAGATAATAATTTGCTCAAAAGGTTTGCCAAATTTTTAGTGAAGTATGTTTATTTGCAATAAATAGGAATCAATACATGTATGAATGTGTTACCAACTAGACATACCTCATTTGAACATAATAAAGAACACCCTCCTAGGTCCCAAAGAGCATGAAGTGTAGGAGTAAATATCTTAGAATCCTTTACTTGTTGTGTTGGCCACTAGCCTTGAAATTTCTTAACCATAAGGGTTGGCTACCCTTTAGAGTATTTCAAGGTTCTACTGGAAAAATTGCCAACAGGAATGGTGATTCAGTTGGGGAGAACTTTAAATCTCCAGTTGTAGACTATTATAATCACAAAGTCAAGAATTTGGTGTATCTAAATATATGGTTCAGATACTGAGAAGTTTTTAGACCTGGAAGTGAGTTTGTTGCAACAAAATCTCAAAGAATTTGTGTAAATTTTCTATGGGAAAAGACCCAAAAGGAAATTTATCTTTGAAGGAGCTTCATACTACTTGAAGTTTAGTCCTCTTTAAAGAGAGGCATCAACTCTATCTAAATAACCTGCTAAAGATGTGAAGAAATTTTCTGATATATAATATTTCCAATCAAAAAAGAAAATCTACAATAGTTCCAACATATCCAAGTATTTTTCATTTTGGTTCTCAAGATGGATACACTTGTATATAAAAGCCATATTTGAAAGTCATGAAAAATTTGGTTCCCTATTGAGTGAATAATCACTAAGAAAGGGAGTAGTAGTGGTTGTTTTGCATACTTCTATATTACTAAATTGAAATATCTATTATGAGAAGTATAGAGTATGCTTGCAAAAATTCATTTTGAAGATCTTAAACAAAACGAGATAGAAATATGCATTATAAAATTTTAAGATTATGTTGTAAAAAAATTTGAATTACGGTCCTTTGTAACTGCAATGTTGATACAAATTTTTTTTGTAAGGTTGTAAGAAAGTATATCATCAATATATGCATCCTTGTATGGTTCCTAGTGCAACCATGGTTTTTAACGAACTCTATTCGGGTTGTAAGAGAAGTTTTAACTCTAAAAGATATAGAGCCATCAATTTCAATGAAATTAATGGTTACTCTAATGCTCTTCCATCTGAAATTAGAAATAAGCTACCAAAATTTAGTGGTACAAGGAGCGAGTCAACTAATAAGCATCTACAAGAATTCAACAATTTAATGGATGACTATGAGATAGATCATGAGGATATAATTATGAGACTATTTTTTCAACTTTGAAAGAAGAGGTAAGGGACTAGTTCTCTAATTTACAAACATGCTCTGTTTATTGTTTGAGTGAGTTCAAAGTAGTGTTCATAGAGCAATTTGGTGAAAGAATCAATGCTAGTTCGATGATCAATAATTTTATGAGCTTTAAGAAAGAAGAGGATGACTTGGTTCCAACATTCAACCAAAGATTTGCTAAAAAATTAAGGGATATTCTTGAGGTTTTGAGAAAAAGTGATGTAGTATGTCTGGTTGTTTATTTGGGATCTTTTGATAGTGAGATGAGCTATTTTCTGAGAGATAAGGATCCTAAAACTTTGCATCAGGCCTGTGGTATAGCCATGAACATTGAAAACAACAAAAAGTTTGGGATGCAAAGGAGTTATTTGAATAAAAGTGTTTACTACCCTAAGATACCAAATGTTGATGAAATGTGTAAGGAAAAAAAAAAAGATGAATGCCAAAGAACCTACAAACCTATTGTTTTAGCTTTCACATCATTCCATAATGTGGATCATATAGATCCCAAAACAAATAATCAAGAATTTGTATACATTTGTGATCCTATAGTCTCTATTCAAGCCTTCTCTTGCATAAGAAGACATGAAGGAGAATCATCATATGTTCTCTATGCAAGGTTTATGGGTACTTTGTCTTCAATACCTAAATGTCACAGACTTGAAAATTTAGAATGCATTGATTTATTTTATGAGTCTTATGAACTAGGTTTGAGTGCTCTGCCAAAGGAGTTGAAACCTATTGAGCTTGACCAAGTGTGTGAATAATTTTCTCTTTTTGAGAAGATTAGAGATGATCATAAGGAAACTATCATGTTTTCAACCTATGATGATAATGATTCTGTTGCTCCACATGAGTTAAGAAGTAAGATACCACATAAAGAGGAAGAGAGTAGAGCCAAGGTTGAAAAAGCATGCCTCAATGAAGAAAATGAAATGTTTGGTTTCAATTATTTTCAAGATTATAATATTTGTACTCCTATGGAAGACATAAGATTGAGTATTTAGTCTATAATTTTCGAACATAGTTGACATATAGATAAGTCCTCTTGCTATAGTAATGATGCTCTGTTTATTGTTGGAGTGAGTTCAAAGTAGTGTTCATAGAGCAATTTGGTGAAAGAATCAATGCTAGTTCGATGATCAATAATTTTATGAGCTTTAAGAAAGAAGAGGATGAGTTGGTTCCAACATTCAACCAAAGATTTGCTAAAACATTAAGGGATATTCTTGAGGTTTTGAGACTAAGTGATGTAGTATGTCTGGTTGTTTATTTGGGATCTTTTGATAGTGAGATGAGCTATTTTCTGAGAGATAAGGATCCTAAAACTTTGCATCAGGCCTGTGGTATAGCCATGAACATTGAAAACAACAAAAAGTATGGGATGCAAAGGAGTTATTTGAATACAAGTGTTTACTACCCTAAGATACCAAATGTTGATGAAATGTGTAAGGAAAAAAAAAAGATGAATGCCAAAGAACCTACAAACCTATTGTTTTAGCTTTCACATCATTCCATAATGTGGATCATATAGATCCCAAAACAAATAATCAAGAATTTGTATACATTTGTGATCCTATAGTCTCTATTCAAGCCTTCTCTTGCATAAGAAGACATGAAGGAGAATCATCATACGTTCTCTATGCAAGGTTTATGGTACTTTGTCTTCAATACCTAAATGTCACAGACTTGAAAATTTAGAATGCATTGATTTATTTTATGAGTCTTATGAACTAGGTTTGAGTGCTCTGCCAAAGGAGTTGAAACCTATTGAGCTTGACCAAGTGTGTGAATAATTTTCTCTTTTTGAGAAGATTAGAGATGATCATAAGGAAACTCTCATGTTTTCAACCTATGATGATAATGATTCTGTTGCTCCACATGAGTTAAGAAGTAAGATACCACATAAAGAGGAAGAGAGTAGAGCCAAGGTTGAAAAAGCATGCCTCAATGAAGAAAATGAAATGTTTGGTTTCAATTATTTTCAAGATTATAATATTTGTACTCCTATGGAAGACATAAGATTGAGTATTTAGTCTATAATTTTCGAACATAGTTGACATATAGATAAGTCCTCTTGCTATAGTAATGATGCTCTGTTTATTGTTGGAGTGAGTTCAAAGTAGTGTTCATAGAGAATTTGGTGAAAGAATCAATGCTAGTTCGATGATCAATAATTTTATGAGCTTTAAGAAAGAAGAGGATGAGTTGGTTCCAACATTCAACCAAAGATTTGCTAAAACATTAAGGGATATTCTTGAGGTTTTGAGACTAAGTGATGTAGTATGTCTGGTTGTTTATTTGGGATCTTTTGATAGTGAGATGAGCTATTTTCTGAGAGATAAGGATCCTAAAACTTTGCATCAGGCCTGTGGTATAGCCATGAACATTGAAAACAACAAAAAGTATGGGATGCAAAGGAGTTATTTGAATACAAGTGTTTACTACCCTAAGATACCAAATGTTGATGAAATGTGTAAGGAAAAAAAAAAAAAGATGAATGCCAAAGAACCTACAAACCTATTGTTTTAGCTTTCACATCATTCCATAATGTGGATCATATAGATCCCAAAACAAATAATCAAGAATTTGTATACATTTGTGATCCTATAGTCTCTATTCAAGCCTTCTCTTGCATAAGAAGACATGAAGGAGAATCATCATATGTTCTCTATGCAAGGTTTATGGGTACTTTGTCTTCAATACCTAAATGTCACAGACTTGAAAATTTAGAATGCATTGATTTATTTTATGAGTCTTATGAACTAGGTTTGAGTGCTCTGCCAAAGGAGTTGAAACCTATTGAGCTTGACCAAGTGTGTGAATAATTTTCTCTTTTTGAGAAGATTAGAGATGATCATAAGGAAACTATCATGTTTTCAACCTATGATGATAATGATTCTGTTGCTCCACATGAGTTAAGAAGTAAGATACCACATAAAGAGGAAGAGAGTAGAGCCAAGGTTGAAAAAGCATGCCTCAATGAAGAAAATGAAATGTTTGGTTTCAATTATTTTCAAGATTATAATATTTGCACTCCTATGGAAGACATAAGATTGAGTATTTAGTCTATAATTTTCAAACATAGTTGACATATAGATAAGTCCTCTTGCTATAGTAATGATGCTCTGTTTATTGTTGGAGTGAGTTCAAAGTAGTGTTCATAGAGCAATTTGGTGAAAGAATCAATGCTAGTTCGATGATCAATAATTTTATGAGCTTTAAGAAAGAAGAGGATGAGTTGGTTCCAACATTCAACCAAATATTTGCTAAAACATTAAGGGATATTCTTGAGGTTTTGAGACTAAGTGATGTAGTATGTCTGGTTGTTTATTTGGGATCTTTTGATAGTGAGATGAGCTATTTTCTGAGAGATAAGGATCCTAAAACTTTGCATCAGGCCTGTGGTATAGCCATGAACATTGAAAACAACAAAAAGTATGGGATGCAAAGGAGTTATTTGAATACAAGTGTTTACTACCCTAAGATACCAAATGTTGATGAAATGTGTAAGGAAAAAAAAAAGATGAATGCCAAAGAACCTACAAACCTATTGTTTTAGCTTTCACATCATTCCATAATGTGGATCATATAGATCCCAAAACAAATAATCAAGAATTTGTATACATTTGTGATCCTATAGTCTCTATTCAAGCCTTCTCTTGCATAAGAAGACATGAAGGAGAATCATCATATGTTCTCTATGCAAGGTTTATGGGTACTTTGTCTTCAATACCTAAATGTCACAGACTTGAAAATTTAGAATGCATTGATTTATTTTATGAGTCTTATGAACTAGGTTTGAGTGCTCTGCCAAAGGAGTTGAAACCTATTGAGCTTGACCAAGTGTGTGAATAATTTTCTCTTTTTGAGAAGATTAGAGATGATCATAAGGAAACTATCATGTTTTCAACCTATGATGATAATGATTCTGTTGCTCCACATGAGTTAAGAAGTAAGATACCACATAAAGAGGAAGATAGTAGAGCCAAGGTTGAAAAAGCATGCCTCAATGAAGAAAATGAAATGTTTGGTTTCAATTATTTTCAAGATTATAATATTTGCACTCCTATGGAAGACATAATATTGAGTATTTAGTCTATAATTTTTGAACATAGTTGACATATAGATAAGTCCTCTTGCTATAGTAATGATGATGTCCATGACTTCCCTCATGAGGAAGAGATGGAATCCTTTGATGCAAATGGGAAATATGATAATGATGGAAACAAATGTTTTTTAGAGAAGTAACATCTTTATTTATGTGAAGATTTTTTAGAGTATGAGTTAGAAATGTTAACTATAGAGGATGCGAGTGAAGTTGAAAATCTATCTATATGCTCTTCTAGTGATTATGATGATTTTGAATACAATGATGATATGGAAGATTTAGATCTTCATGATAAGGATGCTGAGGATTTTATAACAACAATAAATGTAATAGAAAACCCCTTGTTTGATGAGCCTCCATCTTCACTAGAAATGAGAAATGATGATCCCTATTGGTGTAGAGATAATCCACTCTTTGTTGAGAACTCTAATGATGCATATGATGCAGGGTTATAATGTGGCCTTAAGGAAACAAAGCAACACATTGGTGAACTCCTCAAGGGCATTACATATGAATTTTTTACATTTGATACACATGTTGTAGATAAGGTTGAATATCATAATGCTAGTTACATGGAAGAGTATGAACACTTCCAGTTTCTAGTTCAGCAAGGAGGTATTTTGATGGAGCATGACAATGAGATAAATAAAAAGGACTGTTATTTTTAGTATGAACAAGTTTCATGTGATGAATATAACACATGTATGTCATGTGATAGTGAAAATTTTTAGTTTATGCCTAATTATACAATACAAAATGATAGAGATTACATTAGCTTTGGTATGCTCAAAAAATTTATGAAAGATGTTAATGTAAACATTTGTAAATAGGCAAATTTTAAGGGTAACCACATATTTCTACTTAAAAGAGGAGGGTTATACATGTTGCAATGGTATGGAAGAGGTAAAAGTGGATGGAGGAAAACTAATTTTTTGAATAGGTTGGTTTTTGACAGAGGCAAGAATAAACCCTAAGTTTAGTGGCCTAGTGCCACCAAATAGGATTAAAGCCTAGTAAAATTGTAGGGTACATATTCAAAATTTGCACCTCAGATGAAGGCTTTATACAAGTGGAGATTGAATCTCGTAGTTTAGATCCTTGTGAATTATGTTAAAAACTGTATATATGTTGGTTGTCTTGGTTTTGTCTTCTATGCTTGGTCTGCTTCACCGATGATTCCAGGATCTCACCATTCCTGCAAGAGGCATGTGTCCCCAATAGGAGCCACTACTGAAACCCCTCAAAAAATTGTTTGGATTCCATTTTAAATTTTGAAATACTTGGTTGGGACCCTCATTTTTGGCTTAGGGTTATGTTCCTCATCACTATTTTTGGTTTTAAGTTGCTAAAACCTTTCAATAATTGAACTTTGAGTCTAAAAAACCCTTGTTCATTCTAATTTTACATTGACTTGTTGCTCTCGCTATCTATTCATTCAAGTTTCCTCTTATGCCATTGAAACCATTGTGTTCACTGGCCCATGGGTTAGGTTTGTCGGTCACCTTAATCCTTTTTGAGCGTTCAAATTTTCCTATGGTCAGGCTTGATATTCATACTTAACGACTTAAGTCTTAAACCTTCCTTCCTAAGGGTCAAGTTCCTATCAGCCCAGAAGTGGCCCCCTTTTTTAATTAACTTTTGCAGCATGTGCAAAATTAGGTTTTCACATTGGTCATTTGATCGTAAAGGGTTGATCACCACCATTCCCCATGCACCCATGCTATTTTATTCTTTATTATTTTATTCGCAGGGGCTGTCGGGCTTCAACCACATGTCTAGTGCATTGGCAGGCCCCTTCTTCTTGGAAAAGATAGTTGGTGCCTTAAAAAGAAGATCAATGGCTAACAATAAGTAACATGGCCACATCTTGGCCACTCCCTAGGTTCTCGTGTTGGTATATTTCATATTATTTTAAAACACATTGGATGGCAGGCAATGGCCATGTGTCATGTCTACAGTGGGACTGGTGCTTCAAAAAAGCTAGCAGGAATAGCTATTAGAAGGATAAAACGACTAGTGTAGTAACACATGTCTTCATCAGGATTGTTCCACACTTGCTCGTGTGCCTTATGCATTAAGGAGAGATAATCACATGGGCTAGAAATTATGACGACACCTGTCACCTCATGGATGGGCCCACCAACTTTTAAAGATGATGATTGATTCATAAGATAGGAGATCAATAGTCGATGGCAGATTACGTGGGTCAATCTTAACCACTCCTCGCCATTTTGTGAAGAGCCCCATTGTGTCTTATATTTTTAGTAGGAAAGTGGGAAAGTGCCATGTGGAATATTCTAAATGCTTTGACAGACTCTAGTGGAGTTGGAATGCTACTAAATCTAGCCAAGGTTGCATTATGATAAAAATGGCACCATTTTTTAGATTATTTTTTAAGGAACAGGTTTAGGATTTCAGTCATCAATTCTGAGAGTTATTGGTATATGTGGGAAGGTTGAAATAAAGCAAGATATTGTATGGGCTGATATTCTGAGATTGAATCAAGATCACTCCCCGTTGTCTTATTGTGACAACATTCAAGTGTATTAATTCCCACGAGTGAGAGGGTAACTATGGCATGACAGGTTTTAATTCATGCTAAGTATGCGGTTGAAATATGTATACAAAGTGGATGCATATCTACATGGGGATTTTCTAATTAGGAAAAGGCATTAATAACATGTAATTAAGTTGTGTCATGATTAGTTTCACCGATGATAACTATTTGTTGATTTATTTTAAAAAAATGATCAATGGTTGAGATTTGAAAAATCAAAGTAGACTATTGTAAGCTCACATGCATAAGCTTGTCTTGAGTATTAATGGTTGGCATGCTTGCATGGCTTGATATAATGGCCATATTTTTCATTCAAAATTTGCATTTAGAAGATTGACAATTGAGTTAGGTGAGTTTGTTAAGCCAGTCCAAAGGCCTAGGAGATTGAGTTTTCTTGAATCTAAGGAGACTACTCTTGAGGATGAAATTGAGACACAGGGAGCTCCTAAAACACCAAAGGTGAGAAGGGCACATAGGAAATTCAAGAAATATGGTGTAAGGAGTAATTATTGCCTAAGAAGCTAGACTATTTCAAAAGAACTAGTCAAGTTTAATGGGAAAGAGTTGGTTGAATATGAAAAGAAGGAAAATAAAAGGTGCAAGTACCATAAGGCTTATTTGGGGAGATATAATTCTCCCATTGAGGTTTCTGATAGCTCTTTAGATAGCAGAGGTGAAACTAATCATATGTGTGACTATTATCCCCATTCCCTAGTACCTTCTGAAGACCCTAATGAGGAAGTGGTGTCAGTTCATCCAGTTCCACCACAAACAAGACATGGGCGAGCATACTCTGATGCTGATGATTCAGAGTGATATTTTTGCCCCATTTTTGTTTTTGATGACACCATAACCATCTTGTCAGGATCGTCCTCTTCAACATGTTTATGGTTTTTTGTTTTTAGTGATAATGTGGATTTCTTTTTGGGTTGGTGTGTTGGAGAAGTGCCATACTTCCTAGCATTAATGACATGTATACTTTTTCTGGGAGGTATACAAAATTTTTCTCAGGCTATGAATGGAGAATCTTCTTTGGTCAACAAGGAAAAGGTGATTCAATGATATTGCATCAATAAACTTTTCCTTTTGATAAGCTGGAAGGTCTTTAAATTCAAAGAATGTGGAGTTTGGTCTTTTACTCTTCCATATTCTGCAATGATTACATGTAACTAGCTGAGGAACGTCTCAAATTTTGGTGTAAATGATCTCCAAATAAAATGAAATTTAAATGTAATTGAGCCTGATGCTTGTTGCTCTCTTATTCTATAAAATGGATTTCAAGGCTCATTACAATGGTTGGAATTTTAGGTCTTAATATGGTCTAGGTGAAAAGCTAAGTTCAAAAGAGGCATTTTATAGAAAATATGAATGAATAGAATAGTATATTTTCTTGGGTATTATTTTTGTATGTAATAGTCTTAAATTGGCTTAATAGAAGTTACTAATATAAAAAATATATTATTTCAGAAAAAATACTCTCCTATGTATTTTTCTTACAAGTTATGAATGAAAATATCAATGGTGTTCTCATTTATCTTCAGTTGTTCCATTGAATGTATGAATTTGTTTTAGCGTTAACTTAAAGAGTTGATTAAAAGCTTGAATATGGTTATAGGTTTGTTGTAAGGAATTGCATAGGATTTGGTAAGAAGTTATTTTTTTATACATTGTTAATTTTCATACTATAAAGCACTATGGAAATAGTCCACCAATTTTTGGATTAAATAGCTTATATATTACTGGTTCTTGCATATTTGACTCCATTGTCCCAATTGATGAAGCACTCGTCTATTTGTTAATCTTGCATGAAAATGAGATATTAGCATGCCTAGTCATGGATTTAAAATGAGAGAAACATTCATTTAAAAATCCTTTTTGACTATAAAGTATGGGTTTGAAATACCCTTGATTCTTAGCAAATAGATAATCATTTGCTCAAAAGGTTTTCCAAATTTTTAGTGAAGTGCGTTTATTTGCAATATATAGGAATAAATCTATGTATGAATGTGTTACCAACTAGACATACCTCATTTGAACATAATAAGGAACACCTCCTAGGTCCCACAGATCCTGAAGTGAAGGAATAAAGATCTTAGAATCCTTTACTCATTGTGTTGGCCACTAGCCTTTAAATTTCTTAACCATAAGGTTTGGATACCCTTTAGAGGATTTCATGTTTTTGCTATAAAAATCACCAATAGGATGTTGGTTTATGTCAGGATTATCCTCAAAAAGATGCATTAAATAAGGCTTGTGGATGTAAAATAAGGCCAAATAAGGAATTTAAAGAAGCCCAATTTATTAATGAAACCCTAGATAAGTGTGAAAGTGTGGTTCAACACTTTACATGACCCTAAATAAGTCACAATTAGGTCCACTTATTTTACAAGGGGCCAAGACCTCATGTGAATGTGTTAAACACATTACAACACTAAATCAAGGAAACATTAAGCTCAATTTAACAAGGAGGGCCTAAAGAAGCACAAAATTGTAGAGGGATAATTTTTTAGTTGATACAATTGCTACTCAAGATCTAACTTCACATTCTTGTTGCTCTTGATCTAAAGTTCCTCTTTTCTAGGGTCATTATTGAAACTTTATTTGTTGCTAATAAAATCTAGTTTCCTTGATTTGACAACTTTTAGGCTTTGAATGCATGAATGAGATATTAGTCTTCAATATTCCTCCAAATTTTTTTAGATCTAAAAAACCTACACACATGAAAGAGGGGGAAGGATTGTGTCATATAGCGGCTTTCCTAAGTCAAAACCCATTTTGGTATTTCTATCTCCACAATGACAATGATGATGTAAAAAGAGAGCTTACCCTTAGTTTGGTAGAGGCTAAAGGAGAAACAAGGGATAAATTGACCATGGTTACAACTCACCACTAAAATATGCATTCCTTGATGGAGTGAAGTCATGTACTCATTGTCTCAAGGAGAAATTAATATTCAATTTTAATTCTTGCAAGTGTTAGTGTTCACAAAAAAAATGAACATAAAACATGAATAAACTTATATAAAAATATGATGCATGTCTAACATGATACTTAACTATGTTGCAGGGTGTTGTCATAATAGTGGTTTACAATTCCTGAGAGGAACGAATTTTAGCTGAAATCACATATGTTTAGAAAATATAATGATTTAAGCCTTAAAAAGTTCCATTTTAAGGATTCCAATTGAAGAGGGTTTCATCAAATCACCTTAGATCAAACCCTCTTGGATAGAACCTCACTAGTTTTAAACCATACCTATAAATGCGTCTCCTTTACACCTATCAAAATGCTGATAAAAAATCACTTTTGATTTAGATTTTGGGGGATCAAATGAATTCATTTAAAATTTATTTCAAATGATTATGGTATTCCTCAAAACAAGCTATCCAATGAATATAATTTTAATATGTTTTGGTTTTGTTATGTATTTTTTTTTTAAGTTTTATTAAACATAGGTTTTTCATCAAAATGAATTTCTTTGTTCTTCACATGTGGAAAAATAGAAGATTATCAAAAAAAAATTAAAAATATGAGTGCACCAGATATTGAAGTCCTTGATCCAACAAAAAAAATAAAATAAAATTTTGACATATACAAAAAAAGTTACACGTTATACAGTCATGTCGTGTCTGAATTGTAATTAATTTGACTTTGACACTTGATTAAGGAAAAAATATTCAATAAAAACTATCTAACCAAGTGGAAGCACTAGATATCAGAGTTACAAATCTAAATTTGAAAGAATTGGAATTTTATCCTTCATGGAAAAAAAGTTATGTGTTATACGGTGTGTGTCACTTTTTAAAAATGTTGTTTTCTGAAAAAATCTATTTTCGTGGGAGATGGAAAAGAAGTGTAATTTGATTCCAAAAATTTTGAAAAAAATATTTTTAGAATCTACAGACAAAATTTGATGAGACTCTAGTTTGCACCATCTTCAAATTCCTCATAGTTTAGCTGCTATAGGTGCCTGAATGTGAATATTTAGTTAAAAATAATAATTTCAGTGTCCAGTTTGGCCAAAAATTGTAAACCACTATTATGGGATCACCCTGCAATAATCTTTCTAATTTTACTCTTGACTACTCTTGATTGCTTAATAATAATCCCAATTTCCTTATCAAATATACTAAGATTAAAATGGTGAAAATGATTTGTATTTATATGAAATTCTTATCATTTATAAAAAATCAAATACCAATAGCCAACAAATGATTTTGGGTTTTCAAATAATAAAATATCAACACTGAAATATTTAAATTTGAGCCAAAAAAGTCTGGAAAAGGACTCTGGGTTCCCTAGACCAAACCCATCCTTGTCAGGGCCTTAAAAATTGGTGGAAAATATTAAATGTTTATTTTTAATCCCTTTTAATTTTCTAAAAATATTCATAAAATGGGCAATTAAATTCATAATTAGGTCCAAGAACATAAGAGAATCTAAACCTAGTGTGAAATTGTCAAGCGTGACAATTTTTTATGATATAGAGTTATAAATGATAAATTAAATATCAAAGCTAATTTAGAAGGAATAATCTAACATAATCATGGTCAAATAGTGCAATTAAGGATTATCAAACGATGTACCAAACACATCAATATATACATATTGGAGCTGAATATGTAATAAAATAGAGCCTCATTAATTAATATTCATTAATTTTATCACCATCTCTCTATGTGCCTATAATATTAGGGATCAACCTTCAAAGATACATGAACACCTTATGTGAGAATATTATAGTTTTTAATACAAAATTCTTGATGTAATACCAAACTTTAAGTGTCAATATAATTAAATATTTTAGAGCTAGGATCAAAGCTAACTAAATTTCAATAACTATGAATGATTTATATAATTTTTCTTATCCTTTAAAATGATTTTGTTAGCTATAAGGTGTCACATATATTGAAGCAATAGTGAATATATAGTTAGATAACATGTAGCAAGGGAACCTTTTAGAATGATAGTGGTGAAGGATATTTATTAGGTCTTGATTCCTTTCATAATAATAACCTCCGTAGGACCAATGATCTTATAAATGTAAACAAGTTTAAAAAAAAAACCTTAGAAAACTATGATGAACTAGAAATGGTAAAATGTGGACTATAAATTTAAAATGCTTATGAGTGAGTAGGCAATTATAATATTTTAATTTGTAGTAAGAGAAAAAAGTTTAGGTAGGGATCTGATGATTAATATTATTATAAACCTATAAATTCTATGAATAAATTATCAAATAGAAATTAAAATATTTCTTTGTCGATGTAAGACTATCTTCAACCTTGGATGCTCTTACTCTAGACACTTGTAATATTTTGAAAAGTAAATCCATTCAATTTTGGATGTGTAGAGGAAAATGTTAATGTTCTATGTTAGATTTTGATATCAATGATTAATCTTTAATAAACCCTCCTTTAAATTTAGCCAAATATTGTTCATACTAGATTTGATCCCATTATTTCTTCAAAGTACATATCCAAAATATCCTCAATCTCTTATTGCATTTTCTACAATAAATATTTATTCCCTTATAATTATATTATTACTCAAATTACAATTATAACTCATAATATTCTCGTTACTCTACTTCAAAACATTTGTAGAGTCAAAATTTCTAAGAATTCTGCAAAGATCAAATTTCTTCATCTTCAAATTCTTATATGTTCTAGCTAATTTTTTTCTTTTGTAATCATCTTCTATTCACTACTAATGTGCCTTAATTTTAAAATATTTATTGAAATAATTTTGTATGATGCTTTAAATGAAATATTCCTTGTGATCCTATTTACTAAATTATTATATGAGAAAATAGTTTGTGCTAAGAACATAGCCGAATTTATTATTTCTCTCTTGCTAAACATCTCAAAAAAAATTCCATCTTATTATTTATTTGTATCATCAAAAAATGGACCCTTGTCATTTTCATGGCCTTTAGGTCTTGTTTCATAGTCTTGGAACTATGTTGCTTCAATTTCATGATGTATCTTAGCTTGAACATGCTTATTTTGGTGCTAAAACTGAAAGAACGGTGTCTTGTGAAGGTGTTGTGAACTGTTGTAAGACATTTCCACATTCTTCTAGACTCTATTTAATGCAATTCACCTAAAGATCACCTTTTTATTCACCAATAAGTCCTATTTTGAAGTGTTGTAAAGTCTTGTAACAAGATTTCATGCTTTTCTAGGCATATTTTCACTATTTACACCCTTCTAATGCTTTATTTTGTCTCTTTATGCCCTCACATGCTTATATTAAGCGTATTTTTGGGTCATATCCTGACAAACAACATTAAACACAACATTATTCCTAATAGTTGGTTTTGGGTCCCAGGTGGGACTCATTCGCCAAGGGTGGAAAATGAGTCCCCCTTGGCCCCAAATTGAAAATATTTCAAAATTTCTTTCGGGATTTTACTCAAATTCACTTCATGTTGGCATGTGATGAGGTATGAATAGATAGTAAGGCACAAGATAGTAAGGCACAAGATTTGTATAAATATGTGATTTTAACCTCATTTTACATCTCTCCTAATACAAGTCAAGTAATCTTCTCATTCAATCAATCTTCAAGCACTCAAGCATTCTACATCATCAATTCAAGCACTTTTCAAGCACTTTGGAGCAGCCATTGACATCACTTCTGATTTGCATATTCAGGGATTTGGTAAGTTTGTAATACTTTCATGTTATTCATTTATCATTTCCTTTAAATTCCATTCATTTCTATTGGTTTTGATTACCAAAGTGGGGTTTGACCAAGGCAAACCCATATTCACTAACCCCTCAACATTTTCCCCCTTTGTGCATGTGTATTTGCAGCTTTATTTTGTAGATTTAATAGGTTTAAAGGTGTTGAAAAGTGGAATTCAGCTCAACTAGGCTCTTCAAGTCAACCCATCATCTTTTCAAGCATCTTGAGTGTTTTTTGTCTGTTTTCTACATAATTGACCTCAACAACCTAATATTCAAACATTGCCAGATCTCGAGTATCAGTGTTGTCTCTTGATTTTCTATAAATCTTGGGGAGGACTTATTTTCCACCCTTGGCAAATGAGTCCCAATTGAAATATGAAAATCTACATTTTGTCAAAAATCAACTCTCAGTTGTCAAAAAATAGTTTCTGACACTTTTTCAATAGTAGGAGGACCGATTCGATACCCTTGGCGAATGAGTTCCACTATGAAAATATGAAATTTTCATCAACATCCCAAACACTCCAAAAAGCTCATACAACATCTAGGTGCACTCAGATTTGACCTGGTACCTTTTGTTCTGCATATTGCTTTCAATTTCTTCATCTTTTATAGTTGTTTGCATATCATAATGTGTTTTCAAACATAGCTTAAATTACACTTTAACATTCATTTTAGATCATATTAATTAGTCAATTGCATTTATATTATTTCATTTACATCATATCTCATTGCATACGTCCTAATTTCAATGTGCATAAGCATTTGAGAACCCTGAATCTCTCTCTTTCTAGGTGAAAAATCTTAGGAAGAGAGCCTAGCATTTTGGGTTCCTAAATCTATGTCACATTTATCAGTGTTAATGATCAGGGAAATAATTTTGTTGCACCCCATAACCAAAATCTCCAAATCTTCACCAACCCTATGCCTAAGCATTCTACCTCGTTCGTCAAGGCTAGTGAACCTTCCAAGTCTGACATGATGACTGTTGATACACACTATGAACAACCTGATACATCTCCTCATGTTCCCCAAGCTAGTCCTATTGATAAACTTGTCACTACAATAGAAATTATCCCTATACCCTTGACAGAAGTAATAGATGACCACCTTCCCTCTCCTGAGCAACCACATGATAGTCCTATACCACCATCACAACAAAACCACCATATTCAACAACCAATGCTTTTGATACATCCATCCTTAGAAACCACCCTTAATCCTCCCACCATTATTAATCTTGATGATGACAATGATTATGGGATGACTGCTAAAATAGATGAAGAAATAAATAATGATTTAAATTCTTTATTTTCATCTACAATGAACTTAAATGATACATCCTCTCCACCAAGTGATGAAATTGATACAACTCCTAGTTTGACACTTTTGATTCCTCATTTGGACAGTCAACCACCTTCGGATTGCACTAAAAATTATTGGGAGGCAGATGACTTGTTAGATGAGTTATTTTCCTATGCCTAGCTTCTTTTATACCTTTTTCTTCTTTCTTTTTATGTGTTTATTGTGTTCCCCCATATCATGTGTTTGATGTTGTCCTTCCTTGAACTTTTCGCTCTTGTTTTGTGTTTTCCTTTTGGGTATAATGCAAAGTGTTGAGATGCCCTATGTCTCTTGCATGTTGAACCAAAAATCCCATTTTTCTTTTCCTTTTTCCTTTGTCTTTTCTTGTGTTTTTCCTTTTGGGGATGATGCAAGGCATTGAGACTGAAATGTCTCCTTCATGTTGACCCAAAGGCTTTTTCACTTTTCACTTTTTTTCTTTTTCGCTTGTGTTTTTGGGTATGTGTAGGATCATGATGGGCCAAAAAGTGGCAATATGATGGGTATTTGTAGGGTATGTGGTTGATGACTTGTTTTTTACAAAAAATTGATGAAATGAAAATAATTTTTAAAGGAGATTCTTAGCTTTCCACCACTATAAATTATGTTTTATTTTGAATTTAATAACTAATTATTATTTATTTTCTATTTGAATTACGACTAAAGTCCTGATTGATAGGCTGATTAAAAATATCTACAGATTTCAAATGGTATCACATTTTCGGAATCCAAAACATGCATCACATTCTATGCTTTGCATACTATAGGATTAAAAAAAGAAAATTTGAATTTCATGAAGTTTTGACCAAGTTATGGTGGTCAGACATATGAGTTTTAATATTTTTTAAAATTTGTAATAAAAAATTCATAATTAATTATTTACTTAGAAAAAAATTACAAAAAAATATGCATTACATCCAGACATGAGTGCTCTACTTATTTCTAAGATCTTATAAAAAAATATTATCATTTTATTGTAGTTAGGATGGTCAGACAAACACCCACTTCTTATTTTTTCCCTAAAATTTAAGTACTACTGCATTGAAATTTCAAATTTTCACCAAATAGATTTTTTATTTTTTTAAAATAAATCTAGTAGTTTAGAAACTAAATTCAATTTTCTATAGATTCTATTCTTACATATTTCTGAAATAATATAGAGAACTTATTCAAATTTTTACATCAAGTTTCCTAACTCTGATTTTTCTAAATTTTTTGACTTCAGTCTTTTTTTCATGATGATCCTGCACATACCCTTTTCCTTTTGGGGATGATGCAAAGCATTGAGACTGTAATGTCTCTTCCATGTTGACTCAAAATGGAATTTGTTTTCCTTATTTTTTTCTCTCTTTGTATCATTCTTCTAGTTCTACGTGCTTTGGGGAATGATGACAGTTCTAAGCTCTTTAAATCCAAACACTGCAACAACAAACATATTGACCACAAATCCATAGATCCCTTATGTTTTTGGTGTGCTTTCTTTTCTGGGGGAAATCCCTTCTTTCCTTTTTTTTCTCCTCTATCTTGACATGACGCAGCCTACCCACGAAACATATGACTTGGCATAGAGCTTTCCAGGTTGGATCTCATGTCTTGTTTTCATTTTGCATTTTATCTTCTTCTTTACTTTCAAGTAATTGCTCATAGAATGATGTGTAGAAATTCCTTTAAAGTGGGGGGCATACATTACCATTATTTCATTTGCATTCTTAGCAAAGCCTTGTCATTTATGTGATGTGTTTGTCACTTTGTGGATGACATTGGGTGTGATGTCCTTCATAAGTGTGATCTTTCTTAGCATATTGCATTCCTCTTGGTGGTTTGATGTGACACACTACATCCCCTAAGTTCTGAATATACTATTCCTTGATTGGTCCTCTTTTGGAGACATTAGACACAATGTTCCCTAAGCAACTGACCTTGCATAAACTGAACAAGACTAATTTTAACATATTACACAAACATTTTTATACACAACATTCTTATTCAACCACCTTGCATAATACAAATTGCATGCATGTGGAGCTGTCTTATTTGTTTGGCCACCTTACATAACACAACTTGCATGCCTACTTTGATGTTCATGGCTAATTTAGTGTGAGGAAGCAAGTTTCTCTCACTAAAGTGGGGGCTAAATGTGCTGTAAAAAAATGGACCCTTGTCATTTTGATGGTCTTTTAGGTCTTGTTTCATAGTGTTGTAACTATGTTGCTTTAATTTCATGATGTATCTTGGCTTGAACATGCTTATTTTGGTGCTAAAACTCAAAGAACAACGTCTTGTGAAGGTTTTGTGAAGCATTGTAAGACATTTCCACATTCTTCTGGACTCTATTTAATGCAATTCACCTAAAAATCACCTTTTTATTCATCAACAAATCCTATTTTGAAGTGTTGCAAAGTCTTGTAACAAGATTTCATGCTTTTCTAGGCATATTTTGACTATTTACACCCTTCTCATGCTTTATTTTGTCTCTTTACACCCTCATAGCCTTATATTAAGTGTATTTTTTTGGTCCTATCCTGACAAACAACATTAAACACACCATTATTCCTGACACTTGGTTTTGGGTCCCAGGTGGGACTCATTCGCCAAGGGCGGAAAATGAGTCCCCCTTAGCCCCAAATTCAAAATATTTCAAAATTTCTTTCTGGATTTTAATCAAATTCACTTCATGTCAGCTTGTGATGAGGTATGAATAGATAGTAAGGCACAAGATTTGTATAAATATGTGATTTTAACCTCATTTTACATCTCTGCTAACACAATTCAAGTAATCTTCTCATTCAAGCAATCTTCAAGCACTCAAGCATTCTACATCATCAATTCCTTCACTTTGGAGTAGCCATTGACATCACTTCATAATTGCATATTCAAGGATTTGGTATGTTTTTAATACTTGCATGCTATTGATTTATCATTTCCTTTATATTTCATTCATTTCTATTGGGTTTGATTACCAAAGTGGGGTTTGACCAAGGCAAACCCCTATTCACTAACCTCTCAACATTTTTCCAATTTGTGCATGTGTATTTGCAACTTTGTTTTACATATTTTATAGGTTTAAAGGTGTTGAAAAGTGGAATTCAAGTCAACTAGGCTCTTCAATTCAACCCATCATCTTTTCAAGCATTTTGAGTGTTTTCTTTCCATTTTCTATAGAATTGACCCTGACAACCTAATATTCAAACATTGCTGGATCCGAAGTAGCAGTGTTGTCTCTTGATTTTCCATAAATATTGGGGAGGAATGATTCGCCACCCTTGGTGAATGAGTCCCACTTGAAATATAAAAAAAGCTTTATTTTGTCGTAAATCAACTCTCGGTTGTCAGATATCAGTTCTCGACACTTTTTCAATAGTAGGAGGATTGATTCACCACCCTTGGTGAATGATTTCCATTTTGAAAAATTGGAAATTTTCATCAGCATCCCAGAAACTCTAGAAAGCTCATACAACATATTGGTGTACTTAGATTTGACCAAGTACCTTTTGTTCTCCATATTTCTTTCCTCTTCATCTTTCATAGTTGTTTGCATATCATAATGTGTTTTCAAACATAACTTGAATTGCACTTTAACATTCATTTTAGATCATATTAATTAGTCATTTGAATTTTAGTTCATTACATCATATCTCATCGCATACATCCTAATTTGAATGTGCATAAGCATTTTAGAACCCCAAAACTCTCTCTTTCTAGCTGAAAAATCTTAGGAAGAGAGCCTAACATTTCAGGTTCTTAAAATCTATGTCACATTTATGGGTGTTAATGATCAAGGAAATAAGCTGTTGCACCCCATAAAAAAAATCTCCAAATCTTCACCAACCCTATGCCTAATCATACTACCTTTTTTGTCAAGGCTAGTGAACCTTCCAAGCCTAATGTGATGACTATTGATACACATAACGAACAAACTGATACATCTCCTCTTATTCCCCAAGCGAGTCCTATGGATAAACTTTTCACTACGATAGATGTTATTCGTATACCCTTGATAGAAGTAATATATGATCACCTTCCCTCTCTTGAGCAACCACATGATAGTACTATAACACCATCACAACAAAACCAACATATTCAACAACCAATGCTTTTGATACATCCATCCTTAGAAATAACCCTTCACCCTCCCACCATTATTAATCTTGATGATGAAAATGATGATGGGATGATTACTAAAATAGATGAAGAAATAAATAAGGATTTAAACTCTTTATGTTTGTCTACAATGAACTTAAATGATACATCCTCTCCACCAAGTGAAGAACTTGGTACAACTCCTAGTTCGACCCTTGCGATTCCTCCTTTGGATAGTCAACCGCCTTTGCATTGCATTGAAAATGATTGGGAGGAAGATGAATTGTTAGATGAGTGATTTTCCTATGCATAGCTTGTCTTTTACCTTTTTCTTCTTTATTTTTATGTGCATATCATGTTCCCATGTATTGTGTGTTTGATCCTACTTCTTCTATATGTGTCTTTATTCTTCTATTTTCTATTCCTTGAAATTTTTTCTTTTGTTTTTTGTTTTACTTTTGTGGATGACGCAAAGTGTTGAGATGCCCTATGTCTCTTCCATGTTGAATCAAAAACCCCCTTTTTCTTTTCCTTTTTCCTTTTTCTTTTCTTGTGTTTTTCCTTTTGGCGATGACGCAAGGCATTGAGACCGAAATGTCTCCTTCATGTTGACCCAAAGGAATTTTCACTTTTCACTTTTTTCTTTTTCGCTTGTGTTTTTCCTTTCGGGGATGATGCAAAGCATTGAGACTGCAACTTCTCTTTCATGTTGAGTTAAAATAGACTTTGTTTTCCTTTGTTTTCACTCTCTTTGTATCATTCTTGTAGTTCTATGTGCTTTGGGGAATGATGATAGTTCGAAGCTCTTTAAATCAAAACACTACAGCAATGAACATACTGACCCCAAATCCATAGATCGCTTATGTGTTTGGTGTACTTTTTTTTCTAGGGGGCAACTCCCTTCTTTCCTTATTTTTCTCCTCCATCTTGACATGACACAGCCTACCCTTGAAACATGACTTGGCATAGAGCTTTCCAGGTTGGCTCTCATGTCTTGTTTTCTTTTTGCATTTTCTCTTCTTCTTTACTTTCAAGTAATTGCTCATAGAATGATGTGTATCAATCCCTTTAAAGTGGGGGGCATAAATTACCATTATTTCATTTTCATTCTTAGTGAGGCCTTGTCGTTTGTGTGATGTGTTTGTTACTTTGTGGATGACATTGGGTGTGATGTCCTTCATAAGCATGATCTTTCATAGCATATTTCATTCCTCTTGGTGGTTTGATGCGAGGCACTACATCCCCTAAGTTGCAACTATACTATTAGTTGATTGGTCCTCTTTTCGAGACATTAGACACAATGTTCCCTAAGTGACTAACCTTGCATAAACTAAACAAGACTCCTTCGAACATATTACACATAACATTTTTACACACGTAACATTCTTATTCGGCCACCTTTCATAACACAACTTGCATGCCTATGGATATACATCTTATTTGTTTGGCCACCTTGCGTAATACAACTTGCATGCCTGTGGTTCCATCCTATTTTACTTATTTTATGAAACTTAAACCAACATTTTCATTTTCTTTGGCTTTGTGGCACCTTGTTAAAGTTATCGAATGGGTATAGCTTTGGCATTGTTGAGTAGGAAGCCCAACAAGCGACATGACTTTTCCCCATAGCCACTTTTACGTGTTTGTGAGTGCATACCAACTAGCATATGTTTCTTACTTATTTTTTGGATTTCTCACCCCATGAACGACTAGTTTTGTGACCCCAAAGCAAGTACACATTCTTTCTTTTTCAAATAATCAACCTAGACCTCTTTTCACAACTAGTTGGATTGATGATCAAATCTTTACTCAATTCCTCTCAACACTTGTGTGTTCCTTTGTCCTTATGTTCAGTTTGTCATAGGATCTTCATTCTAAGGGCTTGATCACACTTCTTATTTGTTGTATTCCATCTTGCTAACATAAGTGCATCTGAACCCTCTTCTCAATGTTCATGGCTACTTTAGTCTAAGGAAACAAGTTTCTCTCACTAAAGTGGGGGCTAAATGTGCTGTCATAAAAGGACCCTTATCATTTTGATGGTCTTTTAGGTCTTGTTTCATAGTGTTGGAACTATGTTGCTTTAATTTCATGATGTATCTTGGCTTGAACATGCTTATTTTGGTGCTAAAACTCAAAGAACGAGGTCTTGTGAAGGTGTTGTGAAGTGTTGTAAGACATTTCCACATTCTTATAGACTCTATTTAATGCAATTCACCTATAAATCACCATTTTATTCATCAAAAAGTCTTATTTTGAAGTGTTGTAAAGTTCTATAACAAGATCTCATGCTTTTCTAGGCATAGTTCCACTATTTATAACCTTCTCATGCTTTATTTTGTCTCTTTATGCCCTCATATGCTTATATTAAGTGTATTTTGGGTCCTATCCCGATAAAAAACATTAAACACAACATTATTCCTGACACTTGGTTTTGGGTCCCAAGTGGGACTCATTCGCCAAGGGTGGCGAATGTGTTGCCCTTGGCCCCAAATTCAAAATATTTCAAAATTTCTTTATGGATTTTACTCAAATTCACTTTATGTTGGCCTATGATGAGGTATGAATGGATAGTAAGGCACAATATTTTTATAAATATGTGATTTTAACCTCATTTTACATCTCTCCTAACACAATTATTGTAATCTCCTCATTCAAGCAATCTTCAAGCACTCGAGCACTCTACATCATCAATTGAAGCACTTTTCCAGCACTTTGGAGTAGCCATTGACATCACTTCAGATTTTCATAGTCAAGGATTTGGTAAGTTTGTAATACTTGCATGCTATTCATTTATCATTTCCTTTATATTTCATTCATTTCTATTGGGTTTGATTACCAAAGTGGTGTTTGACCAAGGTAAACCCCTATTCACTAACCCCTCAACATTTTTCCCATTTGTGCATGTGCATTTATAGGTTTGTTTTGCAGATTTAATGGGCTTAAAGGTGTTGAAAAGTGGAATTCAAGTCAACTAGGCTCTTCAAGTCAACCCATCATCTTTTCAAGCATTTTGAGTGTTTTCTATTCATTTTCTGTAGAATTGACCCCAACAACCTAATATTCAGACATTGTCAGATCTGGAGTAGCAGTGTTGTCTCTTGATTTTCCAGAAATGTTGGTGAGGATTGATTCACCATCCTTGGAAAATGAGTGCCACTTGAAATATGAAAATCTGCATTTTATCATAAATCAACTATTGGTTGTTAGAAATTAGTTCCTGACACTTTTTCAACAGTCGGAGGACTAATTTACCGTCCTTGGTGAATTAGTCGCACTGTGAAAAATTAGAAAATTTGATCAACATTCCAGACACTCTAGAAAGCTCATACAACATCCAAGTACACTCAGATTTGACCCAATACCTTATGTTCTGCATATTTCTCTCAATTTCTTCATCTTTCATAGTTGTTTGCATATCACAATGTGTTTTCAAAAATTGCTTAAATTGCACTTTAACATTCATTTCAAATCATATTAATTATTCAATTTCATTTGGATTAGTTCATTTATATCAGATCTCATTGCATACATCCTAATTTGAATGTGCATAAGAATTTTAGAACCCCAAATCTCTCTCTTTCTAGGTAAAAATCTTAGGAAGAGAGCCTAGCATTTTGGGTTATTAAAATCTATGTCACATTATTAATTTACTCTATCCATCTATTTGTTGGTGATAAGATAAAATAAATTATAATTATATATGTATCTTCTTCCATAATGTCTTCCTAAAGTATGGTCCAATTTTTTTTCTCTATTAAAACTATAATCCCTGGTAGCCCATGTAATTTGAAAAATTCCCTATAAAAAATTTCAACATGTATTATATAATTTTTATTACATGCTATGAAATATACCTTCTTGGAGAATCTTTAAACTAACATAATATATAATCATAACCCTTTTGTGTTCATAAATCTTAATAAAAATTCCATAATTATGTCCTCCCATTTTTTCAATGGAAATGTTAAAAGTTTACACATTTCAAAATTTTGATTACTTATTTTTATACTTAATAAATTATACTACCTTGAATTTATTGATCACGTCCTTATACAATAGTGGCAAAAAGTAGTTTTTAGTTTAATTTTCATTATCTTATCTATCCCAAAATATGCTATAATAACTTACTATATTTCTCCTTGATGAGATTCTCTATCATTGAGTTTCTAGGATTATATAATTAAGTACCTTTAAACAACATATAACATTTTAAATAAAATAATCAAGCCATTTACTTCTATCCATAGTTATTGGATCTTTAAATATCTACCATGATTTTATAAAATAACCTATACTACCTTCCTACAATCTCTGCAACTCAATGAATCCTATGAATTCCACTAGGTCATCTATGTTACCAAGTAATATCTCCTACTCAATGCATGTACAACCTTGTTTGACTTTGTACTCCATTTTTTAGTGCACAAGTATAAACCTATATAAATTCAACCCATCCAAAATTCATCTAGCTTAATGTACCTTGGATATTCAAGTACTACAATGCTTGATGGGATGCACACAAAAAAAATTCCTTTGGTAACATGTAATGCCTCTATTTATTCAAGGCTTGGATAATGGCATAGAATTTCTAATCATACATGTTTATTAGTTTCTTCTTGCATCATTCAATTTTTTATTGAAATAGGATGTTAGTCTACCTTCTTGGCTTAGTTTTACTCAAATTGTATTTCCACTTACATCTTACTCTACTTGGAACATTTTATTAAAATTTGGCATGGACAGTACTAGCTATTTTTTATCTTATTTATATTCAACAAGTCAAATATCCTATTAGATTCTCAGGTCTACTTGAAATATTTATTATCTCTTATCATAGAATCAATTAATGGTGAATAAATGCCACTAATTTTTTTATGAAATTCCTATGAAAATTTACCAAACCATGAAAAATATGGCCTTTCCAACATTCACTAGTGTAGGCCACCTAACAATTTCTCCAAATTTCTTTGGATCCATCTTAAAACCTTCACTTGGGATTACAAATCTAGAGTATACCAAATAAAATTTCATGAAACCACACTTCTTGACATTAATGAATAACTTCTCTTAATATTTGTAATACTAGTCTAATATGATCTATACATTCCTCTTTATTTTGACTAAAGATCAAGATATCATCAAAATCAGCAATTAAAAATTGTGCAAATATTTCTTAAATACCTCATTTATAAATCTTATAATTTTACTAAATTTATTATCCAACCAATGGTAGTTAATCAATCACTCATACAATCCCAAAACTTCATGTTAGTTGTATTCTTCCATTAATCTCTTCCATTAATTTGGAGAAGGTGATAATTTTTCTTCAAATTAATCTTAGAAAAATAAAAATTTCTACTAAAATAATCCATAAAATCTCCCATCCATGGTAATGAGAATCTACATTTTATTTTGATCTTTTTTATTACTTTGGGGTCTATACAATTCTTCACTTGCATCCCTTTTTGGTGCTAGTATTGTTAGTACCACATGTGGATTCAAACTCTTTGGGATTATACCTTTATTTAGTAAATCCTACACTTCTTTGTTTAAATTTTAATTCTCTCTTGGAATCATTCTATATGTAGAGACATATTTAGATGATAAAATATTAAATCAAATCCATATTGTGATTAATGTTTCTTACTAACAATAATCTATTTGGAATCTTATCCAACAATATATCTTTTCTATTTCATTAAAAATAATGAAATTTCTAGTTGTGTTGTTTCTCTTCCATATACACTATTGAATACCCTAAGAGTAAATGAAAACCACACATTCTCATGTTGTAGACAATCCAATAACTTCTTTCCATCAACCAAATGTATATCTAGTATTACCACAAAATTCCCCCCTCTCTCTCTTAATATAACTCAAGTATGCTTCTTACTATCCTTCATCAAAGATAAGTATTCTTTCTCCCATCAAGTATAGATTTCCTATTATATTTCCATGTTCTACCCAACAATAAATTCCATGCATCCATTACAATAATATCACATAAAGCTTCATCATGATATTTACCTATCTTGAATTTCACCAAATATTTTTCACTTACCAACACCTTATGTTCTTCCAAAAATCATGATATTTTATATGGATTGGGATGTTCTAAAAACTTAAATTTAATCTTTTCAACCATCCCATTTGACACTAGATTTTTTATGGTTCCACTATCTATTATAACTCTATAACACTTACCTTTAATCTTGCTCATATTATTAAACACATTTTCTCGTGCATTAGTTCCTCTTTCTCCACACCATCTAGTTTCAAAAATACTGATTTAATGATCCATGAGTCACCTCTTTTAGGTTCATTTGTTAGGCTTTGTGATCCATTTTATCCTCCATTAGTATATGTGGTTCTTAGATACTAGTACTCATTTGAATTGTAGAGAACTTATAATCTATATTAACTTTTTCCCCACATCAAAAAAAAGTTCCTCTAAAAATTCTTCCACCAACATTGTCATATTTAATTCTACCTATTTGATATCCATCAATGTTATTATTGTAGTATGAACTATTTTATTGTCTCTCATTGTGATAGAAATGACAACCTTCTCTATCATTGTGGTATGTTCTACTAGTTCAATTTTCATTTGTTCAACATCTTATGCATATGATCTTCTATCATCATAAACTAGTGTTTACCTTTTAGGAATCATCCTTCTCTTCCTCTTTCCTAGTTCTATTTGATCTAAAATATTTTTAATCTTTTCTTTGAATTTTAATGTAATTTTCTATGCTTTCTCAATTATCTATGATATTACCATGTTCAATTCTTCTTGAATAGTTCATCTTAACTTCCATTGATGTATATCACTAATTTTTTGTGACTAGGTTCGCTATGTTTTACATATGATCATTGTATAAATTCTTTTGTACATTCCTTCACATTTTTTTCTTTTTCCTTAATTTTGAAACATCTTTAGTAATTCTAACTAGTAACCAATAACTATAAATTAATTTTTCAAATTTGCAACCATCCTTTCTTATCTTTCTATCTTTTCCTTACCTCTTCTATTTCTTTCCAATTGTACTTATTTATTCCAAATATAAATATTTATCTTCACTTTATACTTTGTAAATATAATCCTTTTAGGATGTTTAATTTATTCATACTAAAATTATTCTTCTAGATCATATATCCAATCAATCATCTCTAAGAGATTGAAACTATTTAAATAAATAGCAACATGGGTTCTTGGTCTCTAACCAAATTTAGAAATATCTTTCAACATCTTTAATTGAATTATTTCTTATTCTTCTTCTAGATCTTCAATATTTTGTTTAGTCTCTAGTGTATTCTCTACCATGTTCCAAGTCTTGCTTAAATTTCCTCGTCATCACTTTCATCATTTCTTAGGGGTATTGATAGAGACAGGGTTGGATTGAGAAATCACAATCTCAATGCTCTGAGTCCTTGTCTTGAGAACTCCTAAGGTGTCACTTCATCCACCATTCAACCTATAGGTCCCATGCTATCTTAGGTACCCCTGGTTTATTTCCAACCCTGCTATCATCACTAATTTGCTGCTACCAATCAGTTCTTGGTGCTTTTTCACACATGCTCCATCTAGCCCTTAAACCTTATAAAGACTAATCAACTTCTAATGTCTCCAGACTTGCATTCAGGGGTGTGCATAGGTTTTCAAAGTTTTAAAATAGTCTAGGAATGGCTCCTGCCCAAGAACAAATCTCCATTCTTCTATCGCTTTCATTAAACCCTAGTTTAGGGTTTGGAAAGGCTACTAGAATTAGGTCTCCTCAAACAAAACAAATGCTTAATACTCCTCCCTGCTCAATAAACACCATAACCCCAAAGAAAGAACCCTGGCTCAATTTTGGAGCACTACAAGATTTTAGTGGTTTCAGCCCTTCTCAGGCCCTACACAAGGCTATTACTGATTTTGAGTATTTTAGGGCTTTTTAAGCCTTTTCTTGGATACAAGGAGGACTGTCTTCTTCCTTCTGCCTCTAGATGAATTGGTGATGATTCTTGCCACCTGTCAGACCTTCGAAGGTCTCCAAAAATATTTTCACATCTTGGGTTTCCTGTGGTCAAACACCCCTGCAACATTGGAAGAAATTTTTACACTGTCTTTCCTAACCAGGCATAATCTGCTCGCCTAGGAAAAGATTATAACCATGCTTCTTGAAACCTTTACTGACCCTATATCTACATTATTTACAAGGTTGGAGTTTTTTCTTGCTTCCACAATGCCCATACTTCCTAGTACGGACAGGAAACAAACTCGAAACTCCATTTTCTGGAATTTGCCAGTCAAAACAAAACTAAAACAAAAGACACAGAATTTACAAAATGAAAAACAGCGATAGAAAAGTTATCTAAAATTTCCAATACAAAGCTTTAGAAGGATTATCTTCATGCTAAAAAATTAACTAAATGCCTTGTCGAATCCATTTAACAGCAGGCACATGGCCAAGAATAGAAAATCAGTCCTTTTTACACACAAAAATCACTGTTTCTTCTCGCTCTCATGAAACTGCCACACTCAATATCCTCCAACCTCCTTCAAATGTCGAGAAATCACTTTTAAAATACTTTGGAAATGGTTAGGTTTCCTTCTCCAAGCCAAAGATTGGTCGAAAACCTCCTGTTGTAAAACACAGTGTGTTTTGCAATCTTTTACAAAAGCTTAGGAAATGACCACAAAAAGATTTCCCAATTTATTAAACATTTTCCTAATTAACCAAAAGGTCCCCAAACACAAACTAAAAGGTATTTGAGACCTTACCAAAACAACAAAAAATATTTTTAAAACAAAACTTCTAACTAAGCTTGTATTGTGGCACCTTGGCAAGTGCTCCTGCACCATTCTTCCCCTCTCAGCACAAACACTAAGAACTGGAAAGAGGGATCATTTCCAAGTCAATGAAAAGTTTCTTAAATTGATCTTTTGGTATCCATGTGGCCTCTGAGTTAGGCTTGCCCTTCCACTTGATAAGGTGGTCCATGTATGCCTTGTGTCTAGTAGCTTTCTTCACCCTGGACTCCAAGACCTTCTCTGCCTGAGGTTTCTCTTGATTTGGAAGGGGTATATTATAGATATCCTTAAAGATTTCTTGACTGTTCTGAGCTTCATCACTAACTATCCCCTTATACCTGATCAAATCAGCAACATTAAAGACTGGAGATATACTCTAATCTGATGGAAGCTCTACCTTGTATGCATTCTTCCCATACTTAGCTAACACCTTGCATGGTCCTACTCTTTTCATCTAAATTTTGGTAGACATTCCCTTCTGCAACCTTGATTTTTTAAGATGAACCATGACATAGTCACCTACTTGGAATTGCACATCTCTCCTTGACTCATCAACTTTATCTTTCAATTTTTGTGTTGCTGCTGTAATTGTCTTCTTAACCTACTCATGAATCTCCTTCATGTTCTGAGTGAAGTCTTCTACCTATCCACTCCTATTCTCCATTGTTCCAAGGTCTCTAAGTTCACAAACTCCTCTTGGGTGCATCCCATACACAACTACAAATGGAATTTTCCTTGTAGTTCTGTTCACACTATCATTATAAACATACTTAGCTTGAGAAATTACCATATCCCATGTCTGTCCATATTCCTTTGTCAAGCACCTCAATAGGTTACCTAACACTCTGTTAACCACCTTTGTTTGACCATCGGTCTGAGGATGGTAAGCTGATCAAAATGAGAGATTTGTACCCAATCTGCTCCATAATGTTTTCCAAAAATGGCTCATGAATTTCACATCTCTGTCTGATACAATGCTCACTGGAAATCCATGGATTCTTACAACTTCTCTGAAAAAGAGATGGGCAATATAACTTGCATCAAGTGTAGTCTTGCAAGGAATAAAGTGACTCATCTTGCTGAATCTGTCCACAACTACATAAATACTGTCAAAATCAGCTTTGGTCTTAGGAAGACCTACCACAAAATCCATGCTCACACACTCCCATGGTCTATTAGGAATAGGTAGGAGCTGATACAAACCAGCATTACTAGCTCCCCCTTTGGCTTTCATGCAAACAACACACTGTTCTACATACTTCCTAACATCTCTTACCAACTTAGGCCAGTAATAAAATCTTTGTACCAGCTCTAAAGTTTTATTTATTCCAAAATGACCACTAAGACTGCCATTGTGTTTCTCTTGAATTAGATTTTCCCTCATTGATCCTCTTGGGACACATAACAGATTACCCTTAAATAACAATCCATTTTGTAGAGTATACTCAACATATTGACTATAAAAATGATTTGCAAAATCAGAACATACCTTGTAGGATTTTGAGAAATCTTCATCCTCACCATAGAGGTCTTTGAAACTCTCCAACCCAATGCTTTTCAGCTGTATCTCTTGGATTGTCAACATTCTCCTGCTTAGTGCATTTGCTACTTTGTTTTGCTGTCCCTTCTTGTGCTTAATGGTAAATGTAAAGGCTTGGATGTACTCCATCCATTTCAAATGTCTATTGCTTAACTTCTCTTGGGTATTGATGTAACTGAGTGCCTGGTTATCTATGAAAACCACAAACTCTTTGGGCAATAAATAATTCCTCCACTTCCTAAGGGACTGCACTAAAGCATAAAGTTCCAGATCATAGGTGGAGTATTTTTGCTTGGCTTCATTGAGTTTTTCACTAAAGAAGGCTATAGGCCTACCTTCTTGACTAAGAACTCCTCCTACTGCTACTCCACTTGCATCACACTCAATTGTGAATAACTTATCAAAACTAGGAAACAAAAGTATAGGTTTGGTTGATACCTCTTGTTTCAGCTTTTCAAACCCTTTATCAACTTCTTGTGTCCATTTAAGCTTTGCTTTTAGACCTCCCTTAATAGTATCTAGGACTGGTGCACATATACCACTAAAATTCCTGATGAATTTTCTATAAAACTGAGCTAAACCATGAAAACTTCTTACCTCTGTTGTTGTGGTTGGTGTGGGCTAGTTTAGGATGGCTTCCACCTTGCTTGGATCCATCTTCAGGGTTCCCTGGGACACTACAAAGCCTAGATACACAAGTTCTTGTTTGAAGAACTCACACTTCTCAAGGTTGATTGCTAACTATTCTTCTTGCAGCCTTTTAAGTACCATCTCCACATGTTTCAAATGTTCTTCTATTGTCTTATTGAAAATTAGTATGTCATCCAAGTAGACTACCACAAAAATCCCTGTGAAATCCTTAAGCACCTCATTCATTAGTCTCATGAACTTGCTAGGGGAATTTGAGAGGCCAAATGGCATCACTTTCCACTCATACAAACCATCATTTGTTTTAAAAGTTGTCTTCCATTCATCACCCTCCTTAATTCTGATTTGGTGATACCCACTTTTAAGATCTAACTTGGTGTAATATTGCGCTCCTCTGAGGCAATCCATTAAATCTTCAATTCTAGGTATTGGGAATCTATACCTAATGGTGATCCTATTAATTGCTCTAGAATAAGTACAAAGTCTCCACTTACCTCCTTTCTTTGTTGCTGAAAAAACTGGGACTGCACAAGGGCTGATGCTCTTTTGAATTAGACCTTGATTAAACAATTCTTCCACTTGCCTAGCTACCTCTTGGTTCTGCTCAAGTGTAAGCTTGTATGCTGCTTTGTTAGGCAATGAGGCTCCAGGTATGAAGTCAATTTGATGACTTATTGCTCTCTTTGGTGGTAGAGTTGCAGGTGTTCCATCACTCACTATACTCTTGTACTTTTCTAGTAGCCTTTGAATTGTTTCAAGTATGACTGTCTTCTCAGACTTTTCTTCCTCTTTGGACTGCATTAAGACCACATAACCTTCATTCCCTTGGTGTATATCCTTGATGAACTCCTTGCCACTGCTCAACATAATGTTAGGTACCTTAGACTGCCCTTCATCATCCTCAGTCAATGATTGCAGCTTGAAGGTTCTTCCATCCTTCTTGAATTCTATAGTGTTCTCCTTTCCATGATATATAGCACCTCTGTCATATTGCCATGGCCTGCCAAGAAGAAGATGGCATGCATCAATCGGTAGTACATCACAAATCAGCTTGTCTTTGTAGCCTCCAATTGAGAATTCTACTGTGACCTACTCATTCACTAGAACACTCTGCCCTTTGTTCAACCATGTGACTTTGTAAGGGTTGGTATGAGGTACCTTCTACAATTTTAACTTAGTTACTACCTCCTCAAAGATGATATTGTCTGTAGAATCAGAATCTACAATGACCTTGCATACCTTTCCCAATATCTTGCACCTTACTCTAAACAAAGCTCTCCTTTGCTTGGGTTCTTCCTTGACCAGTTGTTTGATCAACACTCTATTAAACATCAGATTTTCACCTACTTATGATTCTATATGACTGATCTTAGGTGATTTGACACTCATGGTGTCCTCTTGTGCATAAGCTACTCTTTTCTCATTGCTTGAAGAAGAAGCTTTCTCTGGGCATCTATAAGCTGGATGACCTAGCTAATTAAAGTGATAACATTTCATGGTGGGAAAGTAGGAGTTACTTCTTCCTGCCCCTCTTCCTCTATTAAATCCTCCTCTTGATGATGTTTCACCTCCATGCTCGGTAAGCTTGGATTCTCCTTGGGTTCTTTGATCATTACCTCTTCCTTGGTAACCTCCACGCTGTCCTCTTTGATCTCTGCCTCTGCCTCTGCCCTTAGAGGACTGATCATGCTTTCTTTTATTCCTCTCTTCAATCTTTATAGCCAGCTGATAACATTGGTGGACTGTCTTGGGGCTGAGTAAAGCCATCTCTTCCTATATATTCCACTTCAAACCATTGAGGTACCTATCCACTTTTAGGCTCTCATCTTCTGCCACATTTGATCTCAAGCAAAGCTTCTGAAACTCTTCAGTATAGGTGTTGACATCTTGGTCTTTTTGTCTTAAACTCTGCCTCTTCTTGTGAAGTTGGATCTCATAATCATTTGGAATATATGCCTCTCACTTTAGCAACCATTCCTTTTCAGGTTGATATCGGTTGCTTGCCTTCTTTCTCCCTTTCAGTCTGAACAAAATTCCACCATGTCAAAGTTGACCCTCTTAACCTTGATTTTGCAACCTTCACCTTTTGTGCTTCAGTGACTCCATCACATTCAAAGTGATTCTCCATTCCATCTATCCAGTCCATAACCAAATCAGGCTCCATCTTTCCATGGAATAGTGCTACACCCTCAAGTCCTTTTCCACTTAGGGCTTTTAATGCCTTCACAAAAGGATCCTCCTCCATAATAGGGTTAGGTTCAGGGACTTTGTCTTCCTTTGCAACCTCTTCTTCCTTTGGCACTTTACCTTCCAACCTTGCATCCTTCAACGCTTTCTCAAGTTGTTCTATTTTTTCTTTTAAGGACTTGTTGTCCTCTTCCTGTTATTCAACCATCTTGGATGACTGTGCATTTGTCACCATGTTGGGCATTTCACTTGACTCAACTTTTGACATATAAGCTGCTTTCTCAAATCTTTAGCTGGGCTCTGATACCAATCTGATAGAGACAGGGTTGGATTGAGAAAATCACAATCTCAATGCTCTGAGTCCTTTTCTTGAGAACTCCTAAGGTGTCACTTCATCCACCATTCAACCTATAGGTCCCCTACTAGCTTAGGTACCCCTGGTTCATTGCCAACTCTGCTATCATCACTAATTTGCTGCTACCAATCAGTTCTTGGTGCTTTTTCACACATGCTTCATCTAGCCCTTAAACCTTATAAAGACTAGTCAACTTCTAATGTCTCCCAACTTGAATTCAGGGGTGTGCATAGGTTTTCAAAGTTTTAAAATAGTCTAGGAATGGCTCCTACCCAAGCACAAAACTCCATTCTTCTATCGCTTTCCTTAAACCCTAGTTTAGGGTTTGGTAAGGCTACTAGAATTAGGTCTCCTCAAACAAAACAAATGCTTAATACTCCTCCCTGGTCAATGAAAATCATAACCACAAAGAAAAAACCCTAGCTCAATTTTGGAGCACTACAAGATTTCAGTGGTTTCAGCCCTTCTCAGGTTGTACACAGGGCTATTCCTGATTTTGAGTATTTTAGGGCTTTTTAAGCCTTTTCTTGGATACAAGGAGGACTGTCTTCTTCCTTCTGCCTCCAGATGACTTGTGATGATTCCTCCCACCTATCAGACCTTTGTAAGGTCTCCAACAATCTTTTCACACCTTGGGTTTCCAGTGGTCAAACACCCCTACAACATTGGAAGAAATTTTTCCACTGTCTTTCCTAATCGGGCATAATCTGCTCGCCTAGGAATAGATTATAACCATGCTTCTTGAACCCTTTACTGACCCTATATCTACATTATTTACGAGGTTGGATTTTTTCCTTGCTTCCACAATGCCCATACTTCCTAGTACGGATAGGAAACAAACTCAAAACTCCATTTTCTAGAATTTACCAGTCAAAACAAAACTAAAACAAAAGACACAGAATTTACAAAATGAAAAACAGCGATAGAAAAGTTGTCTAAAAATGCCAATACAAAGCTTTAGAAGGATTCTCTTCATGCTAAAAAATTAACTAAATGCCTTGTCTAATCCATTTAACAGCAGGCATGCGGCCAAGAACAGAAAATCAGTCCTTTTTACACACAAAAATCACTGTTTCTTCTTGCTCTCATGAAACTTCCACGCTCAAAATCCTCGAACCTCCTTCAAAGGTCGAGAAATCACTTTTACAATACTTTGGAAATGGTTAGGTTTCCTTCTCCAAGCCAAAGATCGGTCAAAAACCTCCTGTTGTAAAACATAGTGTGTTTTGTAATCTTTTACAAAAGCTTAGGAAATGACCACAAAAAGATTTCCCTATTTATTCAGCTTTTTCCTAATGAACCAAAAGGTCCCCAAACACAAACTAAAAGGTATTTGAGACCTTACCAAAACAACAAAAATATTTTTAAAACAAAACTTCTAACTAAGCTTGTATTTTGGCACCTTGGCAAGTGCTCCTGCACCAGGTATATCCTCTACATTTTTCCACACTTATGGATTTCAAAGGGATTAGCATTGCACTCTTTATTTTAGATATTTATTTTATCCTTCTAGGAACATTAACAAAACTCTATAGTCTTTATGGAGGCATCTTGTCCTTGGATTTTATGTAAATTAGTTTAGATTAGTGAAATCCCCACAATATCCCTTGTAAACTACCTCAAACTCAACACTCTATTTACAATCTTCTTGCAAACTACTTCAATTCAATAATGTAATTACAAGAAAGAACATCTTCATGAGTTTCAAGATTCAAAGCCATACCTTAATACAAAATAATATAGTCATAAATAGAAGGTACAATGAAATATTATCCTACCATACAATAAATAAACAAACACATATATAATGGACCTTAATTGATAGTAAAATAAAGTGTTATTGATTGATAATCATGAATTGTAATTCGTATTACAATCTAGCATGTAATGGTATTCTAACATGAGGCCTTAGCCTCAAAGATACATAGGCACCTTATGTCTAAAAATTATTTAATTTTAATAGGAGATTCTCACGTAATATTAATCTCTTAAGTTTAAAAAATAGATAGTCTAGAGACAGGATGGCAGTTAGCCAACTTATAATAATTATGAGTGATGCTTATATAGTCATTCTTACCCATTAGAATGATATATGCTAGCCACAATAAGAAACTACTATTTTTTTTTAAAAGGAAACTGGAAAAGTGAACTCACAGTTTAGCTAAAAGAGACTCCGCTTATGAGATGCCAATATCTGAGAGGGAAAGAAAGAACAGACAAAATATAGTTAAACACAAGCAGCCATGGCCTTTTTGCAAATTAGTTTTTAAACCTTGTTTGCAGTCATATTGGTCAGAGCAATACATTGGCGACGACAAATGTTTAAATTGTCTCTTATGTTAAACTATATTTCCTGATCCCACATTGCAACTACTTGTTAAATATTTTAGGGAGATTCCTAGATCCCTAGTTGAGTTCATGGGAGCCGCCCTTTGACCGGCAGCGTGAGAGGCTTCGAGAAACAGAAGAGGAGCCCACGTTAAGTAGATTTTTTTTTTGAAAATGAGATAAGACCAAAACCTTAGTCATGGTGATTAAGGAAACATTAATGTTTTCCAGATATGTTTTCCATTAAATGAAAAAGTCCACTAGAAGGGACCCACGATAAGAATGAAAACTTAGGATCTTTCTTTACACACCTTTTTATTCAAACTTTTGTTTTTAGAGAGCTTCCAAAAATAGTGGAGTCAAAACGTAGATTCAAATGTTTGTTTTCAGAGAGCTTCTATAAATAGTGGGTCAAAACAATGGATATAATTTTGATGATCAATATAATTTTGATAATATATTTTAATAGTAAATAACTATTATTTTTTTGATTTCTTTTTAAAATAAAGTTTACAAAGATTAAAATTATTTGATTGATTTCTTTTTAAAATAGAATGTACCAATATCATTGTTCTTACAACCATTGTCCCATCTACAATCACTACTACAAACTTTTGTTCTTAGAGAGCTCTTATAAATAGTGGGGCCAAAAAGTAGACATATTTTTTTAACAACATTTTAATAGTAAATAAATATTATTTTCTTGACAACTTACCAATACAAGTTTACAAAGATCAAAATCACTTTTTTGTTTTTTTGTTTTTTAAATGGGATAGACCAATACAATTATTCCTAGAACCATTGCCTCAATCTATTCACAATAAATGAAGAAAAGATATTTAAAAACATATTATGGTCTTAGCGGTTTTGGATTCTTTTTCTCCAGATCAGAGTTTTGCAGTCTTTTGAATGTAAAATATTAATTTGAATTAAAATTTGTTGTTTTCCATAAGAGAGGAAAGGTTGCTACATATATAGTCATCTTTTAGGTTGTAAGACTGTGAAGTGTGGATGAAATATTGTAGTAGTTTTTGTTGTCTCAGGTGTGTCGAGCATCAAAAAATAAAGTATGGCTTGTAGTGATTCAATGAGTCTATATATTTCACCTTTATTATCAAATGCAAAATGCAACTAATAACAATCAAGTATATCAACAAATAAAGTTTTTGTTGTCTCAGTGTATCGAGCATTAGAAAATAAAGTATGGCTTGTAGTGATTCAATGAGTGTATATATTTCCCCTTTATTATCAAATGCAAAATGCAACTAATAACAATCAAGTATATCAACAAATAAGCCCTATCATTACTGAAAAATAATTGCATGATAGAACACACATATCAAAAAATAATGAAAAAATGAAAAAATATGCATCTTTCGCCTAACCTATTACCTTTAGGTAATGACATTAATTTACCTTCATTATCACTTGAGTCTAGTCTCATTCTTGAAGTTAATTTTCCAAATAAAAATTTCTACACTAGTTATCTATATTAGTTATAAAACAAATTGAAAAAAAATATGGGTATTTCAAAAGTGTGGCAAAATTAAGCATGCAACATTAAAATAACAGAAATAGGAATGGAAATAAAACTAAAATTGGTTTTCTCTAACACCAAATGAAAACCTCAAATAGAGCATTTTGGATAAGATTTGTATTGATATTGCTCGTTATGATAGCATTTACCTACTCAAATGAAATTATAAATTGTGAAAGATAAGGATTTGATCTCAATTTATAGGTTTTTGAGGATGTAGATGAGGAATTTAATGGAGTGGATAAGGATTTAATTTTTTATTATTGATCAATTAGCATAATTTAATAATTAATTAATTTTCTCAAACAATTAGTTGATTCACTTTATTATTTTTCCTTTCCAAAGATTTATCAACCATTTTAAGAAATTAGTTAATTGATTGTTAGATTTTGTTTTATTTTATCATGGTTTTATTAAATTAGTTACACATAATGATTATTTGGATTTATTTAATAATTTAGATATTTATAGATAACAAAATACTTAAATTAATTTAATTTAATAAAATATTTAAATAAATTAATTTTGACTATGGAATACTTTAATTAAAGGATGCTTTATAGGAATGTGGTAGGAAATTAGCATTCCCAAGATTGGATTGTCTATTCTAGATCTATGATGTTGGGAGGAAATGAAGGAAGGGTGATGACCATTTTGTAGGGGAAGAGACCAACTAGTCTAACTTTGAGAGCAATGTTGAGAGTTGTCACTATGTCCATGCCTTTGACCCTTGTATTGGGAATTTCCATGAGGAAGATATGGAGGGACCTATGTAATAATACATTGAGCATTGCCCCAATGATCTAAATTGGTATAAGGATGTGTAACACCCCCGCCAAGGAACCCCAAAGGACAACACTAACTATGCCAAATTAATGGAACAATTTTTTTTTAGCAACAAATAACATTGGAATGCATAACATGATAAAATAATCCTAGGTCTTCTGGTGTTCATGTGTGGATGGTCATTTCTTTGTTTCTGTTATTTCTTTCAAGTGTATCTTAATTGGACTATAATTGAAAATTTAATGTCACCTCTGCATTCTCCCCTAAGGTTTTGATGTTAGGAGAGTTGTTTCTATACCGTTTCTTTCCTTACAAGTGGTATTAGAGCCTGACCAGTTGTGTTATCCTTGTGGGTATGTTGGATTTTTTGTGTCAGTTCTGTTTAGTGGGAGTCTTGTAGAAGTTTGGTAATTTGAATTATAGGTTAATATGGCAAGCACATTGGGAAAGATTGAAATTGAGAAATTCAATGCAACAATTTTGAGTTGTGGAAACTTAAAATGGAAGATCTATTGGTTGATTGTGATCTTTGGATTGTTGTGTCTAGAATGAAGCCTATAGGCATTAAGTAAAAGGATTGGGACCTTGCAGATAGAAAATCAAAGGGGTAGATAAGGCTCTGTTTAGTAGACTCTATTCTTCTGAATGTTCATGAAGAAAAGACTGCATCTTCCTTGTGGAAAAAACTGGCAACTATTTATCAGGGCAAGTCCTTGGTGAATAAATTTTTCTTGAGAAAGGAGCTGTACACTTTGAGAATGAAAGAAGGAGGGTCTGTTGCTAATCATTTGAATGCATTCAACATGTTGATTACATAGTTAACATCTGTGGGTGTGAAGGTTGATGAAGAAGATCATTGTATGTTGTTATTATGTTCTTTGCCAGATTCTTGGGATCACCTGGTGATGGCTATTGGGAGTACGACATCCACTTTTAAAATGGAAGATGTTGTTGCTTCTTTGTTATTAGAAGAGATGAGAAGGAAATCTTCCGAGATGGCAAAGGAGGCTCTTGATGTTAGAGGCAGATCGAAAGAGAAAGGAAAGAAGAAGGACAAGAAGTCCAAATCCAAATCAGAAGGGAGATCAAAGTCTCCTGGCAAGAAGTCCAAGGTGAAGTGCTGGAATTGTGGGCAACCTGGTCATGTCTGAAAGGATTGTAAAGAGGAGAAAAAGAAGAAGAAGAAGAATTCTTCTGACAATGATTCATCTCAAAGTGATGTAGATGCCTTCATTATAGCCTTCGCTACACATGCATCAGATGATGTCTGGCTGATTGATTCTAGAGCATCTTTCCACATGACATCTCATAGAGACTAGTTCACGAAGTATGAAAAATATGATGGTGGAAAGGTGTATTTGGAAAGTTAATCATTAGAAATAGTTGGATGTGGAAGAGTTAGAATTCATTTCCCTGATGGAAGAGTGAAGGGAATCAATGATGTAATGCATATACCAGGTCTGGCTCAAAATCTACTTTCTGTTAGTAAGCTGAATGATATTGGAGTGAAAATCATGTTCTTTGGAAATGGATGTAAGATGACTAGAGGCTCAATGGTGCTAGCAAGGGTGCTCATATTGGTACCTTGTATAAGCTAGATGCACATGATGTACAATGTAATAGTGTCTCTACAAAGTCACAGAAAGCTACTCACAGAGAAAAGATGGTAAAAGTTCCTGATAGTGTAAACTCTATGGAAGTTAAACTTCCAGCAGAAAAGCCTATGCTATGGCATCATAGGCTAGGCCACATTGGAGAGAAAGGTTTAAAAAACTTGAAGAATAAAAACCTAGTTGAAGGGCTTGCTGATTGTAACCTCGAATTTGAGTTTTGTGAACATTGTATATACGGTAAACAACATCGTGTTTCATTTTACTCCAGTCCTCACAAATCTTTTGGTTTGCTTGATTATATACATTCTGATGTTTTTGGTCCAGTGAATGTTCCTTCTTTGTCTAAGTCAAGGTACTATGTATTGTTCATTGATGATTATTCAAGAAGAGCATTTGTTTATTTTTTGAAAAGTAAATCAGAAGTGTTCAGTCCGTTTAAGGAATTTAAGAACCTTATAGAAAATCAAAATGGAAGAAAAATAAAATGTTTAAGGACTAACAATAGCAGTGAGTTTTGTTCTGATGATTTTGAGAAGTACTGTAAAGATCATGGGATTAAAAGACATAAAAATACACCTTACACTCCACAGCAAAATGGAGTTGCAGAAAGGTTCAACAAGACAGTGATGAAAAGAGTACGAAGTATACTGAGCAGTGCTAGCTTGGAGGAGAAGTTCTGGGTTGAGGCAGCTGCTACAACATGGTACTTGATAAACTATTCTCCTAATTCTGCTCTTGTTGAGAAAACACCTTTGGAAGCATGGTTTGGTAAGAAGCCCTCTCTGAGAAACATTCATGTTTTTGGTTGTGAGGCATATGCATATGTGCCGAATGAGAAAATATCTAAATTGGAGAACAAGGATGTTAAATGTATTTTTATTGGCTATAGTGCTGGCATAAAAGGATACAAGCTTTGGAATCCTAATACAAAGAAGGTTCTATACAAAAAAAGTGTTATCTTTCATGAGCTGAAGCCTTCTACCTTGGATCTGCAGTTAGAGACAAAATCAGAAAACAAAAAGGATGTAGTTGAAATGCCTCCAACACCAGATAAACAGGAACTAAAAATTCAAAATGTACCTAAAATTGAGGAGAGCTTAAGTAGTTATGAGAGTTCTGAAGAAGAAGAACAACCTCAGCCTCAGCAAGTGAGGAGGTCAACTCGTGAAAAAAAGCAACCTAATAGTAGTGTATGACTTAGAGGTCGAACAGATGGATGTGAAGACAACATTTCTTCATGGTGATCTTGAGGAAGAGATTTATATGTCCCAGCCTGAGTACTTTATGGAGAAAGGTAAAGAAAGATTGGTTTGCAAGTTAAAAAAATCTCTGTATGGATTAAAGCACTCTCCTAGAATGTGGTACCAGAAGTTTGACACTTTTTTTTTCATTGGGATTTGTAAGATTAAAATCTGATCATTGTGTGTATTACAAAGTTGAAAGTGATTGAGTTCTTATTATTTCTCTCTATGTTGATGATATGTTGTTCATAGGCAATAGTAAGTTAATGATTTTTGATCTTAAGTCTCAGTTGTCTGTAAAGTTTGAAATGAAAGATCTTGGTGTAGCAAGGTATATTCTAGGAATGGAAATAACCAAGGACAGGAAGAGTAGAAAAATTTGGCTCAGCCAGAGTAAGTATGTTAAGACTTTTCTAGAGAGATTTTGTATGAATGATTGCAAGCAGCTAGTTGTTCCAGTTTTGTAGGGAATGAAGTTATCTGTTGAAGACTGTCCAAAATCTCCTATTGAGATGGAGGACATGACCAGTGTGCCTTATGCTAGTGCGGTTTTTAGTCTAATGTATGCAATGGTCTGTACAAGGCCAAACATTGCCCAAGCAGTGGGAGTACTTAGTCAGTTTATGGCTAATCCTAGAATATCACATTGGGATGTTGTGAAAGGAGTATTCAAATATTTGAAGGGAACTTTAGAATATGCTTTGTGTTACTATGGAAACTTGGTTGAATCATAGAGGACTCTCAGTATTCGAGGCTATGTGGATTCTGATTGGGCGTGGGACATTGATAGCAGAAGATCCACCAGTGGATATATTTTCATGTTGAATGGTGGTGTAGTGAGTTGGATGAGTAAGTGGTAGGCTGTAGTCACTTTGTCTACTATAGAGGCAAAATACATGGCAGCAACACACACCTATAAAGAAGCAATTTGGCTAAAATGTTTGTGTTCTAACATTGGCTTTGATGTAGGACAAATAACAATTTAATGTGACAGTCAGAGTGCTATTTGTTTGGCAAAGAATCCTACTTTCCATGCCAAGATGAAACATATAGATGTGCAGTATCATTTTGTATGAGATATGGCGGAGGATGGAAATTTCTCTTTAGAAGAAGTGGATACTCTGGAGAATGTTGCAGATTCATTGATGAAGCTAGTGAGTATAGACAAGTTTAGGTGGTTTGCCAGTTCGATGGGTCTTAGTGCCCATGAATTTCAATAGCTTTATTGTGCTCTGGAGGTGCCTGTGTGATCTTCATCAAGTGGGAGATTGTTGGAATTGTGTGCCTCAATCTCATAGGTTGAAACCTCTTAAAGAGCCAAGTCAGTGTGACATCCTTATTGTCTAGCCGACTGGCAGTTGTGCAACTTTGTGGAATGTTCAGATCGCTGAGACCTTGTTGCTGTCTTACTGACTTGAGCTATCGCTATGACATTTTGTGTCATTGTGATCTCTCTCTGCTTGGTAAGAACTCTCGCCAACTATGGTTCATAGTGGTTGTTAGGGAGACTTGTGGTGACAATAGTTATTGGGGAAAGATTTGAACGTTTGGTATAACTCATCCTGACAAGAGATGTCTTGCCGATAGTGTTACACTTGGAGTCATCAGAGTAACATGAAGGCTTCAGTAAGATCTCTTAGCGTTGAAGTTTTGTCTCACCGATGGTATAGGTTTTTGTCAGCATGACTTGAGGGCTCGTTCTGTCTCTCATCGAATAGCGATAGTCTTGCCGATAGGAATGCTGATGTCTATGTGACTTTTGAACATCGGTATGACCTCTCACCGAATAGCGATAGTCTTGTCGAATAGCACTACATGTGGTGGTCATTGGTATGATGTCTTAGTGATATGGTTTGTCTCACCGACTACTTTTGAACTCGGTGTAACCTCTTGCTGAAGGTGATAAATCTAGGTGATATCAACGGTTGAGTTTTGTAGCACCGAGAAGACACAACTAGTGTCTCACCGACATGAGAAGACTATTTGAATGCCTTGAGCAATTGAAAAACTATCCTATGTGGTGTGACTTCGACCAATCAGGGAGAAAAATGGGAACCGTTGGAAGTTAGATTGTTGTGGCCATTCTTGTGAGGAAGTTTAACAGACCAGGGATGACATGGATTTACTCTGAGATCGATGATGATGTTTGGTTGGACGATCAGTGGGATGAACAGTTCGATGAACAGTTGAGTAATCAATGTGAATTCAATTATGAGAGCATTGTAACTTGAATGTTTTGTACAAGGTTGATCATTGTGTATGCTGCTGTAATTTGACATCAGAGAGTGAAGCCCGTACTTTGTATGTAATTTTGTTTACTGTAATACAAAGGGGTTTTTCTTGGTGTGGTGGGTTTTTCTCCCATAAGGGTTTTCTCACGTAAATCTAGTGTTCATATTTGTATGGTCATTTCTTTGTTTCTGTTATTTCTTTCAAGTGTATCTTCATTGGACTGTAATTGCAAATTTAAAGTCACCTCTGCATTCTTCCCTGAGGTTTTGACATTAGGAGAGTTGTTTCCGCACCGTTTCTTTCCTTATAAAAAACCCTAAGGGCCATACACACATTGTCTACCCCCTCCTAGGCCTTTGGAAACCAAACTTAAACAACTTAACACAAATGAAACCCACTTTTAATAATCACTAAATTCCTCTAATCAAACACATTATATAATACAAACCAACAATCATAGCATTATAACCTTCAAACTATTATAATAAATAAGGCATCATTCATACAAACAATTTTATTTAAAAATAACTAAATTAGTAACCATCATTCTTTATTGGACTAGTTACTATGAAAACCCTAATTTTAGATTGCAACTTTAAATACAATATTAGAATAACATAATGCTAAATAATTGATTTCCACGATGATTCTATTAATCAACCATTAAATTATTATAAAGGAAAGTGGAATTTATTTACTTACTGGATGATAGAGAGTAATCTAGACCCTATAACATTTGATCTGAATTATCTAACTAATCTACAAATCATTCAATTGTTTATAAATTTGGATAAATCAATTCTCTTTAATTATATATTCAATTCCTTTATCTATGACCAATTGAAAGCTCATTTTAATAATAAATGTCTAATTGAAAACATCTTTTATTAAATAACATCTATTTTTTTATTAACTATAATATATATATATATATACACAAAATGAAGACATAGTAACGTCGTCAATGTTTATTAGGGAAATGAATCATAGTAACATTATGAAATATTTATTATCGAAATGAAATCATTATCAATTCTAATTCGCATATCGAACTAAATGCTACAAGGCATTGACAGACTAAACTACAGATGAGGGCACACAAAAGGAAGAAACGGACCAAGAACAGTTATAGATGATGAGAAAATTGATGTAGAGCGGCATCATAGGAGCTTGCCGGGGTAAATAATACAAAAATGTAGGATATGAAGAGAAAGGTGATGCCAACTGAAACAATCTAAAGAATAGGCTTTCTCTAAGTGATGTGCACCAGTTTGACAAGCGAAGGTACATGGAAATGTGAAGGCATAGAAAAGGCATTTGTACTGTTTGATAGGAGCGCCTCAAGGAGATCCCATTTCAGGATGCGCGCAAATTAAATTAGATGAAAAGAGTATAAAATTTCAAGAAACATAGATGATAGGTGCAATGGACGCCACACCATGGAACACAATGATTGCAATATAATTTGCATGAGTTGGCCTTGTTGAAAAGGCTTAGAGACTTTCATAGAAGTACTAGACTATGAAAGAATAATTCAGTGGCCTGCTATGAATGCTATAAGCATGAAACTATTTGATAGAATGCCACAAAGGACCGAAACCTCATAGACATCAATAACCAAATGATCTTGAAACAAGAATGAGCAACTAAGATAGAAAATAAAACCTTTCCTATACCCAAATGAGTCAAACCTCATACCTGAGTCAATAATACAAGCTTTGGAATGAGGTAAGATTAAACAATGAAACATAGACATATATGCTAGAAGACATGCAACTAACCTATGAATCAAGCCGAGAATGCTAAATAAAAGAACTCATAAACTAATATTTTGGAGTTAACAAATTACATATGTAGCATGGTTAAGAAAGCCACATCATTTGATAGCACAGTAAATGGATTCTGGATCTTCTAGAATTAAAGAGGGACTTGATAGGTAGAGGAGGATAACTTGAAATGATCCAGCTGAGAGAGAGAGACAAGACATAAATGAGGATGAGCAATTTATGGATTAGAGGCAAATATAAGTCATAGGATTAATTTTTTTATTTTGAATTCGAGACAGAAAAAGACCCTGGTTTACTAACCACATTCGAGTTCTACACTTACAAGCTTCTTCAAGATAGAAGGAATAATGCTAGACTCATCTTGGCCTTCACATACATGTCGATGGTTTGAAATGACATTGTAAGGTATACTAGTGTAGGAGCACCCTCATGTTCAAAATGCTTAAAATGTTCAAATTTGGTTTTTTGTCTTGTTTTGTATTTTTTGATGTAAATAAAGTCATTTTGGACCATTAATGATCATTTGGAGTCATAATGCAAATGATGTCAAAAATTTATCATTGTGAAAGTTGTCAAAAATGCATTAATGTTACAACTTTGATTAAGAAGTTAGTTGTGGGTAGTTGGTAGTTGAAAATTGTTGAAAAATTCTTTGAGCAAATTTTTTGTGAATTTTCTCTGTAACAGTCATGTTTTTTCATGTGGTACAATCTGTATAGACTTTGTATGACCTGAACGTGGTATAGTTGGAAATATAATTAAGTTAGCTTTCATTTTGATTTTGTTTGGTTAAATTTCATTAATTTTAGAGAAATTTATAGAATTTTTTATAACAACAGGTCTAAATTTTCCCTACGGTTTTCAATGAACAAGAAAATTCTATATATTTTCTTCCCTCTATCAAAAATCTCTAAAAATTGGTGAAAAGTTATGTTTTGAGGGTATCTAAAAACCCTTTAGAGGATATTTCATAGTTTTTCATTTTCATGAAATTACTAATGAAAGTTTTCTTGCATTTGAGTGTAGACAATCTAAAAAAAAATCTTAGAAGTAGGACAGTCAAATTTCGAGACCCTCTGTACAAAGCAACCCTACCTTATTTTTTGATATGTGTAAGAATGAAAAAATTCATATCCAAAATGGGTCTCCTTTTCTATAGATTAGGTCTGAGTCAAATCATATATCCAATTTTTCTTTTTGAAAGGTTACAAGCAATAATGAGGGTTGTGAAGGAAAACCCACTTTTTGATGAACAAAGATACTTTTTTTAGGTTGGTTTGAGTTTTATTATTCATGCTATGCATAAAATTGGTATGAGAGCTCAAAGATATGGGAAAGAACTTTTTTGGGAGTTCATGTTTTTTCTTTTTACAAGTTGGAGGAAGAACCTGGATACCAAAAGACTAAGTAGTGAAGAAAGGAAGAAACCTAGGTGAAGTATTACAAAGATAAGAAGAAGAAAGATGAAAGAAACTTGCTTGAGAAAAGAGAATGAAAATGTTGAGGAAAATAATCAATGAAGACTTGCAGGGTAAGGAGGTACCAAACAAGAAACAAGGGAAAGGAAAAGAGAGAAGTTATATGAAGAAGAAAAATATGGAAGAAAAAAAAAATGTTGAGCAAGAGATCATAGAGTTGAGACAAGCCTTGGAACAAATGAAAAAAATTCATAAAGAAATTGAAGAAAGAATGTAACTTTAGATGTAACAGCTTCTTGAGAGAGAAAACCAAGAAATTGGTTGGCATTTACTAATAAGAAAGAGGATAAAGTGACCTATCAAGAAGATCATTTAAAGGAGAAGAAAAAAAGAGAGGACAATATCAAGAATGGATGAGTTGCAAGATATGTTGAAAGGAACGGTGCTAGAAGTATCTAAAGAGACAAAAAAATCTTGTGTTTTTTAAACTAAGTCTTCGTGTGAGTATGTGTTTACAGGTGCAGTAGATAAAAATGAAGATGAAAAATAGTTCAAAGAAGGAGAAGTGCATACAGTGTATGAAGGTTGTTATACAAATGTAGCACACATGGAGGATCTCTTGGGTGTTGAAGTGAAGTTTTTGGTGCAAGGAGACAAAGAAGAGACCTCAAGGTCTCAATATTTTATTTCTAATCTTTGATTGGAATATGTATATGGAGGTTTGTTAGACAAGGAGATACAACTCATTGAGACATAGGCTCTTGAAAGAGATTAAGTTTAGAGGAGTATGTCAAAAGAGGAATACCTTGCAAATAAGAAAGAAGAGAAGGAGTTGAGAAGACAACCTAGAGCAACCAAGTGGAAGACACAAATACAAAGAAAAAAATAAATCAAGGCAATAGTGTAGAAGAATTGGAAGACCAGGAAGAAAAAGAAGCCTTGCACTTAAGTGGACTTGAGTTTTTCTTTCCCTTAAGAGTATGGTGTAGGAGCACCCTCATTCTCAAAATGCTCAAATTTGAGTTTTTTATTTTTTATTTTTTGTGTTTTTTATGTAAATAAGGTCATTTTGGACCAATAATGATCATTTGGAGTCATTCTAGACCATTTTAGAATGTTTTGGAGTCATAATGCAAATGATGTCAAAAAATTGTCAAAATTGTAAAAAATTGTTATTGTAAAAGTTATCAAAAGTGCATTAAGGTTACAAATTTGATTAAGAAGTTAGTTGTGGGTGGTTGGTAGTTGGAAAATTCTTGGGAAAACATAAATACATATTGTAAATATGAATCCCAAGGTTGGGAGGGTTGGAAAAGATGGGAATGAAAATTAGAATCAGTTTGGAGCAAATTTTTTTTGCATTTTTCCTATAACAGTCATGTTCTTTCATATGGTATAGATCTGTATAGACTTTGTATGAAATGCACATGGTATGGTTGGAAAGATAATTGAGCTAGCTTTCATTCAATTTTTGTTTGGGTTATGAGCAGGATCATGATGGGCCAAAAATTGGCGATATGATGGGTATGTATAGTGTGTGGTTGAGGACTTTTTTTTACCCAAAATTAATGTAACAAAAAGGGTTTTTAAAGGATATTTTAGCTTTCCACCAATATAAATTATGCTTTACTTTGAATTTAATAAGTAATTATTATTCATTTTCTTTTTGAATTATGACTAAAGTCCTGATTAATAGGCTAATTGAAAAACATCTATATCTTTCAAACGGTATCATATTTTTTGAATCTGAAATATGCATCACATTCTATGCTTCACATACTATAGAATTAAAAATATATATATATGAAGTTCTGAAAGTTAAGGTGGTTAGACATAATTTTTTATATTTTTTAAAAGTTGTAATAAAAAATTCATAATTAATTATTTACCTAAAAAATTACAAAAAAAATATGCATCACATCGGACATGAGTCCTCTACTTATATCTAAAATCCTAAAAAAATATTATCATTTTATTGTGGTTAGGGTGGTCAAATAGACACATGCTTCTTATTTTTCCCTGAAATTTAAGTACTACTACATTGAAATTTCAAATTTTCATCAAATAGATTTTTTTTTCTTAAATAAACCTAGCAGTTTAGAAACTACATTCAATTTGTTATAGATTCTATTATTACATATTTTTGAAATAATATAGATAACTTATTCAAATTTTTATGTGAAGTTTCTTAACTCTGATTTTTCTGAATTTTTCACCACTTAAGGGCTTTTTTTCCCATGATGATCCTGCACATACCCTTTGGTTAAATTTCATTAATTTTAGAGAAAGTTATAGCATTTTTTGTAGCAACAGGTCTGAATCTTCCCTAGGGTTTCCAATGAACAAGAAAATTTCATATATTTTCTTCCCTTCATAAAAAATCTCTAAAAATTGGTGAAAAGTTATGTTTTGAGGGTATCTAAAAACCCTTTAAAGGATATTTCATAGTTTCCATTTTGATGAATTTATTAATGAAATTTTTCTTGCATTTGGGTGTAGATAGTAAAAACCAAAAAAAACCATCTTAGAAGTAGAATAGTCAAATTTTGAGCCCCTCCATATAAAAAAACCCTACCTTATTTTTGGATATGTGTAAGAATGGAAAAATGAGTATCCTAAATGAGTCTCATTTTCTATAGATCAAGTCCGAGTCAAAAGATATGTCCAATTTTCCTTTTTGAAAGGTTACAAGCAAGAATGAGAGTTTGTGAAGGAAAACCCACTTTTTGATGAACAAAGACACTTATTTAAGGTTGGTTTGAGTTTGATTACTCCTACTCTACATCATATAGAGAATACAGGAGTGAAACTAGAGAAAGCCAAATTAATAGATAGGAAGATACACTAAGTCAATTACTAAGTATAAGAAGGAAACATGAAATGTGCCCATCAACGACCATTAAATCAAAAAGTATATTTGAACAGTTCAACTTTGCTTCAAAGAATGTGTATTTAAATCATTTACAAAGATGTTAAATAAACAAAGAATCGCATAACATAAAGACATCATTTTGCTACGAAGGTATAGAGTAGGGTATACCTATGAATGCTCTTCCTCAATCCCTATTTCTTGTTCAACATCCCTCTTGAGTCGAGATCCCTTCTACCAATCCCCCAAAACACCCAAAAACATTGAATGGAAAATCTCCCCCAAAATCCCAACATTTATAGGGAGAACAAAAATGTGGTTGTACAGGAAATTCCTACCAACTCTAGAATAGATTAAAGTTAGTCTTTATTTAAAAGATCATAATTTAGGTAGATCCAATTTCTCACAAATGGTAAAACCATTTACTTAAATTTATTACACATTATAATTAATTATATACTCCAACCTTATAACCTTGTTTTATATTTATCATATTAATATTTGTTTATAGACATTGCATTATAATTTTATTTTATTATTAACTATTATTTATTAATTATAACATCATACTATAAATTTATTTCATTATACACTATGGTTATATATTTACTATTATTTATATATTTATTTATCAAAGGTATTCCATTTACTTATCAATTTATTTTAATGCATAAGATAACTAAGGCATATTATCGAAAAATTCAAACCAAATAAAGCAATGCCAAAACAATTACCTGACCACTAACTAGGGTCAAAAAGAAAAACTTCAAGCAACACTAATTGACCACTGACAAGATTGACAAGGTATCAACTAGATACTCATCCTCTTCAAGCATGATGGTTAGGATAGAGGACCAAGTTCTATCTCTGATCAACTGATCCATTGTGTTTCAAGTCATGTTTGGACTTGAAATTCAAGTGGAGATGTAGCCTAGTACCTATTCACTCTAGCATGTACAAGTTAGAGCACATTTTCATAATAGTCGATGTACTAGGAAAGAAACTCTAGCAATTGTATCTCATTCATGTATGTCCTCCATAGGTCTAATGGTACAATGTCGCCCTTTCCCTCTAAACTAACAACATACTATTGCATCACCTAACTATCCAAATAAATCTATCCATAGTGATAATAACATGACAATATACATCATACTCACTAAAGCACTAATAAGAGCTCATGTCCCATACACAACCACAACACTTGAACACAAGTCAATACCTCTTCATGATGATAAATATAATCATAATATCATATCATCAGGATAACAATATGTTAGAATCATGTGAAAATCCTAAAGATAACCAAAGCACTTCCATAGCACAAATATACCCATAGCTTGCATCCTTCTTCAGGTTCCTTAGTCAGACTACCTGCATATCCAAAGTGAGAATGGAGGGGAATTACATCCTCCCCCCTAAAACTTGACTTACTCTTGGAAGTCACATACTAGGGTAGAAACATAACACATTAGTACTGTAAATTTCTATTACCAACATCAAAGCCAATTCATTACATCAAAATAATATACACTAGTTTTTCCTATGAAAATAATTCATCTCACAAGGATATATACTTATACAATTTATTTCACATGACCTATCCATTTAGTTTTCAATGTCACAATAATAACACAATAAATACTTTCATTTTAAAAATGATTCCATAGTACATAAACCACTCAAAATCCTTACATATTAGCATTAACACCCATCAACTTCTTTTGAGACAAGGAAAACATTGCACCCTTTTAATCCTAACTAGTAGAATTTCTCATAACATAAACATATAAAAGTATTCAATTTCAAATGCTTCACCATTTCTTTTTCTTTATTCTCAAATTACAATTCCTCCAATACATTAGAATACTACACTTCCATAAAACACAACATAATTATACACTCAAAGCACACATTTTTTATTAAATATCCATCATTTACAAACAAGACATTCGACTTTATTCATTTTACAAAACTAAATCTCATAACATATTTTACATAAGAACATGATTTTACACCTTTTTAGAAGCATGAAAGCATAGTTTATCCTTTCATAAGTACTATATTCATGATTTAACATACATTCTTCACGTACACACAAATTCACACCACCGAGAATTCACATCACAAGGCAACACAAGGGTCTATCTCGACATCGGGAAGAATCATACTAATCCATGATACATAATCCATGAGCCAAAAGCCAATATCCATCTCACATAATCCATACCTCACACTCAGTGGCTTGATGGTGTTAAGCCACACACATATGGTGAGACCATCCAAATAAGACCATAATGAAATATCTCTTGTTGTATAAGGTGGTTAGCCTCCAAGAAATAGTCATCACACATAGGTGGGTAGTGGGTCCTAGTTGTGTAATAGCCTCACATAGCCCCATCCTCAAGGTTTCCTATGTTTGTTTCCTCATATACACTCACCAAGTCTACCTCATACATCCTTGAAGAGGAATCACAATACAACACATGGCTAACATAAAAAACAATAAGGATAAACTAGTTTAGCCACTAAAATCATAAATAAATACCAAATAAAGATTCAATTTCCACAATAAAGTAAGAAATGTGCACAATTTCAACACTAAATGAAATATAACCATGGGGGATATGTGTAAATAAGATCATAAGGTGTGGCTAAACCATCACGATCAAAGATAACCAAAATTTTGGCCTTCACAATCAATAGAAAATCATTAATACCATAAAGAAAATACATAATCTTTTGAAATTGCACTATACAACACTACGTGACTAGATACTAACCATCAAACAAGGAAGGAAGGAACAAAATAGAGCTATAGCAGTAGCTCTCATGTGGTGCAGAGTGAGCAGACCATCCACATGGCTTAGAGTGTACTCCTCGGCTACACCCTGCATCACGTCATCAGATGACATGGAATAGCCAAGTGGCCCACACACTCCTTGGTTTTCTAGATAGGATGTGCACCTTGGTCCCCATCCTGCATCACATCTTAATGTGATATGGTCATATGTGAGCCGAAGAATGAATGTACTATTTGTATGCCGCATGGCAATGTTTTTGTGGCTTCACAGAAGTAGGCACACAAAACACACCCCACATAGTGATACTTCATGGAGAAGGCACATGTAGGTATTTTCCATAACCAGAGGTATACATGGCTAGGACATACTCATATGCTAACTAACCCAAGCACTGTCAAAACCAAACATGAGTATACCTCTACAATTTAATGAGGCCCCATTACTCTTATCACACAAGTAGACTATCATAAAACAATCTCATAGTACAATTTCACACATTTATGCATGTGGCATCGTGTCCTCAAGCCAAGCTCACTACTATCAACAACATGACATCATCACCATCACTATCTTGGAACATCGGTGGGGTGTGGAATCATGCCTATTGCATCATGTCAGAACATGTGCATATACAAAATCCATCTTAGCATGGGTAACAAACCTCCCTACACATGCTAGTCCTCAAAATATACATATACATTGGGCACATGGTCTCACTTGGGTTTTCCATGTAGGTACCTCTCACCCTAGACCCTGACCCCCAATTGGTGGCACATTTCATCACATAGTTCTAGTTGGGTTGTCCATTAAGGTCCCTCTCACCCTAGACCTCGACCACCAACTAACAACTCATGTGGCATGTCATACCTTTTGTGAAGATAAGGTAGATGATTATCGAAGAAATACCATCAATATGCTCAAGAACTATGGAGATGAGGCTAGCACATATGGATCAAGTACCCTGATCCATCATAAGGGGAAGTAGTGAGTACTTTCCTTGATATTGATTGAGCTAAGACTACTCTACGCTACAATATGCATACACTACACACCCCGCCCAAGGAAAATTGTGGAGCTACTACTACCCCTTCATGAATTGAGGGACTAGAGAACCAAAAGAAAATAATCTATGAAACTATATTTTGATTACTCTTATATATAAATTTCAACCACACATGGGCTGGCCCTCAATCAAGTAACAAACATACAAGCACACATAACGGTATGGTTAATCCCACAAAAAAAAAATACAACCTATTCCCAATGGATGGGTACACAATATCACCATCCAATGGGAACACAAAGCAAGTATGAGGTATTCACAAAACTCAACCAATGCATAGTTATTAGTTTCTCACATTTACATTGGGGTACAATTACATACACAATTCCATAAGTACATTTATTTCCATAACCAATGTGATTCATATCATTACATATTATCCATAACCCTTTATCAGTTTTTCTTTCACTCCACTCTTTTCCATATATCTCATAATGATAAATGTCAATGTCATGATCATCATGATCACTTAACAACTCCACTTAACAAATTCACATTCACTATTATTCATTTGGTATAACATTATATCCTCACAACATATGCTTATGCAATTAACTTTTCTTCCATACAATAAGAATTTTACATAAGCACCATGAATTTCTAAATGAATCCAAGAATTATTAATATTGTCACATCAACATTCATTCATCCAGATTTCAAAAAATTAAACAGAAGTTCCATATCCACAAAATAATGATAATGATCCTCTCCTTAACTCTTAATACTTCATGTAGGTCTTTCCTCAACACAAACAACTCTTACTTCATCACAATTTACTCAAATTTTCATAGAACAAAAGGATTCACATATTGTTCCCAAAATACAACCCCACATTCTCTCAAACTTTTACCCCAAGCCAGTACATTTAATTCTAAACCTTTACATAGTGATTATGCCTACTTAAACATCACTATCCCAAATCTAAGCTTAATTACTTCACATGTTACACCCTCATAACAATTCAACATGCAAGGCATCCAATGCATAAATCTTTTCTATTTATATAATGGTAAGAAGAGAGATACATTACATCATAGGTTTCAGCTACACATAGCAAACAAGATGTTCAAATACCAATATAGTAATCATAATTTCTCAAAATAAAAATCTGTTTCTATGCACTATCATCTTATTTATTGCACAAAAATAGGCCTTTTTAATAAAACATATCACATCATGTAATGCAAAACTTAATCACATAAATTTACTTCCAAATGCATAGGGAAGGTTATTGTAACTAGACATGGGCGACAACATTAACCAGAGATCCTAGTGCTGCAAGCTTGGCTCTGATACTAGGTGTAACACCCCTGCCAAGGAACACCAGAGGAAAAAACCAACTATGTAAAATTAATGGAACATATTTTTTTTATCAAAAAATAACATTAGAAATCATAACATAACATGATAAACTAATTCTAGGTCCTCTAAGGTTCCTTGACTGCGCTAGTACTCACAAACTAACTTTCAAGATTACTAGAAACATTTCATCAACTACTAAGATAACATGATGGATCTAACATGTAAGGTTCATTTTAAAGCACCACCTCAAATGATTCTATATTACTTACGTCCATAATGTAACAAATAATAATCAACCATTAAAGATCATTTTACTAACTACTATCATATGAAAGATGCATTCTTTGTAATACTTTTCACAAGAAGATATTGATAATTGTTACATGATCACCATATTTACAGCATTGCTTCCTCAAGTACATGCAAGAAGATTACATCAGATTACATTAAGAGATAGAAAAAAACTATACAATCCAATACACAAATACATGATAGGATGCCTTCACAACTGAAACAGGAACTCGAGTCCATAGTGCAATACTCAATCACCATGCTCACAAATATTCAGTAAGAATAGCCAATGGAGGGAAAGAACCAACCTACTGACCATGTGGAACCCTAAGGCCCACCCCTCGTGCTAAGAGATAGCACAAGGTCCCACATCCAATAGGTAATCAAGAGAGAAACAAGCTAACACAATCAAGGGCTATACAAGACTCCAAAACAACACTGCTAACAACACCAACATCACTACAACACTTCATTTCCAGAGGCACTCACAACAAAATGAGGAAATACAAAATTCTAGGGAATGCTAGATTGCAATAGGGAGGAGTGTCATCACATAGCTTGATATGGGTTGTCCTAGTAGATCTTCCTAGGCCCCAACCCCCTTCTTGGGTTATCTTGGGAGCCTCTTCCAATCCCCAGCCCCTATCCAAACTCATATAGAACCAACAAACCTCTCAATAGAATATCATTACAAAATCTCATGAATCCACACATAGATAGGAGGTAAATCACCCTGAGGATTTATATTTTGCACAATACACATGACCCACAACATAGCTAAACCCCTTTCAAGGTTAAAAAACCCTAAGGTCCATACACATTATATACCACCTCCTAGGCCTCTGGAAACCAAACTTAAACAACTAAACAAAAATGACACCCACTTTTAGCAATCACCAAATTGCACTAATCAAACACATTGTTCAATACAAACCAACAATCATAGCATTATAACCTTGAAAATGTTCCCTTAAATAAGACATCTTTCATAAAACCAATTTTATTTAAAAATAACTAAATTAATAATAAGGCATCTTTTATGGACATCCATCTTCATCTCAAAAACCATAGGAGAAGAAAAGAAAAACATAGCCTCTACAACTTTTAAATCTCAAGGAACCTTGGAACAAGAACATCTTGGACAAGATATAAGTCAATGGGTATACCATAAGGAATTCGAAAGTTCTTTCAGTCTCTTGGAATATTTTCAAGAATCCTATCCTATAGCTCATCAAATGACATAAATTTAACTATCAAGGAAGAGGATTGGTGGAAAATGATAAAGGTATCCTCCAACTTGTTGAGTTACCAACTCAACCAAAATATCAAGGAATCAGTTATAATTTGAAATAAAAGATACTCATATCTTTGCCTAGTTTGTTGACTAATGTCAATGCAGAATCCATTATCATTGAGAACATCCCTCAAGAGGTTATCAAAATTTATTACAATTATTTTAATGTCTCCTCCCATTTTCCACCTCCATCTTCACCATTAATCTCTCCCTTCTTCATCCCAAAATAATTGTTTGGGACCAACAAGGATCCACACCTATTGACGTTTGTTTCCTAATGATGAAGCACATATCCATTTTATGGGTTGAGAGGAGGTATATCAATTTGGCTTTGTCTTTGAGGTTGACCAATGTGCTTATTTTTGGAAAGATGAACTCCTCAACCAAAAAATTATGAAACAAGGAAATAATCAAAGACCCGTCTTTTAGTGAAAACCTCCCTGAGGAACTTTTAGACCAACTAGAAGTAAAAACAAATGGTGAAAACTTTTTTAGGACATTAGACAATGGGGACATTCATCATCCCCTTCTGGGTACTCACGTATAAAAAAAATCCTCCATATTTATTGAGGAAACTAAACAAATAAATTTGGTCACTCAAATGGAACTAAAGCTCACATATGTAGCCAAATATTTATTAGATGATGAATATTAATTGTTCTCCAAAATTCTTTAGCAAGGGATAATCAATTTTGCATGGTCCTATTCTAAGATGTCATGAATAGATCTTACACTTTTGGTTCATCATTTGGATGTACTTCTTGATACAAATCCAATCAAACAAAAGCTTTACAAGGTGCATCCACAAGTAGCTTTTAAGAAGAAAGTAGAGATAGAGAAATTATTAGCAGCCAACTTAATATGACCCATCAATTAATTTGATTGGATATCCAACATAGTTCCTATTCCTAAGCCCATTAGGGACATGCCTACATCTGTACTAACTTTAGAGATTTGAATAAAAATTTTCGTAAGGATGATTTCTTGCTTCCAAATTGTAGTGTCAAAAAATGTTTTCAGGACATTTTCACACTTGTTTGGACCCTCCTTGTCAATTTAGGCTTGACATTTTCTTGATTTAATGTTGTAATGTGGTTGACACATTCACATTGGGTCTTGGGCCCTTGTGAACTAATGGATTTAAATGGTACCTTGCTAAAATGTTGTGAAGTGTTGTAACTCACTTTCACACTTTTCTAAGGTTTAATTAATTAATTACACCTAATAAACCTATTTTTAACCTTAACCTTGCCTTATTTTAAGTGTTGTAAAATGTTATAACACACTTTCACACTTTTCTAGGCTTGTCATTAACAATTGGGATTTCTTATATTTTTATTGGCCCTATTTTGCATCCACAAGCCTCATTTATCACATCTTTTCAAGGATAATCCTAACACCAATCATGACCAAATCATAATTCAAGCATTTCTAGCTTGTGTGACCTAGATTTAGTGATCTGGGACTTATTCACCACCTTGGGAGAATGTGTCTGACCTAGTTCTTTTGGTCCTAAACTAGATTTCACACATTTCTAAGCACTTTTGATTTTTAGTCCCAAACATTATTCTAGATGGGACCCATTCGCCATTTTGGGCGAGTGAGTCCTATGTGATCCAAAATTAAAATAAATTCAAATTTTTGGCGAGATTTTATTCTCCTAGATATGATGTTGGTTTGTAGTGTTCTAATTTTGAGAATTCTTGTATAATTGAGTATAAATGCAAGGTTCTTTCACTCATATTTACACCTAGCAATCTGATAAGAAATCAATTGTTCACAAGATTATTCAAGAGTCTTAAAGAGAATATTATCAAGCATTTTAGAGCAACATTCAAGCATCAATCATCATGTCAAATATTTCGCGCATCATGTTTATTTTGAGCTTACAATTTTTGATATAGGGTTTATGATTAAAGCAAGTGTTCAATTCAAGATCTATCATATCCAAGCAATATTCAAGATCTACATCCATTAGAGCCATCTCATACATGTTTGTAACACTTCACTGCTAGGGTTTGGTGAGTTGCAACATCTTTTTCATTGATCATTCTCCTTTCATATTTCATTCTATTTCAAGGTTCAATTACCATAATAGGGTTTTACCAAGACAACCCACTATCCAATAACCCAACAACATTTTTTACTCTCATTTGTGTGTGATTTGTAGGGCTAGGTTGTAGATTTCTCAAGGAGCAAGATTGGAGAAAAATTACAAATCATTCAAAGTTGTCAAATCAGAGATCACCTATAGGTTGCAAATTAGAGATTTGGATTCAAAAACTAGTCAAGACGGGTAGAGTAGATAGAGAAGAGTAGGATCAGACTTTGAAGTTGCAGAAAAGCCCAATTGGACTGATTCACCACTTCTGGTGAATGAGTCTCAGTTCTGGTCATTTTTTAGGACTTTTCAGATTTGGATACCCTTTTGGCAGATTCTTATTCTTGTATAGTTTTCCAAAAATAGGATTGATTCACCCAGCCTAGCAAATGAGTCTTAGTCAACATTAAAATTAGAATTTCAAGTGATTTAGACCTCCATTTAGCCTTCTATAGTTTTATAGGTGCACAATTTCCTATCTTTAGTTTTCTATTTCATTTCAATTACTTTTGTACGTCATTTAGTGTCACTTTGCATTCAATTAGGTTTTTACATTTCATCTTGCATTTCATTGTCTTTTCCAAGTTTATACTTGGTGGTGAGCCCCTTATTAGATCAAATTCATTCCCTAGAACAACCCTCTTGCTAGATATCTCTCCCTTTTTGGATTGGGATCAAAAGGGTTTGTTCTTGAGTAAAAGTTAGTGAAAATTTCCCCTTTTAGGTACCTAAACCCTAAAGGTGGTAGAGCAACAATTTTCCACCTTTCACAAACATTGATATTCTTGTTTATCTTATAGTGGATCATGCTATTTTTTTTTCTCATGGATGAATTTTCTAGATATAATCATATCCATATAGTAGATGAGAATCAACACAAATGATTTTCACTACTCCTTGGGGTACCTTTTGCTATCAGGTCATGACATTTGTTTTAAAGAATTTTGGAGCTACTTATCAATGTGTTATGGTAGTTATATTTCATGACCCTATTCACATTATTATGAAGGACTATGCAGATGATTTGTTAGGAAAATCATCCACCTAGGAAGAGCATCCTAAAATCATGCAACAAATCTTCAATGGATTGGAACAATACCAATTGTGTCTTAATCCCAAGAAGTGCATATTTGGTGTCACCTATAAGAAACTATTAGGATTCATTGTATCAAGGAGAGGCACATAATTTGATCCTGATAAATAAAATAAATTCTAGATATGCCTACTCTCAAGATATTAAAATGTTGAGAATTCTTCAATGTAAGATCTAATCAATTCAACATTTCATTGCTCAACTTGCTAATAAGTGGCAGCCATTTAATCACCTATTTTATAAGGATACTTCCTTCAAATGGGACACTACATGTTAGTAGGAGTTTGATAAAATCAAGGAGTATCTTGCTAATCTACCCATTCTCATGCATCCTATAATGGGTAAATCTTTATTTCTACACTTTTTTGCTACTTCAGTTGCATTGGGGGAACTTTTAGCTCATCACGATGAGAATGGAAAAGAGTGGGCCATATACTATATCAGTTGCACTCTTGTTGGTTATGAGCATAATTACACCCCTATGGATAAATAATGCTTAGTAGTAGTTCATAGCTCTCAAAATATTGGACACTACATGCTTACTCACTCCATCAAAATCATTTGAAAATTAGACCCTCTTAAGTATCTATTATTAAGAATGTCCTTAACAAGTTATATGGCTAACTGAGTCATGCTTCTTAGTGAGTTTGATAATGAGTACATTGATTGAAAAATTATTAAAGGTCAAGTCATAGCGGATCAGTTAGCATATACATTTTTTGTAGATGTGTATCCCTTAGTTGTAGAGTTTCCTAATGAGTTATTATTTTCAATTGTAGAGCATGAGCCATGGAGTATTTAATTTGATGGGTCATACACACAACATGGTGTGGGTATCCTCTTTTTCACCCCTAAAGGTGACTTTATACCTAAGTCTTTAGATTAGCATTTCCATGCACGAACAACATTACAATGTATGAGACACTAATCATCAATTTGAGAATTGAAATGCAATGGAACATGTGAGAGGGAAATAAAATGTATCATGCAATATAAATGATGTTCAAATTGAACACAAAAAATGCACAAATTAAATTATACCTTCCTCTCCATGATTGAGCTTCACCAAGATGCAACCAAACTCTTGATAGATTTGCTCAATTATTGCTATGTGGATTGCTCACTCACAAAAGTAAAATTATGTAGCTAAGTCAACTCAAGATGTCAAAATAAGGGGAGGAGACTTGACTTTATAGATGTGAGATGAGAGGAATGGAGGGCTAGGATTGATTGACTCAATCAAGGGTGGATATTGATTTGTGGTGAAGATCAAAAGCATTATATGACATGTGTCACAATAGGGAAAGGAGTAAGAGATGAGGTGTGCTCACATATGTGTGAGCACACCTTGGGAAGAGAATGTGTAAGAGGTAAAGTGGCTCATAGGGTCGCTTGTGTAAGAAGGTGTAAGAGATAGTGGAGGTAGGTGAGATCTCACACATGTGTGAGAAGAGGATAAAGGATAGGCTAGGACACTTGTCACCATGTGGAAAGTTTAGGGAGAGGTGAGGGAATTACAAATTGGAGGGAAATGTTAATGATAATAAGTGAGAAGGTTTAAATTAATTAATCATACATTAATTAATTTAATAGGACAGGTTGAGTTAATAAACCATGTGTTTACTTAACATGGGTACATAGTTAAATGTTTGAGGATGAGCTAATGATGGTTAAAGAAGGGATAAAGATAATTAATAAAAGATTAATTAACTTGAGTGAGATTAGAAGAAATGAGAATAATGGTGGGATTAATTAAATAGCTCAAGTATTTAATTAATTGGCAGAACCTTAGCTTGGGAAGTGACATAAATTAAATAATAAAATATTTAATTAATTATAAGAAGAAAGTGGAATAATTAATTAAATAATCAATATTTAAAATTAATTAGGGTAAGGAAAGGTGAATTAATCAAATAATAGAATATTTAATTAATTAGGAGGAAATAGAGATAACTAATTAAATTTGAAATTTTAATTAATTAAGAAGTGGTTAAAATTAGGGTGACTATAGAATATTAATTGGTTACATGTTTATGGTGACTCACAATTCATCATTAAGCAAGTCAATGATGAATTTAAAGCTAAAGATGGCAAGCTTATTCCCTATAAATGCATGGTAGATGGCTTTAAGAAGTACTTTATGCTATGGATAAATTTGTGTCTTTACTTGATATGTTGCAAGATCATCATGAGTGCAAGTTCTTGTTCAAAACATTGTTAGTACCTACATATGATCTTCCTGAAACTAAAATGGTGTGTAAAACCAATCACCTTGGTATCTTGACATATACATCTATCTTCACGATAAGATCCTACCACCCGACCTCACCTATAACCAATGTCGATCCTTTATATGATGATCCTCCTGCTACACTATCTTAGGAGACACCTATATCATAAAGGGTATGATGGTTCTCTTCTACTATGTTTGAATGATAAAAAATATAAATTAGCTTTGAACAAAGTGCATAGTGGAATTTGTGGGGCTCATACTAGTGGAATGGTCCCAACATAAAAGATTGTCATAATGGGTTATTATTGGCCAACTATGGAGCATGATGCTTGTGAATTTGTTAATAAATGCATTCCATGTTAGCAACGTGTGGGTTTGATACATGCTCTGGTGATGAATTGTTTTCACGCTGTAACAACTTCCCGGATAGAATACAATGTTCTATACCTGTGAGGCAATCTTCAGCAGCCAATCACTAAAAATTACCCCAAGGTCTCTCGGGTGTTAGGTCATAACAATGCATAAACAACTCAGATAAAATGTGAAATGCTAGTAATCACAATCGGACCTTACTACAAGCAAACTGTATCTTTCAATTTATCAGGTTTGACAATATGATGATCTTAAATCCTAAATCTAACTGAATAATAAAGAAACAACAAAAGATAGGGATGCAAGGAAGTGATAAGATCTAAACTACTGAGAGGACAAACAATGTAAATAACACATATCTGGAATGGACCTATCTCGAATAACCAGTTCTTATTCGACCCATAATGCAATCTTATAAGAACGGTGCAATCTTCTGAGGAATACAGATTTTCAAATCATAGACATACATCTACAATCGAACTTAAGCACATTGAATATACGGTCCAGGTTGACTTCACCAGCCTACTACAATCAGATAGTTACTGGGAGTATAGACCAGAGATAGCTACAAACATTCCAAATATGAAATCATAAACATCATTTATCCAACTGAAACTAATCTATTTCTGAATATTAAACCCTAAATCTTCAAGCAATTTAAAAGATGGAACAACAAGAACCATGCAAGATGAAATAACACAAAGGATTCCACTAGGAAAACCACAATGTCTCCAATTGTATTAATCACCAAAATCTGCAACAATTCAACTGTTCTGATATAGTATTTGCTTCAAGAAAAGACTAAGAAATTCTAACTATTGCTCTTGCTTATCTCTATTACTGCTTAGCTAACCAATGTCTAACCCTTACAATGAGGCAAGAATGCCTATTTGTAGCAAATTTCCCCCAAAAACATGTTGGCCCAGCCAAACATTTTTACAAAATAATAAAACCGCCAAAACAGGTCGGCCAAGGAAACAAACTAAGGCACACATTTAATTCCATCATCCAAGTCGGCCAAGGCACAGTCCAAGGAAGTCCGGTCCAATGCATGCCCTATGATAATAGGGAAGCACAAATCTCGAAAAGAGCATTAACTGCCACTCCCTTTGTCTTTCTCCTGCACTGACGTCCCTTGGACCCTCGAGAATATTCTATCCAACTCAGCAATAGGTGGCAATGGTAAGACCCTGAGTCGGCATTTAATAGAATCTATTCCTTCCTTGGACCACTCAACAATTCCGTTCTAGTCCTCTCTGTTGGCTATGTACCTGTCTATCACCGCCAAGTATGTAGCTGCATCATCAAGTAAGTGGCTGGTGACAGCTCCATCAGAATCTAGGACATAAACCTCATGCCACCACTCCTTCAATTGCTCGAGGCTCAAATATTTGGGGGCTATCTTCTTCCTCCCTGTCATCACCTCAAAGAAGGCAATGCACCCGTTATAAACTGCTGTAAGGTCGCCATCAATGGACTTCCTTCATTTTTGTATCTTCTTCAGACCCCCCTGCCTGACCTGCAATGCCTCAAACCACTCCCACGGTTCATCCAGCCTGGAGGAAGGAAGGATTCCCTCCTTAGCCAATTGATCCTTGCCATGTCCTAGAATAGTCTTCGATTTCTGCAGCAGGAGGTCTATG
>VDFB02000007.1:165232975-165264661 GCA_007258455.2 Sequoia sempervirens
GACTCAATGGTGGATTAAGCCAATTGACAAGATTTAGTCAAAGACTAAAATCTCCTACACTTCTGGCTCTATAGGACCAAGGTGGGTCAACCTCTACAATTCCTATAGACTTTAATGCAATTATGCATAGAAATTTATTTTTATAATAGGTAATTCCCAATTCAATTCCACCAAAGAAAGTATTGACAAATTCAAATCTGGCTAAATTCTTCATATATCAACACTCACTCAACAATTGGGAAGTAGAAATCAACACTAAACCTCAACCAAACAACAAGGATTTAAAATGATTTTGAGTTTATAACTTGTTTTTGAAATGCACTAAGCTAAATGAAAAATCAATGCCTAATTCTAGGCCATGGAGTCAAATGCATAATCCTAAAGAGAATTCACTAGCAAATAAACTTCAACTAGTGGATTCAAACTGCTAATGCATTACACCAATAGATCCACTCTTGTTTCCAATCAAACTCTTCTTATAGATCCAACCTCCACACTTGAAATCACAATTATATACTCAAAGTAATTTAACCATTTCATTGAAACAAAACCATGAACAAATAATACAATCTCAAGAAATTTGAGATGAAAAACTCAAATATACTTTGCATTATTGAATTCATATGACTTAAAATGTACAAATTTGCAAACAATTTAATGACATTCATGATTTACTTGCACAAAATAGGTGATATTTACTCATGAAATCAACAATTATAGCTTACAGACTCAATTTATGACTCAGGCTTAGACTTTCTCTATCTACCCAACCCATACAAAAGTTTAGAACCCTTTACAATGAGAGAAGAATGAGAATAAAAGGAAATAGAAGAAGCAAGAAAATCAATCTGATTTGTAGATGTTATCTGGAAACTTCATCCACCATTCATCAATAACAGGAAGAGCATCTCTCATCTCTCTTCCTTGTAACAAAATTTTCCTCCATTTCTTGCCTTTGCTCCAAGTTGTTCAACAACAACAAATTTCTCCATGTGGAGAATTTCACTTCATTCACCCAACAACGTGAAAAATAGCTTCTCGTGAAAGCCTTTAATTCTCTTCTATTAAGTAATGGTTGCACTTTGCACCTTTAGTAAAATAAAGTATTCTACATAGTGAATACTTATTTACTTTATACAATAATTCCCCATGCACTTTAAAATCTTACCCATTTTACTTCTAGCATTAAAATATTTCATTTCAAATGAAGACATTCTAAATACAATATTATTGGGCCACTTAAATCATTCATTCGTGCCCCTTTCATATTTGACTTTCACATTTTTATTTCCCAACAACAAAGAATAAATCCTAATCTTTAAATGGGAGCCTTTTAACTTCAATTTTAACTGTGCCATTTTCACATGCACAAAGTATTTTAAATACTTCACTTAAAATACTTGTTGAAGGAACCTTTTAAAATTCTTCTGAGATTTTACTATTTTCATTCTTTCAGTTTTCATAGGAAAAACACATTACCCATGTCTCCCTTTTAATTTTCACCTATGTGAGAATAGAAACCTCAGCTGCATTTTAACTAGAGCAATTACTTCACACTTTACCCTATCTCTATTTTCACTCATTGAGTAAAACTATTTAAGCTCCCTTTGAAAATCATCAATTTTATATTCACCTCACCTCCCAACAAAGGTTATTGTTTCACATTTAAATATTTAAGAAAACTTGTTTCTTAAAATATTTAAACTCCTTATTTTATCGGGCACACTCATATTTTAAAACTTCAATGCCTTGACCTTTGAAAATTTCATCGGGCCCCTTAAAAAATCATTACCCATTCAATCAAAATGCCTCGGCCCCACCTAATATTTAAATAATTTCCCTTTAAATTTCACTTTATTCTAAAAAGCAAATGATTTTGAATATCTAAAACCATCAGGAAAATAATTCTCGTGCAAAAATCCTCTCATGCCTTCAATTTCTCTCAAGCCTGCTAGCCACATGATGCATTCTCATGCATCACGCAATAAATAATGAGTGTGTAGATTGTCCCTGTGAGATGGCGAGCAAAGGCAGAGATCCAACTACATTTCCATCTCCATATTTTTCATTTTATTGGGTTGTTTTAAAAAAATACCCACATTCCACTTTTATTTATTAAAATAATGATTTTTCAACAAAAGTGAAAACCTCCCAATATTTACGGGGCAGGTGCATGAAGGGTATGTGCAGGATCATCATGGAAAAAATAGGCCCTTAAGTGGCAAAAAATTCAGAAAAATCAGAGTTAGGAAACTTGACGTAAAAATTTGAATAAGTTATCTATATTATTTCAAAAATATGTAAGAATAGAATCTGTAGCAAATTGAATGTAGTTTCTAAACAACTAGGTTTGTTTTAAAAAAAAAATCTATTTGGTGAAAAGTTGAAATTTCAATGCAATAGTACTTAAATTTCAGGGAAAAAGAAGTAGGTGTCTAATGGGACCACCTAACCACAATAAAATGATAATATTTTTTTGTAATATTTTAGATATAAGTAGAGGACTCATGTCTAGATGTGATGCATATTTTTTTGTATTTTTTCCAAGTAAATAATTAATTATGAATTTTTTATTACAACTTTTAAAAAAATATAAAAACTCATATGTTTGACCACCTTAACTTGGTCAAACTTCATTAAATTAAATTTTTCTTTTTTAATCCTATAGTATGTGAAGCATAGAATGTGATGCATATTTTGGATTCAAGAAATGTGATACCTTTGAAATCTATAGATGTTTTTCAATCACCCTATCAATCGGACTTTAGTCGTAATTTGAATAGAAAATGAATAATAATTACTTATTAAATTCAAAGTAAAGCATAATTTATATTTTTGGAAAGCGAGAACTTCCTTTAAAAACCCTTTTGTTCATCAATTTTGGGTTAAAAAAAAGTCGTCAGCCACATACCCATCATATTGCCACTTTTTGGCCCATCATTATCCTGCACATACCCTGAAGTTGGGTTACAATTTGGTGGCCAACTTCAATTTTTTTTTGAAAACTCATAACATGAGCATGTTATAACGTGCTTGTGTTATGGCAATTTAAAAGAAAAAAAAAGTGAAAGTGATTCATTTTATGTGAACTATTCTTTTGCTCTGCCCATGGCTAAAAACCCTCATTTTCACGCTCGTGTTCTAGGAGGAGGGATTGAGAAAAAATATTCAACAACGGTTGCTATTTCTTTGCAAGGATACTGCCAGGACAATGAAGAGGTGGGAGAGGTAAGTATTTTTTGCTATTTGTTTTGAATTTCTTAGTTTTAGGTTGATTTTGTTAGTTTAAGGTTATATTTGATATGTAAATTTTTGAATTTGTCGGAGATGAAAATGAACCCACAAACCCACAAAATACTCAACAAGAAGAGCAACCAAAACTTGAACAAGAAAATAAACCTCAACAACAACCCCCTCCACCAATCCCTCAACACCCTCCTAGCACTCAACAAAATTTAATAAGTGAGATTGAGAGCAACAAAAAACAAATTGAGGATTTTATTAGTAGGTTGAGTGATCCAAATGGTTCAACCATAGAGAGAATGACCCTTGCAAATTCTTTGAAAGATATGTTAAAAAATGTGGATTCAATTAGCAAACAAATAACTGGATGGCAAGATAGGAGGCAGGTGACTAGGGCATATTATGCAGATAAACTATCATATAAACAAGTAAAGGATTTAAAAATTAGAAAAAGGTGATTTTTTTTCATTATTCATTGACCCACACACAAATAAAAATCTTACACTCAATACGAAGAGGTTTCCTATTCATTGGTGTCACCACGAAGAGATTAGGAACCATTTTTATGATAGGTGGTACATGGTCTTTGATGATTGACCATGTAACAATTGTGAAGTCCCCAAGTGTTTTCTTAGGAAACTATATAGTGAGTTCATATTGAACAAAATCCCAAATTATTTTGATATGAAGGACTTCCAGGGGAGAGGTGGGGGTCAGCTCAAGATAGGCCCGATGCATAGCCAGATCCAACATGGCAAGGGAGATGAGCTCTCGCTAGGCCACCTCACTAGCACGTTGTTATGCCTTCCATCACGAAGGAGAGTGTCGATGTAGAGACATTGCAAGTGATCAACACTTTGACCTAGAGTGTCATCCATCATACTATCCCTATTCTACAACGCCATGTAGGGGAGTCTTCGAGTGGTGGCCTTCGAACCCATGTGTGTCAATCTTGTGGGGCGACTTGTTCATATGACCCCACCGACACTCAGGAGGTTGTTGCAGAGGATCTATATATGTAGCTAAGGAGATGGAGAGGGTGGCTGAAATTTTGCATGATTCCTATGGAATTGATATTCGGGTAAAAGTTAGCATGTTCATTGAATTTAATTTATTAAATTTAAATTTTGAAATGTAAGATTAACTAATTTAGTTTTATGATTTTAATAAAATTACAGGGTCACAGTGTTGAGACTGGATACACCTACCCTCCACCTTCTTATTTTTGCATTACACCTATCGGCGGGGTATGTAACTAGTAAACAATTATAAATTTATTACATGTTAATAGCATTGTTTTATGAATGTTATTTTAATATATTATTTTTGTGTTGAACATGGTAATATTGGATGTTTTGAGGGAACACCTCCCAGTGCTAGTGGATTTACTCAAACCTTCACGCAGGTAATAGAATAAAGTGTTTAACTAATGAATTGTACTTAATAGATTTGTGTAGTTTATATTCATATTGTTGGTTATGTTGCATTGCACATCATTCAAACTCAAAGCATTACTTCACTTTCCATAACAAATAACTAGATGTTGATAGATGAAAAAATTTCAACTTCAATATATACTTGTTTAGAAAGTCAACGTAAGAAAATTGATACAATTTCTTCACATGGAGGCATGTTCTTGCAAAGGTGCACCTGCACGACAAACTATAGATGCTTAGAAAAAATCAATGAAACCATAATAATAAGCAATAGCATAGACAAGGTAGTTAGTAGTTTCAAAAAATGCCTCGAAGAAATGCTGTCTCATGGCATGATGGAATTCCATTCCATCACCATGAGACCACATTTCTTCAAGGCATTTCTTCAAAATACTCACCACCTTTCCTATGATACCACATTTTTAATACATGTGCACTAGAGTATTTTATCAAACTACTCATGCTTCCTTGCTGCTATGGCTAAAAGCCTAAAATAGGTGCTTTCCAACAAACAATGGATTCTTGGAAAAATATCTATCAAAGCATAATAGTAAGCAATAATTTACCATAGAGAAGGAAATGAACTTTTTGAAAAAATTCCTGAAAGAAATGCACTCTTATGGTGATGGAATGCCATGACATGCATTTTTTTGTAATGGCATTCCATCACCATGAGATCCCATTTCTTTTGAGGAATTTTTTCAAACTATTCAAGTTGCCTTCTCTATGCCACCACATTTATTGTACATTTCTATGAAAGCATTTAATCAAACAATTCATTAGATCTCTGCTATGGGTAAAAGCCTAAAAACACATCCTTTCAAACAAGATATGGATAGGGCAAATAGTAAGCATGATAATCAGAAATATATAGTTTAATAAGTACTCAAAATTTTGTTCATTAGATCTCATACATTATAATTAATGATGTGGATCGCTATTGTAACTTTTTTGCAATTAAATAACATGTTATTTTTTATTTTCACATGTTGGTTGTGGAAACACCTCCAAATGTTACGAGGGAAATGGATATCGGTGTTTCATTTGCTATACAATCCTTGATGGCTTTGACATGGGAGGTATGAGGCAAATTACTAAATTTTAATTTACATTCATTGTTATAGATGTTAGTTCGAGTGAAAAATCAAACCAAATTATTGATTCATAGTTTAATTTTTATTTGGATGGTTTATATAGGGCTTGATCACACCTCAACATTAGCCTACGAATATTTCCCTCATGGAGAGTGATCGTGAGATGCCCATAAGCGATTATTTTTTTAAATATATCATTTTTTATAATGTAATTTCTATATATTAATGTCTTTACTTCTTTAATTGTAATATTTAAAACTTCATCAAGAGCTTAACACTAGTAGGAGGAGTAGCAAGAGCACTCCTCGAGTGCAGCAAAAATGAGTGATAGACCTATCGCCATCTAATCGACCAACAAAGGGAAAGATTTTATTTTGAGAGCCTAGAGAGCAATGACTTTTGATTCCAAAACCTTTTGTTATATGCCTACATGGCAGTTTTGTACATATTTTTTATTGGATATATTTGACATTGTATGCCTATATGGCATTCTTGTAAGCCTATATGGCTATTTTGTACCTATGTTTTATACTTATATCGACATATATTGATGTATGCGCACATGGCTGTAGACACATAAAATATACTGATTTATAGCGTGCATTTAATCCTGACTTACCAACATCATTTCTTCATGAATCATCCCTCGGTCTAACCATTTAATCAAATTCCACTATTTGATTATATTCATCAATATTCGTCTTTTAATTAAATAAATCATTTTGTCTAATTAAGTCAATCTCTTTTGTTAATTAAATATATCCATCTAATCTAATTATCCATATTTAATTGAATAATCAATTTATTTTGATTAAATCTCTAAAGTCTATCCATTAAATTAAATAAATTAAAACCTTATTTGATTTAATCTAACACCATCTCTTTTAACTAAATAAATCAAAATCCTTATTTAATTAGCTTCTTATCATATTCCTCTCTTATTTGATTTAAATAAATCCATAAATTTGAGTCAAATAGGTCACATCATTTAACCTCTCTCATTAAATTAATTAACCCTTGATTAATTTAATATCATCTCATGTCACATCCTCTAGATAATGCAAGTTGCGCATGAAAATAGATTTAATTCATTTATTAAATCTCTATTTTCCTCACAAGGCATCTTTTGGAATATTCTCTCAATTTGAATTCAAAAATTCCAAGTCAACATGTACATCCAACAAGGCAATAACTTCCTCTTACATGTCCTTTGCCTTGAGCCCAAATGGCATTTATTGCATTTTCCCTTCCCTCTTGCATGCCACTTCAACAAATTTGAATTTCAAATATTTGAATTTATTGGCACAAACCCCAAATCTTGCACATCCATCATCCATTCATAGCTTGACAAGTGGCATCATATCATTGGATGAATGTTATTCCCACATTGCTCAAATTTGGACATTCATCCATCTTTAAATTCTATAAATAAAGAGCTCATATCTTCATTTGATCATCCACAAACATTGCAAAGTTATTATGCTTAACTATTTAGCCATTTCCATCCATCATTGAATTCTTAGCTAGGCTTTTTTTCAGATTTTTGGCTTGGAGTTCTCATCTTTCATCAAAGTGGATCAAAATCATCTTCAACATATCAAGATTTCATCATGGGAATTGGGAAAGGGTCAATTTTCACATCAAATTAGCACCAATTCCCCCATGGGATCATGAGTTTGCACATTTAAATTAGGATTCAAGCTATTTCATTATTTTTATTTTGTTCTTCATTGTTTTCTTTCCTATTTTGAGTTTGTAAATGGATTTCATGGGGAATCCTTATTTTAGCTTGTAATTCCTTGTTTAACTTGTTTATTCATGTTGTTTTGTAGGTATTAGGAAAAGGGTTTGCACATTTGGTGCTAGAAGGAGGGCTGTATAGCATTATTTCTAATCTTTCCTTTAAATTTCCACATTTTTCTTCACACATAGGAAATTCCAACGCTGGGAGCTTAGCGTCACTGTTTTGGCACTGCAGGCTCATCAGCGTCGGTATATGGCACCACTTAAAACACAAACTATGCCGCTAGACTCGTCCCACCAAAATATTTGAATTCTAAACTCTGTTGTTGGACTCTCTGACTTGCAGAAATTTTCAAAACTATTAAACTCCAACGCTGGATGCAAATTGCAATGCTGGGTGAAAATTGCGATGCAGTTGAGCTCTCTGTCCTGACACAGAGCACCACTAACTGGTAAGTAGCGTTGTGAGGGCACTGCTTAGAAACCAAACTGCAACGCCATCACGAGTTGCAACGCTGGGAGATAGTAAAAAGGGAAAATTTTATTTTAGGATGTGCTTTTGATTTAGGATTAATTTATGTTTTGTTTTCTAGTTTTTAACTTCTGTATTTTCTAGAATCTAACTAGTTTTTTCTCACTTGTAGGTTGGAAATCGAAAACAAAGGAAGGAGGAGCATGATGATATTTCATCCAATAAAATTTCTTTTAAACACTTTAGTGTTTGTTTAACATTTCATCAAGGAATTATTAGCACTTCTTTCTTAGAACACTAATTTTCGTTTGGGCTTAAAAAGAACCTTAGGATCACAACTTACTATATTTTATTTCTTGGATTAACAAATTGAACAAAATGTCTTACACTTGTGATTTGATGCTCTAAAACGAACTCACATTTTGCTTTGGGGATTTAAAAAGAACAAGTGTAACTTTGGTTTTTGTGAGGGCTTACTTAAACTAAAGCCATTGAAAAAGGACGTATGCACTTCTCTCGTGCTTTATAGCGATCTTGAGAATCAAAAGGCCTTTTTCATGACTTTAGGGTGAGGCAAAGCAATCACCTCTGCACTTCGATTTGTGTTTAAAATTGAACATCTTGTGCGAGTGTGAGTGGGGGCATTGTTGCATATATTCTCTCTCCTTTTTGCCAACAAGGATTGATCGAGTTACGAATATTGTTCTTCATTCACTTTTGTTTATCCTAGAGGGCCTGCCTTGGGGAAAAAGTACTCACCCAAGGGAACGAATCAACCGGTAACACTCTAAAGCCAAGAGTATTTCCAACCGGTATATAAATGTGGATATTGGAGTAAACACCAATATCACGAGGTTGATTCCGACAAGATGGATCTGAAAAGGGACTCTTTCCGTATGGGTCAATCTCCATGAATGGAAAGTCCTTATTAAAACCCATGTGCTAGAATTTTCCAAAATCCTTTAATCTATTTGTTGGTGCAAGAATGATTATTCTCATTCCACCCCACACTTTTATGGTCTTCTAGTAGAAATGGAAAACATGCCATGGGAGTTTCATGGGTGTTGATGCTTGGCTACCCTGTATAAGTGAGTGTTGTGGAGGGGAGCTAGTGGGGTCAAGCATCTAACCATTCGCTAGAGATAAACGTAGCTAGACTTTTCCAAGTGGGAAGCCAACAAATATTGTCTTACACATGCATAGGATTGTACTTATTCTTGGGTTACAAAATGCATTGCTTGATCAAAAACATCATGGAAACAAGCACTTGAACCTCATCCAAAATTCAAACCCTTTTAAAGACAAATACCATTGAATCAATCCATATGTTATTTCTTTCCCTTGGGATTCACATCCTGAGAGGTTTCTAAGCATTGGATTATATCTTGATTTGTCTTCTTAAGTAAACAATAGGAAAACCCTTGCCTTAAGTTCATCAAATTTCCACATAACATATCTTGTGGGGTTTTGAAGAAATTAAAACATTGAACATCTTAGTTTGAAAACCTAATCGAAGAAAGTGTTTTTGGTAAAATAAAGACATTAAGCAAAGCTAAGCAAAACAAACTTTCATGTGTGTTGAAGAATCACAATCCCAAAGCAAAAATCATTGGTTGGAAATCCGAAAATGAATGTTCAAATGAAATCATTTCTTGGTCACAAAAGTCTTTAGGAAGCATTTGCATTCTCTTCAAGACCTAGGTCTAGGAAAACAAAGTGTCCCTTTTAGGTACATCTTAGGATCAAAGAAAATCAAAATCTTTTTCATCCATCCTCCAAAACATGAAAACAAAATCATCTCACCATCACCTTTTGGAAAATCTTGAAATCATCCTTAATACTAGGCTTTGTGGCAGAATCAAAATCATCCAAATAATTGAGATTAAATCCTTGAAAACATTATCAAAATCACCTTTGGCTAGGTATGTGTAGATGCATCCTTTTGCATATGCTTAGTCAAAGTTATCCAAAATCATCTTGTCTAGCTTAGTATGTGTTGATGAATCCTTCTTCATATACTTAGTGAAACGATCATCTTGTTTGAATAGGTGTGGGTAGATGCATCCTTCTCCTTGCACATAATAAAATTATGATCCTTTGAACAAAGCTATCCCTTAGATCATCATCCAACATTTTAGGGTCTTTTTGTTCAAAATAATAATCAAAATTTGGATGCAAACACCACCTTGGAACACAGCATACCCCAAAACCCATTACACAAAAATGTTCCTCTCACATTCCATCACGATCCATCATCATCATTTTTTCACACAACTTCTCAAACCCCTCTTCTCACAAATTCACAAGAAGAGGGAGATATGTTCAGACCAAGGGGCATATTTGACAACACAACATTCTCACAACAACTCACACCCCTTAGATTTCCACCTCTTATACCATTTCCATTATCATCCACACCACTCCTTGGTTTAGGGCTTCCTCCTCTACCAAGTATCAATCAAACTGCTATCCCAAATATCAATCAAAGCACTATGCCAAATGCTCAAAATTTGTCATTGATATCGCAACAAAAAATGACAAATACACAAGCAATGGCAACATCATCAAACACTCCCTTAACATCACAAAGCATGGTCTCTCAAGGGCCAATCACATCAATAGCACCATCCATCATGCAAAACACCAACACCACCTTCACAAACACTATTCCAAATCCACCACCACCCCCACCACCACCAACTTCCACCACATCAAGCCAATACGACATGGCATTGCAAGCTGCTTTCCAAAGAGGATACCAACAAGTTCAAAAACAAAAAGCTAAATAACTAGCCGCTCAGCAAGCTACTCAAGCCGTGCAAGCTGCCCAAGCAGCCCGAGCCACCTTACAAGTGCAACAATCCCAAGCATTATTGTAATAACAACAACAACAAGCTGCCAAAGCTACACAAGCCACACAAACATTGCAAGCACAAAGGGCCACTCAAGCACAAATTTTATTGCAACAACAAGTAGCACAAGCACAAGCTACACAAGTTGCACAAGCAAAAACTCAAGCACAAGCTCAATAACAGGCACAACAAGCTCAATATCAAGCATAACTTCTTGCACAAAGACAAGTAGCACAATTGCAGGCATATCAGCAAGCATTAAAGAAATACCAAGAGTAGCAGGAAGCAACAGAATTGGCAGCCCAATAATAAGCATTGTTGGAACAACAACAAGCACAACAACAAGTGTTGTTGGAATAGAAACAAGTGCAACAACAAGCACAAATCCTAGCACAACAACAACAAGATCAACAACAAGCATTGTTCATACAAAAGCAGGTGGAAGCCTATCTTGCTCAGAAAAACATACAGATGCCATCAAACAATGCACCAATAAACCCACCCATCCAACCCATGATTGAAACACCCCAAAACACTTTCATCCCACCCCCTGATCCCCAAAATGATGTGACGACACAACTCAAGTTTCTCTCGCAAAAAGTGCTCAACCTTCAATCAGGGTGAACAAACAAAACACCAAGCAACTTGTGTCCCTATCCATTTGATAGGAGCTTGATAATGAAACCATTCCCCAAGGGATTTGAAATCCCCAAATTTGACAAATATCGAGGGATGGGAAATCTTGAAGATCACATCAGGGAATTCCAGGTTCATTGCATGGAGGTCACATATGACGATACTTATCTGATGCGGCTATTTCCTAGGAGCTTGGTAGGCCATGCTATAGAATGATTATCTTGCTTACCTTCAAGCATTAGAATATTCCAAGAAATCAGAGACGCATTCATTAAAAACTATGCATGCAATATCGTAATGGATGTCAGTTTCGAAGAACTCTCAGCTCTAAAACAAGGAAAGGGTGAATCATTCACCTCATTTCTACAACGATGGCGATCTAAGGCCAGATGAACAACAAGTTTGCACCATCATAGCTACCCTTGAAGGATGCTTTCCATTTCATCTCAAGGTTCAGGGCATCACCACATATGAGCAATTGATCTCCAAGGTGCTCAGCATCAAAAGAGCCCTTGTGACTCAACCTGCAGAATCACCATCATACCATGAACAAAAAAATAACTGCCCACCATTCAATTAAATTGATAAACCTCACACATGGGCAAGGAACAAAAAAATTACTAATGATGGCATCGCTGATGCCAAGGTGGTCATTAGTGGTCCTCGCCAACATACATCCGCACTGCAAATCCAAATTCAACACCAAAACCACCATCACACAACACACCAACCTAACATTAATCCAACCATCAATAATCTTAATGACCAAAGAGGACCACCCTAATGAAAAATTTATCCCAAATGAAAATACACCATTTTGGGAGAACCACTGGAGGACATAATGAAAAAGTTGATTGATGAAAAAATCATCAAGCCCCCTACATTCGAGAATTAGCAAGAACCCAATGTCAAACCCCCTTGGTATAACGAAAATCAACTTTGCAAATTTCAAAAAATCAAAGGTCATACCACCAACAGTTGCATGAAACTCAAAAACATCATCCAAGATCTCATTGATAAGAAAATCATAAACGTGGAACAACCTACGAGAAATCAGGATCTTAAAATCTACACGAATCTGATGCTAAATCATGGAAATAAAGGGAATAGAAATGATAAAGGGAAGGGAAATGTCAAAGTCACCATCACAGGATCATCCCAACCAAATAGAGTCCCTGCATCTCGATCTATCCCTAATGGCTACAATGTCCTAGACCAACTCAAAAGAACATTAGCACACATCTCCATCATGGAATTGTTAAAAATATCATCCAACCATAGGAAGATCCTTGAAGAAGCATTGGCCTCATCCACTGTCCCTGTAGATCTTGATGCAGACCAATTCCAAGCTATGGTCAGAAATATCATAACACCTAATCTCCTTACATTTTCTGACCGAGATTTCTCCACCCAACCATCTCACAACCGTTCACTTCACTTGGAATCCATTATACACAAGAGAAAAATAAAAAGGGTCTTGGTGGATGGAGGTGCGGGTTTGAACATTTGTTCTCTCAGCCTCATCAAGCAGTTGAAAATATCAGAAGATTCCATCGACAAAGGAAAGGGCATCACAATAAGAGCATATGATGACCAAGAAAGAGTGTCTCAATGCATGATTAAACTCCCTATTCAAGTAGGGCCGACTCTCATGCAAACCACTTTTCAAGTCTTAGACCTTGACTTAATGGATCCATGCGATGAAAGCAGTAGCATCAACTTTCCACCAATGTGTGAAAATTACACATAATGGACAAGAAGTTACCATCCATGGAGATCCAAAACATTTCTCATATTGCAAAAATCTTGAAGCAAAGTATTACAAAATCCCCCAAGTGCCAAAGAATGATGAGGGCCCATCCACACCATACATCGACCCCACCACTCTTGTGTCCACTTCTGCAACAGAGACACCCACCATTCCCACCATTCCCACCATCTCTGACATCAAGCTCATCATCCAAGAGGATGGTTGTGGAAGCTACAAACTCCCTAACAATGCTTTTGTGATAGGAGAGTGACCACAATCTCCTAGATCATGGGGACGTCCACAAGAAAACCAAGCTTCCACATCACAAATGTTTCCTGAAGACTATCCTAAATTCACAAGATGGGGAGACCTTGGCTAGGAGGTTATTGAAGTAGATCCATCTCACATGTTGTATTAAGATGAAAGAATGACACCTGAATTACCAATGGACGAAAGAAAGCAAGGGCCTACAAATGATGCTTGCAATGGGCTACAACAGAAATCAAAGACTGGGACAAAATGACAATGGCCTCATAATACCTATCATGCTAGAGACACAACCTATAACAAATCTTAGCCTTGGATGTACCCCTATGATTATAACCATACATGGCCGAAGTCCTCTAGTTAGAATGGTTAACATTTCTCCTCAGCCAATACTAGTAGAAGTACGCTCACCAATATCCATAGGTAGAGACATACATAACTTTATAACTGAGGCCTATATTAGTAGTGATGATGAGGATACCATGACCAATCTACCTAGGTTATTTGAGGACACCACCCTATGTATGATTAGCACTCTCTCCTTTGAAATAGACCATCAGAATCATGAGATCCGCCTAGTCTGTCCCCATCTGATCGACTATGACCAACGAGGACCACCGGTTCTAGATACATTCAAAAATGATGAGGCACTCTCAGAATTCATGGGATTGAGGGATAACATTCCAGATGGAGATCACAAGGCAGGGTTTATAATGGAGTTGGACACACATGCCTATTACGGGGAAATGATTGAATCCTTTAGTCGCAAAAGTGAGAAACTAAGAATCATATTTAGGTCCTTGAGTGAAAACCACATTGTGGCACTCTCTGACAAGAAAATAGTAAAAAGAAAGTATGTATCAAATGACAAAAACTTCTCTGAGGCACCCGAGGATGAAGGATTCAATATTCCCTTAAGAGCTATTCATCAGGAAAAGTCAGCAGTCTTGCCTGAAAAATGCAATCCTGTCAACCTTGGAATAGAGGAGACCCAACATATCACATTTTATGTGGAATCACTATTATCAGAAGAGAAAGAACTCCTAACAGTATTCCTAAAGGAAAGACAAATAAACTTCACATGGAGTTATGCTGACATGAGAGGGTTTGATCCAGAGACTGTGGTTCATCACTTAGCAGTGTATCCAGAAGCAAAACCGGTCAAACAAAAGCTTTAGAAAATGCATCCTCAAATTTCCTTATTGGTCAAAATGGAGCTCAAAAAGTTGTTAGATGCAGGATTCATCCGACCAATTGATTATCTAGAATGGGTGTCAAATTTGGTACCTGTTTCAAAACCTGACGGAGCCATCAAAATCTATACGGACTTCAGATATTTGAACAAGGCATGTCCTAAGGATGATTTCCCACTTCCCAACATCGACATGATAGTAGACATGACAACAAGACATGAGATGCTATCACTAATGGACAGATTTTTAGGATACAATCAGATCATGATAGCAAAAGAAGATCAACATAAGATGACTTTCACTTGTCCATGGGGGACCTACTACTGGAACATGATGCCATTTAGCCTAAAGAACGCAGGAGAAACCTATCAAAGGGCCATGAAATTGATATTCCATGACATGATTCATAAAACAGTCGAAGACTATGTCGACGACATTCTAGCTAAGTCAAGAAAAACACAAGATCATATAGCAACCCTAAGTGCTATCTTTGACAGATTGGAGGAATACAAAGTCATACCAAATCCCAAGAAGTGTCTTCAGTGTACAATTAGGTAAATTGCCAGGATACATAGTGGCCATGAGGTGTATCAAGGTGGATCCAAAAAAAGTGAAAGAAATCCTCGAGATGGAAGCACCAAAGACAATAAAACAATTGAGAGGTCTTCAAGGTAGACTTCAATCTATCTGATGATTCATAGCACAACTAGCAGACAAGCAAAACCCATATTCTCACCTACTCCACAAGGGGGTAGCGTAAAAATTGGATACAAAGTGCGAAGAGGCATTTAAAAAAATCAAAGAATATCTACTAACACCACCAGTCTTAATGCCACCCATCCCAAGAAAGCCATTGATCTTATATATGTCTGCAACGACAACAACCCTTGGATCTCTCTTAGCTCAGCATGATGAAAATATAATAGAGAGGGCTATCTACTATATCAACAGAACAATGGTCGGTCATGAGATAAACTACTCATTCATGGAGAAAGCATGCCTTGCAGTAGTGTTTGCATCACAAAAATTTAGACATTACATGTTGGCACACAAGATAAAGCTCATCGCCAAAATTGACCCCCTCAAGTATCTACTATCAAAGGCAATGCTCACAGGAAGAATGGAAAAATGGGTAATGATACTATCAGAGTATGACATCAAGTATGTGGAGCAAAAAGCCATTAAGGGTCAAGTTATTGCAAATCAACTAGCAGAGGCACCTATTTATTCTGAGAATCCTCTTGTCTTAGAGTTTCTAGATGAATCTATTTTTAACATCAACATAGCTGATCACTGGAAACTATACTTCGACGGCTCATACACACAGCATGGATTAGGAGCTGGTGTATTCTTCATCACACCACAAGGGGACTACATACCAAGGTCATACAAACTGGCATTTCCTTGCACCAACAACATTGTGGAATACGAGGCTTTGACCATAGGTCTCAGGATAGTAGTGCAATGGAATATCATAGCTCTCAAAGTCTATAGAGACTCTCAGTTGATCATAAATCAAGTCAATAATGAATATCAGACCAAGGATGATAAGCTCACTCCATACAAGAAATTGGTGGAGACTCTCAAAGAATCTTTCATAGAAATAACATTTGAGCAGATTCCTAGAACCAACAACCGAGCAACAGACGCCATGGCAACAATTGGATCCTTGTTGAATATCCCAAACAATATTCCAAAATATAAATTCTTGATTGAGCAGCTTCTCATTCCTACATTCGAGGTACCAGAATTAGAATTCATGTGTGAAATCGTTGGTCCCGGTGATCCTTGGTACCATGACATCTACACATATCTTTGCATAGGAGTCATACCTACTGACCTACCATCAAACCTAAAACAAACCTTTGTCAAAAAGGCATCCGAATTTGTCATCCTAGGTGATACTCTATACCGTAGAAGCATAGAAGGTACCTTACTACGCTGCCTAAATGTTGAGGAGGCATCAACCACTCTAACCGAAGTACACAACAGTATTTGTGGATCACACTCAAGTGGAATGACACCCGCTAAGAAACTACTGAGGATGGGGGTATTATTGGCCCACAATGGAAAGAGAAGCACATGATCATGCTAAAAGGTGCTTACAATGTCAGCAGCATGGGGACCTCATCCATGCTCCAGCTCAAGAGCTCCATCCTATTATCACACCATGGCCCTTTTTACAGTGGGGACTCGATCTCATTAGAAAAATCACACCCACCTCATCCAATGGCCATAAATTCATCATAACTATAGCTAAGTACTTCACAAAGTAGGTGAAAGCCATACCGATGACGTATATCACTGGAAAGCAGATCTCAAAATTCATCCAAAACTATCTCATATGTCATTATAGTGTCCCACAAGCTATTATCTTAGATAATGGGACACCATTCAAGAACCAGGAGGTTTGTGACTTGTGCGAGAAATTCAAAATCCAGCATCACTTCTTCACCCCATACTATCCCCAGGGTAATGGCCAAGCAGAAGCTAGAAATAAAACCATCCTCAAAATCCTCAAGAAAACAATCAATCACGTAGGTCGTGACTGGCATCTGCAACTTAATTCTACCCTGTGGGCTTATCGAACCAGCATCCGCACACCCACCGGTGCCACCCCCTACTCTTTGGTCTACGGATCAAAAGTGGTTCTTCCCATTGAGATTGAGCTCCCATCCCTTAGGATATCACTGCAAAACCTCATCATGGATGAAGGGTACCGGGTATCAAGACTAAACGAGTTGGAGTTACTAGATGAGAGATGCATAGATGCTTTGAATCATTTGCAAGTCTATCAAAATAGACTCAAAAGGAGCTACAACAATAAAATCAGAAGCAGGACTTTCCAAGTCGGAGAACTGGTCTTAAAAGAGAATCAGAAGAATGTCCTGAATGCAAGCAGCAAAGGAAAGTTCAAATCTAATTGGTTAGGACCATTTGTCATAACAACAAGTTATAAATCAGGGGCATATCAGTTATCAACACCCAAAGGGGAACCACTATAGGAGCCCATGAATAGCTCCCATCTCAAAAAATTTTATGCCTAAATCTTTCAAGGTATAGAACCAAAAAATCCAAAAAAATCATAAAATGTCCTAAAAAATGGTTACTTAGGCGAAAACCTGGCAAACAGGCATCTTGGTGACAAGCAAAAAAATGAAAAAAGCAAAATATCCAAAAAATCAGAAAAAGGATAAAAAATAGTAAAGAGAAAAATCATCCTCTAGTGAAAATCAGTTTGGTGGCACTTTGGGCAAGTACCTCAGTGAAAACCTGACAAACAGGTGCCTTGCGTAAATAAGCATTGTCCATCCACCAAGATCTTTGTGGCTTGTTCTGCACCATCCATTTCGCTCCCATCATCCATCACATTTAGGTCTCCATCCATCACTCATCCACTTGCATCTGCACCATAGCTTGGTCCTGTGTTCGTATCGTGATCCCTCCTAGTACTAATCAACCCATCCTTAAGGTCAGTTTGTCCTGCCTTCATCAGTCAAACTATGTGGTCTTTGTCTGTACAACATAGGCAAGGCTCATCTGTTGATAAGCCCTCGAGACCCCTAGGATAGGTCTTTAGGTTAGTCTCTTGGTCAAAATCTTAGAAAATCCCAAAAACATTTGAAAATCTCAAAAAATACCAAAACATAGCCTAAAAAACATTGCAAAATTCCAAAAACATTCAAATATTTGAAAAAATCCATCCATTTCATCTCGCTTGCACCCGCAATAAACATCACTCATAATAAATTGATTGTCACCCTCAACCTTTGGTGAAACAATTAGAAAAAAGTCTAGCATATTAAAACTAGAACTCCAAACATCAAGTCTTAAGTCTAAGTCAGTGATAAGCAAGTTGGTCATCTCTTCGTATTGGTAACTCATCATCTAGTTGGTCCCATATCAATCATCCCTTAGAGCACTTTAGATAAATGAAATGACGTGCTGCCATCCACTAACATGTCCTAGGATGAATCCTTCCTACAATGAGCATTATCTTTTGGCAATAAGTTTCGGTTATCATCATTAGAAAACACATCCTCTTTCCATTAGTGGTATTGAAGAGCATCAGTTTGTTTGCTTACTTGGTATTTATCTTCTAACTTATCTTATTTGTGCTCATTCCAAGGACATCTCGATGATATCCCAAAATAAAGGATTTAGAGAAATAGGAATGGGGCAACGATCATTATCTTTTGTCTGCTATGCTTGTTGGACGTTCTTGTAATATAACCTCGGTGAATACTTGCTTTGTTAGGTATCTATGGAAGAGGTCTAGGGAAACTTGTTGACTGTTGTAAGGATAGGTTTACCTTTCCGTGTTTTGGTCCAAGGTGTTTGAAACTTCTGAAGTGCATCCTAGCAAGGTTTTCGTATGTCAAGTGTGAACAACAATACTCCTATCTACTTGTCAAGTCAAAGTTCATCTCACTGGGTACAACGCCATCCTAGTTTTCTATACCTTGATGCATCATACCACATGTGTTATCAAACATAAGAAAATTTGGCCCTTTGAAAATCCCAATTCCTCGGCAAGTCATCATCATCATTTGCATCTATATCATCTTGTGTCTTGTTGAAATGACTTCTTCTTTTTGCTAACCACACTAATAAGGTACTATGACATTTGATCATTATCACCATCATTGTCACCGATCTTGCATCCACAAATAATTAGCATATTGCATAAACATATCATATAGGAAGCACATGCATTGCATTATTATCATCATATAAATAGGTTCTCATAAACATTCTTCATAAATAGGGGCATCCATGTCATTGCATTTCACCCATTACATTGCATCTCAAAGACATTATATCAATCATTGCATAAACATTGCATTTGCATTTCATAACCATTTCATATTACCATCTACCATATAAAACATCGCACAACATCTACAAAAGCATTTCATAATCATTATTTGCCTAATCAATAGATATATAAGCATTTAATTCATTAGGCATACATGCTGGCATAGCATCATGACATCATCTCACCACTTTATGCATTAACATATCATTGCATCTCATAAAACCATTTCATTATGCATTAACACCATTTCATTGGCACCATATCATGGTCATTGCATTCATAATACATCCATCCATAGATCATCTCATATATTATAAGCATTTTTCACAAATCATTGCATATACCATAGATCATATCATTTTACATATTAAAATCCATATCACATATCACATTGGCATAAAATAAATCATCATATACATAACATCATTGCACATCATATCATTAGATTAGCATAATATAGATTTGTTAGTCATAATCATTGCACAAACATCATTAAAAATAAATGCATCCATAACATATAGAAGTAGAGTATCATGATAATCCCAACGGTAGTACTCTACCTCTCGGATGGCATCCCTGTAAGACTGCACTGGCACTGTGCCCTAGGAGGAGGCTGTGATAATCTCGATCTACTATTTGCGGCCTAGCTCTGTGGCTGCCTATAGCTCTGCAGCTTGTCTCTGCTGCACAACCTGATCTCTCTTTGCTTTGAGCCGCTCTCTCTTAGCCCTTTCTTGATCTCTCTCCGCTATCACGGCCTGAACCTGGACCCCTTTTAAGCCTAAAAATTAGGGTTTTTTAACCCTAAATGGCTGTCTTGCTAGGGTTTTGGACCTCTGAACCTATTTTTGTCTGTTTGAGGCTTGTTTTTCATTGTTTTATTGTGTTTGGACACATTTTTAGCCTCCTAGAGCCCTTTCAGACCTACCAGGTACTTTGTCATCTTTTTTCACGAGATCACCCAAAAAATTAAAATTTTCGTTTGATCTCTCGAGGGGGAATTATAATGGCATGTTTTCTATCGCCATGCAGTAGTGGGGAAAGTTTTAAATATCAATTTTTTTTGGCTTTGATCGAGATCATTTATTGTTTGAACCAACGCAACGAGTGCATTGCTTCAAAGAGGGGCAAAATGTAGATACGTAAAATATATTGATTGACATCGTGCATCTGATCCCAACTTACTAACATTGTTTCTTCCTGAATCATCCCTTAGTCTAACCATTTAATCAAATTCCTCTATCTGATTAAATTCATCAATATTCATCTCTTAATTAAATAAATCGTTTTGTCTAATTAAGTCAATCTCTTTTGTTAATTAAATCTATTCATCTGATCTAATTATCCCTATTTAATTAAATAATCAATTTATTTGATTAAATCTCTAAAGTCTATCCATTAAGTTAAATAAATTAAAACCTTATTTGATTTAATCTAACACCATCTCTTTTAATTAAATAAATCAAAATCCTTATTTAATTAGCCTCTTATCATATTCCTCTCTTATTTGATTTAAATAAATCCATAAATTTGAGTCAAATAGGTCACATCATTTAACCTCTCTCATTAAATTAATTAACCCTTGATTAATTTAATTTCATCTCATGTCACATCCTCTAGATAATGCAAGTTGCACATGCAAATATATTTTAATTCATTTATTAAATCTCTATTTTCCTCACAAGGCATCTTTTGGAATATTCTCTCAATTTGAATTCAAAAATTCCAAGTCAACATGTACATCCAACAAGGCAATAACTTCCTCTTACATGTCCTTTGCCTTGAGCCCAGTGGCATTTATTGCATTTTCCCTTCCCTCTTGCATGTCATTTCAATAAAAAATGAAATTCAAATATTTGCATTTATTGGCACAAACCCTAAATCTTGCACATCCATCATCCATTCATAGCTTGACAAGTGGCATCATATTATTGGATGAATGTTAGTCCCACATTGCTCAAATTTTGACATTCATCCATCTTTAAATTCTATGAATAAAGAGCTCATATCTTCATTTGATCATCCACAAACATTGCAAAGTTATTATGCTAAAATATTTAGCCATTTCCATCCATCATTGAATTCTTAGCTGGGCTTTTTTTCAGATTTTTGGCTTGGAGTTCTCATCTTTCATCAAAGTGGATCAATATCATCTTCAACATATCAAGATTTCATCATAGGATTTGGGAAAGGGCCAATTTTCACATCAAATTAGCACCAATTCCCCCATGGGATCATGAGTTTGCACATTTAAATTAGGATTCAAGCTATTTCATTGTTTTTATTTTGTTCTTCATTGTTTTCTTTCCTAGTTTGAGTTTGTAAATGGATTTCATGGGGAATCCTTATTTTAGCTTGTAATTCCTTGTTTAACTTTTTTATTCATGTTGTTTTGCAGGTATTCAGAAAAGGGTTCTCATAATGGCTATTTGGTTAATACAAATCTTTTTTATCGATGGTTTCCATATTTGCATGTTATAAATTCATGGTTCAATAGATATGAGCTACATGTATTCAAGCGTATACTTTACAATGTACGTGTATTCATTGTGACTTATGTGTGTTGCAATGTATACTTTGTGACTTATGCGTTTTCATGCGTATACCTTGTATTCATGCATATACTTTGTATTAAGTTGTGTATACCATGTATTCGTGCATATACTTCAAGGCATATGTGTTTGTGACTACTTGTGCTTCCCTTATTCACATGTACATGCTTGACTTATTCATGTGTATACTTATTAACTAGTTAGCCAAAGCATTGATCATTGCTGTCCTTCATAGTTTGTCTTGAATAAATTAATTGATTTATGGTAAACAACTTTATCTAAAAGCAAAAAGAAATGTTTTCAATTATTATTCTATGAAATGATTGATAAAAAGATTCCAATATATTTAACCCTTTGATTGGAACGACTCAATTAAGAAAAGGATATGTATAATAATTTTCCTTTTAGATTAGTAATGCATGGAAGTTTCAAAAAGTATCCTTGATATTAAAAAAAAATATGTGTTTATACACTTCAATTGTGCACTCACCCTTTGGTTCTTTGAAAGAAAATTTTTCCTATGCCATTGTTACACTACACAGGTAAACCAAATTTTGTATTGTGGAGCTATATTAAGCTACCACTCTCAAGGCCAAGGTAAAAATGATACAAAATAATGTTTGAGACTCCAAGAAGACATCAAAATGGCTAGTGTACTAAACAAATTCTTATGATTTATGAAGAATGCTGATAACTCTGCTCAGTTGGCTTTTTTTATCAAAATCATACAAATTGAAGTTCCCTAGCATAAATAGAATTTGTATATCAAGCTACCACAATTCAAGTTTCAACAATGAATATTTATGATGCATGTTTTAAATGAAAATCAAGTTTATGGTGGTTTTTTTGTTTATATGATGTTATGTTATATTCTAATCCTAATGCATGCTTCTAGGCTACATATATATTTATATATTTTTTTTACATGATTTTTGTACCAACGAACCCAAAACGAACCGAACCCCCCTCCAAAAAAAAATTGGCCTAACCGGAAAACCAAACCCCCAAACCCAAACCCAACCTCAAAACCTATTCCAACACTCTTCATTTGTTTTGCACAAACTTAATTGACTGCCAAATTATGTTGGCTCTTCACTTTACCAACTTTTACTCCCTCAAACATCTTTTTTTCATTGAAAACCCCTATTTTCCCAACTAGGGCATCATGCCATAACATAATTTTGACCTCCCCTATCCTTGCAAACCTTTTGAACACATCAAACTCCACAAACTCACCCTATTTCCAACCTATTCTAAATCATTTTCAAGCAATTTCTTCTTTTCACCTCTTCTAGGCTTGCTTTTAAGGGGCCTCAATTTTGAATTTTGAACAGGGGAAACATTAGTAATCTCTTTGAATTCCTTTACCAATGTTATTTTCTTATTCATACTCCCAATCCTACTTATATCAGGCCCATAACACCGATACATAGCCTGAACAATAGATGGAATGGCCTATTTCAACATATTACACTCGAACCCTTAAGGGATCGATCTGATTGAATGTAGCTAAGTGTGATTCTATGTGTTTGGGTGTAAAATAGGACCATTCCTAGCATAAAAATACCTATTTAGACATGTTGAAATAGTTCATTTGGTCACATGAGTTGCAGAACAAAAGTTACACCACTTTGCAACTTTCAACTGCTTTTATTTGACACTTTTTCGATCAACTGAAAACTAGATACCATAGGAAAACCACTCTGAGATAACAAAAACTGAGAGAGGTTATTTTAGAGAGGCCCAATATGATCCCATAAGATTAAATAAGAAGTTTCTAAGCATCACGGTATCCTAGTAACAACATACTAAAGTTTGCAGCCATTTTGCACTTTGGACCCTTAAGGGATCGATCTGGTTGAGCATAGCTCAGAGTGATTCCATGTGTTTGGGTACAAAAGAGGACCATTCCTAGCATAAAAATACCTATTCGAATGTGTTGGAATATTTTTTTGGTCACACGAGTTGCAAAATGAAAGTTGCACCACTTTGCAACTTTCCACTACTTCCATTTGACACTTTTTCCATCAACTGAAAATTGGACAGCATAAGAAAACCACTTGCAGATAAAAACAACTGAGAGAGGCTATTGTATAAGGGCCCAACATGACCCTATAGGATTAGACGAGAAGTTTTTAAGCATCACGATATCCGAGTAACAACATGCTAATGTTTGCAACCATTCTGCACTTTGGAACCTTAAGGGATCGATCCGGTTGAACATAGCTCAGAGTGATTCCGCGTGTTTGGGTGCAAAAGAAGACCAAAAATAGCATAAAAATACCTATTCGGATGTGTTGGAATAGTTTGTTTGATCACACGAGTTGCAAAATGAAAGTTGCACCACTTTACAACTTTCCACTACTTCTATTTGACACTTTTTCAATCAACTAAAAACTGGACACCAGAGGAAAACAACTCCTAGATAAAAAAAAATGAGAAAGGGTATTGTAGAGGGGCCCAACATGGTCCCATAGGATTAGATGAGAAGTTTCTAAGGATCACGGATTATGAGTAACAACATGCTGAAGTTTGCAGCAATTTTGCACTTTAGACCCTTATGGGATCGATTGAGTTGAATGTAGCTCGAAGGGATTCCGCATGTTTGGGTGCAAAGAGGACCACACCTAGCATAAAAATACCTAATTGGAAATGTTAGAATAGTTTTTTTGGTCACATGAGTTGCAGAATGAAAGTTACACCACTTTGCAACTTTCTATTGCTTCCATTTCACACTTTTCCATCAATTGAAAATTGGACACCACAAGAAAACCACTCTGAGATAACAAAAAATGAGAGAGGTTATTGTAGAGGGGAAAAACATGATCCCATAGGATTAGATGATAAATTTCTAAGCACCACAGTATCTAAGTAACAACATGATGAAGTTTGCAACAATTTTGTAGTTTGGACCCTCAAGGGATCGATCTGGTTGAACGTAGCTCGGAGTGATTCCACATGTTTTGGTGCAAAAGAGGACCATGTCTAACATAAAAATACCTATTTAGATGTGTTGGAATAGTTCGTTTGGTCACACGAGTTGCAGAACGAAAGTTGCACCACTTTGCAACTTTCCATTGCTTCCATTTGACACTTTTTCCATCAATTGAAAGCTAGACACCACAGGAAAACCACTTCAAGATAAAAAAAATTAAGAGGTTATTGTAGAGGGTCCCAACACAATCCCATAGGATTAGACGAGAAGTTTCTAAGTGTCACGATATCCGAGTAACAACATGCTGAAGTTTGCAGCCATTTTACACTTTGGACCCTTAAGGGATCAATCTGGTTGAACATAGCTCAGAGCAATTCCGCATGTTTGGGTGTGAAAGAGGACCATTATTAGCTTAAAAATACCTATTTGGACATATTGGACCAATTCATTTGGTCACACGAGTTGCAAAATGAAAGTTGCACCACTTTGCAACTTTCCATTGCTTCTATTTGACACTTTTTCTATCAACTGAAAACTGGACACCATAGGAAAACCACTCGGAGATAAAAAAAAATTGAGAGAGGTTATTATAGAATGGCCCAACTTGATCCTATAGGATTAGACGAGAAGTTTCTAAGAATCATGATATCCGAGTAGCAACATGCTAAAGTTTGCAGCTATTTTGCACTTTGGACCCTTAAGGGATCGATTCGGTTGAACGTAGCTTGAAGTGATTCCACATATGTCGCAAGAAAGAGGACCATGCCTAGTGTAAACATACCTATTCAGATGCATAGCAATATTTTGTTTGGTCACATGAGTTGCAGAATGAAAGTTTCACCACTTTGCAACTTTGCACTACATGCATTTGAAACTTTTTCCATCAACTGAAAATTGGAAACCACGAGAAAACCACTCTGAGATAACAAAAAATGAGAGAGGTAATTGTAGATGGCCTCAACATGATCCCATAGGTTTAGACATAGATTTCGTAAGCACCATGGTATTTGAGTAATACACCATCAAAGATTGCTACCCTTTTGCACTTTGGGATTTGATGTTTCATTGAACTATATGGTTCTGTGCAGGGTGATTGTGCTATGTTTTTGATGGAATTTGGTGGGCACTAGACTTAACTAAATTTTAGTTTTAGTTTGGTTGGATTTCAAGTTATTTTGTGCATTTTAGAAGCCAATTACTAAGGGTCGGTTTGTATTCCCTATTTTAAGGGTTTTGAGTGCATTAAAATGTCATATTAAGCCTTTCACCCACTGTATGCTTCTATAACTCGATGGAAAAGCTTAGTTATGGTTATAAAACATGTGTGCATAAATTTGTGTGCAAGGGAGGTGAATAGAGGGTTTTTAGGTGATGCCCTAGATGTCAAATGGTGCATTTTTTAGTGGAAAATGGTGGTTTACTGCTAGGGTTTGAAGAAATATTTGGGGGAAGCAATAATTCTTGAGCTTTTAAGCTTGTGCAGACCTTTTTGAACATGTTTTAGGCTTTGGTTAGCTATGGGATGTTTCAAGTATGGGTTTTCAGTAAACCCTTGCCTAACTTATAGTCTCCAAATCTCATCAAATGGGCTTATCTCTTAGAGAAGGTCATCAATTGGCCAACCAAACATCAATCAAGCTTTAAAATAGACCCTAAGAAAAATTCCCAAGAGATCATACCATGTTTCTTTGTACCATCATTAAGATCCAATAGATCACCTTGCATCAAGGCTACTAAATTAGCCCTATTTACAAATAGACGACCTTTTAAACACTAGATCTTCACTCAAACTCCTAAAACAACAGTATGTTATGTGTCAAAACCTCCAATTCAATTATTTGTTTCTAGGTACAAGACCTCTACATCCCTAATACACCAAACCCTCTATTTAAAGTAAAACACTTTGGAGTTTTAATGAAAATCCTATCTCCTGAACCTACCATACGCAAAAAAAGCACCAAACACACTTACCAGACCCTACACATGGTGAATAATACATTACATGGATAGTCCTTCCCACATTTTGTCAAAACAACACTTTAAACCCTCATTTTCATCATGAAAATACCCTGTTGAAGCCCTAGAACATCATCCCAAACACCGAACCTTGACTCCACAACATTATAATCAGATTAGGCATGTATTTTACAAGTTAGAGGACCCATTCCACAAGTTACAGTAGGCACAAAATTTGGAATGGGTCGAATTACATCATGAAACCCTTCAATCCAAGAACACTGTGAAAATAGGTAGCAGTAGTAAAAATAAGATAACCTTCTGGCCACTCATAAAGTTTGGACCACATCCATTACCTCCACATAAAACTCGACATCCTTGGTCTTCTTGGTTCCCATACCTTGATATGGTTATGCAAATGAAAATGAAGCAAAGTAATCAACTCCTTCTCCACTGGTTGGAAGAATGCAAGCTTAATGTTTTGATACATGATATCAACTCCCTCTTATGCTCTCACAGTTGAATATCAAAATCCAGTATGGTGGACCTCTAGAGTTCTAGTAATATTTATTCCTCTTCCACCAAATGATGGCCTGATCCACCTGTCTGCTAGCCCAATTGGCTTTGTTTTTGAAAGCCGAAGTTTCTCGAGTCACCAATGTAGCTCTCTTTTCCTTTTCAAACTCTTTCATTGCTACAAATCGTGTCTTGGATTTAATCATTTGTACCACATGGTTGATGTGCTTTGAAACCTTGCATCTAAAGGAAATTTCCTTTACATAAATACTACTAGGGAATTTCAATGTTGCCAATGTAGTTGGTATTAAAGTCAGTACCTGCAACATGAAGAGTGATTCTCATTCCTCTTCTACAGTAGAGGGTTTATGTCCTTGATCTGACTCGTTCAAATTATTAGATTCAAAATCACTAGCTGAGGCTTTGAAAGGAACTCCACGAAAGCCAAGCTCTCTGAATAGTATATCAAACTCTAGTTCAAAATCCACAATCATATCTCAGTTATACCACCATACAATGGGTAAACCACAAAACCCTGTATTGTAGCCTAAACCTTAGGGTTTAATTGAAAATGATACTTCCAAAGCTAACCACAACCTAAAATTACTCAAATTTTTGATACCCTAAAAAAACTCAAACAATCATAAAATAATTCTTCCCTACACAAAAACACAATTTGACTCTTCAAAACCACCATTTTTCTTAAAGAAAACTCACTTTTACACACATGGGTTTCACACCCATCTCACTTTCAAACCTACCCAACACTAAGAAATCATTCCCACACCTTAATAATGTTAGTGCAGACCCATTAATCAATTTAAAAAGGCTACAGAAAGAGGAATGGGTCAAAAAGCCATTTTTATTGACTCAAAACCTTCAAATGTACAAGTTTAGGCCAGTTTTAGTAAATTGATGATAAAATGCACAAAACATTATGGAAAACCTTCTAAATGGATTAAAAAGAAAGGTAACTCCATATACTATGAAAATATCAATAAACCTAGATCAAATAATTGAAATACGGGCCATACAATCTATTGCTACTACTAAAAATATAGAAAATTATTGAAAATTCTGAGTTTTTATTATTTTTGCTTCTTTAAATCACAAAATCCAACCTTCAATTTGAGTTCTCCATGTTTTTAAACTCTTTCCCACCAATTAAAAACTTATTCACCTTCCTAACTGACCTTTGAACTGGTTTGACTCTTCACATTCCCTCCATAATGCAAATTTTGCAATTTTACAACATTTGAGTTTGCAAATTTTGCACAATTTTGCAATTTTTATACATTTTTCATGTTTTGAAAACCCAACCTCCTAAACACCTAATACGACTCAAATATGACTAAATACATAATAGAGTGGTAAAGTTGCATTGTTGAGAGGAATAGTGAAGTTTGTGTGTGCATATAGAGTATTTGAGAGAAGCTTTTAAGAAGGAAGTTGCTTCCCTTGCCACTTTGCATCATTTTCAATAGTATTTAGGGGTCTAGGTAGTAGAATTTTCAAAATGTGCAAAAAGTCCTAAGTTGTGAAATTAGCAATCATTAGAAGTTAGGTTTCACACGTTCCCCCCTGAACCCTAGTAGTAGTGGAAACTTAGTTTGTGCCCAATAACTCAAATGTTCTCCAAACACCAGAGAAAATATTGATGTTTTAGACACCCATTTCAAAGTTATTACACATATCTCAATTTCATATACAAGTCCTTTAGACCGAATCCCCCAAAACACCCCTTCTAGGCTGACCTAATTAGGTTGATTAAGCCTAATTTGCAAAGCAACATACCCTCAAACTTATCACATGACCTTGAAACCTTGGGGAAGTATTTCTTAGGTTCCCAAACCTCCAAAACCACAACTATATTCCTCTGGTATGGAAAAATTCATGCCAAACATGAAAACCCTTGTTTTATGCACTATTCAAGAGGGTTTACTGAATATGCTACTTCCACAACCTCCTAGACTTTAAAAACAACTTGAACACAGGAAATTAACCCTACACATGCCTAAAAGTTCAAAACATCATGACCTCCCATGGAGATTCTCCCAAACCCTAGGCCTAAGCCCTCATTCACATGCATTTTTGTTCACAACAATATTACTCATATTGTAAGTTTGTACCCCTAACACCTATTACTCACTAAAACCACACCAATGGTTTTAAATGAGCCTTATTACATCCACAAAACACTAATCTTGCACACTTTACATGTAAATTAAAAAACTTGCCTTCAAAGGCTACAAAGATACTTTAGTGCAAGATCACCATTTTTCACATTTGAACACCTAAACTCAAAAACTCAACCTAAGACATGCTTAGTGGTCTTGATTGAGCTTATTAAAAATAAAAAATGCTCAAAGAATCATCCACCTACCTATTAACCTCCTAATTACAATCAAATGATCAAATAAGGAGGATCAGGTGTAGATGCTCCTGCACCAGGGTTGTAAAAGTGTATTAAAGAGGGAGACCGATAGTCACCTCTTTCAAATGTTAGTTTTGGAAGTTGAAGTGGTTTGTTTTAGGAGGGAAAATTATAAAATTCCATGATAAACTTGAATGGAGGATGATCCTTGGATTGGGCATCAAACCAAATGAGGAAATGTTGAGTTTTCCTTAAGAAAAATGAGGTTTTGGTGAGTGAAAATGAGTTTGTGAGTTGGGCAGTGTTATTTTATGTTAGCTTGAGCATTATTAGGGTATTTTAGATTATTTGAACAATTTTCAAGTTTTGGAGTGTTTGGAAAGTGCTAATTTCAATAAAATGTAGGGTTTCTAAGCCTAGGAAGAGGGTTTTATGGTTTGGGTGGTAAATGATTCAATCTCCACAATCTAACACAGAAATTTGAAGTTTTGACAGATTTAAAATGCTATGCCAAGGTTTCAGGAGATTACACAAAGATTTGAAGGTGGTCCCTTTGTAAAAGTGGGCTAATTTGGGCCCTTAAAAGTAGAGAAAACCTGATTTGTGGAGTTTGGTACAAAACAAGCATTGGTGATTGTTGGATAAGTTGCAAGGCTCTATAATGGGTCCCTGATGTGTGTTGTTTTGTGAGTTGAAAGGTTGTGTGAGTGGAATTATACACAATTGAGTGACTTTGATATGATACAAGGGACAATGTGAATATGTTGAATGAAGAAGTCCTAATGAAATTGTAAATAGAAAATTGTGTTTTCATATTGGAGTTGTGTATTTCTATGTTGTAGGCCTCCCCCTATTGCATTAGGAGTATATTCCAATTTTTTATAGACTTGTATGGAAAATTTGGTAGCATAGACAAGGCAATCAACTAGTTTGTATAACTGTTTCACAAAATAACTCAATGAAAGCTTTGGAAGCATACACAAAGTAAGTCAATTGTTAAATAAAAAAATTCCTCAAAGAGATGTGGTTTAAAAATGTAATTTGAAAGTGTATAAAATTGTGTAATTCAAAATGTCCATTGACAACCTAAGGTTGTAACATGACAAACAAATGATGATCAACATGGAATATGTAGAACAACAAAAATAAAAGCAAGCCATAATAGAATGAAATTAAATGTACAAAGACTTCACATACCTAAAAAACTAGAGTTTGAAATGGAGGAGTTCTACCCAATTATGTAGCATTTGCTTATTCTTTCCTCAAACTCCTCAAATATTTGACTTTTCAAAAGCCAGTTCCCCTCCAAACTTCAATTGTATATCAATTATCACTAGAATTCAAAACTGAATTGATGTTATATGCCTTTCAATGTGAAAACTATGCTATTTCTTTCAAAAGTGGTGAAAAGATCATGAGAAAGGTGGTGGAATCTAAAACTCATGCATGGACACTTCACTTAATCTTGAAAAAGCTACTTTTTGTTGGAGCACACTCAGAACCAGGAGAATATGCAGAATGTGGGCCAACATCATGGGTATATTGTGTTTTTTTACAATTTTTAGTGCAATACAAAACATGTATGCATTATAATGTGCAAGTGTTATTTATCCCTAGAATGGTCATGTCTCTACTTCTAAAAAATGTGCTCGTGTTATCAGAAAGTTGGTTTCTTTTATAGGTTTATTTTCTCTCTTTGTCTATACTCTCTCCCACTCTCTCACACCCTCTCTCCCACCCTCTCACCCACTCTCCCACACTCTCTCCCACTCTCTATCACCCTCTCCCACTCTCTCCCTCACTATCTCCCAGTCTCTCTCCCACTCTCTCCCACCCTCCCCCACTCTC
>VDFB02000007.1:165264761-165373663 GCA_007258455.2 Sequoia sempervirens
TATGGATATACATCTTATTTGTTTGGCCACCTTGCGTAATACAACTTGCATGCCTGTGGTTCCATCCTATTTTACTTATTTTATGAAACTTAAACCAACATTTTCATTTTCTTTGGCTTTGTGGCACCTTGTTAAAGTTATCGAATGGGTATAGCTTTGGCATTGTTGAGTAGGAAGCCCAACAAGCGACATGACTTTTCCCCATAGCCACTTTTACGTGTTTGTGAGTGCATACCAACTAGCATATGTTTCTTACTTATTTTTTGGATTTCTCACCCCATGAACGACTAGTTTTGTGACCCCAAAGCAAGTACACATTCTTTCTTTTTCAAATAATCAACCTAGACCTCTTTTCACAACTAGTTGGATTGATGATCAAATCTTTACTCAATTCCTCTCAACACTTGTGTGTTCCTTTGTCCTTATGTTCAGTTTATCATGTGATTCTCATCTGAGGGCTTGATCACTCTCTTTTTGATGTATTCCATCTTGCTAACGTAAGTGCATTTGAACCTTCTTTCCCCACAGCCCATGGCTACTTTAGTGTGAGGAAGAAAGTTTCTCCTCACTAAAGTGGGGATACCGTGCCATCAAAAAAATGGATCCTGGTCAGCTTTCATGGTTCTTTAGGTCTTGTTTCATAGTGTTGGAACTATGTTGCTTTAATTTCATGATGTATCTTGGCTTGAACATGCTTATTTTGGTGCTTAAACTTAAAGAACGTCTTATGAAGATGTTGTGAAGCGATGTAAGACATTTCCACATTCTTCTAGACTCTATTTAATGAAATTCACCTAAAAATCACCTTTTTTATTCACATCAACAAGTCTCCATTTTGAAGTGTTGTAAAGTATTGTAACAATATTTCATGCTTTTCTAAGCATATTTTCACTATTTACACCCCTATAATGTTGTATTTTATCTCTTTATGCCCTCATATGCTTATATTAAGTGTATTTTTGGGTCCTATTGACAAACAACATTAAACATAAAATTTTTCCTGACACTTGGTTTTGGGTCCCAAGTGGGACTCATTCACCAAGGGTGGCGAATGTGTTGCCCTTGGCCCCAAATTCAAAATATTTCAAAATTTCTTTATGGATTTTACTCAAATTCACTTTATGTTGGCCTATGATGAGGTATGAATGGAGAGTAAGGCACAATATTTTTATAAATATGTGATTTTAACCTCATTTTACATCTCTCCTAACACAATTATTGTAATCTCCTCATTCAAGCAATCTTCAAGCACTCGAGCACTCTACATCATCAATTGAAGCACTTTTCCAGCACTTTGGAGTAGCCATTGACATCACTTCAGATTTTCATAGTCAAGGATTTGGTAAGTTTGTAATACTTGCATGCTATTCATTTATCATTTCCTTTATATTTCATTCATTTCTATTGGGTTTGATTACCAAAGTGGCGTTTGACCAAGGTAAACCCCTATTCACTAACCCCTCAACATTTTTCCCATTTGTGCATGTGTATTTATAGGTTTGTTTTGCAGATTTAATGGGCTTAAAGGTGTTGAAAAGTGGAATTCAATTCAACTAGGCTCTTCAATTCAACCCATCATCTTTTCAAGCATTTTGAGTGTTTTCTATTCATTTTCTGTAGAATTGACCCCAACAACCTAATATTCAGACATTGTCAGATCTGGAGTAGCAGTGTTGTCTCTTGATTTTCCAGAAATGTTGGTGAGGATTGATTCACCATCCTTGGAAAATGAGTGCCACTTGAAATATGAGAATCTACATTTGATCATAAATCATCTATTGGTTGTTAGAAATTAGTTCCTGACACTTTTTCAACAGTCGAAGGACTAATTTACCGTCCTTGGTGAATGAGTCGCACTGTGAAAAATTAGAAAATTTCATCAACATTCCAGACACTCTAGAAAGCTCATACAACATCCAAGTTCACTCAGATTTGACCCAATACCTTATGTTCTGCATATTTCTCTCAATTTCTTCATCTTTCATAGTTGTTTGCATATCACAATGTGTTTTCAAAAATAGCTTAAATTGCACTTTAACATTCATTTCAAATCATATTAATTATTCAATTTCATTTGGATTAGTTCATTTACATCATATCTCATTGCATACATCCTAATTTGAATGTGCATAAGCATTTTAGAACCCCAAATCTCTCTCTTTCTAGGTAAAAATCTTAGGAAGAGAGCCTAGCATTTTGGGTTCCTAAAATCTATGTCACATTATTAATTTACTCTATCCATCTATTTGTTGGTGATAAGATAAAATAAATTATAATTATATATGTATCTTCTTCCATAATGTCTTCCTAAAGTATGGTCCAATTTTTTTTCTCTATTAAAACTATAATCCCTAGTAGCCCATGTAATTTGAAAAATTCCCTATAAAAAATTTCAACATGTATTATATAATTTTTATTACATGCTATGAAATATACCTTCTCGGAGAATCTTTAAACTAACATAATATATAATCATAACCCTTTTGTGTTCATAAATCTTAATAAAAATTCCATAATTATGTCCTCCCATTTTTTCAATGGAAATGTTAAAGGTTTACACATTTCAAAATTTTGATTACTTATTTTTATACTTAATAAATTATACTACCTTGAATTTATTGATCACGTCCTTATACAATAGTGGCAAAAAGTAGTTTTTAGTTTAATTTTCATTATCTTATCTATCCCAAAATATGCTATAATAACTTACTATATTTCTCCTTGATGAGATTCTCTATCATTGAGTTTCTAGGATTATATAATTAAGTACCTTTAAACAACATATAACATTTTAAATAAAATAATCAAGCCATTTACTTCTATCCATAGTTATTGGATCTTTAAATATCTACCATGATTTTATAAAATAACCTATACTACCTTCCTACAATCTCTGCAACTCAATGAATCCTATGAATTCCACTAGGTCATCTATGTTACCAAGTAATATCTCCTACTCAATGCATGTACAACCTTGTTTGACTTTGTACTCCATTTTTTAGTGCACAAGTATAAACCTATATAAATTCAACCCATCCAAAATTCATCTAGCTTAATGTACCTTGGATATTCAAGTACTACAATGCTTGATGGGATGCACACAAAAAAAATTCCTTTGGTAACATGTAATGCCTCTATTTATTCAAGGCTTGGATAATGGCATAGAATTTCTAATCATACATGTTTATTAGTTTCTTCTTGCATCATTCAATTTTTTATTGAAATAGGATGTTAGTCTACCTTCTTGGCTTAGTTTTACTCCTATTGTATTTCCACTTACATCTTACTCTACTTGGAACATTTTATTAAAATTTGGCATGGACAGTACTAGCTATTTTTTATCTTATTTATATTCAACAAGTCAAATATCCTATTAGATCCTTAGGTCTACTTGAAATATTTATTATCTCTTATCATAGAATCAATTAATGGTGAATAAATGCCACTAATTTTTTTATGAAATTCCTATGAAAATTTACCAAACCATGAAAAATATGGCCTTTCCAACATTCACTAGTGTAGGCCACTTAACAATTTCTCCAAATTTCTTTGGATCCATCTTAAAACCTTCACTTGGGATTACAAATCTAGAGTATGGGTATGTGTAGGATCATCATAGAAAAAATAGGCCCTTAAGTGGCAAAAAATTCAAAAAATCAGAGTTAGGCAAGTTGATGTTAAAAATTGAATAAGTTATCTATATTATTTCAAAAATATGTAAGAATAGAATTTGTAGCAAATTGAATGTAGTTTCTAACTACTAGGTTTTTTTAAAAAAAAAAACTATTTGTTGAAAATTTGAAATTTCAATGCAATAGTATTTAAATTTCAAAAAAATAAGTAGGTGTCTATCGACCACCCTAACCACAATAAAATCATAATATTTTTTATAATATTTTAGATATAAGTATAGGACTCATGTCCCGATATGATGCATATTTTTGTAATTTTCCAAGTAAATAATTAATTATGAGTTTTTTATTATAACTTTTAAAAAATATAAAAACTTGTATGTCTAACCACCTTAACTTGATCAAAACTTTACTTAAATTCATTTTTTCTTTTTAATACTATAGTATGTGAAGCATGTTTTGGATTTAAAAATGTGATACTTTTGAAAGCTATAGATGTTTTTCAATCAACCTATCAATCAGGACTTTAGTCGTAATTCAAATAGAAAATGAATAATAATTATTTATTAAATTCAAAGTAAAGCATACTTTATATTGGTGGAAAACTGAGAATATCCTTTAAAAACCTTTTTCATTTCATCAATTTTGGGTAAAAAGAAAGTCATCAGCCACATACCCATCATATTGCCACTTTTTGGCCCATCATGATCTTGTAGATACCCAAAAATTTCATGAAACCACACTTCTTGACATTAATGAATAACTTCTCTTAATATTTGTAATACTAGTCTAATATGATCTATACATTCCTCTTTATTTTGACTAAAGATCAAGATATCATCAAAATCAGCAATTAAAAATTGTGCAAATATTTCTTAAATACCTCATTTATAAATCTTATAATTTTACTAAATTTATTATCCAACCAATGGTAGTTAATCAATCACTCATACAATCCCAAAACTTCATGTTAGTTGTATTCTTCCATTAATCTCTTCCATTAATTTGGAGAAGGTGATAATTTTTCTTCAAATTAATCTTAGAAAAATAAAAATTTCTACTAAAATAATCCATAAAATCTCCCATCCATGGTAATGAGAATCTACATTTTATTTTGATCTTTTTTATTACTTTGGGGTCTATACAATTCTTCACTTGCATCCCTTTTTGGTGCTAGTATTGTTAGTACCACATGTGGATTCAAACTCTTTGGGATTATACCTTTATTTAGTAAATCCTACACTTCTTTGTTTAAATTTTAATTCTCTCTTGGAATCATTCTATATGTAGAGACATATTTAGATGATAAAATATTAAATCAAATCCATATTGTGATTAATGTTTCTTACTAACAATAATCTATTTGGAATCTTATCCAACAATATATCTTTTCTATTTCATTAAAAATAATGAAATTTCTAGTTGTGTTGTTTCTCTTCCATATACACTATTGAATACCCTAAGAGTAAATGAAAACCACACATTCTCATGTTGTAGACAATCCAATAACTTCTTTCCATCAACCAAATGTATATCTAGTATTACCACAAAATTCCCCCCTCTCTCTCTTAATATAACTCAAGTATGCTTCTTACTATCCTTCATCAAAGATAAGTATTCTTTCTCCCATCAAGTATAGATTTCCTATTATATTTCCATGTTCTACCCAACAATAAATTCCATGCATCCATTACAATAATATCACATAAAGCTTCATCATGATATTTACCTATCTTGAATTTCACCAAATATTTTTCACTTACCAACACCTTATGTTCTTCCAAAAATCATGATATTTTATATGGATTGGGATGTTCTAAAAACTTAAATTTAATCTTTTCAACCATCCCATTTGACACTAGATTTTTTATGGTTCCACTATCTATTATAACTCTATAACACTTACCTTTAATCTTGCTCATATTATTAAACACATTTTCTCGTGCATTAGTTCCTCTTTCTCCACACCATCTAGTTTCAAAAATACTGATTTAATGATCCATGAGTCACCTCTTTTAGGTTCATTTGTTAGGCTTTGTGATCCATTTTATCCTCCATTAGTATATGTGGTTCTTAGATACTAGTACTCATTTGAATTGTAGAGAACTTATAATCTATATTAACTTTTTCCCCACATCAAAAAAAAGTTCCTCTAAAAATTCTTCCACCAACATTGTCATATTTAATTCTACCTATTTGATATCCATCAATGTTATTATTGTAGTATGAACTATTTTATTGTCTCTCATTGTGATAGAAATGACAACCTTCTCTATCATTGTGGTATGTTCTACTAGTTCAATTTTCATTTGTTCAACATCTTATGCATATGATCTTCTATCATCATAAACTAGTGTTTACCTTTTAGGAATCATCCTTCTCTTCCTCTTTCCTAGTTCTATTTGATCTAAAATATTTTTAATCTTTTCTTTGAATTTTAATGTAATTTTCTATGCTTTCTCAATTATCTATGATATTACCATGTTCAATTCTTCTTGAATAGTTCATCTTAACTTCCATTGATGTATATCACTAATTTTTTGTGACTAGGTTCGCTATGTTTTACATATGATCATTGTATAAATTCTTTTGTACATTCCTTCACATTTTTTTCTTTTTCCTTAATTTTGAAACATCTTTAGTAATTCTAACTAGTAACCAATAACTATAAATTAATTTTTCAAATTTGTAACCATCCTTTCTTATCTTTCTATCTTTTCCTTACCTCTTCTATTTCTTTCCAATTGTACTTATTTATTCCAAATATAAATATTTATCTTCACTTTATACTTTGTAAATATAATCCTTTTAGGATGTTTAATTTATTCATACTAAAATTATTCTTCTAGATCATATATCCAATCAATCATCTCTAAGAGATTGAAACTATTTAAATAAATAGCAACATGGGTTCTTGGTCTCTAACCAAATTTAGAAATATCTTTCAACATCTTTAATTGAATTATTTCTTATTCTTCTTCTAGATCTTCCATATTTTTTTTAGTAGTTAGTGTATTCTCTACCATGCTCCAAGTCTTGCTTCAATTTCCTCGTCATCACTTTCATCATTTCTTAGGGGTATATCCTCTACATTTTTCCACACTTATGGATTTCAAAGGGATTAGCATTGCACTCTTTATTTTAGATATTTATTTTATCCTTCTAGGAACATTAACAAAACTCTATAGTCTTTATGGAGGCATCTTGTCCTTGGATTTTATGTAAATTAGTTTAGATTAGTGAAATCCCCACAATATCCCTTGTAAACTACCTCAAACTCAACACTCTATTTACAATCTTCTTGCAAACTACTTCAATTCAATAATGTAATTACAAGAAAGAACATCTTCATGAGTTTCAAGATTCAAAGCCATACCTTAATACAAAATAATATAGTCATAAATAGAAAGTACAATGAAATATTATCCTACCATACAATAAATAAATAAACACATATATAATGGACCTTAATTGATAGTAAAATAAAGTGTTATTGATTGATAATCATGAATTGTAATTTGTATTACAATCTAGCATGTAATGGTATTCTAACATGAGGCCTTAGCCTCAAAGATACATAGGCACCTTATGTCTAAAAATTATTTAATTTTAATAGGAGATTCTCATGTAATATTAATCTCTTAAGTTTAAAAAATAGATAGTCTAGAGATAGGATGGTAGTTAACCAACTTATAATAATTATGAGTGATGCTTATATAGTCATTCTTACCCATTAGAATGATATATGCTAGCCACAATAAGAAACTACTATTTTTTTTAAAAAGGAAACTGGAAAAGTGAACTCACAGTTTAGCTAAAAGAGACTCCGCTTATGAGATGCCAATATCTGAGAGGGAAAGAAAGAACAGACAAAATATAGTTAAACACAAGCAGCCATGGCCTTTTTGCAAATTAGTTTTTAAACCTTGTTTGCAGTCATATTGGTCAGAGCAATACATTGGCGACGACAAATGTTTAAATTGTCTCTTATGTTAAACTATATTTCCTGATCCCACATTGCAACTACTTGTTAAATATTTTAGGGAGATTCCTAGATCCCTAGTTGAGTTCATGGGAGCCGCCCTTTGACCGGCAGCGTGAGAGGCTTCGAGAAACAGAAGAGGAGCCCACGTTAAGTAGATTTTTTTTTTGAAAATGAGATAAGACCAAAACCTTAGTCATGGTGATTAAGGAAACATTAATGTTTTCCAGATATGTTTTCCATTAAATGAAAAAGTCCACTAGAAGGGACCCACGATAAGAATGAAAACTTAGGATCTTTCTTTACACACCTTTTTATTCAAACTTTTGTTTTTAGAGAGCTTCCAAAAATAGTGGAGTCAAAACGTAGATTCAAATGTTTGTTTTCAGAGAGCTTCTATAAATAGTGGGTCAAAACAATGGATATAATTTTGATGATCAATATAATTTTGATAATATATTTTAATAGTAAATAACTATTATTTTTTTGATTTCTTTTTAAAATAAAGTTTACAAAGATTAAAATTATTTGATTGATTTCTTTTTAAAATAGAATGTACCAATATCATTGTTCTTACAACCATTGTCCCATCTACAATCACTACTACAAACTTTTGTTCTTAGAGAGCTCTTATAAATAGTGGGGCCAAAAAGTAGACATATTTTTTTAACAACATTTTAATAGTAAATAAATATTATTTTCTTGACAACTTACCAATACAAGTTTACAAAGATCAAAATCACTTTTTTGTTTTTTTGTTTTTTAAATGGGATAGACCAATACAATTATTCCTAGAACCATTGCCTCAATCTATTCACAATAAATGAAGAAAAGATATTTAAAAACATATTATGGTCTTAGCGGTTTTGGATTCTTTTTCTCCAGATCAGAGTTTTGCAGTCTTTTGAATGTAAAATATTAATTTGAATTAAAATTTGTTGTTTTCCATAAGAGAGGAAAGGTTGCTACATATATAGTCATCTTTTAGGTTGTAAGACTGTGAAGTGTGGATGAAATATTGTAGTAGTTTTTGTTGTCTTAGGTGTGTCAAGCATCAGAAAATAAAGTATGGCTTGTAGTGATTCAATGAGTCTATATATTTCACCTTTATTATCAAATGCAAAATGCAACTAATAACAATCAAGTATATCAACAAATAAAGTTTTTGTTGTCTCAGTGTATCGAGCATTAGAAAATAAAGTATGGCTTGTAGTGATTCAATGAGTGTATATATTTCCCCTTTATTATCAAATGCAAAATGCAACTAATAACAATCAAGTATATCAACAAATAAGCCCTATCATTACTGAAAAATAATTGCATGATAGAACACACATATCAAAAAATAATGAAAAAATGAAAAAATATGCATCTTTCGCCTAACCTATTACCTTTAGGTAATGACATTAATTTACCTTCATTATCACTTGAGTCTAGTCTCATTCTTGAAGTTAATTTTCCAAATAAAAATTTCTACACTAGTTATCTATATTAGTTATAAAACAAATTGAAAAAAAATATGGGTATTTCAAAAGTGTGGCAAAATTAAGCATGCAACATTAAAATAACAGAAATAGGAATGGAAATAAAACTAAAAATTGTTTTCTCTAACACCAAATGAAAACCTAAAATAGAGCATTTTGGATAAGATTTGTATTGATATTGCTCGTTATGATAGCATTTACCTACTCAAATGAAATTATAAATTGTGAAAGATAAGGATTTGATCTCAATTTATAGGTTTTTGAGGATGTAGATGAGGAATTTAATGGAGTGGATAAGGATTTAATTTTTTATTATTGATCAATTAGCATAATTTAATAATTAATTAATTTTCTCAAACAATTGGTTGATTCACTTTATTATTTTTCCTTTCCAAAGATTTATCAACCATTTTAAGAAATTAGTTAATTGATTGTTAGATTTTGTTTTATTTTATCATGGTTTTATTAAATTAGTTACACATAATGATTATTTGGATTTATTTAATAATTTAGATATTTATAGATAACAAAATACTTAAATTAATTTAATTTAATAAAATATTTAAATAAATTAATTTTGACTATGGAATACTTTAATTAAAGGATGCTTTATAGGAATGTGGTAGGAAATTAGCATTCCCAAGATTGGATTGTCTATTCTAGATCTATGATGTTGGGAGGAAATGAAGGAAGGGTGATGACCATTTTGTAGGGGAAGAGACCAACTAGTCTAACTTTGAGAGCAATGTTGAGAGTTGTCACTATGTCCATGCCTTTGACCCTTGTATTGGGAATTTCCATGAGGAAGATATGGAGGGACCTATGTAATAATACATTGAGCATTGCCCCAATGATCTAAATTGGTATAAGGATGTGTAACACCCCCGCCAAGGAACCCCAAAGGACAACACTAACTATGCCAAATTAATGGAACAATTTTTTTTTAGCAACAAATAACATTGGAATGCATAACATGATAAACTAATCCTAGGTCCTCTGGTGTTCATGTGTGGATGGTCATTTCTTTGTTTCTGTTATTTCTTTCAAGTGTATCTTAATTGGACTATAATTGAAAATTTAATGTCACCTCTGCATTCTTCCCTAAGGTTTTGACGTTAGGAGAGTTGTTTCTGTACCGTTTCTTTCCTTACAAGTGGTATCAGAGCCTGACTAGTTGTGTTATCCTTGTGGGTATGTTGGGTTTTTTGTGTCAGTTCTGTTCAGTGGGAGTCTTGTAGAAGTTTGGTAATTTGAATTATAGGTTAATATGGCAAGCACATCGGGAAAAATTGAAATTGAGAAATTCAATGCAACAATTTTGAGTTGTGGAAACTTAAAATGGAAGATCTATTGGTTGATCGTGATCTGTGGATTGTTGTGTCTAGAACGAAGCCTACAGGCATTAAGTAAAAGGATTGGGACCTTGCAGATAGAAAATCAAAGGGGCAGATAAGGCTCTGTTTAGTAGACTCTATTCTTTTGAATGTTCATGAAGAAAAGACTGCATCTTCCTTGTGGAAAAAACTGGCAGCTATTTATTAGGGCAAGTCCTTGGTGAATAAATTTTTCTTGAGAAAGGAGCTATACACTTTGAGAATGCAAGAAGGAGGGTCTGTTGCTAATCATTTGAATGCATTCAACATGCTGATTATATAGTTAACATCTGTGGGTGTGAAGGTTGATGAAGAAGATCATTGTATGTTGTTATTATGTTCTTTGCCAGATTCTTGGGATCACCTGGTGATGGCTATTGGGAGTATGACATCCACTTTTAAAATCAGAAGGGAGATCAAAGTCTCCTGGAAAGAAGTCCAAGGTGAAGTGCTGGAATTGTGGGCAACCTGGTCATGTCTGAAAGGATTGTAAAGAGGAGAAAAATAAGAAGAAGAAGAATTCTTCTGACAATGATTCATCTCAGAGTGATGTAGATGCCTTCATTACAGCCTTCGCTACACATGCATCAGATGGTGTCTGGCTGATTGATTCTAGAGCATCTTTCCACATGACATCTCATAGAGACTAGTTCACGAAGTATGAAAAATACGATGGTGGAAAGGTGTATTTGGAAAGTTAATCATTAGAAATAGTTGGATGTGGAAGAGTTAGAATTCATTTCCCTGATGGAAGAGTGAAGGGAATCAATGATGTAATGCATATACCAGGTCTGGCTCAAAATCTACTTTCTGTTAGTAAGCTGAATGATATTGGAGTGCAAATCACGTTCTCTGGAAATGGATGTAAGATGACTAGAGGCTCAATGGTGCTAGCAAGGGGTGCTCATATTGGTACCTTGTATAAGCTAGATGCACATGATGTACAATGTAATAGTGTCTCTACAAAGTCACAGAAAGCTACTCACAGAGAAAAGATGGTAAAAGTTCTTGATAGTGTAAACTCTATGGAAGTTAAACTTCCAGCAGAAAAGCCTATGCTCTGGCATCATAGGCTAGGCCACATTGGAGAGAAAGGTTTAAAAAACTTGAAGAATAAAAACCTAGTTGAAGGGCTTGCTGATTGTAACCTCGAATTCAAGTTTTGTGAACATTGTATATATGGTAAACAACACCGTATTTCGTTTTACTCCAGTCCTCACAAATCTTCTGGTTTGCTTGATTATATACATTATGATGTTTTTGGTCCAGTGAATGTTCCTTCTTTGTCTAAGTCAAGGTACTATGTATTGTTCATTGATGATTATTCAAGAAGAGCATTTGTTTATTTTTTGAAAAGTAAATCAGAAGTGTTCAGTCCGTTTAAGGAATTTAAGAACCTTATAGAAAATCAGAATGGAAGAAAAATAAAATGTTTAAGGACTAACAATGGAAGTGAGTTTTGTTCTGATGATTTTGAGAAGTACTGTAAAGATCATGGGATTAAAAGACATAAAAATACACCTTACACTCCACAGCAAAAGGGAGTTGCAGAAAGGTTCAACAAGACAGTGATGGAAAGAGTACGAAGTATACTGAGCAGTGCTAGCTTGGAGGAGAAGTTCTGGGTTGAGGCAGCTACTACAACATGTTACTTGATAAACTATTCTCCTAATTCTGCTCTTGTTGAGAAAACACCTTTGGAAGCATGGTTTGGTAAGAAGCCCTCTCTGAGACACATTCATGTTTTTGGTTGTGAGGCATATGCATATGTGCCGAATGAGAAAATATCTAAATTGGAGAACAAGGCTGTTAAATGTATTTTTGTTGGCTATAGTGCTGGCATAAAAGGATACAAGCTTTGGAATCCTAATACAAAGAAGGTTCTATACAAAAAAAGTGTTATCTTTCATGAGCTGAAGCCTTCTACCTTGGATCTGCAGTCAGAGACAAAATCAGAAAACAAAAAGGATGTAGTTGAAATGCCTCCAACACCAGATAAAGAGGAACTGAAAATTCAAAATGTACCTAAAATTGAGGAGAGCTTAAGCAGTTATGAGAGTTCTGAAGAAGAAGAACAACCTCAGCCTCAGCAAGTGAGGAGGTCAACTCATGAAAGAAAGCAACCTAATAGTAGTGTATGACTTAGAGGTCGAACAGATGGATGTGAAGACAACATTTCTTCGTGGTGATCTTGAAGAAGAGATTTATATGTCCCAGCCTGAGTACTTTATGGAGAAAGGTAAAGAAAGATTGGTTTGCAAGTTAAAAAAATCTCTATATGGATTAAAGCACTCTCCTAGAATGTGGTACCAGAAGTTTGACACTTTTTTTTCATTGGGATTTGTAAGATTAAAATCTGATCATTGTGTGTATTACAAAGCTGAAAGTGATTGAGTTCTTATTATTTCTCTCTATGTTGATGATATGTTGTTCATATGCAATAGTAAGTTAATGATTTTTGATCTTAAGTCTTAGTTGTCTGCAAAGTTCGAAATGAAAGATCTTGGTGTAGCAAGGTATATTCTAGGAATGGAAATAACCAAGGATAGGAAGAGTAGAAAAATTTGGCTCAGCCAGAGTAAGTATGTTAAGACTTTTCTAGAGAGATTTTGTATGAATGATTGCAAGTAGCTAGTTGTTCCAGTTTTGCAGGGAATGAAGTTATCTATTGAAGACTGTCCAAAATCTCCTATTGAGATGGAGGACATGACCAGTGTGCCTTATGCTAGTGCAGTTTTTAGTCTAATGTATGTAATGTTCTGTACAAGGCCAAACATTGCCCAAGCAATGGGAGTACTTAGTCGGTTTATGGCTAATCCTAGAATATCACATTGGGATGTTGTGAAAGGAGTATTCAAATATTTGAAGGGCACTTTAGAATATGCTTTGTGTTACTATGGAAACTTGGTTGAATCACAGAGGAATCTCAGTATTCGAGGCTATGTGGATTCTGATTGGGTGCGGGACATTGATAGCAGAAGATCCACCAGTGGATATATTTTCATGTTGAATGGTGGTGTAGTGAGTTGGATGAGTAAGTGGTAGGCTGTGGTCACTTTGTCTACTATAGAGGCAGAATACATGGCAGCAACACACACCTATAAAGAAGCAATTTGGCTAAAATGTTTGTGTTCTAACATTGGCTTTGATGTAGGACAAATAACAATTTACTGTGATAGTCAGAGTGCTATTTGTTTGGCAAAGAATCCTACTTTCCATGCCAAGATGAAACATATAGATGTGTAGTATCATTTTGTATGAGATATGGTGGAGGATGGAAATGTCTCTTTAGAAGAAGTGGATACTCTGGAGAATGTTGCAGATTCATTGATGAAGCTAGTGAGTATAGACAAATTTAGGTGGTGTGCTAGTTCGATGGGTCTTAGTGCCCATGAATTTCAGTAGCTTTATTGTGCTCTGGAGGTGCCTGTGTGATCTTCATCAAGTGGGAGATTGTTGGAATTGTGTTCCTCAATCTCATAGGTTGAAACCTCTTAAAGAGCCAAGTCAGTGTGACATCCTTATTGTCTAGCCGACTGGCAATTGTGCAACTTTGTGGAATGTTCAGATCGCTAAGACCTTGTTGCTGTCTTACTGACTTGAGCTATCGCTGTGACATTTTGTGTCATTGTGATCTCCCTCTACTTGGTAAAAACTCTCGCCAACTGTGGTTCATAGTGGTTGTTAGGGAGACTTGTGGCGACAATAGTTATTGGGGAAAGATTTGAATGTTTGGTATAACTCATCCTAACAAGAGATGTCTTTCCGACAGTGTTACACTTGGAGTCATCAGAGTAACATGAAGGCTTCAGTAAGATCTCTTAGCGATGAATTTTTGTCTCACCGACGGTGTAGGTTTTTGTCAGCATGACTTGAGGGCTCATTCTGTCTCTCATCGAATAGCGATAGTCTTGCCGATAGGAATGTTGATGTCTATGTGACTTTTGAACATCGGTATGACCTCTCACCGAATAGCGATAGTCTTTTCGAATAGCACTACATGTGGTGGTCATTGGTATGACGTCTTAGTGATATGGTTTGTCTCGCTGACTACTTTTGAACTCGGTGTAACCTCTTGCTGAAGGTGATAAATCTAGGCGATATCAACGGTTGATTTTTGTAGCACCGAGGAGACACAGCTAGTGTCTCACCGACATGAGAAGACTATTTGAATGCCTTGACCAATTGAAAAACTATCCTATGTGGTGTGACTTCGACCAATCAAGGAGAAAAATGGGAACCATTGGAAGTTAGACTGTTGTGGCCATTCTTGTGAGGATGTTTAACAGACTAGGGATGACATGGATTTACTCTGAGATCAATGATGATGTTTGGTTGGACAATCAGTGGGATGAACAGTTTGATGAACAGTTGAGTAATCAATGTGAATTCAATTATGAGAGCATTGTAACTTGAATGTTCTATACAAGGTTGATCGTTGTGTATGCTACTGTAATTTGACATCAGAGAGTGAAGCCCGTACTTTGTATGTAATTTTGTTTACTATAATACAAAGGGGTTTTTCTTGGTGTGGTGGGTTTTTCTCCCATAAGGGTTTTCCCACGTAAATCTAGTGTTCATGTTTGTATGGTCATTTCTTTGTTTCTGTTATTTCTTTCAAGTGTATCTTCATTGGACTATAATTGCAAATTTAAAGTCACCTCTGCATTCTTCCTTGAGGTTTTGACGTTAGGAGAGTTGTTTCCGCACTGTTTCTTTAATTATAAAAAACCCTAAGGGCCATACACACATTGTATACCCCCTCCTAGGCCTTTGGAAACCAAACTTAAACAGCTTAACACAAATGAAACCCACTTTTAATAATCACTAAATTCCTCTAATCAAACACATTATATAATACAAACCAACAATCATAGCATTATAACCTTCAAACTATTATAATAAATAAGGCATCATTCATACAAATAATTTTATTTAAAAATAACTAAATTAGTAACCATCATTCTTTATTGGACTAGTTACTATGAAAACCCTAATTTTAGATTGCAACTTTAAATACAATATTAGAATAACATAATGCTAAATAATTGATTTCCATGATGATTCTATTAATCAACCATTAAATTATTATAAAGGAAAGTAGCATTTATTTACTAACTGGATGACAGAGAGTAATCTAGACCCTATAACATTTGATCTGAATTATCTAACTAATCTACAAATCATTCAATTGTTTATAAATTTGGATAAATCAATTCTCTTTAATTATATACTCAATTCCTTTATCTATGACCAATTGAAAGCTCATTTTAATAATAAATGTCTAATTGAAAACATCTTTTATTAAATAACATCTTTTTTTTTATTAACTATAATATATATATATACAAAATGAAGACATAGTAACGTCGTCAATGTTTATTAGGGAAATGAATCATAGTAACATTATGAAATATTTATTATCGAAATGAAATTGTTATCAATTCTAATTCGCATATCGAACTAAATGATACAAGGAATTGACAGACTAAACTACAGATGAGGGCACACAAAAGGAAGAAACGGACCAAGAACAGTTATAGATGATGAGAAAATTGATGTAGAGCGGCATCATAGGAGCTTGCCGGGGTAAATAATACAAAAATGTAGGATATGAAGAGAAAGGTGATGCCAACTGAAACAATCTAGAGAATAGGCTTTCTCTAAGTGATGTGCACCAGTTTGACAAGCGAAGGTACATGGAAATGTGAAGGCATAGAAAAGGCATTTGTACTGTTTGACAGGAGCGCCTCAAGGAGATCCCATTTCAGGATGCACGCAAATTAAATTAGATGAAAAGAGTATAAAATTTCAAGAAACATAGATGATAGGTGCAATGGACGCCACACCATGGAACACAATGATTGCAATATAATTTGCATGAGTTGGCCTTGTTGAAAAGGCTTAGACTTTCATAGAAGTACTATACTATGAAAGAATAATTCAGTGGCCTGCTATGAATGCTATAAGCATGAAACTATTTGATAGAATGCCACAAAGGACCAAAACCTCATAGACATCAATAACCAAATGATCTTGAAACAAGAATGAGAAACTAAGATAGAAAATAAAACCTTTCCTATACCCAAACAAGTCAAGCCTCATACCTGAGTCAATAATACAAGCTTTGGAATGAGGTAAGATTAAACAATGAAACATAGACATATATGCTAGAAGACATGCAACTAACCTATGAATCAAGCCGAGAATGCTAAATAAAAGAACTCATAAACTAATATTTTGGAGTTAACAAATTACATATGTAGCATGGTTAAGAAAGCCACATCATTCGATAGCACAGTAAATGGATTCTGGATCTTCTAGAATTAAAGAGGGACTTGATAGGTAGAGGAGGATAACTTGAAATGATCCAGCTGAGAGAGAGAGAGACAAGACATAAATGAGGATGAGCAATTTATGGATTAGAGGCAAATATAAGGTGTAGGATTAATTTTTTTATTTTGAATTCGAGACAGAAAAAGACCCTGGTTTACTAACCACATTCGAGTTCTACACTTACAAGCTTCTTCAAGATAGAAGGAATAATGCTAGACTCATCTTGGCCTTCACATACATGTCGATGGTTTGAAATGACATTGTAAGGTATACTAGTGTAGGAGCACCCTCATGTTCAAAATGTTTAAAATGTTCAAATTTGGTTTTTTGTCTTGTTTTGTATTTTTTGATGTAAATAAAGTCATTTTGGACCATTAATGATCATTTGGAGTCATAATGCAAATGATGTCAAAAATTTGTCATTGTGAAAGTTGTCAAAAATGCATTAATGTTACAACTTTGATTAAGAAGTTAGTTGTGGGTAGTTGGTAGTTGAAAATTGTTGAAAAATTCTTTGAGCAAATTTTTTGTGAATTTTCTCTGTAACAGTCATGTTTTTTCATGTGGTACAGATCTGTATAGACTTTGTATGACCTGAACGTGGTATAGTTGGAAATATAATTAAGTTAGCTTTCATTTTGATTTTGTTTGGTTAAATTTCATTAATTTTAGAGAAATTTATAGAATTTTTTATAACAACAGGTCTAAATTTTCCCTACGGTTTTCAATGAACAAGAAAATTCTATATATTTTCTTCCCTCTATCAAAAATCTCTAAAAATTGGTGAAAAGTTATGTTTTGAGGGTATCTAAAAACCCTTTAGAGGATATTTCATAGTTTTTCATTTTGATGAAATTACTAATGAAAGTTTTCTTGCATTTGAGTGTAGACAATCTAAAAAAAAATCTTAGAAGTAGGACAGTCAAATTTCGAGACCCTCTATACAAAGCAACCCTACCTTATTTTTTGATATGTGTAAGAATGAAAAAATTCATATCCAAAATGGGTCTCCTTTTCTATAGATTAGGTCTGAGTCAAATCATATCTCCAATTTTTCTTTTTGAAAGGTTACAAGCAATAATGAGGGTTGTGAAGGAAAACCCACTTTTTGATGAACAAAGATACTTTTTTTAGGTTGGTTTGAGTTTTATTATTCATGCTATGCATAAAATTGGTATGAGAGCTCAAAGATATGGGAAAGAACTTTTTTGGGAGTTCATGTTTTTTCTTTTTGCAAGTTGGAGGAAGAACCTAGATGCCAAAAGACTAAGTAGTGAAGAAAGGAAGAAACCTAGGTGAAGTATTACAAAGATAAGAAGAAGAAAGATGAAAGAAACTTGCTTGAGAAAAGAGAATGAAAATGTTGAGGAAAATAATCAATGAAGACTTGCAGGGTAAGGAGGTACCAAACAAGAAATAAGGGAAAGGAAAAGAGAGAAGTTATATGAAGAAGAAAAATATGGAAGAAAAAAAAAATGTTGAGCAAGAGATCATAGAGTTGAGACAAGCCTTGGAAAAAATGAAAAAAATTCATAAAGAAATTGAAGAAAGAATGTAACTTTAGATGTAACAGCTTCTTGAGAGAGAAAACCAAGAAATTGGTTGGCATTTACTAATAAGAAAGAGGATAAAGTGACCTATCAAGAAGATCATTTAAAGGAGAAGAAAAAAAGAGAGGACAATATCAAGAATGGATGAGTTGCAAGATATGTTGAAAGGAACGGTGCTAGAAGTATCTAAAGAGACAAAAAAATATTGTGTTTTTTAAACTAAGTCTTCGTGTGAGTATGTGTTTATAGGTGTAGTAGATAAAAATGAAGATGAAAAATAGTTCAAAGAAGGAGAAGTGCATACAATGTATGAAGGTTGTTATACAAATGTAGCACACATGGAGGATCTCTTGGGTGTTGAAGTGAAGTTTTTGGTGCAAGGAGACAAAGAAGAGACCTCAAGGTCTCAATATTTTATTTCTAATCTTTGATTGGAATATGTATATGGAGGTTTGTTAGACAAGGAGATACAACTCATTGAGACATAGGCTCTTGAAAGAGATTAAGTTTAGAGGAGTATGTCAAAAGAGGAATACCTTGCAAATAAGAAAGAAGAGGAGTTGAGAAGACAACCTAGAGCAACCAAGTGGAAGACACAAATACAAAGAAAAAAATAAATCAAGGCAATAGTGTAGAAGAATTGGAAGACCAGGAAGAAAAAGAAGCCTTGCACTTAAGTGGACTTGAGTTTTTCTTTCCCTTAAGAGTATGGTGTAGGAGCACCCTCATTCTCAAAATGCTCAAATTTGAGTTTTTTATTTTTTATTTTTTGTGTTTTTTTATGTAAATAAGGTCATTTTGGACCAATAATGATCATTTGGAGTCATTCTAGACCATTTTAGAATGTTTTGGAGTCATAATGCAAATGATGTCAAAAAATTGTCAAAATTGTAAAAAATTGTCATTGTAAAAGTTATCAAAAGTGCATTAAGGTTACAAATTTGATTAAGAAGTTAGTTGTGGGTGGTTGGTAGTTGGAAAATTCTTGGGAAAACATAAATACATATTGTAAATATGAATCCCAAAGTTGGGAGGGTTGGAAAAGATGGGAATGAAAATTAGAATCAGTTTGGAGCAATTTTTTTTTGCATTTTTCCTATAACAGTCATGTTCTTTCATATGGTATAGATCTGTATAGACTTTTTATGAAATGCACATGGTATGGTTGGAAAGATAATTGAGATAGTTTTCATTTAGTTTTTGTTTGGTTTATGAGCAGGATCATGATTGGCCAAAAATTGGCGATATGATGGGTATGTATAGTGTGTGGTTGAGGACTTTTTTTTACCCAAAATTAATGTAGAAAAAAGGGTTTTTAAAGGATATTTTAGCTTTCCACCAATATAAATTATGCTTTACTTTGAATTTAATAAGTAATTATTATTCATTTTCTTTTTGAATTATGACTAAAGTCCTGATTAATAGGCTAATTGAAAAACATCTATATCTTTCAAACGGTATCATATTTTTTGAATCTGAAATATGCATCACATTCTATGCTTCACATACTATAGAATTAAAATATATATATATGAAGTTCTGACCAAGTTAAGGTGGTTAGACATACGAATTTTTTATATTTTTTAAAAGTTGTAATAAAAAATTCATAATTAATTATTTACCTGAAAAAATTACAAAAAAAATATGCATCACATCGGGACATGAGTCCTCTACTTATATCTAAAATCCTACAAAAAAATATTATCATTTTATTGTGGTTAGGGTGGTCAAATAGACACATGCTTCTTATTTTTCCCTGAAATTTAAGTACTACTACATTGAAATTTCAAATTTTCATCAAATAGATTTTTTTTTCTTAAATAAACCTAGCAGTTTAGAAACTACATTCAATTTGTTATAGATTCTATTATTACATATTTTTGAAATAATATAGATAACTTATTCAAATTTTTATGTGAAGTTTCTTAACTCTGATTTTTCTGAATTTTTCACCACTTAAGGGCTTTTTTTCCCATGATGATCCTGCACATACCCTTTGGTTAAATTTCATTAATTTTAGAGAAAGTTATAGCATTTTTTGTAGCAACAGGTCTGAATCTTCCCTAGGGTTTCCAATGAACAAGAAAATTTCATATATTTTCTTCCCTTCATAAAAAATCTCTAAAAATTGGTGAAAAGTTATGTTTTGAGGGTATCTAAAAACCCTTTAAAGGATATTTCATAGTTTCCATTTTGATGAATTTATTAATGAAATTTTTCTTGCATTTGGGTGTAGATAGTAAAAACCAAAAAAAACCATCTTAGAAGTAGAATAGTCAAATTTTGAGCCCCTCCATATAAAAAAACCCTACCTTATTTTTGGATATGTGTAAGAATGGAAAAATGAGTATCCTAAATGAGTCTCATTTTCTATAGATCAAGTCCGAGTCAAAAGATATGTCCAATTTTCCTTTTTGAAAGGTTACAAGCAAGAATGAGAGTTTGTGAAGGAAAACCCACTTTTTGATGAACAAAGACACTTATTTAAGGTTGGTTTGAGTTTGATTACTCCTACTCTACATCATATAGAGAATACAGGAGTGAAACTAGAGAAAGCCAAATTAATAGATAGGAAGATACACTAAGTCAATTACTAAGTATAAGAAGGAAACATGAAATGTGCCCATCAACGACCATTAAATCAAAAAGTATATTTGAACAGTTCAACTTTGCTTCAAAGAATGTGTATTTAAATCATTTACAAAGATGTTAAATAAACAAAGAATCGCATAACATAAAGACATCATTTTGCTACGAAGGTATAGAGTAGGGTATACCTATGAATGCTCTTCCTCAATCCCTATTTCTTGTTCAACATCCCTCTTGAGTCGAGATCCCTTCTACCAATCCCCCAAAACACCCAAAAACATTGAATGGAAAATCTCCCCCAAAATCCCAACATTTATAGGGAGAACAAAAATGTGGTTGTACAGGAAATTCCTACCAACTCTAGAATAGATTAAAGTTAGTCTTTATTTAAAAGATCATAATTTAGGTAGATCCAATTTCTCACAAATGGTAAAACCATTTACTTAAATTTATTACACATTATAATTAATTATATACTCCAACCTTATAACCTTGTTTTATATTTATCATATTAATATTTGTTTATAGACATTGCATTATAATTTTATTTTATTATTAACTATTATTTATTAATTATAACATCATACTATAAATTTATTTCATTATACACTATGGTTATATATTTACTATTATTTATATATTTATTTATCAAAGGTATTCCATTTACTTATCAATTTATTTTAATGCATAAGATAACTAAGGCATATTATCGAAAAATTCAAACCAAATAAAGCAATGCCAAAACAATTACCTGACCACTAACTAGGGTCAAAAAGAAAAACTTCAAGCAACACTAATTGACCACTGACAAGATTGACAAGGTATCAACTAGATACTCATCCTCTTCAAGCATGATGGTTAGGATAGAGGACCAAGTTCTATCTCTGATCAACTGATCCATTGTGTTTCAAGTCATGTTTGGACTTGAAATTCAAGTGGAGATGTAGCCTAGTACCTATTCACTCTAGCATGTACAAGTTAGAGCACATTTTCATAATAGTCGATGTACTAGGAAAGAAACTCTAGCAATTGTATCTCATTCATGTATGTCCTCCATAGGTCTAATGGTACAATGTCGCCCTTTCCCTCTAAACTAACAACATACTATTGCATCACCTAACTATCCAAATAAATCTATCCATAGTGATAATAACATGACAATATACATCATACTCACTAAAGCACTAATAAGAGCTCATGTCCCATACACAACCACAACACTTGAACACAAGTCAATACCTCTTCATGATGATAAATATAATCATAATATCATATCATCAGGATAACAATATGTTAGAATCATGTGAAAATCCTAAAGATAACCAAAGCACTTCCATAGCACAAATATACCCATAGCTTGCATCCTTCTTCAGGTTCCTTAGTCAGACTACCTGCATATCCAAAGTGAGAATGGAGGGGAATTACATCCTCCCCCCTAAAACTTGACTTACTCTTGGAAGTCACATACTAGGGTAGAAACATAACACATTAGTACTGTAAATTTCTATTACCAACATCAAAGCCAATTCATTACATCAAAATAATATACACTAGTTTTTCCTATGAAAATAATTCATCTCACAAGGATATATACTTATACAATTTATTTCACATGACCTATCCATTTAGTTTTCAATGTCACAATAATAACACAATAAATACTTTCATTTTAAAAATGATTCCATAGTACATAAACCACTCAAAATCCTTACATATTAGCATTAACACCCATCAACTTCTTTTGAGACAAGGAAAACATTGCACCCTTTTAATCCTAACTAGTAGAATTTCTCATAACATAAACATATAAAAGTATTCAATTTCAAATGCTTCACCATTTCTTTTTCTTTATTCTCAAATTACAATTCCTCCAATACATTAGAATACTACACTTCCATAAAACACAACATAATTATACACTCAAAGCACACATTTTTTATTAAATATCCATCATTTACAAACAAGACATTCGACTTTATTCATTTTACAAAACTAAATCTCATAACATATTTTACATAAGAACATGATTTTACACCTTTTTAGAAGCATGAAAGCATAGTTTATCCTTTCATAAGTACTATATTCATGATTTAACATACATTCTTCACGTACACACAAATTCACACCACCGAGAATTCACATCACAAGGCAACACAAGGGTCTATCTCGACATCGGGAAGAATCATACTAATCCATGATACATAATCCATGAGCCAAAAGCCAATATCCATCTCACATAATCCATACCTCACACTCAGTGGCTTGATGGTGTTAAGCCACACACATATGGTGAGACCATCCAAATAAGACCATAATGAAATATCTCTTGTTGTATAAGGTGGTTAGCCTCCAAGAAATAGTCATCACACATAGGTGGGTAGTGGGTCCTAGTTGTGTAATAGCCTCACATAGCCCCATCCTCAAGGTTTCCTATGTTTGTTTCCTCATATACACTCACCAAGTCTACCTCATACATCCTTGAAGAGGAATCACAATACAACACATGGCTAACATAAAAAACAATAAGGATAAACTAGTTTAGCCACTAAAATCATAAATAAATACCAAATAAAGATTCAATTTCCACAATAAAGTAAGAAATGTGCACAATTTCAACACTAAATGAAATATAACCATGGGGGATATGTGTAAATAAGATCATAAGGTGTGGCTAAACCATCACGATCAAAGATAACCAAAATTTTGGCCTTCACAATCAATAGAAAATCATTAATACCATAAAGAAAATACATAATCTTTTGAAATTGCACTATACAACACTACGTGACTAGATACTAACCATCAAACAAGGAAGGAAGGAACAAAATAGAGCTATAGCAGTAGCTCTCATGTGGTGCAGAGTGAGCAGACCATCCACATGGCTTAGAGTGTACTCCTCGGCTACACCCTGCATCACGTCATCAGATGACATGGAATAGCCAAGTGGCCCACACACTCCTTGGTTTTCTAGATAGGATGTGCACCTTGGTCCCCATCCTGCATCACATCTTAATGTGATATGGTCATATGTGAGCCGAAGAATGAATGTACTATTTGTATGCCGCATGGCAATGTTTTTGTGGCTTCACAGAAGTAGGCACACAAAACACACCCCACATAGTGATACTTCATGGAGAAGGCACATGTAGGTATTTTCCATAACCAGAGGTATACATGGCTAGGACATACTCATATGCTAACTAACCCAAGCACTGTCAAAACCAAACATGAGTATACCTCTACAATTTAATGAGGCCCCATTACTCTTATCACACAAGTAGACTATCATAAAACAATCTCATAGTACAATTTCACACATTTATGCATGTGGCATCGTGTCCTCAAGCCAAGCTCACTACTATCAACAACATGACATCATCACCATCACTATCTTGGAACATCGGTGGGGTGTGGAATCATGCCTATTGCATCATGTCAGAACATGTGCATATACAAAATCCATCTTAGCATGGGTAACAAACCTCCCTACACATGCTGGTCCTCAAAATATACATATACATTGGGCACATGGTCTCACTTGGGTTTTCCATGTAGGTACCTCTCACCCTAGACCCTGACCCCCAATTGGTGGCACATTTCATCACATAGTTCTAGTTGGGTTGTCCATTAAGGTCCCTCTCACCCTAGACCTCGACCACCAACTAACAACTCATGTGGCATGTCATACCTTTTGTGAAGATAAGGTAGATGATCATCGAAGAAATACCATCAATATGCGCAAGAACTATGGAGATGAGGCTAGCACATATGGATCAAGTACCCTGATCCATCATAAGGGGAAGTAGTGAGTACTTTCCTTGAGATTGATTGAGCTAAGACTGCTCTACGCTACAATATGCATACACTACACACCCCGCCCAAGGAAAATTGTGGAGCTACTACTACCCCTTCATGAATTGAGGGACTAGAGAACCAAAAGAAAATAATCTATGAAACTATATTTTGATTACTCTTATATATAAATTTCAACCACACATGGGCTAGCCCTCAATTAGGTAACAAACATACAAGCACACATAACGGTATGGTTAATCCCACACAAAAAAAATACAACCTATTCCCAATGGATGGGTACACAATATCACCATCCCATGGGAACACAAAGCAAGTATGAGGTATTCACAAAACTCAACCAATGCATAGTTATTGGTTTCTCACATTTACATTGGGGTACAATTACATACACAATTCCATAAGTACATTTATTTCCATAACCAATGTGATTCATATCATTACATATTATCCATAACCCTTTATCAGTTTTTCTTTCACTCTACTCTTTTCCATATATCTCATAATGCTAAATGTCAATGTCATGATCATCATGATCACTTAATAACTCCACTTAACAAATTCACATTCACTATTATTCATTTGGTATAACATTATATCCTCACAACATATGCTTATGCAATTAACTTTTCTTCCACACAATAAGAATTTTACATAAGCACCATGAATTTCTAAATGAATCCAAGAATTATTAATATTGTCACATCAACATTCATTCATCCAGATTTCAAAAAATTAAAAAAAAGTTCCATATCCACAAAATAATGATAATGATCCTCTCCTTAACTCTTACTACTTCATGTAGGTCTTTCCTCAACACAAACAACTCTTACTTCATCACAATTTACTCAAATTTTCATAGAACAAAAGGATTCACATATTGTTCCCAAAATACAACCCCACATTCTCTCAAACTTTTACCCCAAGCCAGTACATTTAATTCTAAACCTTTACATAGTGATTATGCCTACTTAAACATCACTATCCCAAATCTAAGCTTAATTACTTCACATGTTACACCCTCATAACAATTCAACATGCAAGGCATCCAATGCATAAATCTTTTCTATTTATATAATGGTAAGAAGAGAGATACATTACATCATAGGTTTCAGCTACACATAGCAAATAAGGTGTTCAAATACCAATATAGTAATCATAATTTCTCAAAATAAAAATCTATTTCTATGCACTATCATCTTATTTAGTCCACAAAAATAGGCCTTTTTAATAAAACATATCACATCATGTAATGCAAAACTTAATCACATAAATTTACTTCCAAATGCATAGGGAAGGTTATTGTAACTAGACATGGGCGACAACATTAACTAGAGATCCTAGTGTTGCAAGCTTGGCTCTGATACTAGGTGTAACACCCCTGCCAAGGAACACCAGAGGAAAAAACCAACTATGTAAAATTAATGGAACATATTTTTTTTATCTAAAAATAACATTAGAAATCATAACATAACATGATAAACTAATTCTAGGTCCTCTAAGGTTCCTTGACTGCGCTAGTACTCACAAACTAACTTTCAAGATTACTAGAAACATTTCATCAACTACTAAGATAACATGATGGATCTAACATGTAAGGTTCATTTTACAGCACCACCTCAAATGATTCTATATTACTTACGTCCATAATTTAACAACTAATAATCAACCATTAAAGATCATTTTCCTAACTACTATCATATGAAAGATGCATTCTTTGTAATACTTTTCACAAGAAGATATTGATAATTGTTACATGATCACCATATTTACAGCATTGCTTCCTCAAGTACATGCAAGAAGATTACATCAGATTACATTAAGAGATAGAAAAAAACTATACAATCCAATACACAAATACATGATAGGATGCCTTCACAACTGAAACAGGAACTCGAGTCCATAGTGCAATACTCAATCACCATGCTCACAAATATTCAGTAAGAATAGCCAATGGAGGGAAAGAACCAACCTACTGACCATGTGGAACCCTAAGGCCCACCCCTCGTGCTAAGAGATAGCACAAGGTCCCACATCCAATAGGTAATCAAGAGAGAAACAAGCTAACACAATCAAGGGCTATACAAGACTCCAAAACAACACTGCTAACAACACCAACATCACTACAACACTTCATTTCCAGAGGCACTCACAACAAAATGAGGAAATACAAAATTCTAGGGAATGCTAGATTGCAATAGGGAGGAGTGTCATCACATAGCTTGATATGGGTTGTCCTAGTAGATCTTCCTAGGCCCCAACCCCCTTCTTGGGTTATCTTGGGAGCCTCTTCCAATCCCCAGCCCCTATCCAAACTCATATAGAACCAACAAACCTCTCAATAGAATATCATTACAAAATCTCATGAATCCACACATAGATAGGAGGTAAATCACCCTGAGGATTTATATTTTGCACAATACACATGACCCACAACATAGCTAAACCCCTTTCAAGGTTAAAAAACCCTAAGGTCCATACACATTATATACCACCTCCTAGGCCTCTGGAAACCAAACTTAAACAACTAAACAAAAATGACACCCACTTTTAGCAATCACCAAATTGCACTAATCAAACACATTGTTCAATACAAACCAACAATCATAGCATTATAACCTTGAAAATGTTCCCTTAAATAAGACATCTTTCATAAAACCAATTTTATTTAAAAATAACTAAATTAATAATAAGGCATCTTTTATGGACATCCATCTTCATCTCAAAAACCATAGGAGAAGAAAAGAAAAACATAGCCTCTACAACTTTTAAATCTCAAGGAACCTTGGAACAAGAACATCTTGGACAAGATATAAGTCAATGGGTATACCATAAGGAATTCGAAAGTTCTTTCAGTCTCTTGGAATATTTTCAAGAATCCTATCCTATAGCTCATCAAATGACATAAATTTAACTATCAAGGAAGAGGATTGGTGGAAAATGATAAAGGTATCCTCCAACTTGTTGAGTTACCAACTCAACCAAAATATCAAGGAATCAGTTATAATTTGAAATAAAAGATACTCATATCTTTGCCTAGTTTGTTGACTAATGTCAATGCAGAATCCATTATCATTGAGAACATCCCTCAAGAGGTTATCAAAATTTATTACAATTATTTTAATGTCTCCTCCCATTTTCCACCTCCATCTTCACCATTAATCTCTCCCTTCTTCATCCCAAAATAATTGTTTGGGACCAACAAGGATCCACACCTATTGACGTTTGTTTCCTAATGATGAAGCACATATCCATTTTATGGGTTGAGAGGAGGTATATCAATTTGGCTTTGTCTTTGAGGTTGACCAATGTGCTTATTTTTGGAAAGATGAACTCCTCAACCAAAAAATTATGAAACAAGGAAATAATCAAAGACCCGTCTTTTAGTGAAAACCTCCCTGAGGAACTTTTAGACCAACTAGAAGTAAAAACAAATGGTGAAAACTTTTTTAGGACATTAGACAATGGGGACATTCATCATCCCCTTCTGGGTACTCACGTATAAAAAAAATCCTCCATATTTATTGAGGAAACTAAACAAATAAATTTGGTCACTCAAATGGAACTAAAGCTCACATATGTAGCCAAATATTTATTAGATGATGAATATTAATTGTTCTCCAAAATTCTTTAGCAAGGGATAATCAATTTTGCATGGTCCTATTCTAAGATGTCATGAATAGATCTTACACTTTTGGTTCATCATTTGGATGTACTTCTTGATACAAATCCAATCAAACAAAAGCTTTACAAGGTGCATCCACAAGTAGCTTTTTAAGAAGAAAGTAGAGATAGAGAAATTATTAGCAGCCAACTTAATTTGACCCATCAATTAATTTGATTGGATATCCAACATAGTTCCTATTCCTAAGCCCATTAGGGACATGCCTACATCTGTACTAACTTTACAGATTTGAATAAAGATTTTCGTAAGAATGATTTCTTGCTTCCAAATTATTGTAGTGTCAAAAAATGTTTTCAAGACATTTTCACACTTGTTTGGACCCTCCTTGTCAAATTAGGCTTGACATTTTCTTGATTTAATGTTGTAATGTGGTTGACACATTCACATTGGGTCTTGGGCCCTTGTGAACTAATGGATTTAAATGGTACCTTGCTAAAATGTTGTGAAGTGTTGTAACTCACTTTCACACTTTTCTAAGGTTTAATTAATTAATTACACCTAATAAACCTATTTTTAACCTTAACCTTGCCTTATTTTAAGTGTTGTAAAATGTTATAACACACTTTCACACTTTTCTAGGCTTGTCATTAACAATTGGGATTTCTTATATTTTTATTGGCCCTATTTTGCATCCACAAGCCTCATTTATCACATCTTTTCAAGGATAATCCTAACACCAATCATGACCAAATCATAATTCAAGCATTTCTAGCTTGTGTGACCTAGATTTAGTGATCTGGGACTTATTCACCACCTTGGGAGAATGTGTCTGACCTAGTTCTTTTGGTCCTAAACTAGATTTCACACATTTCTAAGCACTTTTGATTTTTAGTCCCAAACATTATTCTAGATGGGACCCATTCGCCATTTTGGGCGAGTGAGTCCTATGTGATCCAAAATTAAAATAAATTCAAATTTTTGGCGAGATTTTATTCTCCTAGATATGATGTTGGTTTGTAGTGTTCTAATTTTGAGAATTCTTGTATAATTGAGTATAAATGCAAGGTTCTTTCACTCATATTTACACCTAGCAATCTGATAAGAAATCAATTGTTCACAAGATTATTCAAGAGTCTTAAAGAGAATATTATCAAGCATTTTAGAGCAACATTCAAGCATCAATCATCATGTCAAATATTTCGCGCATCATGTTTATTTTGAGCTTACAATTTTTGATATAGGGTTTATGATTAAAGCAAGTGTTCAATTCAAGATCTATCATATCCAAGCAATATTCAAGATCTACATCCATTAGAGCCATCTCATACATGTTTGTAACACTTCACTGCTAGGGTTTGGTGAGTTGCAACATCTTTTTCATTGATCATTCTCCTTTCATATTTCATTCTATTTCAAGGTTCAATTACCATAATAGGGTTTTACCAAGACAACCCACTATCCAATAACCCAACAACATTTTTTACTCTCATTTGTGTGTGATTTGTAGGGCTAGGTTGTAGATTTCTCAAGGAGCAAGATTGGAGAAAAATTACAAATCATTCAAAGTTGTCAAATCAGAGATCACCTATAGGTTGCAAATTAGAGATTTGGATTCAAAAACTAGTCAAGACGGGTAGAGTAGATAGAGAAGAGTAGGATCAGACTTTGAAGTTGCAGAAAAGCCCAATTGGACTGATTCACCACTTCTGGTGAATGAGTCTCAGTTCTGGTCATTTTTTAGGACTTTTCAGATTTGGATACCCTTTTGGCAGATTCTTATTCTTGTATAGTTTTCCAAAAATAGGATTGATTCACCCAGCCTAGCAAATGAGTCTTAGTCAACATTAAAATTAGAATTTCAAGTGATTTAGACCTCCATTTAGCCTTCTATAGTTTTATAGGTGCACAATTTCCTATCTTTAGTTTTCTATTTCATTTCAATTACTTTTGTACGTCATTTAGTGTCACTTTGCATTCAATTAGGTTTTTACATTTCATCTTGCATTTCATTGTCTTTTCCAAGTTTATACTTGGTGGTGAGCCCCTTATTAGATCAAATTCATTCCCTAGAACAACCCTCTTGCTAGATATCTCTCCCTTTTTGGATTGGGATCAAAAGGGTTTGTTCTTGAGTAAAAGTTAGTGAAAATTTCCCCTTTTAGGTACCTAAACCCTAAAGGTGGTAGAGCAACAATTTTCCACCTTTCACAAACATTGATATTCTTGTTTATCTTATAGTGGATCATGCTATTTTTTTTTCTCATGGATGAATTTTCTAGATATAATCATATCCATATAGTAGTTGAGAATCAACACAAATGATTTTCACTACTCCTTGGGGTACCTTTTGCTATCAGGTCATGACATTTGTTTTAAAGAATTTTGGAGCTACTTATCAATGTGTTATGGTAGTTATATTTCATGACCCTATTCACATTATTATGAAGGACTATGCAGATGATTTGTTAGGAAAATCATCCACCTAGGAAGAGCATCCTAAAATCATGCAACAAATCTTCAATGGATTGGAACAATACCAATTGTGTCTTAATCCCAAGAAGTGCATATTTGGTGTCACCTATAAGAAACTATTAGGATTCATTGTATCAAGGAGAGGCACATAATTTGATCCTGATAAATAAAATAAATTCTAGATATGCCTACTCTCAAGATATTAAAATGTTGAGAATTCTTCAATGTAAGATCTAATCAATTCAACATTTCATTGCTCAACTTGCTAATAAGTGGCAGCCATTTAATCACCTATTTTATAAGGATACTTCCTTCAAATGGGACACTACATGTTAGTAGGAGTTTGATAAAATCAAGGAGTATCTTGCTAATCTACCCATTCTCATGCATCCTATAATGGGTAAATCTTTATTTCTACACTTTTTTGCTACTTCAGTTGCATTGGGGGAACTTTTAGCTCATCGCGATGAGAATGGAAAAGAGTGGGCCATATACTATATCAGTTGCACTCTTGTTGGGTATGAGCATAATTACACCCCTATGGATAAATAATGCTTAGTAGTAGTTCATAGCTCTCAAAATATTGGACACTACATGCTTACTCACTCCATCAAAATCATTTGAAAATTAGACCCTCTTAAGTATCTATTATTAAGAATGTCCTTAACAAGTTATATGGCTAACTGAGTCATGCTTCTTAGTGAGTTTGATAATGAGTACATTGATTGAAAAATTATTAAAGGTCAAGTCGTAGCAGATCAGTTAGCAGATACTTTTTTTGTAGATGTGTATCCCTTTGTTGTAGAGTTTCCTAATGAGTTATTATTTTCAATTGTAGAGCATGAGCCATGGAGGCTTTAATTTGATGGGTCATACACACAACATGGTGTGGGTATCCTCTTTTTCACCCCTAAAGGTGACTTTATACCTAAGTCCTTTAGATTAGCATTTCCATGCACAAACAACATTACAATGTATGAGACACTAATCATCAATTTGAGAATTGCAATGCAATGGAACATGTGAGAGGGAAATAAAATGTATCATGCAATATAAATGATGTTCAAATTGAACACAAAAAATGCACAAACTAAATTATACCTTCATCTCCATGATTGAGCTTCACCAAGATGCAACCAAACTCTTGATAGATTTGCTCAATTATTGCTATGTGGATTGCTCACTCACAAAAGTAAAATGATGTAGCTAAGTCAACTCAAGATGTCAAAATAAGGGGAGGAGACTTGACTTTATAGATGTGAGATGAGAGGAATGGAGGGCTAGGATTGATTGACTCAATCAAGGGTGGATATTGATTTGTGGTGAAGATCAAAAGCATTATATGACATGTGTCACAATAGGGAAAGGAGTAAGAGATGAGGTGTGCTCACATATGTGTGAGCACACCTTGGGAAGAGGATGTGTAAGAGGTAAAGTGGCTCATAGGGTCGCTTGTGTAAGAAGGTGTAAGAGATAGTGGAGGTAGGTGAGATCTCACACATGTGTGAGAAGAGGATAAAGGATAGGCTAGGACACTTGTCACCATGTGGAAAGTTTAGGGAGAGGTGAGGGAATTACAAATTGGAGGGAAATGTTAATGATAATAAGTGAGAAGGTTTAAATTAATTAATCATACATTAATTAATTTAATAGGACAGGTTGAGTTAATAAACCATGTGTTTACTTAACATGGGTACATAGTTAAATGTTTGAGGATGAGCTAATGATGGTTAAAGAAGGGATAAAGATAATTAATAAAAGATTAATTAACTTGAGTGAGATTAGAAGAAATGAGAATAATGGTGGGATTAATTAAATAGCTCAAGTATTTAATTAATTGGCAGAACCTTAGCTTGGGAAGTGACATAAATTAAATAATAAAATATTTAATTAATTATAAGAAGAAAGTGGAATAATTAATTAAATAATCAATATTTAAAATTAATTAGGGTAAGGAAAGGTGAATTAATCAAATAATAGAATATTTCATTAATTAGGAGGAAATAGAGATAACTAATTAAATTTGAAATTTTAATTAATTAAGAAGTGGTTAAAATTAGGGTGACTATAGAATATTAATTGGTTACATGTTTATGGTGACTCACAATTCATCATTAAGCAAGTCAAATATGAATTTAAAGCTAAAGATGGCAAGCTTATTCCCTATAAATGCATGGTAGATGGCTTTAAGAAGTACTTTATGCTATGGCTAAATTTATGTCTTTACTTGATATGTTGCAAGATCATCATGAGTGCAAGTTCTTGTTCAAAACATTGTTAGTACCTACATACGATCTTCCTGAAACTAAAATGGTGTGCAAAACCAATCACCTTGGTATCTTGACATATACATCTATCTTCACGATAAGATCCTACCACCTGACCTCACCTATAACCAATTTCAATCCTTTATATGATGATCCTCTTGCTACACTATCTTAGGAGGCACCTATATCGTAAGGGGTATGATGGCTCTCTTCTACTATGTTTGAATGATAAAAAATCTAAATTAGCTTTGAACAAAGTGCATAGTGGAATTTGTGGGGCTCATACTAGTGGAATGGTCCCAACATAAAAGCTTGTCATAATGGGTTATTATTGGCCAACTATGGAGCATGATGCTTGTGAATTTGTTAATAAATGCATTCCATGTTAGCAACGTGTGGGTTTGATACATGCTCCATCCCAAGCATTGCAAATGATTACCTCTCTACAGTATTTTTCATAATGGGGACTAGACTTAGTTCACAAAATCCACCCTCTGTCATCTAATGAACATTCATTCACAATCATCACCACCAAATAATTCACAAGGTGGGTGGAAGCCATTCCACTCACCCTCATTACTAACATTCATATTTCCATATTTATCCTATACCATATCATTTGTCGATAGTGTATCCCCTCCACCATCATCACTAATAATAGAAATCCTTTCAAAAACCAACATGTATGTCAATTGTGTTAAAATTTCCATATCCAAGATCACTGGTCCACCCCTATTACCCCCAAGATAATGGCCAAGCTAAGGAAACTTAAAAAACGGTAATCAAAATCCTAAAGAAAATTGTTAATGATACTGGTCATGATTGGAACCTCCATTTGAATCCTACCCTTTGGGCTTACCACACCTCCATCAAGTCTCCAATTGGCACCACACCATACTCTCTTGTTATAGTTTCAAAAGCAATATTTCTGATCAAATTCAAACTTCCATCACTCCCTATTTCTTTGAAGAATTTAATCAATACTCGAGTAGGAGTATCATGTTCAACATTTGAGTCAACTAGAGATTTTAGATGAATGAAACCTCAATTCCTACAACCATATTCAATAATATTAACATCGGTTTAGGAGAATCTATAATAAGAAAGTCAACCCTTGCCAATTCCAACTTGATGACTTTGTCCTAAAAAAGAATCAACATACCCAACATGATTGAGAAAAGAAAGGAAAATTTGAGGCTAATTAGTTGGGTCCATATATAGTAACTAAAAATTATGGTTTAGGAGCCTTTCAACTAGTTACACCAAAAGGATAACCCTTGGATGAAACCATTAACATCATCTACCTCAAGCAGTTCTATTCTTAAATCAGTTGAGTTATCCCACCTTTCAAAAATTTCAAAATCCAGAAAATAGTAAAATGTAAAATCAAAGCAAATATGGTCAATAGTAAAGAGAAATAAATAAGGCTATGGTGAAAACCACACTTGGTGGTACCTTGGATAAGTACATTTGGTGAAAACATGGCAAAATGTAGCACTCATAGAGGAATTACTCATTACCTACCTTGTATCAGTCTTTTTTGTGTGCTTTCACCTTATCCACTTACCTATATTATCTATCATATCCATCCTATCTGTATCACATCCATTATCCATCTCTATACTGCTATCGACCACATGGTATATTTTGGTTGAGTATTATATAGATTGAATCTACTATCCCAATTCCTAAGCTTTACCCAATTATTTTGGAATGCATCAGGAAGATCCTAAAATGGTCATATGGTTCACTATCCTTCTATCAGTTATACTTTCATTGGTCATTGCAAATTTTATATAGTGTGCATATGGTTGGTCTCACATCCTCACCTAGGTTCCATAATTGTATATACTTGTCACTAGGTCTCGTTCTTGTGTTTGCATGTTGCCAAGAGTCCCTATCCAGCTAGTTCTTGTAGCAAAATTTAATAGGCCCCTAAGGTTTTGGTCCATCTTTGTTATTCTTTGTCATGTTGATCCTAGAATATACCCATCCATATTTGGTATTTATAGAATATATCATTCCTCATATCAGACCACATCAATCCACCCATCATCCTCATGATAAAGGATATTTGAGATTTACAGTTATGTCACGGTGCTTTTGCATTTTGTTTATCTTTTGAGGTTCTTACTATACCTACTTGAGGTTGCCATCATCCATCATATGGTTCACTTTGACTAATATAAATAGGGGAATATCTTAGATTTTTATGATTTTGTTTTCATGGTTGTTCAACATTGTACCAACCAAGATTCCTTACGATCTTATATTATGCTAGGGAATCCTTTCTATTATTGGTTTTCTACCATTAGCCCCACTAAATCCCTTTCAGAATTTGTAAGATGTTGGATGAACCGTTTTTTTTGTTGTGTTAGTCCTATGCATTCGATACAAAGTCACCTTGGTTTCTCATACCCTAGTGCATAGTATCCCATGCTATATAAACTTAAATGCTCACTACATGGAAACATAATGCATAAGATCAATTTTCTCAATCCCCCATCCTACCATCTCCCATTCCCATTCCCTCATATTACATTTCCATTCCCACTATCTCTTTCTGAATCAGTAGATTTTGATTGTGCAAGTGTGTTCCCCCACTGTCTTTCCCAACATGTTGATTCATTTTTTACTAGTACACTATGGCTACACCTATCATCATCTATCCATATTTTCATATTTTCATATTTTCATTATTATTTCATTTATATTAAGTTTTTTAGGATTTGTTATTCTAAAAATCTTTTCATCATTTCATTTGCATTAAGTTGTTTAGGATGTGTAAACCTAATAATCTTTTCATCATTTCATTTGTATTAAGATATTTAGGATTTTTTATGGATATTTTATTCTAAGCATCTTTTCATCATTTCATTTTGCATTAAGTTGTTTAGGATTTACCATTCTAAGCATATTTTCATCATTTCATTTGCATTAAGTTGTTTAAGATTTGTTATTATAAGCATCTTTTCATCACATCGTTACCATTTCAATCACATAAAGTTGTTTACAATTTAATATTTTAAACATATTTTCATTTAGTTCATGCTAATTTTAGGTTGTATTAATCATTTTAGTTACATTCTTATTACATTGTATTATTCATGTAGTGTTATTATACCATTAGTTTCATTTAACATTATGTTTCATTCCATTATTTTTTAATCTATTTTGCATTGCATTAGTTTCATTATCAATTTTTCGTACTATTACATATTCATTCATTTGTATGGCATTTTAGTTTATATCCATACATGAAATCAAATGTACCCATCAAACATCATAAATCACACATCATGAATCAACATATCTTGAATATCATAAATTATTACATCATCTTAAAAATATCATAGCACATATAGGAATATCCACCCTACATAGAACTTGTTAGTCCTCATGAATTTCATATAAAATCTCCCTAGATTGTAAGTCACATACATCCTACATCACAAATGGTTAGTGTCATCCATTATAATTGTCATAATTATCATAATGCATACATACATTCATCATAAACATTCATCTATATCACAATCATATAAGCATAATAGTAAAACATAATTCATGTCATCCACAATCATCAATAAATACATCCATATATAACCACAAGCATATAATAAACATCCATATCCTATATGCATCTTTACCATATCCCATATCATATACCAAAATCACACTAAATTCCATCATAAACATACATAGGAGTTAGAAAAATAATACAAGTGCCCATGTATAAGTATATCAAAATTAACATCTATATACATATGATACATCAAGATCATGAATCAATATATGAATAAAAATAATGAGAATAAATATCATCAGGGCTTATGTCCTAATCAATGAAATAATGATCACTTGTTCATGGTATCATCTCTACAAAACCTATGTATCTATCAAAATTGGAACCTAAATCTACCTGTATACCCTTTACCCATTACTCACTCCAACAAAGTGTGTAGGAGATGATGGTATTGACCCACTCAACCCTACTCATCCTCCTCTTCCCCACGGAAATCCAATTGACCTACTCCTCATTGATCCTAATCTCAAGGACCTACTCCACTCTAAGCTCATAGCCTCTAAAATGTGGGCCTCATCTCTACTATTGGTATTGTTTCATAGTAGATATCCCTATAATTTTGGGCCTCCTTGCTTAGTTGTATCACTGAGCACATATATGTCACTCCTCTTTGCACCCTAACAGTCTCCCACTCATGCTGGTACCTATCCATATCCACCTACATTTGATTCCTCTCCACTACCCATACTTCTCATGCTAATATTAGGTTGTATCTCTTTGAGGTGATGGTAGCTAGGTCACCCTATATAGTGTCTACTTGTACTTGGAGACTCCCCCTCTTCATTGTCATAGTAGCCAAATTTTCCCACAATCTCCCTATCTCCACCTATAGTTGTCTCTCTTGATACTCACAATGGTTCCATCCCCTTGATGCATGTCCATGTATAGCTAGAGACTATCCCTCTCAACTATCCTCTCCACATCCTCCAAGGCCTAACACAAAAGTCCTTATAGCTAGGTGATCCTACTCTCTATTGTTTTTAACCTCCCAAATAAGTCTTCATCACCTCTCCTCCCCTCTTGCTTCCCCAACCCCAACATATCTAAATCTATCTTCATAGAATCTTTCTCTCTCTCCTCCTCCCTTTCCTCCTCTCCTTCCCCCTCCTCATGATCACTACCCTCTCCATCCTCTCATCTCTCCCCTATCTCATGCTCATCCTCCTCATCCTCCACTAACTCCTCCTCTACTACATCTATCCCCTCCTACCTCTCCTCCTAATGGACCACCTGCCTCTATACCCTGCATACCTCCTACATAGTTACCTCCACCTGCATTAGTTCTCTCACACCTCCTACCTATCCCTCAGTGATATCATTTCCTCTGACCTCCTACCCCTCCACCACTTTGAATATCACTAAGTAACCCCTAGGTCATAAACCCCTCCTCTCCAATCCCATTGGACATCTACCAAGTTCCCCCATGATGAAATTTCTATCGTCTGTGTAATCTATGGCCCCCACACTCCTGTCTCACAAGAAACTCTATAAAATCTCTCCTTAGGCTCCAAGATATCTTGAACTATGTCAAACTGGTGCATCACCCTGTCTGATTTGTAGCCCTCTATCAGGAATTACTATCGCCCTAGCAGTTAACATCTTCTGAACATGTATCCATAGTATACATCATCCTCATCCTAGTCATCCATCTCCCGATAGGACCTCCATACAATATCTCTATAATCCATCTCATCTATTGGTCGCCTCTAACACACCATGCTCCTAATATCAGTGTAATGCAATACACTCCTCCAAGTGAACACTAATGGATCATATGCTACCCTTAGTGATCTCTCCCCAACTGGCCTCACCCCTCAGATGTTCTACCATTCCCATAATTGCAACAAAATGATATAATTCAAGCTCACTCCCATCCTATAAAAAACAACATAGATGTCCTAGTACACCTAGGCCAATAGGTAGGCCCCTCATGCAAACCTCCTGGATCACCCCACCATATTAAGCATAACCTCTCCCAATGTTAGATTGAAGAAGCATCCAATCCTGTTAGGTAGAATCAATCCATTGATCAAACCACATAGATATAGTGCCATTCTAGGAACTATACCTCTACATCCATCCATGTATAATGTTTGTCCTCTACATGGCAGGTCTACCATGCCGAATAGGGCCTACAACAACTATGGTTCTATCTTTTCTATCAACACCTCTACCTACCCCCCTAAATCTAAAATCAAAGGATCTACCATATTTCCTCCAAGGTAATCATCATCTCATCAGTGGAAAGGTGGAAGGTACATTTCTTTGAGCTCCAACACTCTAGCAATGATGTCCACATGGGCCTATGGACCCTAAGCATCGAGATCTGTGCCACGTAGGCCAACCCAAATGCATCAAAAAGTGCCCAATCAACATCTCCAAACCCTCTTGCTAGCTAAAGCATTGTTGAACGTCACTTGCGAGTCCATAAAATTACTGGGATGAGTGCAAGATCATAGGGGTCCAAAAAGTGGCAATATGACCAAAAAAGTGGCTAACAAATTTTTTTAATCCAAATTTGATGAAACGAAAAGGTTTTATTGAGAAAATTGTCAATATTTTAAAAATATAAGATATTCCTTATTTGGAATTAAATAGATAATTATTATCAATATTATACATAAATTTTGACTAAATTCCTAATTGATAGGCTGATTGAATAACATATATAATTCCTAAATGATTTCAAACTTTTTGAATCCAAAAGATGCAACACATTTTATTCCTCTCATACTATAGGATAAAAAAAATGAGTTTCATAAAATTTTGACCAAGTTATGGTGGTTAGACAAACACATTTTAATATTTTTAAAAAGTTTAAATTTTTTTTCATAACTATTTATTTACTTGCAAAAAAATTACAAAAAAAAATGTTACACATCCCAGAATGTGTACTCTATTTATATTGAAAGTTTCAAATAAATATAATATTTTTTTACTTGTACTTAGGTTGGTCAGACATACAACTGCTTTTTATTTTTTCCTAAAAATTTAGAACTACTACATTGAAATATAAAAATTTTACCATATATAATTATGTTTTCCTAAAAAAGGACCAGTATCTTAGAAACTACATTCAATTTTCTACAAATTTTTTTCTTACATATTTTTCAAATTATGTTAATAACTTATTCAAATTTTTATGTTAAGTTGCCTAACTTTGTTTTTATGAATTTTCATTGCCACTTAGGGGCCTAGTTTGGACCCCCATGATCCTGCACTCACCCACTATGCTCTCCATCCACCCACCAACATGTAAAGTTTTTCTATCTAAAATTCTTGTATCTTTCTTTGTTTCTTTTATTTTTTAGATTTTCCTTTTTGGTACATCCACCCATCCACAGAGAGGATCCACCCTTTAACAAATTTTTCCTTCCCCATGGGAATTCATCCCTTATCAGATCCACATTTCTTCTCATGCTTTCACCCTTGAGGGTAAACATGCATCCACCTATTCATTGGCAGATTCACCCCTATAGATCCAAGTGCACATCCGTCTATCTTCTAATGAATCCACCCCTACAAGCTAATGTGAATCTACGCATGTAGCTATGAATTTTCTTGTGTAGTGGTTCCATCCCTTTTTCATACCTGCACATCGAGAAAAATTATCCACCTATCATGGATTCACCTTGCATCTGGCGAATTTTCCTATCTACATGCGCATCCACCCATTTGCGAGCACAACTTCCTATTAGCATGTCTTCCCATGCATTAGTGGATCTGCTTGTCTAGGGTACATTTTCCTATCCACCTAGATGGGTGGATCCACATGTTAGTTTAATTCACTAATCATAAATACAAAAAATCAAAGTATACGAAGAAAATTCAAAGGCCATACTTGAGCACTACCCTCTCCTCTCTGCACTCGTACTTGCACAACATCGATTCGGTGTGGAATATGGCATGGGATAGTGCAAGATCTTTGGGGTCTAAACTAGCCCCTTAAGTGGCAATGAAAATTTAGGAAAATCATGGGAAGCATAGAATTTGGCACATCTTTCAGATTCAAAAAATGTGAAATTGTTTGAGAATTATAAATGTTTTTCAATTAACCTATAAATCAGGACTTTAGTCATAATGCATGTAGAAAATCAATAATAATTATTTAGTAAATTCAAAATAAGGAATATCTTATATTGGTGGAAAGATGACAATTTGGACAATAAAGCCTTTTTGTTTCATCAAATTTAGATTAAAAAAACTTGTCAGCCACAAAGGAAAACTCTAGCTATGACACCCCAAACCAAATCTCGAGGAAAACTCGACGGAAACCCTGAGGATTCAAATTTTATCAAGAAAAATTGATATCCATTTGAAATGAATATCTATTTTGAAATAGATATCCATTTTGAAATAGACTATTTTGAAACAAATATCCATTTTGTTGAAACAAATATCTATTTTGTTGAAACAAGTACCCATTTTCATGTCTTCAAAACGAATATTCATTTTGATAAATTCAACACATATATCTATTTCTTAGAAATAAGTACCCCTTTGTATTTCTTGAAAATAGATATCCATTTTGAAAATCCCAGAAAACCCTCATTAGTAAAATAGGCATAGCTTTCACATTTCTTATCGAAATTTTAATTTTTTTATATATGTTGGAAAGGTGATTCATATCTCTATGCAATGGACAAGGTAATATTTATATATTATACATATACATAATTATAATCATTTTAACTTCATATTTCTTTTAAATTGAAAAATCAAATGCTGACTACTTCTGCACGTGAAGTCCCATTTTCATGATTTTTGTTTTGTAAAATCATCCCGAAATAATTGAAACATTAGAGAAAGTAATAAATAATGAAATATTTATATTTTTTGTAGTAAGTAGATCATGAACAAATATTCATAAATCATCATATCTCTTTGTCCCTTTCTCTACATCTCTATATTTCAGTATGTCTCCCCTTAAGCTCTAGACCTATCTCTCCACTTGTCTCACCCTCCCTCCCTCCCTCTCTTTCTACCTCTTTAGACCTATCCCTCTCAATATAATGAACTCTAGACTTATCTATCTACCTCTCCCTCCCTCCTATATTTTTCCATCTTTAGATCTATCTTTCTCACTCTCTCTCGACCTCTAGACCTATCTATCTACCTATGTCCCCTATTCCTTCCCTCTCTATTTTTCCCTCTTTAGATCTCTCTCTTTCTCTCTAGACCTATCTCTCTACCACTTTTTCCCTCCATCCTTCCCTCTCTACTTGACTCAATCTCAACTCCCCATGTCTCCCTATCTATCCCTCTTTATGTCTCCCTCTCATCTCTCACTCTATACCTACCTCTCCCTCCCTCCCTATCTATCTCCATATCTCTCTCTCCCAATATCTAGACCTATATCTCTACCTCTCCCTTTATTTTCTCTCTTTTTCCCTCTTCATACCTCTTTGTATTTTAGTAAACCCAATAGATCCTATACAACCTAGTATTCTTCTATGGTTTCTTATTCATATCAAGGTTTCTTAGATCTATACTTTTATGGTATTTATATCTCCATTTTATATATTTGAAACTCTTTACATGCCCAATTATTCATCAATTTTATATTGTTACATGTTTATTTATTATCTTTATTGTGAAATCCAATTTATTTACCATACCCATCCGTGGTAGCCAAATTAGGGTTTCATTTTCACATTTGATACATCATTGATATTTCCACCTTTTTCAATATATAAGTGTACCTTTTAGATTTATTTTTCCTCTCTCTATCTCTCCCTCTCCATCTTTGTATATTTATCTATTATCTCTCCCTACACTCTCTCTCCTTCTATCCCCATACCTCTCCCTCTCCCTCTCCCTCTCCCTCTCCCTCTCCCTCTCCCTATCTCTCTACCTATCTCCCTACCTTTCTCTTCCCCTATATCTTTCCCAAGTCATATCTATATCTAGATATATCTCCCTCTTTATATCCCTCTCTCTCTCTCTCCCTCTCTCCAAATCACTCCTATAGAGAGTAGAGAGGGAATTTGAGAGGAAGATAGAGGTAAGTAGAGAGGGAAGATAAGAGAGGTAGAGAGTAGAGAGAGATAAGAGATATAGATATATCTAAAGGGATAGAGAGGGGGGATGAGAGAGGGATGGAGTGAAGGGTAGTTAAAGAGAGATATGGAGAGAAGTAGAGAGGAATGGAGGAAGGGAAATGTACAGATAGAGAGGTATGGTGGGATGGATATAGGGATAGGTAGTTCTAGATAGAGAGGATGATGGAGATGGGAGATAAAGATAAGTAGAGACAGAGAGAGAGGTAATGTGGGAGGGGTAGAAGGAGAGGTATGTAGAGAGGGAGGGTGAGGGGTTATATAGATAAGTGCAAAGGTAAGGGCAGTGAGAGGTAAGGTGGGATGGATAGAGTGAGAGGTAGGTAGAGAGGGAGATGGTGAGGGGAGATAGAGAGAAGTAGAGAGGGAGGGAGGAAGGGAGATGTAGAGGCAGAGAGGTATAGTGGGTGGGATATATGGAGAGGTAGGTAGACAAAGAGGAAGATATATGGGAGATAAGGAGATGTATAAAAAAAGAGAGAGAGGTAAGTTTGGAAGGATAGTGGGAGAGATAGGTAGAAAGATGGAAGCTGATCACATTACCTCTCTCTATCTTTGTCTCTACTTCTCTTTATCTCCCATCCACATCTTCATCTTTGTTTACCTACCTCTCCCTATATCCCTCCAACCCTACCTCTATAGCTCTACCTCTCCCTTCCTCCCTCCCTCTCTACTTCTCTTTAACTCCCCTCTCTATTTATTTCTACCTACCTTTCACTCCATCCGTTCCTTATTCCCCCTCTCTTTCCCTTTTTATGTCTCTCTATCTCTCTTCTCCCTCTCTCGTATCTACCTCTCTCCCACCTTCCCACTCACCCTCTCTCTCTACCTACTTATCTCTCTATCCCTCCCACCCTACCTCTCTCATTACCTACCTCTCCTTCCATATATCCTTCTCTCTCTCTCCCTCTCCCTCTCTATATACCTCTCCATCTTTCCCTCCCTCTCTACTTCTCCCAATCTCCCCTCACCCTCTCTCCCTACCTTACCTCTCTCTCCCCTTACCTCTATACTTCCCTATATATCCCCTTAGACTCCCTCTCTTTATCTACCTCTCACTCTATTCCTCCCACCTTACCTCTCCCTCTCTCTCTATATTTACTTCTTTTTATCCCCCATATTCATCCTCCTCTCTTTCTACCTACCTTTTCCTATATCACTCCCACCCTAGCTCTATATCTCTACCTCTCCCTTCCTCCATCCCTCTCTCTACTTCTCTCTATATCACATATTTGGACCTCTCTCTATATACTTCTCACTCCAACCCTCCCTCTTCCCTATGTCTCTCCCTCTCTATATCTCTCTATATCTATCTTCTCTCTCTCATCTCTACCTATTTAACCTTCCCTCTCTACTTCACTCTATCACCACTCACCCTCTCTACTTCTCTCTATGTCCACTCACCCTCTCTCTATAGAAAGGTAAATAGGAAGATAGAGGTAGAGGGAGAGAATATATAGATAAATAGATATAAAGGGAGAGATACAAATATGGAGAGATAGGGAGTTACTAATAGAGATGAAGATATAGAGAGATATAAAGTAATATGCAGATAGAAAGATATATATGTTAAGATAAAGTGATAGAGAGAAATAGAGATAGAGAGGAAGAGATAAATGGGTAGAGATACAAAGGGAGAGATAGAGAGGGGGAGATAGAGAGGGGGTAGATATAGAGATATAGCTAGAGAAAGAGGAGAGAGATAGGTAGAGATGTAGATAGAGAATAAGATGGGGATAGATATATCAATATATAGTGGGAGAGGGAAAGAAGGAGAGATAATGATAGATGGAGATATACAAATATAGAGAGGGATATGAAGAGAGATAAAGATATAGGGAGATAGAGGTAGATAAATATATTGATAGAAAGGGATAGAGAGAGAGAGAATGAATAAGAGAGGTAGAGATAATAAGATATAAAGAGAGAGATAGAGAGATATAGATAGAGGGATAAAGAGTGGGAGAGAAAGGAGTTGATAGAAACAAATAATAGATATAGGGAGAGAGAGATTGAGAGAGGGGTATAGGTAAAGAGATCTATAGAGATAGGGAGGCATAAATAGGGTGTGTGTATATATGAGAGAGATATGGAGATAACTTGATGAAGAGAGATTATATAAATAGATAGAGGGAGGGAGAGGGAGAGGGAGGGAGAGAAATAGAGAGAGAGATGTAGATAGATATAGAAATAGGGAGTGATACAAATAGAGTGAGATAGGGAGATATATAGATAGAAAGAGGGATAGATATGTAGAGGCATATATAACCTAGGAAATATAGAGGTGAAGAGAAAGGGAGAGAGCTAGGTAGAGAGGGAGAGAGAAATGAGAGGCATATCTATAGAAGAAGAGTAAGGGAAAAGTACAAAGATATGGAAAGAGGGAAAATAGTAGAGAGGGGGGAGAGGGAGACATAACTAAATAGATAGAGGGATATATATATATATATATATGTATGTATGTATGTATGTATGTTCTTGCAGTTCAATTTGGGCAATGGTCTGCATAGGATCAAACACAACAAGGAGAGGGAGAGAGAGATGAGAGAGATATCTATATAAGAGTAAGGGAAAATTACAAAGATAGGTAAAGAAGGAAAATAGTGGAGAGGGGGGAGAGGGAGACATAAATAAATAGATAGAGGGATATATATATGTTCTTGTAGTTCAACTTGGTAAATGGTGCACATAGGATCAAACACAACAAGGAGGCCTGCTATGGTGATTTATGATTTTTTTATTCTCCTTAGTAAAAAGATATAAATGTTTCATTATTTATTACTTCTTTAATTTTTCAATTCATTTAGCATGACTATATAAAAAAAAACATGAAAAAACATTTTTGTATGCAAGAATTAGGAGCATTTAAAATTTCAAAACTTAAAGAGGAACTTAAAATAATTATAATAAACATTTTCTACTCAATCTATCACAATAATCTTATCCATTCTGTAGACATTTGAATCACCTTTCCAATGCATGTAAAACATCAAAATTTTGATCAATTTTGCAAAAGTTATGCCCATTTTACTAAAGTGTGCTTTTTGTGCTTTTCAAAATGGATATCTTTTTTGAAAATATAAAATTAATTAAATACTTATTGAAAATGGATATTTTTTTTCTTTTCAAAATGGAAATGTGTTTTTCCTTTCAAAAAAAATATTCACTTTGAATACATAAATTGATGAAAAACAATTTCAGGAAATGGATATTCGTTATTAACAAATATTCATTATTAACTGATATCCATTAATCAAAATATATCCAATTTGGTTTAGTATTACCAAAAAAAATTAAAAAAATTACCCAACCCATACAAAATGTCAACTTTTTTGTTTCACGATTTTGGTGAAGTAAAAACATGTTATTTCTCATTGCCACTTTTTGGCCCCTGATGATCTTGCACATGCCTACATGCATGTGATATTTTTGTTTGATATCTCTCTCAACTCACTCAAATGCTTACGGTAATAGTGAATAGTAATTTACCCTATTTTCTATTTATAGGTAACCCTAATCACCCCTGTAACTCTAATTTCTTCTTTTCGCTTCCATTATCTCCCTCCAACTTCATTTTCCTTTGTTCTTTCACCATTCCTCATCCTTTTCAACATAGTTTAAATGGTAGCCTTCATTTTCCTATATCGAGACATTGCACAAGCCCCTTTTTTCTCATATGCCCTCTCGAGGGGGTATCATCCTACCATATTCCACTTTTCCTCCATGATAGCGCATCTTATCTCTCATTTTCTTCCATCGAGTTAGCTATATTTTATTTTTCTTCAAACATCATTAGTTTAGCGACATTTCAAAGAGGGGAAAAATGTAGGCACCTAAATTTGACCACCTAAATTTGGTCAAATTTTATCCCTATTTCGTCTATCACAACTTATTATCTGCATTAATTAAATAATATTGCTATTATTTAATTAATATCAATCATTTTCCTAAAGTACTCTAAAATCCTAAGGTATTTAATTAATTAATTAATTAATTTATCCCCTTTAACCATTCTTCTCTAGATTAAATAAATATTCTATTTATTTAATTTAGTCATATATCCTACATGATTTTTTTTTAATTCATCCACTTTGTCTCTCCTAGTCAAATCCTTTATAACTCTACCTCTAATCCTAATCCACCTACCTAACCCATTATTAGGATGTGCACATTCCTAATCCATGATTAGGAGGTGTTACATCCTCCAACTTGTGCAAGTTGCATCATAATCCATCTCATTATCTTAATCACTCACCTAATCACCTCATTCACACTATCTAATCTCTTGATTAAGGGAACCTAATCTACTTGCCATTTATGACACCTATCCTTTGTCCTATTATCATTAATGATTTCTCCTTTTGGAGAAGCAACCCATACCCTTAAGGGATTTTCAATTCCTTTTATCCCCATCATGCACATTAAAAGGGAATTTTTAATTCCTCTTGTCATATCTTCTCAATTATTTGGGAATATTGGACAACAAATCCCTTTATGAAGGAGATCTTTCCAAGTATTTTCCATGTTACTTCTAAAGTACCCTCTTTCCTCTCATCCCCTCTCATGGTGAGAAGTATCACTACCATGTGAATTGAGATGTCTCAAGACATCTCAACCCTCCATTTTCCTACATCTAATCACAACCCTTCATTTCATCCAACCCATTTGCTAATGACTACACTTCTAAGTCATTTTTTGCAAATCATCCATTATCATCCAACCTTGAGCACTTGCATCCTTTGAGAAAAATATTAGTGTTATGTTGCCAAATTTACTCTAGGGAATACACCAAATCTATATTTCTAGGGAAATAGTCACAAGTATCTTGTATACATACTCCAATTTCATCCATTTTGGAGTAGGTATGAGTTTCTTGGCAATTATTCGAGTGCTTGCTTGATTTTTACACTTTTCTTGGTTTCTTTGTTGTTTCCTTCCATTTAAAGCGTAATTTTCATTACACACAAGGAAATAGAATGAGTTAATGGGTGACTAACTATGAATTGGGAAAGAATAATGGAGTTACAATATGGGGTTATTTTATCATGGATTATGATGTTAGAAGTGGAAATGGAGTGAGATATTTTCATTGCACTTTGACCATAAAAGAATGCTAGAAATCTACAAAGAGATTCTAATGTGTTTGAACAATAATTTTTTATTTTTTATAGATGTTATGAATCATGATATAATGTACCATGATGATGATGTACCATATGTGTATCAAAATAATAAAGAACAAAGATAAAATGAAATAAAGAACAAAGATACATGAATAACAACATTAAAGATAAAAAACACAACTAGATAAAAAACAACAATTGCATGAAGAAAAACAACAAAGATTAAAGTAAAGACAAGACTAATGTCCCAAAAATCATAACCTTAAGATACAACATGGTATAAATAAATATGGAATCCCTAGGGAAATATGTTATGGGAACTAAAACAAACATGGTATGCATTTTTTTGAAGTTTTAATTTTTTACTACAAAAAAAAAAAAAAGACACACACAAAGAAAAGCAAGAAAGCATGCATAAAATATTAAAAGATAAGACAAAAAGGACTTTACCCCTAATCAAGCTAAAAGGAACCATTTGATTGGTTTCATGATGGTGATGTTGTTTATGTAGAAATAATATACTATGAGAACAACATGAGAATTGGGGAGGCTATATCCCAATGATGATGATTGGTGTAATATCACATAACTGCACCTAGGGGAAATTCCATATTTTGAAATTTATGTCTAGCATTTATGGCACCTTGAGATATTAGTGACAAAATCTCATGGGTTGAAAGTTCATGATTCTAACTCCATGTGAACAAGTGGCTAAGCAACGAGAGCTTGGTGACGCATTTTTCAAGAATATAGGCTTTGGACGAATGCACGGTGCGCAGACATTTGCGCAGTGTGCTAGTGTCCTATCTAATTGCCAAGTTCAAAATGTGGAATCTAGAAGGTTAACCCTTGAGACAAGTGTCCTGGCAGTTACACTCCAAAAGTAATGGATCTTTGCCGCCCTTGAAAGCATAAAAACCTCTTTCTACCTCTCATTTTAAGGTTGGAAGACATCACACTAGCTCTCTCTTCATTTTGCTTCAACTTTGAGACTCCTTTGATATCAATGCACTTACAGGTGAAGCCATGCTAGATTGAGGTCCCCCAAGAACAACAACTCTCAAGCAAGCACCAACATCTGATTGAGGCAGGTCCCTATCCAGCTACCCAACAACTTTCTCGTTGGTCTTTTGTGTGTAGGTCATGAAAAGGAGCTTGGAGTGAAGATTCAAACATCATAAAAAAGGTAAGGTTCCCCCAAACATCTTTGTATTTACTTCAGTATTTGGTTTTCTGATTAATCAAATAGCCCCATACAAACTACTCTAGAGTGTGGAAGTACGATCTATTTCTCTCTATTGGGTTCCTGAGTTCTTTGTTGCTTAGGATGCCGGTGCGTCTTTTAGACAATAGTGTGTCGTGCTAGTGTCCTAGAATTGCATTGATGTCTTTTGGCCAAGATCTCCCTCTTTTGAGATAGAAATCCTTTGATCTAACTCTCTTAGGATCTCTGATATTTTTTTTCTAAAGCATAACGTGGTTTTAGTCATTTATTGTTTGGTTTAATCTATTATTCTAAGGTGTATAAGGGTAGTTCGTTCCCTAGTGATCTCTCCAGAAAGGAGAAACCCATGTACAGTGAATCCCTCATATCACAATCAGTTTCCTTTATCAAGGTCTAGATTTTATAAATACCAAGAATGAGGCTTATGGATGCCTTTAGATATGTGTTAGCTTGCATGGTTAGATTTAGCAAGATTGTTTTGTAATGTTGCTTGTGTTGTGTGGACAATTCAAAGATATTACTTGAGAGATTAGATGAATGCATAGGATTTGAAGGTAATTAACCACATGGATTGGATACTAGGTATGGGATCCAAATATTTTTGGTTTGATCTAAAATTTAGGATTATGAATCTTGTGTTCATCTTAGATGTAATATGTGGTATGCTTAAGATTGGCCAATGTTCAAATTGTGAATGAGAAAATTTGTTCTAGTACCAAGGGATTATTGATGGAAATGATGGATGGAAGGATGTGATTGGACATGGAAAGGGGGAAGGACATATATGATACAATTTCCAAGGGCCATATTATATAGGAATGATACGTTCTTACTCTAGGTATGCTGCTATGTATGATATTATTCTTAGACACATTGAAGGATTTCCAATACATGTTTTCATATCTTGTCTACATTTTTATCAAGGTCAAAAGAAGGAAATGAGGATAGGTACAAATTGGTGGGGATGAATATGGATGAGATTATTGAATGGAAGAATCTTGCCACCGAGTGTAGGGTACACATAGGTAGTAGATTTTTGTATAATTCCCATACATACTTTTTCTTTATGGTACTTGCTCAAAGGGCCATTGAAATAGTTTTCAACATTAGAATTTTTTTCTCTTTATTTTTTTGTTTATTTGTTAGACATGATGCTTGCAAATAGGTTGTCATCATTGTGAATTCTCCAAGGAACCATAGAAATAGTTTTCATTAGAGGATGAGGATGATTTATTTCTATACTATTTTTTATATTTTTAAATATTTTTTGCTATTTTTTGAAATAGTGTTTGATTATGTAAGATGATAATATTCCACTATATATGTCCATTTCGATTAGATCACATAGTTAGTGTTATGCTTAATGGATAGTGTTTGTGAGTTTTGAAAATTACTAGATTGACCTCTCCTAGGGTACTACAAAAGAAAAGTATGTGGGAAGTAAGCTATGCAAAATTCAAGCTACAATCATGACATACCATGAGCCAATAATCTAACTTTTCTTGATATCAATCAATTATTTTCATTGAAAATGATTCACAGATAATATGTCTTAGAAGATAGTGGGATTTGACAATGTCTCAGTAATCCAAAGGGAAATTCATCTTGCAATTGAAAATGTCTCAATAATCCTCAACTCTCACATTGATTGTTTTGATAAATAACACCATGCCTACAAGAATCTTTCAAAATATTTTTTTATTAACAACCCATGAAAAAAAAAGTTGAAGTCATTAGGAACAACCAGTAATTAATAATATTTGTTTTGACATACTTTGCTTAGTAAATCTATTTGATTTTATAATGATGTTGAGACTATGTGTTTGCACAATCTTCTTATCAGATGACTATTTTCATATTCACATGACGTCTTGATTTCTTACAAAACTCTTGTTCCACGTAGGAATAATCTCAATTTCAACATGAAAATATGTCACTCTTATACATGGAAAGTACAGCCTTTACAGAGTGATGCATATATATCACACTTTCCTCCACCTTTTACACAAATTTATATATACAATTCTATCATAGTAACTCTAAAAGATAATCACAGACATGGATCTCTGCAACTTCAGATTCCTATTAAAGTTGTTGATGAAAAAATCTGAGGCCTTATCCACATCTTCCTCTTCATCCCCCTTGTAGTAGATTTTCTGAGGTACTTCTGTTGGAAAAATTAAATGCTCTTGAGCCTCTTCCTGTCCACCTACCTATCAGGAGCATTCGATGCTTGTAGCCAGAAGATTGATTTGGGGACTACCTTTCCCACTTGCTCCTGACGTGCACCTGAAGACTACAGAAAGAATTAATAAAGTTATTAATTTTTGAATTCCAATTGAATGCTGGTAGGTGAATTTCAAATTTGAGAGGGAATGTGATTGAAGAAAAAAAGAATGAAGGCAGATTATTCTGTCATCAGAGAAGAGTCAGTAGAGAAGACTTATTTGAATGAAGTTGATTTTCTGTGCAACAGTAGACTGTAGATATAGAATGTTTTCTATTTAAGCTTCTGAAAACTCCTAAACAACAGTAGTTGTTTGTTTTGTGTGTGAGCAGAGATTGCTCCTGAATAGCTCTATGTAGCTCAACTCAGTGAGCTCCTAGTAGCTCCTGAAGTTATTTAAACTTGGTTGCGCAGTTGATTGCTTCCAGCAGATTGAAGTTCATATCTTAGATTTAACCTTCAATAGTTTAATTTTTTATCTTTCCTGTATTGTTCATTTCCAACATAGTTAATCAAAAGGAAAATGTTTTATGCCCAAATTTGTCTCCTTGTCTTTTTTTTTATTCCACATTTGTATTCCTCTATTTTGGGGAAACAGAGTAGCAACTCTGTGTGATTTCTATGCAATAAATTTTTTTGACATGGTATCAAAGCCATAGGCCCCATTTCCTTGTGAGTTAGGGAATTTGTTTTATCTGGGTATTGAGTTTTTTCTATGTAGGAGACATGGCTAGAGATGAAGGAAAGAGTTGGTAGCAACCACCATCCATTAATGGAAAAAACTATGATGTTTGGGAAAAATAGATGAAGACCATAATGGTCACCAATGATTTGTGGGAGTTTGTGGTTAGTAGTTTCAATGATGTAACTAACCCAGCAGCATATGCTGAGCTCACAAACAACCATAAGAACCAGTTGAAGGAGTTGAGGAGGAAAGATGCTAAGGCATTAAGCTTGATTGAAGCGGCTTTGACATAGGCCATTTTCCCCATAATAGCAGCAGCTAACTATGCAAAGGAAGCTTGGGTAATCCTCCAAAACTATTACAAAGGGACTGAAAAGGTCAGATTGGTGAAGCTCCAAATTCTTTGAAGAGAGTTTAAGACTCGTGAAATGAAGGACAGTGAGTCCATTTCTATTTTCCACACAAGACTCTTCGGTTTGATAAACCAGTTGAGGGTGAATTTTGAGATCATTGATGATCAGAGGATTATGGAGAAAGTCCTTAGAAGCTTACGCATGAAATTTTATGTAGTTGTGATTGCCATTAAAGAAGGAAACGATCTCACAACGCTGTTTGTTGATGAGCTGATGGGTTCTTTGCAAACCCATGAGCAGTGCCTAAATAGGTCTGCAAGTACCTCCCAAGAGAAAGCTTTTAAAGCTCAACCAAATGCAAGAGGAAGGGGGAGAGGTAGAAATAGCTCTAGATGTGGTAGAGGTAGATCTAGATGTGGTAATGTTGGAGAAGAAATCTCAGTGCGAGCAAACAACCAAGAGGGAGCAAGCAACTCTCAAACCAGCTCCTAAAGAGGAAAGAAGAACAACAATTCAAATATGAAGAGTGACAAGATAAATGTTGAATGCTACTACTATAATAAGTTTTGGCATTACATGAGTGAATGCTGGACCAAGCAGAGAGATTAGTCAAAGCAAAGTGTGAATGTGGTTGAAGGAAACCAGTCCACAACTTTCATCATGTGCAACATTGGTGAAGAAGGCAGCCTTGAAGTTTGGTATTTAGACAATGGTTGTAGCAATCACATGAGTGGTAATGAAAGCCTTTTTTCTTTCATTGATAAAAATGTAAAGTTTGAAATAAGAATGGGGAACAATGGATTAGTTCATGTTGTTGGAAGAGGATCCATTATGATCTGCAATAAGCAAGGTGAGAAGAAGGAGATACATAATGTATTTCTTGCTCCTGGGTTAAAGCATAACCTCATGAGTGTTGGTCAGCTAATCCAAAATGGATACAAAGTGCTAATGGAGAAGGGTCAATGCATCATTTATGACAAGAATGAGAGGATGAAGGTGTTTGCAGAAGTCCAAATGACAAATAATTGGATGTTTTCATTGAAGATTGAGACGTGTTTCTCATCTCATTCCATTGTTGCACCTCTCAAGAATGGAGAATGTACAGTAGTACATCATGTAGTACTCAAGAGCACCATTCAAAACCCCTCCAAATTGTGGCATCTCAGGTATGGACACTTAGGCTATGCTGGTTTGAGTCTTTTGTTCAAGAAAAGAATGATTGATGGTTTGCCAAGGATAGTAGAGCCTAATGTTAGATGTGAGGCTTGCATTTTGGGAAAGCAACATAGGCAGCCCTTTCAATCAGACAACTCTACAAGGGAAAGAGCACCATTGGAGCTGGTGCATATAGATTTGGTAGGCCCTATGCAAATCATTTATGTTGGTAAAAGTAGATTTTTTATGACCTTTTATTAATGATTATAGCCGTAAGACATGGGTCTATTTTTTGCAACATAAATATGAAGCATTTAATAAGATTTTGTTGTTTAAGGCCCAGGCTGAAAAGGAGAGTGGACGCATGCTTAAGGTCCTAAGGTCAGATTGTGGAGGAGAGTATACCTCTAATTTTTTTGTGATTTTTTGCAAGAAAAATGGCATTAAGAAGGAGCTAATAACTAGTTATACTCCGCAACAAAATGGAGTGGCTGAAAGAAAGAATTGAACCATTATGGAGATGGAAAGGATCATGATGAAATCAAAAGGACTCCCAAATGAATATTAAGGAGAGGCTATAGCAACAGCTATTTATCTTATTAATAGAAGTCCAACAAAGGTAGTTTATGATATGATCCCTCAAGAGGCATGGATGAGATGCAAGTGGACGGCTGAGCACTTGAGAGTGTTCAGGTGTGTTTCATATGCACACATGCCTAAAGAAAAGAGGCAGAAATTGGATGACAAGGGTGAAAAATGCATTTTCACGAGCTATAGTGAAGAGTCCAAAGCCTATTGGCTATACAATCTAGTCACCGAAAAGATAGTCATTAGTAGGGACATAGAGTTCCTAGAAGACAAGTCTTGGGATGGAGTGGTAGAATCTAACAACTCAGAACTACTCCTAATAGCTCCTGAAGAAGCATAAACTAAACATGAAGTTCAGCAAGATGAGTCTACAGATGCTCTTAAAAGTGTCGGTCGAGCTCTTCAAAGCTCTCGATGGCTCCTAACGGCTCCTAAATTTGGTAGATAGCTAGGAAGACTGTCACAGACAGCCAGAGATTCGGGTGCAGTGAGCTCTGGACGAGCTCCTGAATTTTTCTGAAGAACTCCTAAAGTGAACAGACAAAAAGGAAAGCAACCAGAGATAGCCAGAAGATTGGCTCCTGAAAGCGCCAGAAGATCGACTCTTGAAGAGCTCTGGAAGAGCTCCTAAAATCACTAGTAGAGCTCCTAAGAGCTCTCAACAACTCCTGAACCTGCCTGCTCAGCACAACAACAATAGTAATGAAAGTTCAGAAGCACCTCTCGCCTCCCTAATTCGAAAGAAGACCAAGAGTCTAAGGGAGATCTACCAGAATGAAAGGTATGATGAAGAATTTGATAAGAGTGTGAATTTTGTATTATTTTCTCATGGTGATCCAGTTTATTTTGAAGAAGTTGTGAGAGAGGAGAAATAGTGTGAAGCCATGGATGAGGAGATAAATGCAATAGAAAGGAACAACACATGGGAGTTAACTGATTTTCCTCCAAACAAGCAAGTTATTGGGGTGAAATGGGTGTATAAGACCAAGAGAAATTCCGAAGGAAAGATAGACCGACACAAGGCAACATTAGTTGTCAAAGGGTACAAGAAAAAGCTTGAGAGAGATTATAATGAGACATTTGCACCCGTTGCAAGGATGGAAACCATGCGGGCAGTCATAGAAATTGTAGCCCAACACATGTGGAAGGTATTTAAAATGGATGTGAAGTCTACCTTCCTTAATGGAGTGTTGAAAGAAGAGGTTTATGTGGAGCAGCCATTCAGATCATATGAAGTTCTAGGTCAAGAACACAAGGTGTATGGGCTGAAAAAAGCTCTTTATGGGCTGAAGCAAGCTCCACAGGCATGGTACAACAGGATTGACTCATATTTGATGAGCAATGCCTTTAGAAAAAGCGATGGTGAGCCCACTCTTTACATCAAGGTAGTAAATGGTAAGGTTTTCATTGTTGTATTGTATGTTGATGACTTATTTTTTACTAGGGATGATGATTTCCTCATTGCTGATTTTAAAGAGGACATGAAAAGTGAGTTTGAAATGACAGATTTAGGTCTCTTGAGTTATTTTCTAGGCATAGAAGTAAAACAAATGCATGATGATATATTTATCTCTCAAGAAAAATATGCAAATGAGATCTTAAAGAGATTTAGAATGATTGAATGCAAGCCTACCCCAACACCAACAGCCATAGGTCTGAAGTTGAGCAAAGAAGATTGCAGCAGCAATGTGGATCCAACCTTGTTTAAGAGTTTGGTTGGAAGCTTAATGTATTTAACAAAAACTAGACCTAATATAATGCACAGTCTGAGTCTTATTTCCAGGTTTATGGAGACTCCACGGGACACCCATTGGCAAGCAGGTAAAACAATATTGAGGTATGTGAATGGTACCAAAGGATATGGAATTCTGCACATAGCAACAAATAAATTTGGGCTAGTCGGATACACGGACAGTGATTGGGAAGGAAGTTTGGATGATAGGAAGAGCACATCTAGCTATATGTTTCACTTGGGTTCGAGAGTCATCTCATGGGATTCCAAGAATCAATATATAATTTCCCTATCAATAGCAGAGGCTGTGTATATAGTAGCAAATGCAACAACATGTCAAGCTATTTGGCTGAGAAGAATCTTGGCAGATTTGAAGGAAGAACAAGAGGATGGAACAATAATTTTCTGTGACAATGTTTCATCGATAGCCTTGACGAAAAATCCTCTGTTTCATGGAAGAAGCAAGCACATTGAAATTAGGTATCATTTTATCAGAGAATTGGTTGAGAATAGTAAAATTAAAATGACATTTTGTAGGTCTAAGAAGCAACTCGCAGACATATTCACCAATCCTTTGAGCAAGGATAGTTTTGAGTGCCTAAGAACCAAATTCAGTGTTGTTGATTTGGATCATATTTGATCCTGTTGTCGGCTCAGGATCAAGGCAGAGTGTTGGAAAAACTAAATTCTCCTGAGCCTCTTCTTGTCCACCTACCTGTTAAGGGCATTCGATGCTTGCAACCAGAAGATTGATTTGGGGATTTCCTATCCCACTTGCTCTGAATGTGCACCTGAAGACTGCAGAAGGAATTAATGAAGTTAGGAATTTTTGAATTCCAATTGAATGTTGGTAGGTGAATTTCAAAATTCAGAGGGAATGTGATTGAAGAAAAAAAGAATGAAGGAATATTATTCTATCAGTGGAGAAGAGTTAGTAGAGAAGGCTTAGTTGAATGAAGTTGATTTTCTATGTAGCAGTAGACTACAGATAGAAAATGTTTTTTGTGTGAGCTTCTCAAATTTCCTAAACAATGATAGTTGTTTGTTTGGTGTGTGAGAAGGGATTTCTCCTAAAGAGCTCTGTGTAGCTCAGCTCAATGAGCTCCTAGTAGCTCCTGAAGTTATCTAAACTTGGTTGAGTAGTTGATTGCTCCCAGCAAATTGAAGTTCATAGCTTAGATTTAACCTTTAGTAGTTTAAGTTTTTATCTTTCCTGTATTGTTCATTTCCAACATAGTTAATCAAAAGGAAAATATTGCATGCCCAAATTTGTCTGCTTTTCTTTTTGTTTATTCTACATTTGTATTCCTCTGTTTTGGGGAAACAAAGCAACAACTCTGTGTGATTTCTGTGCAATCATAAATTCTAACAACTTCATCCTAATTCTCATTAGAATCAAATAAAGGTGCAGATTCCCACTCCCAAGATCACATGGCTATGTAAGAACTGAATGGTAGTGTTTTTTTTACCTATCCCTTCAGATTTTAACCATATTTCTAATGGTATTTTGATCAACAAGCAAGTTCACTGCCTTCCCATTGTTCTTTTGAATGAATTTTTTGAGATTCCATTATGAACTAATGCTTGGTTAGTTAATTACAAACTAACTGTGAGGCCACGACCTCAATTTAAGGGACTAGGACTCTGCTTCAAGCCTTTTGACTATGATGTGTCTGAATAGTATGTCAACTATGAATAGAGTTCAGTACACCTAATCATAGTGTTTAAATGGAAAGGGAAAAACACCATGAACCTACCACACTTTTTCATGAGAACGTGATCCACAAACCTCCCAATGTCCCTTTAAAAAATAAATTATATATATATGTTTTTAATTTTTATTTTCACACAAGTAGATAAAATGGTATTACATTCAATGGTCATGTAAATTGGGTCAAGTCTAGGAGAATCATAGTATTCAGGTAATAAGGGACTTCTAAAAGAAAATAATGATAAATAATTATATTGGTTGATATTAAAAAGGAAACAATTGTCAAAAAGTATATTCATAATTTTGATGGATATCATTAATGTAGTAAAAATAATAAATTTAATAAGAGCTGGATTTTGATTTTTTTTTGAATTCCACTTTAATTTGATAATTCTTGACCATCTTTAATACGTTTTTAATTATCATTATTTTTTCCCCCTTGTTTAAATAGTTGAGTGTTAAGAATGTTTTGTTAAGGAGAGGTGACAAGAGCCAAAAGTAGGATCATGTCCTTCCTAAAAGATAGAACCCATTTCAAAGCATGAAAATCTTAAATAACACAAATATGAATTGGAATGAAACCAAAAACTATTTACTCTAACACTACACACAAACCTTAGATAGACAATTCTAGATAAACATTGTTTTGATAATGTATGTTTCTCATTATGACAAAATTTGTTTGCTCAATCAAAATTTCAAATTGTAAAAGATGAGGATTCAATTTCAATCTATAGGTTTTGAGGATGTGGATGATAATCGATGGAGAAGCTTTATATTAGCAATTGTAAGACCTCTCTTTGCATGTGACTAATACAACCTTAAATTTTTATATATTTCTCCTAAATAGATGGTTAGATATATTGCGAGTGATATGAAGGCGATTGTCCAACAGTAACCTTATAATTTATTTTTACTTTATGTTATATCATTGTTATTTTACTTAATGAAGATGTATGTGCATGTGAATTATTGTATGAGATTTGAACTTATAAGATGAATTTGAAATAAGATACTTGTTGTGTCATATTACATTGGAAGAGTAATTAGCTATGTAAATGATTCATAAATAAAATTACTAAGATTCTATCTATAATTAATGTGGTTTATTATTATGTCTAATTGTACTTAATTATGTTGTGAAGGAAATTAAGTGAGTCAATGTGGGATTAACATTAAAGGTCAAGTTAGTATTTTGGTTGTGGTTTAGTTATTTTGAATATATAGATAGAACCTTACAATCTAGAAAATATTTTTGAAGATTAAAGCCTATGTGTAATGGTAATTAATGTGGGGTTTAGGTGTGAGATGTGTTATTGGGAAATTTAAGTGTTATACCATGTGGTTAAATGTGTAAGTGGGGAATTAGGGTTGGGGACTCTTAGTTAAATTGAATTTCGAATTCATCCTTTCATTAGCTTTTAAGAGACCTTAAAAAAGCTCATTTTATGTATTTACACTTCTTTTTAATACCCCAAGGCAAGTACCTATGGGTTGGGGGTCTATTTATGGCCATATCTTGGACCATATGTAAGATATGACCCTCATTTAATGCCCATTTAGGGGAGTGACGAATTTGGGAGGCCTTGGAATAAGAGGAGGTCTTGTCTCTCAAACTCATTTATGAGGATAAAGACTTTTTGGATGGAGTGGAGTACACTCCTTTCTTTCCCATCTCCCCAAATTTGCTCATGCATGTGTGAGCACTTGTGGGAGATTGTGCTTGAGGATCGAATGAGAGAGTGACAAGTGTCACTCCCTCATTCAACATGATTCAACATGAATCCCTTTATATTTTGTTGAGAAAGGAGAATAGGGTTGTTACCCATTTTTCCTCTTGGAGAACTTGAGTGGAAATGGTAGAAAGAATGGGAAGAGGAGAGGAGTCCACCTCTTGGAAAGATAGTGATCAAGATGGCTTGGTTTGGAGAAGAAAGAGTCAAGTTCCTTCATCTAAAAGAAAAGAGATAAGTTCTTCCTTATTCCATTTACCCTTGATTATTGTTGAAAATAGAAGTAGAGAATCTAGATGTATGATATTGGTGCTATGTTAGTTTTATTCTTTTTGTAAATGTATGAAAAGACTCCATTTATCATCATGGAGCTTTGAGAATTTATTGCTTGGGGGTATGGCTAGAGCCCATGAGGCTCCATGCTACCATTATGGTAGGGTGGAGAGCAAGCCTTAGTTTGTTATGTCATTCATTGTATTCAAAATTATTGTTGTAGTATAAAAGGATACTATTCTGTTGAAAATTGAAGGATAAAAATAAACTTAAAATCATTCCATGGGTATGTTGAGCATCAAATTTTTATTTGTTAGTTGTATAGTGTTGTATTGAGAAAATAATAAAGAAAAGAAAAGAAAACAATCCCCTAAGTAGAGGATTCCAATGCTACTTATGTACCCTTTAAATTGTATTGAAAATGTGATTTATTCAAGTTTAAATGAAGGACAAAATTTTATTATTTATCTTTTAATTTAAGGAAAATAAATTCTTTTATTGTATATGAGTATACATTCTAATCATGGACAATCTGATATTGTTTGTTTAGGGCTGAAAATTACACAAATCTTAACAAAGGTAAGAAAGAGAGTTTAAAATAATAATGATAATAAAAATAAATAGGTAGAAGAAACTCACATGGGCTATGTAGCCTATGCATGCAGAGGGGTCGTAGACTCAATTAGGGCTGGCACCCCCTCCATTACCCTTACTGCATTCTTTGTGCTAATCAAACAATATTAAAAGAAAAACAATGAAATATATTTGCACACAAGCTACAAATGTCAATGGAGGCATATTTTCTTTAATGAAATGGTGCATATAATTTGTATATACAAAAAATAAAATTAAAAAATACTAATTTGGAATCCTCATCCTTTTGAATATGAAGGAAACAAAATAACTCCTATATGTTTTAACTATACAACCAAGCGAGTATGTTTGTATCCTTCCACAAATCTTTGAGTACCAATATTAAATGCAAGCCCTTGCACCCTGATGAGCTTGAAATATGCTCATAATTTCAGTATTATGATGTATTTTTAATATCCCTACTCTTCTTGCTAATGGATGTTTTAACTCTTTGCTTAAAGACTTTTTATCTGAAATTGGGTAGTATCCTGTAGCAATACATTCATATATTCCTTCAGATTAACATCTCTATGTGTCTTATTAATTTCCTTCTTTGACCCCCCAAATGACTGATATAATGCATGTGGTTTTTAAATAATCAAATAGATTTAATATGCTTTCTTTCACTTTTGTCACCTTGTGTATCGCAGGTTGTTGAAGGAAGCATGAACGAGTCAAGCGTAATAGATCTCGGCCTTGCAGTAAAGTCCATTTCCAGCATGACATTGAGGAAGTTGTTCCAGCGAAGACTCTCTAACCGGGTCATTGGGAAGAAATCTAAATGATCATTAATCTAGGAAGAGTGGAATGCCAAATTCTCTCTGAATCGTGTTGAATGGATATGCTTTCATGAGAAGTCTATTCCTTAGTTTTAGGATACATTTATGTCCACGTATTTCTTGGTTAGAGTTAGTTTTTTTTCTGATATAAATAAGTGTTCCTCCTACGCGAGTGAGCAACAGAGTGTGTAAAAGTTAGTATGATAATAAAAAGTAGTGTTTTGTGTTAGTTTTCATATAAGCAGAACAATGTATATGGTTTCAAGTTTATGAATAAAAGCTGATGAAGTTTTGAATTCAATTCTTGCATAATTGGTTGATTCTTTCTAAGGGGGCCCACTTACTTAGTATCTATAGTTAGTTAGTTGTTTATCTTTTGTTGATCATAAGTTAGATTTCATTCTGGAAAGTTTAAGTGCAAACTCAGTCTTATATTGTTCCTGCAGCATCAGGAATCCATCCCTGTGTTTGTTCCTATAGCATAAGGCTAGTTCATAGTTTGTTTCTTAGTAACAGTTGTCGTGATGTCTGCTTTGATTAAGTTATGCTTAAGTTAAGAAATCTTTAAGATACATTCCTATAGCATAAGTAGAATTCCTTTCACACATTTATTTTTGGTAAATCGTGACTGAAGCTAGTTCTTAATGCACATACAATGCTAGTCCATTTCAAGTATACATTCCCAAGTTTGACAATGTAAATGAATGACCATAAGAAGATGTTAGTCACCTGCTGGAATGTCCAATTCCTAGGTTAGAATTTTCTATGACTTTTATATCCTTTTGTAGACACGACCATTTTTGGCGCCATTTCTGGGGATGGTGTAATGCTAAGAACCTATCATAGTCATTGTTAGCAATAGTTTAGTCTGTTATTCAAGCATTTTCAAAATTCCTTCAAGTTACGGTTCATTCTATTGCATGCATAGAAGAAGAGACTCTTTGGGAAGATTCATCCCTAGCCTTCCATTCATTGATCACAATCCTGAACTAACTTATAATCTATTTGAGGAAGGAGGAGACCAAGATATCAATCCATTTGTTGAAAACCTGCTTGTTGAAATATTATTTGACCCAGCTGATGAAGAACTTGAAGAAAATCTATTTTCTTTGATACTCCATCTAGCAAATATGGCACGTAATCCACCTAATCGACCTCCTGCTTTTTAATTCCCCATCATTGCTCAACAAGATAATGATAACCTTAAAAATATTCCTTCTTCATTACTTCCCAAGTTCTATGGACTAGTTACAGAGGACCCAAACACTTTCTTACTTGAGTTTGACATCCTCTGTCACAGCTATGATTACACTTTAGATGCTCACAGGCTGAAGTTATTTCCTACTACTTTGAAGTAAGGAGCTCTTAGATGGTTTATGAGTTTGGGAAGAGGTGTTGTTGATAGTTGGAAAACCATGCAAACCAAATTTCTTGAGAAATACAAGGAATATTGTAAGAGTGGTAGTAAGGGTGATGATATATTCAGAATTCAACAAAAGGAGGATGAAATCCTGGAAGACTATATCTTAAGATTCTTGTTTTCCCTGAAAAAGAATTCAGACCATACTCTCAATGAAGAATCTCATAAACTATTTTTTCTAAGGGGAATCGATGATACCTGTATAGATGCCCTGGACCTAATAGGAGGAGGAGATATAACCCAATTGCCTTGGGATGATATCAAGAAAATATGTCTCAACTACTCTTGAGCAATTGTTAAGAAGGGTAGAGGTCATCAAGCCACAATGGGAAAGTCTTCTATTAATAGAGTTTCACGGATGGAGATCAAAAATTTTCTATCTGATTTCAAGAAGGATATCATAAACAACATGGCTACATAGTTGGATACTATGCAAGCTTGGAAGAAACATGAGGAAGCTAAAGCAATCTTGGCCGAGTTCTGTCCACATTGCAAACGAAAGAAACGTGATCGTAGATGTAAGATGGTGGCTAACCTGGAGGCTAAGAAATTACATACTGATTTTAAGGTAGTGGAGGGTGATGATGACCAAGTATTCTTCATTGCACAAAGGCGACCATGGGCTCAAAGACAAGGTATGCCTCAAGATCCTTTGACTTTTGGTAATCCTTATTCTAATTACAATAACCAATGACAACCTACATATGGCCCGTCACCACCTTGGAATAATTCTCAACCACACTGACATAACTATTAGAGTCCTCAATGGAAATCTCCTCAAGGAGGTTGGAAGTAGCCACAAGGACAATGGACTCCACCCCAAGGTAACTGGCAGTAGAATCCTCAATGGAGAGGCTCTTAGCAATGGTAGAACCAATCCTCTGGATCTCTGTAGTTTTAGTAGCCACAATCTCAAGCCCTCATGCCACCTTCTGCATCACTTGTAGCAAATACTGGCCCTCCAAAACAAACTCCTATGCCTGCTCAACCATTGCCAAATCCTAATAATAAGAAACAACAACAACAACAGCCTATGTATTTTGCAGAAGCCAATTAGTATCCAAATTATGCCCTTAATATTCATAATATCCATCTCAAGTCTAGAACCACTCTCCTTACTCCACAACTGCCTGTAATAACAAAGATTCCAAACTCTGCCTTTGAGTAACCTACTAATCCTGCAGAACATATACTTGTATCAGATACTGTCTCTAAGGAGCCTGTCCTGTAGCATTAGGCCAAATTTCCTTTTCCTTAGAGATTGCAAATTACTACATCCAAGTCTATGGAAGAGCCTACCTTTGACATTTTGGATTAGCTAAAGAATGTATACATTCAAATCCCCCTTTTTCAAGCCATTAAAGATGTCCTAATTTATAGAAAAACCATTAAGGAGGCATGCTTAAAGAAATAAGGAAGAAAGAAAAAGGATCCCCAAACTATCTATGTTCTAGGACAGTTGGCAGATATTATGTTAGGGAAGGTAGTCATTCCAAAATATACTAACCTTGAGAGTCCTGTGGTACAAATAAATATTAATGGCCAGATAGTAAATATTGTTTTGATTGACCTTGGTGCAGTCATAATTGTAATGACCAAGAATACAATGGAGTATTTGAATATATTAAACATTCGGTCTACACCTACCATCCTATAGCTTGCTGATAGTTCCACAGTAAAACCTGATGGAATGGTAGAAGATGTTATTGTCATCCTTGAGTCTTGGGAATACCCAAAAGATTTCACCATATTGTCCACTAAGGCAACTTTGGGAGGATATCCTATCATCCTAGGTAGACCATGGTTAGCCGTAGCTGATGCTTTTATAGGATGTCATTCAGGAGACATGACAATTTCTGATGGTCAGTCAAGAAAGAAATTAGCTTTATACCCACCTACTCAGCCTCAGCCAAACTTGTCTCAACCAATTTGGCCAAATTTAGGAGAGGAAACTGAAGAAGTCAATTCATTGGCTCAGATAATGATGCTACAAAATAATCCATTTTCTTAGTTTCAGAGTGAGGATGACCTACTTTTACACTTTTTGCAGTCCAACTCTGATCTGAGTAGCCCATCTGTTCCAGATAGTTATCTTCAGCAGTGTTTCCTGCAGCAACTAAATTCTGAGAGCTTGCCACCTGAATTTCCTATAGTTTATCATAATTTGCTTCCATATGAAATACAAACACCACCTTTATCAGCAACCTCCATAAATGATCTTATCAAGCAAGTAGAAGTGTTTCCAGGCTGCTGTCTGAACATCAATAATAAGCTGCCTCAATCTCAACAAGCTTCCCTAGTCACAATGTTGCAAGAACAACACAAAACTTTTGCATGGGACTATGGGGATATGAAGGGAATAGATCCTCAACTTTGTATTTATAGGATCTACATTAAGGAAGATTGTTCACCTGTCAAGTAGCCTCAAAGAAGGATAAACCCAACACTTAGGGAAATAGTTAAAATAGAGCTCCAGAAATTGCTTGATGCTGGTTTTATTTACCCCATTTCAGACAGTCAATGGGTGTCTCCATTGGTGATTGTTCCTAAAAAAGGTGGAAAATAGAGAGTTTGTGTAGACTACAGAGAGTTGAACACAACAACTAAAAATGATCACTTTCCAGTGCCATTTGTTGACCAAGTGCTAGACTCATTATCTGGTAAAAAGTATTTCTCCTTTTTAGATGGATATAGTGGGTACAATCAAATTAGAATTACCCATGAGGATCAAGACAAAAAAAATTTTACTATTCCATGGGGCACTTTTTCCTACTCTGTCTTACCTTTTGGACTATGTAATGCACCTGCAACATTTCAAAGGGTAGTGATCAGTATTTTTTCTGACATTTCTCATGATTCTATGAAGATCTACATGGATGACTTCACTACTTATAGAGTTACTTATGAAGAAGCATTAGCCAATTTGGAGAAAGTGTTGAAAAGATGTAAGGAGAAAAATTTGTCTTTGAATAGTGAGAAATGCTTTATGATGATGCAAGAGGGAATTTTTTTAGGCCATCATATCTCTCAAGCAGGAATTCAAGTAGATCTTGCAAAAATTGAAGTTATTCTAACTTTGCAAACATCGATGAAACAAAAGGATGTTAGAAGCTTCATAGGACATGCTGGATATTATAGAAGATTCATCAAAGATTTCAACAAAATAGCCAGTCCACTATATGCCCTATTGACTAAGGATTCTGAATTTACCTGGACTGAGACCTATGACAAATCTTTCCTGCAGCTTAAGAACTTACTTACTCAGGAACCTATTCTTCAAGGACCGAAGTGGAATCTGCCCTTTCATATACACACAGATGCTTCTGATTATAACATAGGAGTAGATTTAGGATAGAAAGAGAATTCCATAGAGCATGCCATATATTTCATTAGCAAAAATCTTCAAGGCCCTAAATTAAACTATACTATCACAGAGAAATAATTACTAGCAGTTGTGTATGCCTTGAACAAGTTTCAACATTATGTCACTAGTTATCAAATATTTGTCCATACAAATCATGCAACAATATGATACCTCATGAATAAGCCTGCCATATCTAGCAGATTAGCAAAAGGACTCATATTGTTGCAAGAATTTGATATCCCAGTTATTGATAAGCCAGGTCAGGCTAATGTGATGGCTGATTTCTTCTCAAGATTTCAAACAACTACACCTGCCACCCCTTAGGTAATTGATGACAGCTTTCCCGATGAACATGGGTATGTGTAGGATCATGATGGGCCAAAAAGTGGCAATATTATGGATATTTGTAGGGTATGTGGCTGATGACTTTTTTTAATCCAAAATTGATGAAACGAAAAGGGTTTTTAGAGGAGATTCTCAGCTTTCCACCAATATAAATTATACTTTAATTTGAATTTAATAAATAATTATTATTTATTTTCTATTAGAATTATGACTAAAGTCTTGATCGATAGGCTGATTGAAAAATATTTATAACTTTCAAATGGTATCATATTTTTTGAATCTAAAACATGTGTCACATTCTATGCTTCACATACTATAGGATTAAAAAAATAAAAATTAAATTTCATGAAGTTTTGACCAAGTTAAGGTGGTTAGACATACGAGTTTTTATATTTTTTAAAAGTTGTAATAAAAAAATCATAATTAATTATTTATTTGGAAAAAAAATACAAAAATAAATGCATCACATCCAGACATGAGTCCTCTACTTATATGTAAAATATTATAAAAAAATATTATCATTTTATTATGGTTAGGGTGGTCAAATAGACACCTACTTATTTTTTCCCTAAAATTTAAATACTACTAAATTGAAATTTCAAATTTTCACCAAATAGATTTTATTTATTTTTAAATAAACCTAGTAGTTTAGAAACTACATTCAATTTTCTACAAATTCTATTCTTACATATTTTTAAAATAATATAGATAATTTATTCAAATTTTTACGTCAAGTTGCCTAACACTATTTTTTCTGAATTTTTTGCCACTTAAGGGCCTATTTTTTCCATGATGATCCTGCACACACCCACATCTATTTTCTATTGTTGTTCAAACTTCATGGTATGCAAATATTGCAAATTATTTAGCAGCCAACAAGCTCCCAACTCACTTCTCACCAAAGGAAAGGAAATTGTTGGTTGAGAAAAGTTTTAACTTTTCTTAGATTGCAAACTGTTTATTTTAGATTGGACCTCACCAAGTCATGAGAAGGTGTGTTAGGGAGGATGAGACCTATGACATTTTGCATGCCTGTCATGATGAGCCATGTGGTGGGAACTTTGCATTGAAGAGAACATCTATGAAAGTGCTTGCTACTAGATACTATTGGCCTACACTCCACAAAGATGTTGCAGCTTACACCAGAAAATGTGACAGATGTCAAAACATGGAGAGACCAACAAAGTCTAATGAAATACCCCTATATCCTCAAGTGGTAGTCAGTCCCTTTGACAAGTGGGCCCTAGATTTTGTTGGGCCTATTGATCCTCCATCCAATGGGAAATCATACTTTTGGTTTGTACTGATTATGTAACCAAGTGGGTGGAAGTGAAAGCAATGACACATGCCTATGACAATAAAGTTGAGTTCCTGTATGAGCAGATTTTTACTTGGTTTGGAGTCCCAAGGGAACTTTTTACTGATCAAGAAGCTCAGTTTACATCAAACTTAATCACTGCATTGATGAATGATTACAAGATCAGGCACATAAAGTCTAGCCCCTAACCCTCAAGCCAATGGTCAAGTAGAGGTTACTAATAGAGAAATTGAGGAAATCCTTACTAAGATAGTCCAATTACACAAGAAGGATTGGAGTAGTCACCTTCTTGAAGTAGCCTGTGCCTATAGAATAACATGGAAAACAACTACAAGGTTCACTCCTTTTGAATTACTCTATGGAAAAACTGCCATGTTGCCAATAGAGTTTAAGCATAAGACCTTGAGGACTACTCTCCAGCTTAACATTGATATTTCAGAAGCCCAAAAGGAACACCTCCTACAGCTGAATGCATTGGATGAGATAAGGAAAGCTGCCCTGGAGCATACTGAAGCTATCCAGTAGCAAAGAAAAAAATGGCATGACCACCATATCAAAACTAAGCAATTCTCTGTCGGTGATTAGGCGCTACTCTATGACTCCAGATACAAGGAAAATCAAGGTAAACTCACCACAAGATGGCTTGGTCCTTATGAAATAGAAAATGTGTTTGATAATGGTTCAATTTAGTTAGCTACAATAGATCCTATCTGATTCAAGATACTAGTTAATGGACATCGTCTTAGGTTGTATCATAAGCCAGCGTCCAAAGAAGAATTTATGAAGTAGTTTGTTTCGAATATGGCCACTGATCTTCCTGCAGCAAAAGGCTTCAGCCTTTCTCCTGCAGCATCTCTTTAAAATAACACGTTGCATGCCCATAATAAAGGTTTCCTTTTTAAAAAGCCACTTTCTCTGCTTTTCATCCATCACCACCATTCATTCTCTTTTCTTCCACGTCATCCATCCTATCGTACTGCCCTCATTTATGGTTTCAATTCTAGCCATCATTTCATGTTGAGTTGTGATCTTTCCTAGTATGTACGAGTATTTATTACAAGGTACACAATATCTTTTGTTGTCACATCGTTTATTTATTTTATTTATTTATTAATTGCTATGTACATATTAGTCATTATTGCCTGATCTTCGCCTATCCTTTTGCACATGTATGGACACATGTCAAATTTTAAGTAGGGAGCAGGGTTAATCCATTTCAAACCTTTTCTTATGTCACTGTCACAACTGATAAGACATTTTTATTTTCTTGTACTTTCCAAATATGATTGCGTGTTTTTATTCTATACAACAATTAACTGCTTGATTTGGGTAGTTTGTAACAATCATTTCATGCATGTATTCTTTGAGTCATTCTTGGAAAAGTAAAGGAAAGTGACGACAGAGCAGAAAAGTTTTTTTTGAATTTTGAGAAAAAGTTTGAGCTGGGATAATTTGTGAATATGGGTGGCCAATTAGTAAGACATGAGCCTGTAGCTCATGAGCTCTTGACACAAAATCCTCAAATGGTTCAGGAATTCAGCAATTGCCGATGGCTAAATTATTTTCTGAGGTTAGATTCCTTTAATGAGGAAGTTGATGGCGAGTTTTTGAGAATGCTTTCAGAAGGAGAAGCTACAATGTGGGGTTTGATAGTGGTTGTAACAGAAGAATAGATTGCAGAAGTAACTAGGATCCCGGAGGTAGGAATTTTTTTTCTTTAGATGATGTCTCTGCTAAGGTAGAACAAACCCGAGTCTGACCCTCATGTTCAAAAACAACAATGTTCCTCTCCTACAACATCTTCTTCTGTAGTAGTTTCTCCTACAACAACACCTATTGCCACTACAAGTTCACCATCATCTTCTTCTGTTGAGTTTGAATCCTCTAGGCAAGTCAGAAAGAGGAAAGCCACAAGAGTGCCTTCTGCAGCCGCAACATTTCCAAAAAGAGTTTCAGCAAGGAAACAATAGAAAGTCACCTCAATGTCTACTCAGCTTGAAATTATAATAATTTCTGAGGAATCTGAAGAACTTAGTCATAATGATTCTCAAAATTTACCTAAGAATGTTCCACATAGCCCACCTGTTGTTTCTGAGGAAATGCAAATTGAGCCAATGGAAGTTGAGGAACCACATGTTAGTGGTAATGAAAGGGGAATGCCAAGTCTTGATGACTTGGCTGAGGTGGCTAGGCAAGTTTCTGAAGCATCACAATCTTTTCTAGCGCAGCAGCAAGAATTCATCCTGCAGCAAGAGGAAGAACATACTAAACAATTAGAAGTGTCCAATGACACACCGTTAGCCCCTGTAACTTGTCAGGCAATGGTTGTTTATAAGAAGAAATTTTTGATTGAATTTTTGGAATACCTTAGGACCACATGGAGACCGATCACATTTAAAACCTTGAGTTTCTGCCACTTAGCCAAGACTGAAATTCAACAAAGTCTTTGGGAAGAAGAGAAGAAGAAATTGAAAGGAAGAAACAAGAAATCCAGGAAATGAAAAAGAAAGTGGATGACATGATGAAAATAACTAGTAAAATTATGGAATGTAGACCACCGCCTAGGGTTTATGCTATGTGCCTAAAAGAGCAATTTCTTTGGTTTCAATTAATGAGAATTTCAAGGAATTTAGATCTTGTTATTCATATAGCCAAAGAATTTTATGATGCATACCAAGTAGCCCCTAGTTGGCTGAAGAATTTTTTATGTGAATTTGATTTGCATGCCACTTCTTTATATTGGTGATATTCATTTGAGGTCACTCATGTCTTGGGCGGCTATTGAAACTAATTATGGCAAACAATTGGAGGCCTATGAAGAGGCTGAAAGGGATGAACCTCTCCCACTATGACCTGAAAGCTCAGATCCCTACATAATGCTGAAAACTTGGCTTACAGTTGCATATGGGTTCAATAATCAAATAGAAAGAATAAAAATATTTGATATCAGGAAGCAAGTGTATGAAGAATTCAAAGGCCAACCATATATGTTTTGGAAGCTTTCCTCTTCCAGAATTGAAAAGAGATGGGAAAAAACTAATTGTTGGTCTGAGGAAATCTAAGCCTCATAGCGCCCTAAATTTTAAAGTAGCCCTTGGAAGGATAGAGAAGTACATGTAGCTTGGTCTTCAAAAGAGGTTCGAGTTATGGTTGCCACTAACATTTCGGCCTCCAATTTTAATGTGGCCACTTTATCCTTATCGACCTGCAGATGTTAGTAAGGATACAAAAGCCCGCAAATATGAAAGATGGCAACATTTCAGAGGTTTCTACTTTAAATTTGGAACTTCAGTCCAGAGCCATACTACTCCTATGGATTTCAGAGAAACAACCAGGAAGCTTAATGCTGGCAGACCATCATTAGGTTAAGTAGGGGACAAATGATGAGCTTGAAATATGCTCATAATTTGAGTATTATGATGTATTTTTAATATCCCTACTCTTATTGCTAATGGATGTTTCAACTCTTTGTTTAAAGACTTTTTATCTGAAATTGGGTAGTATCCGGTAGCAATACATTCCTATATTCCTGCAACTTAACATCTCTATGTGCTTTATTAATTGCCCTATTTGACTTCTCGAATGACTGATATAATGCATGTGGTTTTTGAATAATGAAATAGATTTAATATGTGATTAATGAATGTATCGTGTTGTTTTCCATGTGTGCTTTCTTTCACTTTTGTCACCTTGTGTATTGCAGGTTGTTGAAGGAAGCATGAATGAGTCAAGCACAATAGATCTTGGCCCTATAGTAAAGTCCATTTCTAGCATGATGTCGAGGAAGTTGTTCCAGCGAAGACTCTCTGACCTAGTCGTTGGGAAGAAATCTAAATGATAATTAATCTAGGAAGAGTGGAATGCTAAATTCTCTCTGAATCGTGTTGAACAGATATGCTTTCATGAGAAGTTTATTCCTCAGATTCAGGATACATTTATGTCCATGTCTTTCTCTGTTAGAGTTAGTTAGTTAGTTCCTTTTCTGATATAAATAAGTGTTCCTCCTACGGAAGTGAGCAATAGAGTCTGTAAAACTTGGTATGATAATAAGAAGCAGTGTTTTGTGTTAGTTTTCATATAAGCAGAACAATGCATATGGTTTCAAGTTTATGAATAAAAGCTGATGAAGTTTTGAGTTCAATTCTTGCATAGCTGGTTGATGTTTTCTAAGGGGGCCCACTTAGCTAGTATCTATAGTTAGTTAGTTGTTTATCTTCTGTTGATCATAAGTTAGATTTCATTCTGGAAAGTTTCAGTGCAAACTCAGTCTTATATTGTTCCTACAACATCGGGAATCCATCCCTCTATTTGTTCCTGCAACATACAACCAATTCATAGTTTGTTTCTTAGTAATAGTTGTTGTGATGTCTGCTTTGATTAAGTTATGCTTAAGTTAATAGATCTTTACGTTACATTCCTGTAGCATAAGTAGAATTCCTTTCATGCATTTATTTCTAGTAAATCGTGACTGAAGCTAGTTCTTAGTGCACATACAATGCCGCTCCATTTCAAGTATATGTTCCCTAGTTTGACAATGTAAATGAACAACCATGAGAAGATGTTAGTGACCTATTGGAATGTACAATTCCCAGGGTAGGATTTTTTGTGACTTTTATATCCTTTTATGGATGCGACCACACCCTTCCTCCTTTATATTTTCTTGACTATATCTTGCTTGTCTCATCACTGGAGTTGTTAGGTAGTTGTGAGCAAAATAAAGAATTCTTCTTTGCATCTGTGGCATCCAGCAAAAAAAAAATGAAACTCCAATTGGTCTATGTTCATGCAGCTATAAAATGCCAAAACCTACCTAGCCAAAATATCACAGTAATATATAAAGAAAAAAAAACAAGAAAAAGAAGAGAAACAAATCAGAGTGACCATAAAATAGATACAAAATTCCTGCACTACGAAGCTGTCACAACCATGAGTTTGGCTAACTCATCTTGAAGGATCTTGAACTAATTGTTGGTTGGATCGATTTCATAGCTTGAACTGTAAATGAGATAATGCCTAGACCTACTAACAAATTGTATTGTCCATCTTGGTCAAATATTTAATATTTAAATGGAACTTGATAAATACTAATAAAATTGAATAGGCAAAAAGAAAACAAAAGTAGAAAAAAATACCATTTCATTAATGTTGGTCTAATCTCCCATACCCAACTGCTAAACACTGGCTGCACACAGCTCGAAGGGTTGATTGATGTCAATGGATCCATGGAGGGCATTCTAAGTATGGGCCTCAAGCAGTAATGAGATCTAAGAGATCAAACATACCCATGTTTATTTTACCATAAGATTATAATTATGACTCTTGTAATTAAGAGATGTCTGCGATGATTTTAATTTGATTGGCAGCATAAACAAGTACAGGCACGAAGTTGATAGTGACCCAGCAGTTCCATGAAGCTTGCATAAAGTGAGTAGAAGAGGGAATAATTTTGGTTGTTTTCAAAGAAATTTTGTGATGGCCAGAAAATGTTTTTCTTTGCCAAAAAAAAATTTAGTACATTTAAATTACAAAGAAAAAAAAATTCTCAATTAAAACATATGTTTGCTTTCTATTATTAGTGATTAAAAATTCTATAAATTTTGAATAAAAATATACAGTTGAAAGTGAAATTTTCTACTTGAAAACAACATATCAAAATCTCAAAACTAAATAAAATAAAATAAAATATTAACTTCCATCTTTAAATATAAGGTTTTGAATTATTGTTTTTAAGCAGTTTTCCTTACCATTTCTTACTGTACAAGAAGAGTTATTTAGTTGTGCATTATTTGTTCACTCCCAACCATTTCAGCCTGAAGATGGTTGCTACTTTGGACTCCGTGTGGTTTTGAAAATTTAGAATAGTTTGTCAAATGACTTGACTGAAGTAAGAATAGTTAAACAAAAATAATAATAATACTGAAATCAATAATGTTCATTGGACTTATTTATCTTTATTTTGTCTTCTCGCATTTAAGAAGTGATATAGTTGGAATATGGGTTGAGTCAAGAATTTAAGACTTTTTCTATTTTTCCATTAGTGAATCACCATATTTAATTACTTTTCTTCAAATAGAAATAGAACTGATTAAAATATATAGAGTTGTTTGATGTCTGAAATAAATGCTCATTACTTCTCTTCTTAAATGATTGTTTCCCACTAGCTCCACTTAAAATATAATCTTATTTTAAAATTATCTAAATAATGGTATTGATATGCATGCCATTTCTTTTATGAATCTCTGCAAGAAATTTTGATGGAAAGTAAATAAGAGTAGATGGGTAATAATTGTATCTCAATAATGACAGAAGAGGGTAAGTTTAATAATAATACTATTATAAGAATGCTGAAATATTTTATAGTCACATTAAATGCTAGGAAAATTATGTTATTATTATGATTAATAAATATTATATTGATTAAATAAAATAGCATTATCAATAGTAAAATAAAATAAACATCATTTTATCTTTTAAATTTTAATAGGTGAGTTTAACCAAGAAGTAATTTTAAAATGATCATCCAAGTTCGATTTTCTTTTACTTTATTTATTAGCTTAGTGAATGACAAGTTGAAATGAGTAAGAGGGATCATAAAAAAATTTCACTTTAGATTTTAATTACAATATTGGTATTAATATTTTGGAAAATAATAATTTAAATTGAAAATAAAAAATGTTTAGAATGGTTTATTCTACCTATAGTAATATTGGTATAATAGGGTAATTAGTAAATTGAAGAGTGAATTGGTGTTAAAATATAATTTAAACTATTGATAGCTAGTGTATTATTAAAAGAGGTATTTGGCATTAGTAAATTATTGGTATTAAAGGGTAATGTTATATTAAGATAGAATGAATGAGAACATTATTTTAGTAATATTATTTTATAAATAAATAGCATTATAATTGGGTTGATTAAATAGCAATAAAATTAATATTGTAATTAATGAGTATATTATTGTAAATAAATTAATATTATAGTTAATTAAACATTATTAATGTTAAATTGAGATGATATTATTATGAGGGCTAAATAAAAGCAATATTATTGATATAACAATGGGAGAGTTCACCTTAATATTATTACTAGGTTTAATGTAAACTTTAGTACTAATGATTGAACAAGATCATCTAATAATGATAATATTATTTAATTTAAAGTTTGTGGAGTTTCTGCTCATATTCAACACGCTAAACATGGGTATGATACTTAACCAGTAATTAATTTAACTTAGTGTTTTAAAAACAAAAAAACAAAAAATAAAAATTGTTGGGTTTGTAGCAAAAAATTATGGGCATGACACTTGGTATCAGATCCCTAGGTTGGTACTCTAGGGAACTCTGGGAATAAATTAGGTAGTAATTATTGTGAGTGCTTGGATAATGTGCAAACCAACTCAAGTGTTGTCAATAAAATATTAATAAGAGAAATTCTAAGGGACTTGAATGGTGTAGTAAACATGAACTTAGTTGTACTTATCCAACCAAAATAAGATTGTAAAGTATCGATTGACCAAGAAATGACCATTATAGATGGGTTGAGCATGCATTGAATTGATTACATTCAATTTTTAAGGGAAAATCAATATAAAAAATGGTCCCTTGTTTTAAGTAGATGAGGTGAATGACTTGAGCCAAATATTAGTCTAGTTAATAAGGTTTATGGCATTAATATAGTCTTTTGACATTAAATTTTCTTAAACCTTAAACAGGTATAGTTTAGTTTTTGAAGCAAGATCTTTTTATAAAGTGCATGAATAGTGTTATAGGAAATCATGATGTGTAGAAACATTATTTTGTTGGATTCCTAAGTCTATAATTCTCAAATACAATAATTATGCTACTTCTTGAAGTTATGATTGTTTTGGGAGAAACATATTTTCTTATAGAAACATTAGTACAAATATATAATGAAAATATATTATTATTATTATTTTGAATATGTATCATTAGGTAAAGGAAGGAATTATATGAACCTCAAAAAGGGGATTAATGTGTACTAAAGGTTGTGTTTGAATACGATTAGATCTCTACAACCCTTAAATTGATTAAATCAAAATAACAAAAAGAGTGAAACAATAGAAGATCTTCAAAATTTGTATTATGTGCAATATGAGCACCCCATACATTTGGGATTTAAAATATTGTCAAAGATTAAAATTAAAACTTTAAGGTATAGATTATTGGACCTAAGTTAAGGACTTGTTCAGAAATTGGTATTAATATGTCTCATGAATTTTTATCTTGCACATCTTAGACCATGGTATATCTAGATCTTATCCATATACCCAAAGATCTTGATTTACACACAAGTGTATAAGAGTTAATCTCGTGAAGTAACAAATAATTTACTTTATGGTTGGTTGGATAAATTTCATGTATGATGGCACCAACTAAGGATCAAAGCCTTACAATGCATAGTAAATCTAATTTTTAAAAGTGGTCAAAACCATATTTTACCTTGAATTAAATGATTAAAATTTAAGTTATCCTAATGCTTTTGCTAGTAAACAGAGTCCTAGTGAATTAAGTAGAACTACAACAACTACTAAATCTTGGAGTTGTTTTACCTATAGACTAGAATAGCAAGTGAAATTAAATGATTCAAGTCAAAGGTGAAAATATGTAAACAACAACAGCTAAGTTAAGATTGATGAAAATTAAATTAGATATTATATAAATAACTTCTAGAAATTAAACATAAAACCTTTGTGAAGAGACTGTATCTAAATGTGTGTTGACGTTAAAACATTATCTAGAACACATGCTATTACTACCTCCCTTATAAATGAGCTAAGAGCTAAAGACTTGTTGGTTTCAAAATAAGAAAGGATAAATGTCTTATAGGAAGTAATAACATATTCAATTAGATGTTGACCTTTAAGGTTGTGTACATGTCAAAAGAACAAAAGAATCAATTGTTGAATTTATAAATTGGGTGAGGAATTATGTAAATTTTTTAGTGAATTAAGTGATTGAGAAACTAAATGGTATCATCAAGGATATGAAAATTGTCATGAAAGATTCCGAACTAATGTTTTGTATTTCTATACCAATGCCTAGTACTCTAGAGAAAAAATATATGTGTGTGTGTCAGAGAAATACAATGGAGAGAATTTAAATGTAGGAATTATGTTACTTATTGCATGTCCTTGAACCTTATGAAGTTATAAATAACTGTTATTATAAAAATGATGATTATAACACGTTATTAAATGAGTCAACCTTAGGTAGCAAAATGCAAGATTTTTTTGAAAAATATATATAGAATAATGAGTTGTGAAAATTACTATTCTATGATTTATCATGTGCATTATGCATTGAGTGTGCTTTCCTTTCTCATATTGCAATTCTTCAAAAAAAAAAATAGTTGACTATCTTCCTTACTAAGTAAGAAACCTTCTCTAGCTTGTTGTGAAAATTATAGTGGAATTACCCATATTGATAAACATGGTTGAATGAAAGAGGAAGACTGGTATGGATAAACATAGAGAACCAATCTTGATCCTATATGAGATGTCAAACACTAACTTAGTAACATGGGAAGTGTGGTACATCATGTATTGTTAAATTCTAGCAAGATGGAGTAATATACATAAGTTACATTTGTGCATCAACTAGTGACTCCTTTTTCGAATGCAAAGTGAGTAGATATGTACTGTTGTCACCTAGAATCACACCTTGTGAAAAGTTTACAAAAAACTAAGCATTCTAGAGCAACATGGGATCATCTCAAGGTTGTGGGTCACCTATAGCTGAAATGAACCTCCAGAGAAGGCCGAATTCCTTTGGGTATCACCTAAACTATTGTTTCTTAGAGAGGAAAGAGGGAAGAGATGCATAAAAATGGAACTAAACCTATGGTGATACACTGTATTAATTGGAAACCATGAAATGAACACAATAAGAACACACACTTGAAAGCCTAACTCAATTGATTTACATACCCATAACAACCTCTTTTAGATTTAATGCTTTAGTCCTAACAAGTTTGGCCTACACATATGCCTTGGGAAGGAAAAATTGATTTCACAACCTTGAGACATAAATGCAGATATGCGAAAACATAGTTATAGACTTGCATGTACAAAAGAAAGATACATAAATGAGGATCAATACAAACATGAACATGAACTTACAAGGTAAATTTTGTGTTGTGTTCAAGATTCTAGTTGAGTTATAGAAAACATACATTGACTAAGAAAGGATTGATTAAAAATCACTAACTCTTGAGAGTGTGCAATCAGAACTCCCTACAAAAAGGAAAAAAATGGCTTATATACAGACTGATATCGGCCCATTAGGGCCTACAAAATATTAAGCCCAGAAAGATCTGCCCTCAGATCTTTCAGATGAAGTTAATGCTAAAGCCTGCATGTCCCTGCTATGTGTGTCAGTGAAGAGTTACCCTCGTATGAGCCTTCTGATATTTTGTAGCTACCACATTCATTTGATCCATCATGTCTGGTTGAGCTACTTTGTCTACACCTTGAATGCTCTGAGCCTGCAATAGATACACGTCACCCTTCATCTTGTTGATGTTGCTTTAGACTACCATGGTTTACCTTCAGATCTCTCTGATTGGCTGAGTGAGATCCACGCAGCTTCTTCGGGTGGTCAAAACTTCCCCTGTTGAACCGCATATAGGTGAGACACTAATCGTGTCTCCTTGATGCAGTTAAATCTTCTCGCAAGTATCAGTATAGCATGGTGCCATCGCTGAGAGCTCTTAGCGAGCCCAAAAAAACATACTGATTCTATTGGAGCCATTGGCAAGACACCGTTTATCGCCAAGAGATCAGTGAGTTGACGAGTCATGTGGAGATCCCTTTCTACCGCTGAGAACACCCATGGTTGGTAAGACATCCTCATATCAGGGAGAGGTTGTGCCAAAGGCACCCTAGCTCGACAAGGCCTCATTTCATCAGTCAGCAGGAGGCCATTAGTTTCTCCCCAAATGCAGTTTACCTTGCCGAGGTCTGCATTCTTTTGCCAAGACATCACGCAGTCGGGAAGACACTGTAGCGAGGATCAAATGTTGTACCAATATCTAATTTTGTCACAGAGATGCCTTCCATTCACCGAGACCTCTTGTAGAATTCCCTATCCTACGGTGAACTCTTCATATCGTTTCAGGGGGGGGACCCTTTAAAGTCGCTGAGACATTACGTAGAACTCCCCCTCTTCTTGGTGAATTCCTTTTCATTATGAAGGCTTTATTGCTCGGTGAGACTCACGCTGAAGTATGAACCTTCAGCTGACCTCCTTTTCTTTTGGCCTGACTCTTTCCAATTGGGAAGAGGTCCTCCCGAGCTCCTTATGTTATGCCAAAGGCTCCTCTGTTGTCGGTGGGACCCACGCCGAACTCCCCGGTGAAACGCTGTTGGCACAACCCTTGCCGGTCATCAAGACATTACTACAAAAGCTTCCAGTCTTGGTGAGGCATTTCTTTGTCTTCAGTGGTTCCTTCATACTTTGGCAAGACCTAAGCCAAAGGCAATATCCTTACCGAAACCTATGCTTGTCACCAAGACTTAAGCAAGTCAGCAGGACCTCATGGCGAACCACTCATCCTTTACCGAGCTCCTCATTACTGTCGGCGAGACATCTGATGTTGGTGAGACATTAGCTTAGTGACACTACCTTTCCTGTCGAGGAGACACCAAACCTTTGGCGAACTTCTTCATTCGGCAAGACATTTGATGTCGGCGAGACATCCCGACGAAGTCCTTTAGTTACACCGAGGTTCTTTTGTGTCGGCGGGACTCCAACTGAAGACAACTGCATAGAGGCCCATCCTTTCCTTTCTCTGAGACTTTCATCCTCGCCAAGACTTCCCAGTGAAGCCCCCCACTTTTTTTGAAAGCATCTCTCACTCCGAGACTCTTCACACATTGGTGAGACATTGAACCTTCACTGGGACTTCTCACCAAGCGTTGTAGGTCTCCCTGAAGCCCGTGGTCATCGAGAGTCTTGGCAAATGATAGTTGAATGGACTATCAGCCAAGGAAATCCACATGGTAAGAGGTCATACTGAACCCTCTCCGTTATAGCGATAGGCTCTGTAGGCTCATTCGAAAAGACAAAAACTAGGTCTCAGCGACCTGCTCAGGATGGAAAGAATAAAACAATCAGCCAGCTAGACAGTAGGAGAGTCTTGCCAACTTTGTCCTTGGATGATTTTCATGCCAAATCTTCCTAGGGTAGCTTCTCCCACTGAGTTCCCCATGACCTAGCAACAGATGTAGAGTCTTTTCCCTTGTGTGAATGTCCCACTGGCCTCTGAAGATCTAACATTTGATTATCTCGCCTAATTTAACTGTAGGTGAAATGGAGGCAACATGTACAAAACTAAGAAGCAAAGTCAATAGTGTTTAAAGAAAAAGGAGTGTATGTAAACTATGAATTGATTTTGTTCTACAATATGGTGGATTTCATAAAGTGTATTATGTTATGACATGTGAAGTGAAAAACCAGTAAATGTGTTATGCGTCAAGTATGAGATACAAGGTATCTAACTTGGGATAAGGGTAGTGGATGTGTAGTACGATCCCCTATATGTGCCCTTTGTGATGGCCTTTATGTAAGATAGCTAGTTGTGAGTTCAAATAAATGTGTTAAGTGTATAAGTGTGTCTATTAAATGAAATGTGATGTATTTCTTTGTGTTAGTTTTATTTGTATTTTAAATGTGTACCCCCAGTGTTTGGTTCCCCCCTTATGGGAGTGTGATGCCAGCTAGTGTAAATAGGGGTTGAGAGGCACATGTTCTCCCATCAGGAAATAATGAGCTCGAGGTGTTGCCACTAATCCTAATAAAGGATCTATGTCAAGTCATTGTAATCCTCCCATGGATGTTGATCGTGGCCTACTCCCCTACATATGAGAGCCATAGTTGTTGGTTCATAGTGCAGACCTATTCCTTGATGTTTATAACCCATGGGTAAAGGATGTAATTACATGGAACACCAGTGATTCATATTTATGTGGTCAGGGACCACCAATTATTTATCTTTATGCGGTGAGGGACCACCAATGACTGATATTCATGTGGTCAGGGACCACCAGTGATGCATATATATATATATATGTGGTCAGGGACCACAAATTATTCATATTTATGTGGTCAGGGACCACCAGATTATTGCATGCTATTATACTTATGTGGTTAGAGAACCACCATTCCCCTCCTCCCCTTAGGTGGCTTACCAAGTCACGTGGTGCTTGTAATGTGCAGTTTTTATTATTGGAATATGAATTATTGGTAATTCTTGATTGATGTTTTATTTTATTATGTGCCAGCAATGTGGACTTTTCTATTTATTATATTAGGATATTTAGCCACTTGAAGGTTGTTATAGTCTGAATTTCCTCAAGGACTTATTTAATTTCATTTTTGAATTAAGATTGGAATGTTGAAATGTAGCTACAATTGATCTTTATTTGGTTTTCTCTCTTGATTTTATAATTTTATGTTTTATTGAAATGTTGGTTTATGATCTTATGATTTCTCGACTTTAGGCTTTCTTAATGTTTTCTAACTGCTGGTGAGCATGGTGTAATGTGACATATGTAAACTGCCATATCCCAGGGGGTTCCCTAGCAGGTCGTATAGGGGAGTAGATGCGCTAGGGAATTATTTTGAAAGGGGTTGTGAATGGGGCTGGTATGGGACGGTCATTAATCCATTCTTCCCCTCATTCTATGATTATTCTATCTGTATGGAGGAGTCTTGAAAGAAGGGCCTCGAGTGGTATCCAAGAATATCCATCCTTGTAAACACAATTATGTGAGTCTTGTGTTTTAAATTATGTGACTATATGAGGACAAAAACACCCATTGGGAAGAGCATCCTTGCTATTGTTGTGTGTACATGTGAAATTACAAATAAATGTGATGTGGCATACATGTGAGCTATGTGAGAAAAATAGTACAACATATGATGTAAAGTTAATATTATTTGACACATGGTATGAGTGCCATAATTATAAGGTAAAATGTTCTGTTAAGCATATATTTAGAAAAAATGTGAAGCTAATAATTCTGAGACATTATTGGTCAATGAAACAAAAATATTTTCTAACATCATGAGTGATGTTTATGATGCAAAGAAATTTTGGAGGTGTATAAAAGGTTATGAATTCATTTAGATATATTTTTTTGTGTAATTTAATTAAAGTCTATTACATTGTTAATAAATTAGAGCTACATGGATTGTTGTTAGCATTCATTAAATTAATCGTATATCAAATAAATGTTCCATTATGAGAAATTTTATTCTAAGTATTTAGATATTTAATTCATGCAAGAGATTTGTCTCTAATGTGTGCTTATAGCTAAATGTTTTGATTCTTCCATCAAAAAAGTAAAAGTAATTAGTATGTTTGATAGATTTATATATGTTATTATATTGAGATTATGTTTTCAAACCTTAACGACTTCCATGAGGAAGTCTAAGCTAAGGGGAGGGAGATGTAAGACCTATCTATGCATCTGACTAATACAACCTTAAATTGTTATATATTTCTCCTAAATAGATAGTTAGATATCTTGTGAGTGATATGAAGGCAATTGTCCAATAGTAACCTTATAATTTATTTTTACTTTATGTTATATCATTGTTATTTTACTTAATGAAGATGTATGTGCATGCGAATTATTGTATGAGATTCGAACTTATAAGATGAATTTGAAATAAGATAATTGTTGTGTCATATTACATTGGAAGAGTAATTAGCTATGTAAATGATTCATAAATAAAGTTACAAAGATTCAATCTATAATTAATGTGGTTTATTATTATGTCTAACAATGCTTAATTATGTTGTGCAGGAAATTAAGTGAGTCAATGTGGGATTAACATTAAAGGTCGAGTAAGTATTTTGATTGTGGTTTAGTTATTTTGAATATCTAGATAGAACCTTACAATCTAGAAAATACTTTTGAAGATTAAAGCCTATGTGTAATGGTAATTAATGTGGGGTTTAGGAGTGAGATGTATTACTGAGAAATTTAAGTGTTATACCATGGGGTTAAATGTGTAAGTGGGGAACTAGGGTTGGGGACTCTTAGTTAAATTGAATTTCGAATTCATGCTTTCATGAGCTTTTAAAAGGCCTTAAAAGGCTTATTTTATGTATTTACACTTTTTTTTAATACCCCAAGGCAAGTACCTATGGGTTGGGGGTCTATTTATGGCCATATCTTGGACCATATCTAAGCTATGACCCTCATTTAATGCCCATTTAGAGGAGTGACGAATTTGGGAGGCCTTGGGATAAGAGAAGGGGGTCTTGTCCCTCAAACTCATTTATGAGGATAAAGACTTTTGGGATGGAGTGGAGTACACTCCTTTCTTTCCCATCTCCCCAAATTTTCTCACACATGTGTGAGCACTTGTGGGAGATTGTGCTTGAGGATTGAATGAGAGAGTGACAAGTGTCACTCCCTTATTCAAGAGGATTCAAGATGAATCCCTTTATATTTTGTTGAGAAAGGAGAATAGGGTTGTTACCCACTTCTCCTCTTGGAGAACTTGAGTGGAAATGGTAGAAAGAATGGGAAGAGGAGAGGAGTCCACCTCTTGGAAAGATAGTGATCAAGATGGCTTGGTTTGGAGAAGAAAGAGTTCAGTTCCTTCATCTAAAAGAAAAGAGATAAGTTCTTCCTTATTCCATTTACCCTTGATTATTGTTTGTAAGAAGGTGACATAATGAAGGGATTATAGTTGAAAATAGAAGTAGAGAATCTAGATGTATGATATTGGTGCTATGTTAGTTTTATTCTTTTTGTAAAGATATGAAAATACTCCATTTATCATCATGGAGCTTTGAGAATTCCTTGCTCGGGGGTATGGCTAGAGCCCCCGAGGCTCCATGACGCCATTATGGTAGGGTGGAGAGCAAGCCTTAGTTTGTTATATGCCATTCATTGTATTCAAAATTATTGTTGTAATATAAAAGGATACTATTTTGTTGAAAATGGAAGGATAAAAATAGACTTAAAATCATTCCATGGGTATGTTGAGCATCAAATCTATATTTGTTAGTTTTTTAGTGTTGTATTGATAAAATAATAAAGAAAAGAAAAGAAAACAATCCCCTAAAGAGAGGATTCTAATGCTACTTATGTACCCTTTAAATTGTATTGAAAATGTGATTTATCCAAGTTTAAATGAAGGAAAAAATTGTATTATTTATCTTTTAATTTAAGGAATGTAAATTATTTTATTGTGAGAGGGAAAGTTGGTTCAAGCACCCTCTATTTTATCATAAAAATGAAATTGAATATTACTTCTAATACATAAAAAAAAAAAATTAATATTGCTTAGATCATATGAGTGATAGTTAAATATTTACATGTTTATGAGTATACATTCTAATCATGGACAATTTGATATTGTTTGTTTAGGGCTGAAAATTACATGAATCTTAACAAAGGTAACAAATAGAGTTTAAAATAATAATGATAATAAAAATAAATAAGTAGAAGAAACTCACATTGGCTACACAGCCTGTGCATGCAGAGGGGTTGTAGACTCCCTTAGGAATGGCATTCTTTGTGCTAATCAAACAATAGTAAAAGAAAAAAAATGAAATATGTTTACACACAAGCTGCAAATGTCAATGGAGGCATATTTTATTTAATGAAATGGTGCATATAATTTGTATATACAAAAAATAAAATAAAAAAGTACTAATTTGGAATCCTCATCCTTTTGAATATGAAGGAAACAAAATAAATCCTATCTGTTTTAACTATACAGCCAAGTGAGTATGTTTGTATCCTTCCACAGATCTTTGAGTGCCAATATTAAATGCAAGCCCCTGCATCCTTCCTCCTTTATATTTTCTCTATTAGATCTTCCTTGTCTCATCACTGGAGTTGTTAGGTAGTTGTGAGAAAAATAAAAAATTCTTCTTTGCATCTATGGCATCCTGCAAAAAAAAATACGAAACTTCAATTGGTCTATGTCCATGCAGCCATAAAATGCCAAAACCTACTCAGCCAAAATCTCACAGTAATATATAAAGAAAAAGAAAACAAGAAAAAGAAAAGAAACAAATCAGAGTGACCATAAAATAGATACAAAATTCCTGCACTACGAAGCTGTCACAACCATGAGTTTGGCTAACTCATCTTGAAGGAGCTTGAACTAATTGTTGGTTGGATCGATTTCACAGCTTGAACTGTAAATGAGATAATGCCTAGACCTACTAACCAACTGTATTGTCCATCCTAGTCAAATATTTAATATTTAAATGGAACTTGATAAATACTAATAAAATTGAATAGGCAAAAAGAAAATGAAAAAATGAAAAAAAATACCATTTCATTAATGTTGATCGAGTCTCCCATACCCAAATGCTAAACACTAGTTGCACACAACTTGAGGGGTTGATTGATGTCGATGGATCCATGGAGGGCATTTTAAGTATGGGCCTCAAGCAATAATGAGATCTGAGAGATCAAACATACCCATGTTTCTTTTACCATAAGATTATAATTATGACTCTTGCAGTTAAGAGATGTCTGCAATGATTTTAATTTGGTTGGCAGCATAAATAAGTATAGGCACCAAGTTGATAGTGGCCCAGCAATTCCATGAAGCTTGCATAAAGTGAGTAGCAGAGGGAATAATTTTGGTTGTTTTCAAAGAAATTTTGTAATGGCCAACAAATGTTTTACTGTGCCAAAAACAAATTAGTACATTTAAATTACAAAGAAAAAAAAATTCTCAATTAAAACATATGTTCGTTTTCTATTATTAGTGATTAAAAATTGTCTAATTGATTAAAAACATAGGCTTGAAAGTGAAATTTTCTACTTGAAAATAATAGATCAAAATCTCAAAACTAAATAAAATAAAATAAAATATTAACCTCCATCTTTAAATATAAGTTTTGAATTATTATTTTTAAGCAGTTTTCCTTAGCATTTCTTACTATACAAGAAGAGTTATATAGCTTTGCATGATTTGTTCGCTCCCAACCATTTTAGCCTGAAGATGGTTGCTACTTTGGACTCCGTGTGGTTTTAAAAATTTAGAATAGTTTGTCAAATGACTTGACTGAAGCAAGAATAGTTAAATACTAATAATAATAATACTCATATCAATAATGTTTATTGGAATTATTTATCTTTCTTTTGTCTTCTCGCATTTAAGAAGTGATATAGTTGGAATATGGGTTGAGTCAAGAATTTAATACTTTTTTCTATTTTTCCATCAGTGAATCACCATATTTAATTACTTGTCTTCAAATAGAAATAGAACTGATTAAAACATATAGAGTTGTTTGATGTCTAGAATAAATGCTCATGATTTCTCTTCTTAAATGATTCTTTCCCACTAGCTCCGTTTAAAATATAATATTATTTTAAAATTATCTAAATAATGGTATTGTTGTGCATGCCATTTCTTTTATGAATCTTTGCAAGAAATTTTGACGGAAAGTAAATAATAGTGGCTGGGTAATAATTGTATCTCAATAATGATGGAAGAGGGTAAGTAATAATAATACTATTATAAGCATAATGGAATATTTTATAGACACATTAAATGTTGGGAAAATTATGTTATTATTATGATTAATAAATATTATATTGATTAAATAAAATAGCATTATCAATAGTAAAATAAAATAAACATCATTTTATGTTTTAAATTTTAGTCATGTGAGTTTAACCAAGAAGTAATTTTAAAACGATCATCCAAGTTCGATTTTCTTTTATTTTGTTTATTAGCTCAGTGAATGACAAGTTGAAATGAGTAAGAGGGATCATAACAAAATTTCACTTTAGATTTTAAGTGCAATATTGGTATTAATATTTTGGAAAATAATAATTTAAATTGAAAATAAAAATGTTTAGAACGGTTTATTCTACCTATAGTAATATTGGTATAATAGGGTAATTAGTAAATTAAAGAGTGAATTGGTGTTAATATAATTTAAACTATTGATAGCTAGTGTATTATTAAAAGAGGTATTTGGCATTAGTAAATTATTGGTATTAAAGGGTAATGTTATATTAAGATAGAATGAATGAGAACATTATTTTATTAATATTATTTTACAAATAAATGGCATTATAGTTGGGTTGATTAAATAGCAATAAAATTAATATTGTAATTAATGAGTATATTATTGTAAATAAATTAATATTATAGTTAATTAAACATTATTAATGTTAAATTGAGATGATATTATTATGAGGGATAAATAAAAGCAATATTATTGATATAACAATGGGAGAGTTCACCTTATTAGTATTACTAGGTTTAATGTGAACTTTAGTACTAATGATTGAACAAGATCATCTAATAATGATATTATTATTTAATTTAAAGGTTGTGGAATTTGTGTTCATATTCAACATGCTAAATGTGGGTATGACACTTAACGAGTAATTACTTTAGCTTAGTGTTTTAAAAACAAAAAAATATTAAAAATATTGTTGGGTTTGTAGCGAAAAATTATGGGCATGACAGCAATAGATAGATTATGGGATGCCACCTCAAAAACATGAGTAGGTTTGTATGTTATTGAAATAGAGGAAATAGAATTAGTTAATGGATCAATAACCATGAATTTGGAAAGTATGATGGAGTTATTATATGATGTTATTTTATTATAGATTATGATGTTAGAAGTGGAATGGAGTGAGATAATTTTGGAGTACTTTGAGCATAAGTGGATGCTAGGAATCTACAAAGATATTTTAATATATTCGAACAATAATTTATATTTTTTACATAAATGTTATGAATCATGATATAATGGACCATGATGATGATGTACCATATGTGTATCAAAATATAAAAATAAATAAAGACACAAAGATACATTTATAACAATAATAAAGATAAACACACAAATGGATTAAAAACAACATTTGTTTGAAGAGAAACAATAAAGATGAAAGTAAAGACAAGAATCGTCCCAATAGTCATAACCTCAAGACACAACATAGTATGAAGAAATATGGAATCACTAGGGAAATATATTGTGGGAACTATAAAAAACATGATATTTATTTTTTTGAAGTTTTAAATTTTTACTACAAACATGATATGGTTAGAATTAGTAAGATTGTTCTACAATGTTGCTCTTGTGTTGTGTGGATAATTAGGAGCTTTAACTTGATGGATTGGATGAATGCATAGGATTTGAAGGTAATTAACCACATGGATTGGACACTAGGCATGGGATCCCAGTATTTATGATTTGATCTAAAATTTAGGATTATCAGTCTTGTGTTCATCTTAGATGTACTATGTGGTATGCTTAGGATTGGCCAATGTTCAAATTGTGAAGGAGAATTTTTTCTCTAAAACCAAGGGATTATTGATGGAAATGATGGATGGAAGGATGTGATTGGAGATGGAAAGGGGGAATGAGATATAGGAATGATATGTTCTTGCTCTAAGTATGCAACTATGTATGCCATTATGCTTAGACACATTGAAGGATTGCCAATACATGTTTCTATCTTGTCTACATTTTTATTAGGGTCAAAACTAGAAAATGAGGATATGTACAAATGGGTGGGGATGGGGATAGATGGGATTAGTGGGTGGAAGAAGCTTTCCACCAAGTGTGGGGTATACATAGGTAGTATATTTATGCATGATTCCCATAAATATGTTTTCATCAGGGTTCTTGCCCAAAGGGCCATTAAAATGGTTTTCAACATAGGAATTTTTTAATTTTTAAGTTTTTTGTTTATTGTTTAGACATGATGCTTGCAAATAGGTTGTCATCACTGTGACTTCTCCAAGGCACCATAGAAATGGTTTTCATTGGAGGATGATTTGTTTCTTTACTATTTTATATATTTAAAAATATTTTTTGGTATTTTTTGAACTAAAGTGTCTGATTATGTTGTAAGATAGTATTCCACTATATATGGCCATTTCAATTAGATCACACTATTAGTGTTATGCTTGATGGATGTATTGTTTGTGATTTTTGACAATTACTAGATTGACCTCTCCTAGAATACTACCAAAAAAAATTAAGTCAAAGGTAGTCTATGCAAAATTCAAGCTACAATCATGAAATACTATGAGCTGATTATCTAATATTTCTTGACATTAATCAATTATGCTCATTGAAAATGATTCACACACAATATATTCATTAGAAGATATTAAAATAGTGTCTCAATAATCCAAAGGGAAATTCAACTTGCAATTGACAATATCTCAATAAACTTCATTTCTCATATTGATCGTTTCAATAAATAATACAATACCTACAAAGTTTACGTATTGATTTCTTACAAACTCTTGTTCCACATAGAAATAATCTCAATTTCAACATGAAAATACGTGATACTTTTATTCAATTTGGAAAGTGAAGCCTTTACAGAGTGATGCATATATATCACACTTTCCTCTATCTTTTAGATGAAAATATAGCTAGTTGTACACAAATTTATATATACACAACTATTTTTCTTAACCTCACATTATAAAATATAACAAATGGCTAACAATTCTATTTCAGTAATAACTCTAAAAGATGATCACAGATTCCTGAAAATATTTATGTAGCTCTTGTAAGGTATCCATTGTATTGATCATCAGACATGGATCTCTGCAATTTCAGATTCCTATTAAAGCTGTCGATGAAAAACTCCGAGGCCCTGTCCACATCTTCCTCTGCTTCCCCCATTAAGAAGTTTTCCTGAGGTACTTCATCCTTATTCTCATTAGAATCAAATGAAGGTGCAGATCCAGAAGGCCTTACTTGATTGGAGCGCTGATGATTCTCACTCCCTGAGAAGCAACCAAATACCATTCCCATCTTCAATGAGATTTTAAGGACCCCTCCAACTAAAAACTAGGGCAACTTGTCCGCCCAGCTGATCAATTTTAACTCAGAACCTAAAACCCCAAAAGACAGAGAGAGTTAACACTATGAAGAAGACCCCACAATAAGAAACTACTGAAAAGTTTAAAAAGGAAGTGGAAAACTCAACTTACAGTCTAGCTAAAAGAGACCTCGCTTATGAGAAGCTAATATTTGTGCAACCTGGCTCTATCTGAGAGGGAAACAAAGAAGAGACAAGTATGGTTGAACACAAACAGGACTAAAGCCAATGTATAGGGCCAAGGTCTTAACCATTATTTGCAGGCATATTCGTAAGCGATATTCGATTCAATTTGCCTCTCATGTTCAACTTGTAAAGGCACTATGGTCATATAGGAAAACCGAGTCCATATTGGTCTTAAACACTGTTTAACAGTCATGTTGGTCAGAGATATTCGATTCGCGACGGCAAATGTTAAACCCAGTAAAGCTTATTCACTGTTTGCCTCTTCAATTTCAATGGGATTCCCACTCCCAAGTCCACGAAGACATGTAAAAACTGAATGGTTGTGTGCGTTTTACCTATCCCTTCAGATTTTAAGTTTTAATCATATTTTGATCAACAAGCAAGTTCACCGCCTTCACGTTATTCTTTGAATGATTTTTTCGAGAATTCATTATGTTGGTTCCTGTTTACTTTATGACCTAATGCTTGGTGAGTCATTTACAAATTAATTGCGATGCCACCTCGAGCCTCGCAAGAGCGCCGTATGAACTGAAGGCCTCAATTTAAAGGACTAAGAATCTCTACGACTCCACTTCAAGCCTTTTGACTGAAGGCCTCAATTTCTAGGACTAAGAATCTATGGCAGCTGTGAACAAAGAGTTCAGTACGTCGAATCATATGGTTTGAATGGTTTAGGGCGAAAGACTTTGGACCCACGGCACTTTCTCGTGAGAACGTAATGCACAAACCTCCAAATATCCCTTCAAAATAAAGTCAACATATATAGGAGAATCAAAGTATTAAAGGATTAAGTCATTTCTAAAGTCAACATATATAGGAGAATCAAAGAATCAAAGTATTAAAGGATTAAGCCATTGATATACCTGGCTACTTTCGCATCTTCTTCCTCATAACCTCCTCTAATACCAAGCTTGTGAAATTGCTCAGTATAGGACATCACATCCATGTCCTTTTGTCTTAAATTTTGCCTCATCCTCTTCATATATAATCCCCTTGAGGGCTGATGATCAAAATTCTTGCCCCAGACCCATTGTGTGCATATGACCCATTGAAGTATAGTGCTCACGTGGCTACTTATGTTACTACAAAGACTCCTTCATCAATAAATTCTATGGTCAAAGGATAAGCATCTACAAGGGGAGCATCTGCGAACTGATCAGTGATCACTTGTCCTTTAATAGCTTTCTGATCCACATATTCTATATCAAATTCACTCAGAAGCATGACCCACTTAGCCATGCGACCAGTCAGAATTGTTCTTGATAACAGGTATTTAAGTGGATCAACCTTGGATATGAGCTTTACTGGATGACTAAGCATGTAATGTTGGCACTTGTATGAACTAAAAATCGTGGCTAGGCAAGCTTTTTCCATTGGAGAATAATTCAATTCATAGCCTACCAGGGTTCAACTAATGTAATAGATTGCTCTTTCGTTTGATGACTCATTATGTTGTGCCAGTAATGCCCCCAATGCCACTAAAGGAGCTGAAATGTACAAAAGGAGTGGCTTACCAGGAATTGGTGGCATAAGGATTGGTGGGTGAGCGAAATATTCTTTTATTTTGTTGAAGCTGATTTGACACTATTGGTTCCACTTAAAAGCAGTATCTTTCTTCAGGAGATGAGTGAACAATTGACACTTGACAGCTAATTGAGCAATGATATGCCGAATGGATTGTAATTTACCCTAAAGGCTCCATAACTGTTTGAGGTTGTGTGGGGAAGACATATCCTTTAATACTTTGATTCTCCTATATACCTGGCTACTTTCGCATCTTCTTCCTCATAACCTCCTCTAATACCAAGCTTGTGAAATTGCTCAGTATAGGACATCACATCCATGTCCTTTTGTCTTAAATTCGGCCTCATCCTCTTCACATGAATTGTGTAATCAAATGGTAGGAATTGTTCCTTGACCAAACTCTTCATCCTTGCCCATGTAGAAACTTTTTCCAATCCTCTAGCCATCCTATCATTCTGAAAACTAGTCCACCATGTCAATGTTGTACCTCTCAACTTGGTTTTGGAAAACTTAACCTTCCTCTCTTCACCCATCTCTTCGAACTCAAAATAGTTCTCTAAGGCATCAAGCCATCCTAACACCTCTTCACTATCCATCTTCCCTTGATAGATAGGCAAATCTATGTGACTCTTTCCTCCATGACCTTGTGCTACTTTCAACAACCTCACTAACCTCCTTTCTTCAGGGTCTTCTATCTCACTTGCAAGTGGTTCTTGATTTACCCTCACATGCTCTTCATCTTCATCATTATCTTCTTGGTTTTCTTGCTCTTCTCTTCTATTTCTCTCAAGGTTGTTTATCCTTTCTTGCATAGTATCTCTCTCCCTTCTCCATTGCCTTTCTTCCCTTGCTCTGGCCTACTCTCTTGCTGCTTCTTGTTCTCTTCTTTCTCTCCTTTCCCTTTCCAATATTTCCCTTAACTCTTCCAACTCTCTTGCTAACTGATTTTTAGGTGCCATTGTTGTTTCTTCAATCCCTAAAGGACCTACTCACTACTCTGATACCACTCTGATGCAGAGGGGATGGGAACTTTAGGAAAACAACAAGGATTTCGAGGATTTCAATGAAGCAATCTAAAACCCTCTTCTAGGCACCCTGTAGGAGATAAGCCTCAAAGTTTCACTTATGACTTTAAACCTTCACTTATGGACCCAAACCCTTGGGAAGATTTTAAAAGACTCAAACAAACTTTTCTTGAACGTTTACAAAGTCCCAACCCTTTGTCTTTAGCACAACTCACTTTTTGCACCTTGACTAGGCTTCTAGCCCAACTAGGCCTCTAGCAATGGTTTTCTGACTTTTCGCTCAACTTTTCTAAATGACTCCCCAAATAAATGTCTGATTAAGATGTATTTTGTGATGCTACACAACATACCCAAATCTTGTTGCCACTTTTTTCGGATCAGATTCTCCAAAATATGTTGTTTCCTCAAAATCTAGGCCTAATTAGCCCTCTTTTTTAAAGCAACCCCTCTCTAAACTCAACCCCTAACTATGAAACTTTCAATAGTCCCTTAAAATGTTCCCAAACCAAGGATTTTCAAGCTTTTAGTCTTCTATGGCACCCTTAATATGCTCAAACACAAAACCCTCCATGAATTGCCTCAAAACTAGTGCTTTTTAGTTACTCACCTTCCAAACACTTCTAGAACCCTCTCTTTGACTTTTCACCATTTGATCAACATAATAAATTAATACAAACTCAAAAACTTTCCCCTTATTAAGGCAGATCTTATGCTGCTATACTTTAACCCCCATCCTCATGCACTTTTCCTTGCTAAAACTTGGTGTACACCTTAGAATTCCTCTTCCCTGCACATTAGCTTGTTATATTTGTATTATACATGTTAGAATAGATCCATTTCACAAGTTACAACATCATTTCCTCATGAAATGGATCAAACATCCATGAAAACCACCAAAAAATAGTGAAAATCTGCACTTTCTTGAGGACAATCCATACAGTCACTTCTCCACATGCCCCACCTCCATACAAATGATAATTTTGGGGTTATAGAATGATTCCCCAACTGATCCAACCATTTTTTATTGATTTTCTTTCATTAAAGTGACTAAATCTCCTAAAACCCATTTACCCGCCTAAAGTGGAATTCAAAAATTTGAATTTGCAAACTTGAAATTTATTAAATTCTACCTAAAAACTATTGGATCTTCAATATCCAACCTTATTTGACCTACTTAAAGCATTAGATTACTAATTAAACCCCTAGAACATGACAATTCCATTTACATAGCATTTTGGTCCTAGGGTCCTTATCAGGACCCTTAGGACAGTTGACTCTCTTAACATATTTATCCTTTTCAAATGCAATTATAGGCTTTAAAAGGTCATAGTTGATGTTTTGATTTTCTTGACAGGTCCTCTTTACCCCTACACACTCCCGATCCTTGAAGAGCTTCTTGAAGGCCTTGGGTGCTCCTGCACCAAGAAAGAGGGAGAGAGGGATGGAGAAGTATGTAATGAGAGATTAGGGTGGGAGGGATAAAGGGATAAGTTGGTAGAGAGAGATGTTGAGTGGAGATAGAACTTAGAAGTGGAGAAGGAAGGTGGGATAGAGGTAGAGAGGAGAGAGAGAGGTTGAAGAGAGATATAGAGAGATATCTAAAGGGATGGGGGAATGAGGGAGAGATGGAGTGAGAGGTAGGGAGAAGCGAAGAGGGGAGATAGAGAGAAGTAGAGAGGGAGGGAGGAAGGGAGAGGTAGAGATAGAGAGGTAGGGTGGGTGGGATATATGGAGAGGTAGGTAGACAAATAGGAAGATATATGGGAGATAAAGAGAAGTATAAATAAAGAGAGATCTAAGGTTGGAGGGATAGTGGGAGAGATAGGTAGAGAGATGGAAGGTGACCATATTACCTCGCTCTATCTTTGTCTCTAACTCTCTTTATCTCCCATCCACATCTCCGTCTTTGTTTACCTACCTCCCCTATATCCCTCACATCCTACCTCTCTATCTCTACCTCTCCCTTCCTCCATCCCTCTCTACTTCTCTTTATCTCCCCTCTCTATTTATTTCTACCTACCTCTCACTCCATGTCTATTCCTCATTCCCCCTCTCTCTCCCTTTTGATGTCTCTCTATCTCTCTTCATCCTCTCTCTCCCTTTTGATGTCTAAAGTTGGAGGGATAGTGGGAGAGATAGGTAGAGAGATGGAAGGTGACCATATTACCCCGCTCTATCTTTGTCTATAACTCTCTTTATCTCCCATCCACATCTCCATCTTTTTTTACCTACCTCTCCCTATATCCCTCCCACCCTACCTCTCTATCTCTACCTCTCCCTTCCTCCATCCCTCTCTACTTTTATTTATCTCCCCTCTCTATTTATTTCTACCTACCTCTCGCTCCATGTCTCTTCCTCATTCCCCTCTCTCTCCCTTTTGATGTCTCTCTATCTCTCTTCACCCTCTCTCCTATCTACCTCTCTCTCACCTTCCCACTCACCCTCTCTCTCTACATACTTCTCCCTCTATCCACCCACCCTACCTCTCTCATTACCTACCTCTCCCTCCCTCTCTCTCCTTGTCTCCCTCTCCCTCTCTATATACCTCTCCCTCTCTCCTTCCCTTTCTACTTCTCCCTATCTCCCCTCACCCTCTCTCCCAACCTTACCTCTCTCTCCCCTTCCCTTTATATTTCCCTATATATCCCCTCACCCTCCCTCTCTTTACCTACCTCTTCCTCTCTCTATATATTTACTTCTTTTTATCCCCCATATTTACCCTCCTCTCTTTCTACCTACCCTTTCCTATATCATTCCCACCCTAGCTCTCTATCTCTACCTATCCATTCCTCTCCCCCTCTCTACTTCTCCGTATATCCAATCTTTGGACCTCTCTCTATGTACTTCTCACTCCAACCCCCCCTCTTCCCTATGTCTCTCCCTCTCTATGTCTCTCTATATCTCTCTTCTCTCTCTCTCATTTCTACCTCTTTAACCTTCCCTCTCTACTTCACTCTATCACCACTCACACTCACTACTTCTCTCTATCTCTACTCACCCTCTCTCTATAGAAAGGTAAATATGAAGATAGAGGGAGAGGGAGAGAATATATAGATAGAGAGATAATGGTGCAGGAGCACCTAGGCTAACCTCCATCTTGTTAATTTCATTTTGGCTTGTATCTAACCTTAGCCAAGTCAGAGGGGTTGTGTATTTGTTTTGGACCTTAGAAGGTCATTGTTGTGCTTAGGTGAATTAGTCATTAGGACTAAGATTCACCAAAGTTTTGTTGTCTTTATTAGTTTTTGCTTTGTTTAGCCATGTTGGAGTTGGAGCCTTAAATGTGTTCTAAACACATCAATGTTGTAAGGAGGATGTCATGAGCCAGTTAAGGGAGTTGGATGCTTGGGATCAAGGAGTTAGAGGTCCTAAGAATTAGGGAGATGGCATAATGGTTTGTTGCCAAAAGTTGTTGCAAAGTTATCATGTTGCATGCAACTCGGTTACCTTGGATCCCTTAGAAGATGGGAGTGTGGGATCGACCAACATCCCTAAAAACATGGCAAAAGGAATCTATGATGCAAGAGGCTCGAGTTGTAAGGATAGTAGTTTGTAATTAAGTGAGGTTATTCTTTTGAATAGAAGAACTCTATATTTTCTATGTGTACTGAATGTTTTTGAGTGACAGTGCTGTTAGATGAATTAGATGTATTGATTTGACATTAAATTTGTATTCATAGAGTAGTCTTAAGCATTTTTCATTCTGTAACAAATTTTTTTTGAGTTGATCTAGTGTGTTGAGTTCATAAGTTAAGGTTGTAGAGGGTTTTCTTGTTTTGTTCAAAGCAGTCAGTCTTTTCATGGCTCCCCCATAAAATCTAGCCATGGGGTCTTCTTGAGATTAGATGAATATGATAGGGGAGCCAATGATCTGTAAATACTTAGCAGTAGGAGTCATGAAAATTCAAGCATTTTCATTTAAAACCAAACCCTAGGCGAGTTCCAAATACCCGGTTAGAGGTTTGGCAGTGAAGGGTTGAAGAGATTAGGTAGGGGAAAGAGGTAATGTATGAAACAAGTATAGTTCTAGGTGGGGAAAAGTCATATCTTAGTATGCTAGAAGGATTGCTCGGTCTAGTCTATCCATTTGTTTAGTTGATAAGCAATAAAATAGTGAAACCCTAGTAATTAGGCTTTTTAGCCCTATTTGCCCTAGGTTATAGGAAGCATGTGTACGGAGGAGTCAGGGGTTTGAAACCTTGTGAATCTTTTAAAGGACCAAAAAGGGTATCTGGAAGTGAAGTTTGTTTTCCAGGTTGTTTGGAAAGTTTGAGCAAGAATGTCAAAAAGGTCACTGTCAAGGGCTACAAGGAATTGGGCCTTCTCAAGGCAAATTCTTGAAATCAGTAAGAGTAAATATTTAAGATCAGTCAATATGGATCTAATTGGATGTGAAAGGCATTTTTCCAGTATCTCTGACACCTCTGCAAGTAGTTCAAGGTGTTGTGTGATGTTGGCACTTAGAGTCTTCTAAGTGTAGGAGAAAGTTGCTAATTCAAATTGGTGTTAGTATTCCAAGGTGAAGCACAAAGTTGAGAAACTCTTGGAGAGGACTTGAAACAGAGCTTAGTTAATGAACTAAGCCTAACCAGAACCTAGAAGCTATCAGGTTCTAGGAAGAAGACAATGAAGAGGTCTTTTAGTAGATTGTGCAAGCAAGCCTTGGAACATCTACACCATACTGGTATCAGAGCCTTGTTTGATCAGGCTTGTGATTGATGTTGCAACCCACTGAATCAGTACGAGAGAACACACTAGAGGAAGAAAGAACCATGGTGACTAATGCTGAGTTAGCCAAGAAGGTAGAAGAGCAAGAAGAGGATAACCGGCTGCTGAGAGAAAGGTTCTCTTGAATGGAGAAGCTCTTGGATGAAGTCCAAGAAAAAGCAGACAAAGTAAAGGATAAGATAGAATTTAAGGAAGAGCAGGAAGCAAAGGAAAAGGAATTGGACTTGGAGGAGGAAGCTCCAAAACCTGACCCTGTACTTGCTGAAGAACCCTTCTTGAAGGCACTGTAGGCCTTAAGTGGAAAAGCTTTGGAAGGAGTGCCACTATATAGTGGACAAATGGATCCTAATTCAGTAATGGACTGGATTGAAAGCATAGAGAATCACTTTGAATGTGATGGTATAACAGAGGCCCAAAAAGTAAAGGTGGCCAAGTCAAGGTTGAGAGGTTCAACTCTCACATGGTGGAAGTCTGTGCAAACTGAAAGAGAGAAAGAAGGAAAAGGTCCTATAGGTACATGGAGACGCATGGTAACCAAGATCAAGCAGACCTACTTACCTGATGACTATGAAGTCCAGTTGCATAGGAGGAGATATAATCTTAGACAAAAAGATATGGATGTCCAAACATACACCGAGGAGTTCCAAAATTTGTGCCTCAGATCAAAGGTGGTTGAAGATGAAAGCATCAAGCTAGCAAGGTATTTGAACGGGCTTAAATGGTCTATTCAAAAAGATATGAGCCTAGTGAACTTCAAAACCATCTGCCAATGTTATCAAATGGCCTTAAAGATAGAGGAGAAAGGCAAAAAGAAGCATGAGCAAACCTCCAATAGTAGAGGTAAAGGAAAAGATAGTAGAGGACAAAGAGGTGGCTATGGTGGAAGGAGTTCAGAATCAAGGGCTCTAGGAGAAGTTGGGTACTCTGAGTAGCAAGAAGGAAGCTCTAGTAGAGGTGGTAGAGGAAGAGGCTCTAGCTCTAGAGGAAGAAGTGGTGGACAAGGAAGAGGTAGTTATTTTACCAATATGAAGTGTTACCACTGCAATCAAATGGGACACCCGGCTTATAGGTGTCCAGAGAAAGGTAGTACTTCTCATGGAGGTGATAAGAGAACTAATTTAGTTCATGATGAGACACATGCAATAGAGAAACATCCTGAGGTACCATTAAATTCAGAGGAAGGTGAGAACCTCATGATGAGGAGAACTTTGATCAAGGAGCCAGTTAAAGAAGAACCAAGCCAAAGGAGGTCCCTGTTTAGGATAAAGTGTAAGATGATGGGGAAAGTATGTAGAGTCATCATTGACTCAGGGTCTACTGACAATATTGTGTCAGAGGAAACAGTTAGCAAGCTGAAGTTGACAAGGATACCCCACACCAATCCTTACAAGGTCACATGGCTCAATCAAGGCCAACATGTCTTGGTAAATGAACAAGCATGGGTGGAGTTCTCAATTGGAAGGTACAAGGACAAAGTATTATGTGATGTGTTAACCATGGATGCATCCCACTTGCTCCTAGGTAGACCATGGCAATTTGATCGCCAAGCCATGCATGATGGAGTGAAGAACTCTTATACTTTTAAGAAGGACAAGGTGACATTCAAAATTTAGTCATTGTTAGAAGATGTAGAGGTGCAGACAACAGGTCCTAAACTACTCATGGTTGGTGAAAAAGAGTTCCTAGAAGCCTTGGAAGAAGGAGGAGTGGGCTATGTAGTGATGCTAAAGCCAAGAGAGGTAAGTAATGAGAAAGCAATTGAGAAGCCAGAGTTACCTAAGGAAATACAGAAAATGTTGCAGACCTATGAAGGCATTGTAACCAGTGGACAACTAGTAGAATTACCCCCTAAAAGAGCCATAATTCATAGGATAGACTTGATACTAGGGGCTACCCTACCAAATAAGGCAGCTTACAAGATGACTCCTCAACAAAATGAGGAAATAGCTAGGCAAATACAAGAACTCCTAAACCAAGGTCTCATTAGGAAAAGCATTCGTCCATGTGCAGTACCCACTATCCTAGCACCTAAAAAGGGAGGAGAATGGAGGCTTTGTACTAATTCAAGGGCCATAAATAAGATAACTATTAGGTATAGATTCCCTATCCCTAGGATTGAAGACCTTATGGATTGTCTAGGTGAAGCTAGGTACTATACCAAGATAGACCTAAAGAGTGGTTATCACCAAATTAGAATACATGAGGGAGATGAGTGGAAAACAACTTTCAAAACCAATGAGGGTTTATATGAGTGGCTGGTTATGCCATTTGGACTATCTAATGCCCCCTCCACATTTGTGAGACTCATGAATGAAATCCTCAAGGACTACATTGGTAAATTTGTAGTGGTGTATCTTGATGATATACTGATCTATAGCAAAACAAGAGAAGAGCACCTCAAATAGATAAAGTTGGTTTTCAAGAAGCTGCAGGAGGATAAATTGATGATCAACTTAGAAAAGTGTGAATTCATCAAAACAGAGCTGGTGTACCTTGGATTTGTGCTATCACATGGCAACTTGAAAATGGACAGTAGCAAAGTGGAAGCCATTCTCAATTGGCCTACTCCAAAGACGGCAATAGAGGTAAGGATTTTTCATGGTCTTGCTCAATACTATAGGAAGTTTATAAGACAATTTAGTCCTATTTGTGCTCCTATGTTGAATACCATTAAAGGAGGGATGAAGACTAAGTTTGTATGGAATGAGCAAGCTAACAAAAGTTTTGAGTTGTTGAAAGAAAAGATAGCTACCCAACTTGTTTTGGTGTTACCAAGCTTTGAGAAGCTATTCACTATTGAGTGTGATGCAAGCAATGTGGCTATTGGAGCTATTCTCAATCAAGAGGGCAGACTGGTGGCTTTTCATTCTGAGAAATTAAGTGAATCCAAGAAGAAGTATTCTTCTTATGACCTTGAGATGTATGCATTGGTCCAGGCTTTAAGGAAATGGAGGCACTATTTGCTTCCCATGGAATTCATAGTGTATTCAGACAACCAAGCACTTAGTTTCCTGAATTCACAAGAGAAATTGAGTCATAGACACATGAAGTGGGTGGAATACCTGCAAGCTTACACTTTTAATATCAAGCACAAGAAAGGAGTACTCAACAAGGTGGCAGATGCCTTGAGTAGAAGAGTCCTCACCATTCAATAAATTCAGTTGAAGAGCATGGGAACAGATCATTTCAAGGATCTATATGCAGATGATGAAGATTTTGCAGACATTTATAAGGTATGTGATGAATACAAGAATCATTTTCATAGTAAATATGTTGAATATACTTTGCAAAGTGATCTTTTGTTTAAAGGAAATTAGTTATGTGTCCCTAGAGGCTCTATTAGAGAGAATTTGATACAAGAAAAGCATAATGGTGCATTGAGTGGTCACTTTCGGATCACAAAGACTCAGGAACTTGTTCAAAGGTTCTATTATTGGCCAAGAATGAACCTAGATGTTAGGAGGTATGTGGAGAGTTGTATAGTGTGTCAAAAGGCCAAAGGTACTTCTTCAAATGCAGGCCTATACCAACCACTGCCTATTCCTACTAGGCCATGGGAATGCTTGAGTATGGATTTTGTAGTTGGGTTACCCAAGACAAGACAAGGCATGGAAATTTTTTATGTAGTTGTGGGCAATATTCAGCAAAATGGCTCACTTTGTGCCATGTAAAACAACCAATGATGCCAGTCAAATAGCCTCTCTTTTCTTCAAGGAGATAGTAAGGATATATGGGTTACCTATAAGCATTGTGTCAGACAGAGACACCAAGTTTATGAGTCATTTTTGGAAAACTCTTTGGCAGAGATTGGGAACTAATTTATCTTTTGGATCTGCATACCATCCCCAAACTGATGGTCAAACCGAAGTTGTTAATAGAAGTCTTGGAAATCTATTAAGGTGCTTGACCAAGGAGTATGGTCAACAATGGGATCAATTGATTGGACAAGCTGAATATGCTTATAATGACACTATGAACAGGTCAATAGGGAAGAGTCCCTTTGAAATTTTCTATGGACTACATCCTAGAGGAGTCTATGACCTAAGAGACTTAAAGGATGGAGTCAAGGGAAGTGGATATGCTGATGATTTTTCTTATGCAATGCAGGAGATTCATGATACAGTCAGGAAGACATTGGAAGAAAACAACATGAAACATAAGACCAAGGTGGATGAGCATAGGAGAGAAGTTTAGTTCAATGTTGGAGACTTGGTGATGGTGCATCTAAACAAATCCAGGTTGCAAAAAGGAGTTCCTCACAAGTTGCAGATGAAGAGGATAGGTCCCTGTCCTATGTTAGCAAAGTATGGCAACAAAGCATTTAGAGTGGAGCTATTGAAAGATAGTGGACTATCCCCTATTTTTAACATTGCAGACCTGGTCCATTACAAAGGAGCACCACTAGACATGGATCAGAACCTCAATGAAGTCATCCAAGATGTGGAGGAGCTCAAACTACCTTCTGCTACAGTCAAACAAGCTAACAAAATACTAGATACTAGGGTCTATAAGAAGACTAGAACCAAGGAATAAAAAGAACATCTGATTAAAAGACATGGTCAATCTTATGCTGATGTGGTGTGGATCAAAGAGTCAGAGTTCAAGAAGTTGGGCATTGATCTCAACTTACTCAATCCAAGGGTGGATTGAAATCTTTTCTTTTGGGGAGGATGGTGCAGGAGCACCTAGGCTACCCTCCATCTTCTTAATTTCATTTTGGCTTGTATTTGACCTTAGCCAAGTCAGAGGGGTTGTGTATTTGTTTTGCACCTTAGAAGGTCATTGTTGTGCTTAGGTGAATTAGTCATTAGGACTAAGATTCACCAAATTTTTGTTGTCTTTATTAGTTTTTTCTTTTTTTAGCCATGTTGGAATTGGAGCCTTAAATGTGTTCTAAACACATCAATGTTGTAAGGAGGATGCCATGAGGTAGTTAAGGGAGTTGTATGCTTGGGATCAAGGAGTTAGAGGTCCTAAGAATTAGGGAGATGGCATAATGGTTTGTTTCCAAAAGTTGTTGCAAAGTTGTCATGTTGCATGCAACTCGGTTACCTTGGTTCCCTTAGAAGATGGGAGTGTGGGATCGACCAACATCCCTAAAAACATGGAAAAAGGCATCTATGATGCAAGAAGCTCAAGTTGTAAGGATAGTAGTTTGTAATTAAGTGAGGTTATGCTTTTGAATAGAAGAACTCTGTATTTTCTATGTGTACCAAATGTTTTTGAGTGACAGTGTTGTTAGATGAATTAGATGTATTGATTTGACATTATATTTGTATTCATAGAGTAGTCTTAAGCATTTTTCATTCTGTAACCAAATTTTTTTGAGTTGATCTAGTGTGTTGAGTTCATAAGTTAAGGTTGTAGAGGGTTTTCTTGTTCTGTTCAGACCAGTCAGTCATTTCATGGCTCCCCCATAAAATCTAGCCACGGGGTCTTCCTGAGATTAGATGAATATGATAGGGGATCCAATGATCTATAAATACTTAGCATTAGGAGTCATGAAAAGTTGAGCATTTGCATTTAAAACCAAACCGTAGGCAAGTTCCAAATACCTGGTTAGAGGTTTGGCAGTGAAGAGTTGAAGAGATTAGGCAGGGGAAAGAGGTACTGTACGGAACAAGTATAGTTCCAGGTGGGGCAGAGTCATATCTTGGTATGCTAGAAGGATTGAGGTTTGGTCAATCCATTTGTTTAGTTGATAAGCAAGAAAACAGTGAAACCCTAGTAATTAGGATTTTTAGCCCTATTTGCCCTAGGTTATAGGAAGCCTATGTACGGAGGAGTCAGGGGTCTGAAACCTTGTGAATCTTTTAAAGGACTGAAAAGGGTATCTGGAAGTGAAGTTTTTTTTCTAGGTTGTTTTGGAAAGTTTGAGCAAGAAAGTCAAAAAGGTCACTGTCAAGGGCTACAAGGAATTAGCCCTTCTCAAGGAAAATTCTTTAAATCGGTAAGAGTAAAGATTGAAGATCAGTCAATATGGATCTAATTGGATGTGAAAGGCATGTTTCTAGTATCTCTGACACCCCTGCAAGCAGTTCAAGGTGTTGTGTGATGTTGGCACTTAGAGTCTTCTAAGTGTAGGAGAAAGTTGCTAATTCAAATTTGTGTTAGTCTTCCAAGGTGAAGCACAAAGTTGAGAAACTCTTGGAAAGGAGTTGAAACAAAGCTTAGTTAATGACCTAAGCCTAACCAGAACCTAGAAGCTATCATGTTCCAGGAAGAAGACAGTGAAGAGGTCTTTTAGCAGATTGTGCAAGCAAGCCTTGGAAAATCTACACCAGATAAATGGAGAGATACAAATATAAAGAGATAGGGAGTTATTAATAGAGATGAGGATATAGAGAGATATAGAGGTGGAGATAGAAAGATATATATGGTAAGATAAAGTGATAGAGAGAAATTAAAGGCGTCATCATCGTCGAAATCGGCGTCGATCGAAGAGTCGTCAAAGATCAGTCGACGAAGTCCATCAGCGTCGTCATGGCAGGATCTCGTCGGCGCGTCGATCAAAGGATAAAGGTCAGGTCGATAAAGACGTCAAAGAGATCGTCGAGATAAATCGATAAAGACAAAGATCGCGTCAAAAAAGAACATCGAGAATCAGATCCGGAAGAGAACATCGGCGGGTCAATAAATCAATCAAAATAAAAGCGTCGAATAAAATAAAGGAGTAATCGGTCGAGGATCAGGAGAATGCGTCCGAAAGAAGACAAATAGAACCTCGAAATCGAGGAAGATGGAGTCGAGGAAGATAAAGGAAAATCAAAAGATAAAATCCGTCAGAAGGTCCGATCGGGATCATATATATATATATATATATATATATATATATATATATATATATATGCATATATATATATATATATATATATATGCTCTTGTAGTTCAACTTGGGAAATGGTGCACTTAGGATCAAACACCACAAGGAGGCTTGCTATGATGATTTATGAATTCTTTTTATTCTCCTTAGTAAAAGATATAAATGTTTCATTATTTATCACTTCTTTAATGTTTCAAGTCATTTAGCATGACTATATAAAAAAAACATGAAAAAAAGATTTTGTATGTAAGAATTATGAGCATTTAAAATTTCAAAACTTAAAGAGGAACATAAGATAATTATAATAGAAAATTTCTACTCAATCTATCACAATAATCTTATCCATTATGTAGACCTCTGAATAACCTTTCCAACACATGTAAAAAGTCAAAATTTTGATCAATTTTGCAAAAGTTATGCCCATTTTACTGAAGTGTGCTTTTTGTGCTTTTCAAAACGGATCTCTGTTTTGAGTAAAATGGATATCCGTTTTTAAAATATAAAATTAATTAAATACTTATTGAAAATTTATATTCATTTTTCTTTTCAAAATGGATATATATTTTTCTTTTCAAAAAAAAAAAATCCGTTTTGAATACATAAATTGATGAAAAACAATTTCGGGAAATGGATATTCGTTATTAATGAATATTCATTATTAATAGATATCCATTAATAAAAAGAAACAATTTGTGTTAGTATTACCAAAAAAAAAAAAAAAATTTACCCAACCCATACAAAAAGTCAACATTTTTGTTTCACAATTTTGGTGAAGTAAAAACGTGTTTTTTCTCATTGCCACTTTTTGGCCCCTGATGATCTTGCACATGCCTGCATCCACGAGATATTTTTCATTGATATCTCTCTCAACTCACTCAAATGATTAGGGTAATAGTGAATAGTAATTTACCCTATTTTCTATTTATAGGTAACCCTAATTACCCATGTAACCCTAATTTATTCTTTTCACTCCCATTGTCTCCCTCCAACTTTGTTTTCCTTTGTTCTTTCACCATTCTTCATCCTTTTTCACCATAGTTTAACTGGTAACCTCCATTTTCCTATATTGAGACATTTCCCAAGCCCCTTTATTCTTGTTTTCCCTCTCGAGGGGTATCATCCTACCATATTCAACTTTTCCTCCATGCTAGGGCATCTTATCACTTGTTTTCTTCCATCGAGTTAGCTATATTTAATTTATCTTCAAAACATCACTAGTTTAATAACATTTCAAAGAGGGAAAAAATGTAGACACCTAAATTTGACCACTTAAGTTTGGTCAAATTTATCCCTATTTCATCTACCGCCGCTTATTATTTGCATTAATTAAATATTATTGCTATTATTTAATTAATATCAATAATTTTCCTAAAGTACTCTAAAATCCTAAGGTATTTAATTAATTAATTAAATAATTTATCCCCTTTAACCATTCTTCTCTAAATTAAATAAATATTTTATTTAATTAATTTAGTCATATATCTTGCACAATTTTTTTTAATTCATCGACTTTGTCTCTCCTAGTCAAATCCTTTATAACTCTACCTCTAATCCTAATCCACCTGCCTAACTGATCATTAGGACATGCACATTTCTAATTCATGATTAGGAGGTGTCACATCCTCCAACTTGTGCAAGTTGCATCATAATCCCTCTCATTATCTTAATCACTCACCTAACCACCTCATTCACACTATCTAATCTCTAGATTAAGGGAACCTAATCTACTTGCCATTTATGGCACCTATCCTTTGTCCTATTATCATTAATGCTTTCTTCTTTTGGACAAGCAAGCCATACCCTTAAGGAATTTTCAATTCCTTTTATTGCCCTCGTGCACGTTAAAAAGGAAATTTTAATTTCTCTTGTGATATCTTCTCAGTTATTTGGGAAGATTGGACAAGAAATCCCTTTATGAAGGAGATCTTGCCAATTATCTACCACAGTACTTCTAAAGTACCCTCTTTCCTCTCATCCCCTCTCATGGTGAAAAGTATCACCACCATGTGGATTGAGATGTCTGAAGACATCACAACCCTCCATTTTCCTACATCTAATCACAACCCTTGATTTCATCCAACCCCTTTACTAAGGACTACACTTAGCCATTTTTTGCAAATCATCCATTATCATCCAACCTTGAGCACTTGCATCCTTTGAGAAAAATCTTAATGTTATGCTACCAAAATTACTCTAGAGAATACATTGAATTGATATTTCCAAGGAAATCCTCACAATGAGCTCATCTACATAATCCAATTTAATCCATTTTGAAGCAGGCATGAGTTTTGTGGCCCTTATCTGAGTGCTTGCTTGAGTTTTACACTTTCCTTGGTTTCTTTGTTGGTTCCTTCCATTTAAAGTGTAATTTTCATTGCACACAAGAGGAAATAGAATGAGTTAATGGGTGACCAACTATGAATTGGGAAAGAATGATGGAGTTACTATATGGGATTATTTTATCATGGATTATGATGTTAGAAGTGGAAATGGAGTGAGATATTTTTTATGCACTTTGAGCATAAAAGAATGCTAGAAATCTACAAAGAGATTCTAATATGTTTGAACAATAATTTATATTTTTTATAGATGTTATGAATCATGATATAATGTACCATGATGATGATGTACCATATGTGTATCAAAATAATAAATCAAAAGATAAAATGAAATAAAGAACAAAGATACATGAATAACAACATTAAAGAAAAAAATAAAAATGGATAAAAAACAACAATTGCATGAAGAAAAACAACAAAGATGAAAGTAAAGACAAGACTAATGTCCCAAAAATCATAACCTCAAGATACGACATGGTATAAATAAATATGGAAACCCTAGGGAAATATGTTGTGGGAACTAAAACAAACATGGTATGTATTTTTTTGAAGTTTTAATTTTCTACTACAAAGAAAAATAAGAAGACACAACAAACAAAAGCAAGAAAGCATGCATAAAATATTAAAAGATAAGACAAAAAATACTTTATCCCTGATCAAGCTAAAAGGAAACATTTGATTGGTTTGATGATGATGATGTTGTTTATGTAGGAATAATATACTATGAGAACAACATGAGAATTGGGGAGGCTATTTCCCAATGATGATGATTGGTTTCCTTTATCAAGGTCTATAGTTTATAAATACCAAGAATGAAGCTTATGGATACCTTTAGATATGTGCTAGCTTGCATGGTTAGATTTAGCAAGATTATTTTGTAATGCTGCTTGTGTTGTGTGGATAATTCAAATATTTGACTTGAGAGATTGGATGAATGCATAGGATTTGAAGGTAATTAACCACATGGATTGGATACTAGGTATGGATCCCAATATTTGTGGTTTGATCTAAAATTTAGGATTATGAATCTTGTGTTCATCGTAGATGTACTGTGTGGTATGCTTAAGATTGGCTAATGTTCAAATTGTGAAGGAGTAAATTTGTTCTAGTACCAAGGTAGTATTGATGTAAATGATGGATGGAAGGATGTGATTGGACATGGAAAGAGGGAAGGAGATATATGATACAATTTCCAAGGGCTATATTATATAGGAATGATATGTTCTTACTCTAAGTATGCCTCTGTGTATTCCATTATGCTTAGACACATTGAAGGATTACCAATACATGTTTCCATATCTTGTTTACATTTTTATCAAGGTCAAAACAAGGAAATGAGGATAGGAAAAAATGGGTGGGGATGGAGATGGATGGGATAGTGGGTGGAAGAAGCTTTCCACCAAGTGTAGGCTACACATAGGTAGTAGATTTATGCATGATTCCTCTAAATATTATTTCATCACGATACTTGCCCAGAGGGCCATTGAAATGGTTTTCAACATTGGAATTTTTTTATTTTTTTTCTTTTGTTTATTTGTTAGACATGATGCTTGCAAATAGGCTGTCATCATTGTGAATTTTCCAAGGCACCATAGAAATGGTCTTCATTGGAGGATGATTTATTTCTATACTATTTTTTTATATTTTTTTATTAATTTTTGAAATAGTGTTTGATTATGTAAGATGATAATATTACAGTATTTATGGTCATTTCGATTAGATCACATAGTTAGTGTTATGCTTAATGGATGTTATTTGTGAGTTTTGAAAATTACTAGATTGACCTCTCCTAGGGTACTACAAAATAAAATTATGTGGGAAGTAAGCTATGCAAAATTCAAGCTACAATCATGACATACCATGAGCCAATAATCTAACTTTTCTTGATATTAATCAATTATGTTCATTGCAAATGATTCACACATAATATATTTCTTAGAAGATACTGGGATTTGACAACAATGTCTCAATAATCCAAAGGGAAATTCATCTTGCAAATTACAATGTCACAATAATTCTCAACTCTCATGTTGATTGTTTCAATAAATAATACCATGCCTACAAGAATCTTTCAAAATAATTTTTTATTAGCAAACCATGAGAAACAAAGTTGAAGTCATTAGGAACTATAGACATGTAAATTATCTTGATTGATATCATGCACTTGATTTCGGTTCACTAACACCATTTCTTCCTTAATCACTTCTTTACTAACCAATTAATTAAATAATCCTTATTGAATTAATCCATCATAATTCCTCTGTTAATTAAATAAATCATTTTATTTGATTAATCCTAATGTTTCTCTTTTGATTAAATAAATCATTTTATTTAATTGAATCCTAAGTACATCTCTTTTAATTAAATAAATTAACCTTTATTTGATTAAATCTATCATCTTTTTTATTTAAATAAATCAAACTTTATTTAATTAAGTCTAATATTCATATTCCTCTCATTTTGATTTAATTAAATCCAAAAATCTAAGTCAAAATGTCAAATCAGTTAATCCCCATCTAAGTTAATTAAATCCTAATTAACTCTAGCTCTAATCCATCAAATCCTCTAGATTTTTCAACTTGTGCAAGTAAATCAATTTAATTGATTTATAAATTCTTTTGTTTTCATTCAAAAGGGCATCAATTTGGAATATTCCCTCATTTTGAAATCTCCCTCCCAAAGGTCTTGTCCTCCAACTTGGCATTTATAACTCTTACAAGTCCTTTTTTTTTAGCCAAGTGGCACTAACTCCTTTTCCACATCTCCCTCCACAAGCCATCTTTCAAATTTCAAATATCCACCTAATAGCATTTATTTGCACATTGATCAAAATGTGCTCCACCTCTCTTCAATAGCATGTTGACAAGTGGCACTTTGTTATTGGTTCATCTTGAGTCCCACATCCTTCATGTTTTTCATTCCTCCATCCTTCTCTCCTATAAATGGAGAGCTCTTCTACTAATTTGGGATC
>VDFB02000007.1:165373763-165585391 GCA_007258455.2 Sequoia sempervirens
TATATCTTAGGTTTATCCTCTTTGAAGAGGTGGGAGGCTCGTTATATTTTTTCATAGTTTTTGGTTTCTTCTTTATTTTGGCTTTGGGTAATTGGGCTATCAATGCTTGACTCTTGGGAAGTGCATCCAATTGGATAAGATTGGCTTGTTCTCTATCAAATGGTTATAAAATGTATCAAAATAAGGCATGTTAAAATGCTTCACCTAAGGCATCCATGGTTGAAAATAAGGTACAACTAAAGAATAACAAATGGTCATTTTAACTTATAAAACTAATAATATAGATTCCTTACTAGATTTATCTTTTCCACAACTAGAAAATTGAGATCTGAAATACTTTAACTTAGTAAAATAATCCTCCTTGGAAGAAAATGTATCAAGAGAAATCTAGATGAAATTTTTACCTCAATTTTAAATTACATTTAACTCACTAACTATACCAGAAAAATATTTATATTTATCTTATACCCATTTAGGTGTAGTGCACCCCTCAATGTGTATCAACAATATATTAGAAACTTGCTTGATGTAATCAAGCACATAGCCTAATATTATTCATTCTTGTGAGAAAGTATCTTATACTCCCTACTATAATCGGGTCGATGTTCACTCGCAGTAGACCAAAAACCCTTGAAAAGGAGAAGCCACTACATTTTGATCATCCATGTATGATAGTTATTAGGAGTGAGTAGCTCAAATGAATCTAAATCTATCATGAAATTGGCAAGAACCAAGAGAGAAAAATAGAATATACACTACAATAATTTGATATGAAACCTCCCATATTTGAATCAATGCTAAAATGAATCCCGCCGCCCAAAAAAAAAAAATATAACTCCTCTAAGTGTCAATATGTCCAAGCAATCATCCAAAGTGTGAACACCTATAAACTAAATAAAATATACCTAAATATGAATCTAGAAAAATACATGTATGGACCTAAAGATCTCATCAATACCTTTCCAATGCTACACAAGAATCATAAAAATTAGATAAATAAGAAAAAAATATGATCTCTCAAATGTAAAAAAAGAGTAATATAGATAATCAATAAAAATAAGACCCTATTTTTTTTTAGATAAATAACCTATATTGTACTATGAATTTCTTGAAACCAAATTTTTAATGACTATAAGAAGTCAAAAATTTGATCCCTAGGTGGAAATTTATGTGTTTCAAATAAATAGCTTTAATTGCAGGGATTTAAAATAGACTAGAGGCAATCCCCTAGTGGCTAGATGGTGGTGTTACTAGCTTGATTGATAGATATAGGTGGTGTATTCATCTATGGGTTGAGGAGGCCTAATAAATGAGATGGCACTGACTTGATGTTCATGGAGTATCATGACATAAGAGATTCATGATGGTGTGATAGTCAACACTACTAGGATTTAGCCCTAGTTGACTAATAAGGACTAGGGGATAAGGCTCCCAAAATTATGATCTTTGCATAAAAACAATGATTTTTTATAAAATGTTTTTTATTTAAAATTGTCACACATACCATTACTATCATATACTCTAATGTAGTGCCAATGTAGAAATCATACACTGAATGATTCCTACCAAATATTTTATAGAATATGGATCTATGATAGATATAAATTTCATACATTTATATGGATAAAAGTTTCTACAAACCTTTCAAACCCTAAAAAATGGCAACAATTTTTCTTACTCTAAAATATACAATGTCATATATGAAGTATGGGTTTTTGGACATTTTGGATCCAATAGTGAGGTCCCCTTTTCCAAGAAATACATCCAAAAAACATCCTACCAAAATCACTCTCAAATCTAAGAAGGGATTTGTAAATTTAAATCTTTAATACCATGTAAGAGTCATATAAGGACTCAAGCTCCTTGTAGACACTTGAAATATGACCTTACCCAACCATACCTCATTTTACCCTATCCTTAGTCATTAATTAAATAAATATCTATTATTTATTTAATTATTCTCACCCTTATCCTACTTTATCCTAGCCAATTAAAATTAAATAAATATTTATTATTTATTTAATTAATTTATCCCTCACCTTTAATTAAATAAATTTATATTTAATTAATTAATTCTAGCCTTACCCCAAATCATCTAACTAAATTAATTAATTAATTAAATTGGGCTAACAAATTCCCTCCATTATTTAATTCCCTTTAATCCTCAATCCTTATCAATTTAATCCTAGCTTTTTATCTTGTTCACATGGATCATAATCTAATCTTTTCCTTATGTGACAAGTGTCCCCTTCACAAGTCTAACTAAGACCTCAAGCCTAAATTCATTGAATCCAGACTCTTGTGCTACTAAAATTTCTACTGAATCATCTTGATCATACTCTTATGTTGCAGAAATCATGAGTAACCACATCCAAGCTATCAACATATCAACATATTACATTTTATCTTTTGAGGTTTACATGTGTTTGGCTTGATTTAAGCTATATTTGATGTATATTTCATTTATATCATTTGTATACAATACACTCCCATAATTACCTACAAAACCAATGCTAAATCATAAGAGAGTAGAAAGATGATATATTTCTTAATTAAGGATGGAAAAATGATACAAAGATTAAAAATAAATGAATTAAAGATATATTTGTACATATGAGGTCTTATATAGGAAAGGTGAAATGATACATGAACATAAGATTATGGCATTTGTCACAATAATATGACATGCGACAATAAGAGATAAGGGTCCTAAGTGAACCCTAAGTAAAATTAACTAATAAGTGTGAATAGTACCTAGGAGGTAAACCAAAATTACATAATATCCCTATTCACATTGACATTTGGAAATGAACATAAAAAAAATTGTTATCTTTACTCATCCATTTTACACCCACAAAGTTTTATTGGGCTACAAACATACTAAATTCCTATTCATGATTTGCAATCCATCCACCTTCTTCTATCATCAAGGAATATAGTTCTTTTTATTCAAGAATATTTTGTTCACTAACGATTCAAATGGCTTGATATATCTCTCTAAGTTTCTTCCATAAATATTTTATAATAAGTTCTTCATGGACATTAATAAGAATAGAATCAACAAGACACAATCTAATATTAGCCTTATCTCTTTGGTCTATTACATTGTATAAAATTTATTGAGTAGCATTCATATTTATATAAAAAATTACATCAATAGTATCCCATAGATCACATTCAATCAACAAATATTTTATTTCTTAGTTTCCACATATTAGTTTTTTTTTCTAGAAAAAAATATACTTTAATCCTCCTTGATGTACTTTCTATATATATTTCCTACAATAAATATCATAAAATTATCCTTATATACAAAATCCCACTAAAGGGATGATTAATTCAACAAACCTTCCACCCGATAACTAGAATCAAAGGTGATCAAGTTTTGATTTCACTTGTAAGGAATCAAGGCATGCAAATAAAAATTCCTATGATAATCTTTATAGTAACGGAAAAAGTATCCCTTTTTCCTTAGTTTGGGAATAATTAATATTAAAACAAGCTTAATATTGCCTTGATTTAGTGTTGTAATGTGTTTTACACATTCAAATTAAGTTTAGGGCTCTTCTAAACTAAATGGACTTAATTGTGCCTTATTTAGGGCGTTGTATTAAAGTGTATCTTTACACTTCACACTAAACTAGGGCTTTATTAAGTAATTGAGCTTAATTTTACTTAATTAGCCCCTTTAATTCAAATCCAAGCCTAATTAAATGCAAATTCCCAGGGATAAAACCCGACATTCATAAATGCCATTACACAACACTTAATTTTAGAAGGTGTGTGTCCTAGGTTAGTGACCTTGGACCCATTTTCCACATGGCAAATGGGTCCTCACTAGGTCATAGGACCCTATTTTTACATAACATTTCACCTTTCCCAAAGTGTGTCCTAGGTGAGTGACCTAGGACCCATTCACCACATGGAGAATGGGTCCTCACTTAGACCTAGGACCCCCCTTGGGATATGTTTTTGGTGATATTTTAATGATTTCAAATCCAAGATTTGATGTTGGATTGCACGATATTTGAATTTTGGGAATTAATGATAAGATATTTATAGATACAAGGCTATTTCACTTAGTTTCACCTAGAATTTTTATGTGACTACATGAGATCAAAATCAAGAGCATTCAAGAGCATTTCTAAGGCATTCAAGGGAAGATTATTGAAGAATATTGTAGCAATCAAGATCCATTTCATCATGTCAAATGCATAATGCATCATGCATGTTGTTGAGCTAATGTGTTGATGTAGCATTGAAGATTAATTAATCATATTCAAGGCATTGTTTCACATCAAAGTTCATGATCAAGATCTACATTCATTGAAGCCACTACATGCTAGATTGTAGATTTATCCAAGGTTCAAATAATGTTTGGTGAGTTGTGACATTGTTGTTCATTAATTATTCCTTTATGCATTGTTTCATTTCAAGGTTTAATTACCAAAATAGGGTTTGACCAAGGAAAACCGCCAGGCTATTCCCTAACAAAACAACATTTTTCTCCTCCTTTGACATGTGATTGTAGGTTTTAGGTTGAAGATCATTTGGAAAGAAAAATTATAAAAGTTGTCAAAGTTGTCACCTTTCTTGCAAAATCATGGAATTTGAGCTACAAGATTTATTTTTAGCTTTTTGAGTGCCCGACTAGAATCTAAGAGTGCAGACTAAGAGAAACAAAACCCATAAATTGATTTTCTAGAACCCTCACCAAGACCCATTTGCCACAGGGCAAATGAGTCATCAACAAGGTCTAAAAAATCACTTTTTGCAATTGGTACACAACATTTAACCCTCTTAAAACCTACCTTTTGACTGCTATATTAGTTAGGTTTAATTTCTCTTACTCATTTACACATTATTACTTACATATTGAATGAAATTATAGAGAAATTGGGCTCATCATTTTGTTTCCTTTTGATCAACCCTATTTTTATATGTTTCAATCTTGAAGGGAGTTTATGTATACAAATTTAAAATTGATCCAAACTTATTACAAAATATATATAGAAATATAATTATAAACATATAAATAGATATACCACAAAATAATAATTTATTTGGGGAAAACACTTTCAAGAGAAAACTCCCACACTAAAAAATTTGCACAATGAATTATGAAATATAAATAGGAGTGAAATACACTTGTAATACAATTATTGATCATAGGATTACTTACCAACCATAAACTTTGGAAAGTTTTAGTAGAATTCCAACAATTGTGTACTTGGATGATCCCATAATAGCGTGTCCCACTTTTTGTCTTAACTAGGATGGCTAAAATTAACATTTTTTTAATAATTTTAAATTTTATTCAATTATAGGGAACAAATAGTCAAGAATTTTAAGATGTAATCTAAGCTAACTAGTTGTGGCATTTTCTATGTAGGTTCAGATTAATATTTTTAAATAATTAATTCTATCACTTTAAAAAAAAAAAATCAATTAATTTTTATTTTTTATTATGCATAACTTTTAGTAATTTAATAAAAATCTTTTAACATCATCTATGAATATTCCATGTCACCTACTAAAAATAGTAAGTCAATAATGCAATAGTAACTCCAAATTTGACCTACTTAATATGGATGCCCAACTTAGACTATCATAACATCTCAAAAAAAGAACCATATGATAAATAATAAAGCATGTAATACCTAGTCAATATTGTAAAGTAACTCCCCCCATTTTGATCTCATAAATGTCATATGAAGTTGTCATAATTTATCATAGACTCCCACAAAAGAGTGGTTCTCCAAATCTACCATATTTATCCACCTTATAACATCTTACAAATCATCAAAAAGGGTACCAATGCTTGGTCTTCGATGCCCTACCAATTCCCCATTCAAGGTGGAACACAAATATTAAATAAAATATAATTAAAATATGAAATGTAATTATGATAAAATTTCTAATAATAAAATAATTAGGTACTTGTAAAGGTTGAGACATGTTAATTCCCAATATTAAGGTGGTATACAATATTAGATCTTTAGGAATGTGATTGAATCAAGGGTAATTTGATGTTTATATATGTATAAGAGAGAATGGATAACATATATACATTAGGTCACTTTGGTCTAAAATATATTAGGTGGTATACAATATTAGATCTTTAGGAATGTGATTGAATCAAGGGTAATTTGATGTTTATATATGTATAAGAGAGAATGGATAACATATATACATTAGGTCACTTTGGTCTAAAATATATTATCAATGACAATAGTAATATGGTTTATGATTGTGGGTTCTTACGTTAGGGCATAAATAATATCTTAATCCATGACATATTTGGATAACTATTGGTGTCGTGTGGATGATAATTTGTTAACAAGATACTATAGCTATCTTGGACAACGATTTTATGAATCTAGTAAAGGGTCTATCATTTTTAAGTGGATGATATAGCATTTTAAGTTTAATATTGCTAGTTATCTATACTTTATCGATAGTATTATAACCTTATTAAAGCTAGTATAGGATTCTATTCTATGTATCTTGAAGGAATATACATGATTACAATTATTCAAAAATTTTAAAAAGTTATATTTGGGAATAACCTTGGTAAGGAAATTAAATTCATGGCCTTTGAATTTTAAATTTAGGGATGCATAAAGTGGGAAGGCTCAGTTATAATTATTATAATTATTATAAATTAATTTATTATTTGTAGTATAGAAAATTGTATATCTTTACAATTTCACACTATGTTTGGGTACCTTAGTTTATTGGACTTAATTAAGCTTCTAATTTTTCCAAATTATGCATTCCAAATCTGTATTCTTTCCATTTTTTGAAAGGGGAACAAACATTAAATAAATGCATTTAATAATTAAATTGCCTTGGACCATGTGTGTTCTAGAGATATAGGCCATGACCCATTTTACCATGGGTGAATGGGTCCCCTTTGTGGGCCAGGACCTAAATTAAAATATGTTTTTGGCGGCATTGTAATGATCAAAATTCAAATTGTAATTTTTGGCTTTTAGAATCTAATTTTTGAGAAATTGGATAAACACCTATAAATACCTAGTTATTTTATCATTTGAAATCTAACACACATCTTCTAGCATTCAAGAGAAAATATTATTGTCAAGAGCATTCAAGACTAGTATTATCAGTCATTTGTAGCAGCAATCAAGATCCTAACATCATGTGTCAAAGTTTATGTGTTTTCATGTTGTCTTGTGAAGGATAGTTACAAGTTTTGTAGGTCTTCATGCATTCAAGAATTCAAGAAAATCAAGAAAGAAAGATCAAATTCCTTTGAAGTTATTTGTATGTCTTTAATCCTTCAAGAAAGCTATTGAAGGGTGGTGAGTTGCAACAAATTGTTCATTCATCATTCCTTTCTTTCCATTAAGAGTTTTAACATTATTATTGTAGACACTTAAAAATGTCCCAAATGATATTATGCACTCAAATATGATATACTAAGATCGATTCGTCCTGAAACCCATCCTCTTTTCGCTTAATTGATTAAATTGCATTGCTATTTAATTAATTGCAACATTTTCATCTATTAATCTAATTGACCTAATTAGGTTAATTCGCCCCTTTCATGCTAACCTTTCATCCTAACAATTTCTTAGCTAGGGTCATTCCACTCAAGTGTGAACCACAAATTTTGTTATGTACTTCAATTAAAGCAATCAATGCCTCCTTAGTGTTTAAACAATGTAATAAGGTTCCCTCTATGCTTCTATGGTATAAGCTATTTCCTAGGATGACGAATCGAGATGCCTTTTTGACAAAGGTTCATTTTAAGGTTGAGGATAATTCAATAGGTATGACCCCTATTCACAGGTAGGTATAAATTTCATGGTACTAGGGATCACCGGGACCAATGATTTCACACACAAATTTTGATTTTGGTACCTCGAATGCAGGCAAGAAAAAGATGCTCTACCAAGAATTCATGTTTTAGAATGTTGTGAGGAATGTCCAGTAGGGATCTAATTGTTTCCATGGTGTCTGCTGCTCTGTTGTTGGCTCTGGGTATTTTCTCAAATGTGATTTCGATAAAGGATTCCTTGAGAGTATCCACCAGTTTTTTGTATGGAGTGAGCTTATCATCCTTAGTTTGGTACTCACCGTTCACTTGGTTTATTATCAGCTGAGAGTCTCTGTATACTCTGAGGGCCATGATGTGCCACTGTATTGATATTTTGAGACCTATGGATAAAGCCTCATATTCCGCAATGTTGTTGGTGTAGGGGAATGCCAATTTATAGGATCTTGGTATGTAGTCCCCTTGTGGAGTGATAAAGAAGACACCAGCTCCTAATCCATGTTGCGTATGTGAGCGATCAAAGTAAATTTTCCAGTGGTTGGCTATGTTGAGGTTGAAGATGTATTCGTCTCAAAACTGTGAGATGAGAGGATTCTCTAAATAGATTGGTGCTTCTACAAGCTGATCTGTGATGACTTGGCCTTTAATTTCTTTCCGCTCCACATATTCAATGTCATACTCTGATAGTATCATGACCCATTTAGTCATTCTTCCAATGAGCATTTCCTTTGATAGTAAGTACTTGAGAGGGTCGATTTTGGCGATGAGTTTTATTTTGTGTGCTAGCATGTAGTGTCTAAATTTTTGTGAAGTAAACACTACTGCTAAACATGCTTTCTCAATGAATGAGTAATTTAACTCATGCCCAACCCTTATTCTATTGATATAATAGATGGCCCTTTCTTTCCTGTTTTCATCGTGTTGAGCTAGAAGAGCACCAAGAGCTACTGCTATTGTTGACATAGAGAATTAATGGTTTTCTTGGGATTGGTGGCATTAGGACGGGTGGTGTAAGAAAATATTCTTTGATCTTACTGAAGGCTTCTTCACACTTGTTATCCCACTTGTACGCTACTCCCTTGTGAAGTAGGTGAGAGTACAGATTATTTTTATCTGCTAGTTGTTCTATGAACCTTCAGATGGACTGAAGCCTGCCTTGGAGACCTCTTAATTGTTTCAATGTTTTAGGTGCATCCATCTCAAGGACTGCTTTTAATTTTGTTGGATCTACCTCAATACCTCTCATTGACACTATGTATCCTAGCAACTTTCCTGATTCTACACCGAAGATGCACTTCTTTGGATTTAATCGGACCTTGTATTCTTCCAGCCTGTCAAAAATGGAACTTAAGGTTGCTATGTGATCCTTCCTCTTTTTGGATTTGGCTAGTATGTCATCGACATAATCTTCTATAGTTTTATGGATCATATAATGGAATATTAACATAATGGCTCTTTGGTATGTTTCTCTTGCATTGTTCAAGCCAAATGGCATCATATTTCAGCAATAAGTCCCCCATGGACAAGTGAAAGTCATTTTGTGTTGGTCTTCTTTAGCAATCATTATCTGGTAGTATCTTGAGAAACCGTCCATCAAGGAAAGAATTTTGTGTCTCACCATCATGTCAACGATCATGTATATGTTGGGCAATGGGAAATCATCTTTTGGACATGCCTTGTTTAAGTCCCTGAAATATGTACAGAATTTGATGCCCCCATTGGGTTTTGAGATGGGAACCAGGTTTGACACCTATTCTGGATAGTCTATTGGTCGAATGAATCCTACATCCAATAGCTTCCTTAGTTCCATTTTGGCTAGCAAGGCGATCTGAGGGTGCATTTTCCTGAGCTTTTGTCTAACGGGCTTTGCTTCAAAGTATACTGCTAGGTGATTAACTATAATTTCTGGATTGAGCCCTAGCATGTATGCATAGCTCCATGCAAAGTTAACTTGTCTTTCTCTCAAGAAGGCTGCTAGGAGTTCTTATTCTTCTGGTAGCAGCGATTCCACATAGAATGTGATGTGTGGGGTCTCATCTGTTCCTAGATTAACTAGATTACACTTTTTTGCTAGGACTGCTAATTTTTCTTGATGAAGAGCTCTAAAAGGAAGATTGAATCCCCCATCCTCAGGTGCCTTAGAGAGGTTTTCACTGTTGGATGCATCCTTTCTTTTTACTTTTTTTGGGTCGGAGAGAGCCACAGTGTGGTTTTCACTCAAGGAATTAGATATTATTCTTAATTTCTCTCTTTTGCGACTAAGGGATTCAATTGTTTCCCTATAATAGGCCTATGTATCTAGCTCAATGATGAACCCTGATTTGTGATCCCCACATGGAATGTTATCCCGTAGTCCCATGAATTCTGAGAGTGCCTCATCATTTTTGAATGTGTCAAGAATTGGTGGTCCTCATTGGTCATAATTGATGAGTTGGGGGTAAACTAGGTGGATTTCATGATTTTGATGGTCTGACTCAAAGGATAAGGTGCTAATCATGAGAAGGGTGGTATCCTTGAAGAGCCTAGGTAGGTTGGTTATGGGATCCTCATCATCACTACTACTATAGACATCAGTTATGTCAAATGTGAAGTTGTCTATGACTCGACCTGTAGATATGAGTAAGCGAAGTTTGACTGTGGATAGATAAGGAAGATTATTGACCTTTCTAACTGAAGGACTTCGGCCACGTATGGTTATACTTAGAGGGGTACATCTAAGGCCAATATTTCTCATTCATGTCTCCGGAATGATAGGTATTATAAGCCCATTTTTATTTTTCCCAAGTCTCTGGTTTTTGTCATAACCCATTGCGAGCACCATTTACAAACCTTTGCTTATGTCATCCATTGGTAGATCAGCTACTGGTCTATTATCTTGGTGTAGGAGATGAGATGGGTCCTCCTCTATGACTTCTTGGTTGAGATCTCCCCAAATTTTGAAGTTGGGATAGTCTTCAAGGAATGTTTGAGATGTGGAAGCCTCATTTCATTGCAGACGTCCTCATGATCTGGGAGATTGTGGTAACTCTCCTACCACAAAAGAATTTTTGGGAATTGCATAGTTTTCACAACCATTATCCTAGATGATGAGTTTCATATTAGAAATGGTGGGGATGACAAGAGTGGTGGGTGTCTCTTTCGTAGAAGTGGAAGCGAGAGTGGCTAGATCAATCTACGGTGTTGATGGGCCTTCATCATTTTTAGGCACTTCAGGGATTTTGTAGTAATTCACCTCAAGGTTCTTGTAGTAGGAGAATGGTTCAAGATCTCCATGGATGGTGACCTCTTGTCCTTCATATGTGAATTTGACACATTGATGGAAAGTTGATGCTACTGCTTGCATTGCATGGATTCATGGACGTCTTAGGAGAATGTTCTAAGGTAAGTTGAGGTCTAGGACCTAACAGGTGGTTTCCATGATAGCTGGCCCTACTTGAATAGGGATTATGATTGTGCCTTGGGACAATCTTTCCTAATCATCATATGCTCTTATTGTAATACCTTTTCCTTTGTCGATGGAATCCTTTAAGATTTTTAACTGTTTAATGATCTTGAGGGAACAAATATTCAAGCATGCACCTCCATCCACCAAAAATCACTTGAATTTACTTTTTTGCACTAGGAATTCTAAGTGGAGTGCACGGTTATGAGATGGTTGAGCAGGAAAATCTAGGTTGGAGAACGTAAGGAGATTTGGGGTAATGATATTTCCAACCATAGCTTGGAATTGTTCTGCATCAAGATCTTTGAGGATGGTGGATCAAGCCAATGCTTCCTCAAGGATTTTCTTGTGGGCGGATGATATTTTTAATAACTCCATGATGGATATTTGTGTTGACGTTATTTTTAGCTAATCAAGGACATTGTAACCATTAGGAATAGATCTTGAATTGGATATGAAAGTTATGTTTGGTTGGGATGATCCTACGATAGTAACTTTTCTGCCTCTTGTGGTGACTCCACAATTGGCTTGAGGTCCTTTGATAGTGACAGTTTCATATACATGATTCACATTTTTGAAGGTTCCTTTCCCCTTATCAGTGTTATTGTTCCCTTCATTGTTATGGTTAGGCATTAGATTCATGTATATTTTGAGATTTTGATTCCCTATTGGCTGTTCCACATTTATGATCCTTTGATCAATGAGGTCTTGGACTATGTTCTTTAGTCTCATGCAGTTGTTCGTGGTGTGCCCTTTGATTTTGTGGAAATCGAAAAGCTAATTTTTGTTGTACCAAGGAGGTTTAACATTTGGTTCTTGGTAGTTCTCATAGGTGGGAATCTTGTTGACATTTTTGTTTAGTAATTTCTTCATGATGACTTCAAGCAGTTCCCCAAGAGCGATGTACTTTCGCTTGGTAAAGTTCTTGTTTCCCTGGGGAGGTCCTCTTTGGTCATTGATGTTATTGATTGCTTGGTTGTTTGGTTGTTGTGTTGGTATGTTTGCTTGATGATGGTTTTGGATTTGCTGTTGTGGTGTGGGTGTGTTTTTCTAAGGGGCACTAATAACAACTTTGGCATCGACGACACCAGCGTTGGTAATATTTTTGTTTCTTTCCCATGTGTGAGGGTTTTCATTGTAATTGGTAAGTGCGAAATTGTTCTATTGTTTAGGATATGAAGTTGATCATATCGGTTGTCATAACTCATTCAATGCTGAGCACCTTGGAAATCAACTGGTCATACATGGTAATCCCTTGGACTTTGAGATGGAATGCCAAAAGGCTATCAAGGTTGGATATGACGGTGCATACTTTTTGTTCCTCAGGAATGACTCATTTTCTCTAATTGGCCTTGGATCACCATCATTGTAGGAATAAAGCGAATGATTCATTCTGACCTTGTTTCAGAGCCGATAGTTCCTCAAGACTAACATCCATGACAATATTGCATGCATAGTTTTTGATGAATGTGTCTACGATTTCTTAGAATGTCTTGATGCCTGTAGGTAGGCAAGAAAACCATTCCATGGCATGGCTAACCAAACTCCTAGGAAATAGCTACATTAGATAGGCATCATCGTATGCGACTTCCATGCAATGAACCTAGAATTCCCTAATGTAATCTTTAGGGTTTCCTGTCCCACGGTACTTGTCAAAATTGGGGATCTCAAATCCCTTCAAGAATGGTTTCATCACAAGGTTCCTGTCTAATGGATAAGGACAAAAGTTGCTATATGTTCTTGTGGTTTTCCCTGATTGAAGATTGATCACTTGTTGTGAGAGCAACCTGATTTGTGTCTTCACATCATTTTGTGGATTGGGGGGTGGGATGAAGGTGTTTTGAGGTGGTTCTCTTGTGGGTGTGATGGGTGGATTGGTTGATGTGTTGATTGGTGGTATCTGCACATTCTATTGAGCCATGTATGCTTGCACTTACTACTGTATATACAACACTTGTTGTTGGTCTTGTTGTTGTTGTGCTAGGATTTCCTGAACTGCTGAGCCTGTTGTTATGCTTGTTGTGGTACCAACAACACTTGTTGTTGGACTACTAATTGGGATTCTTCTTGCTTCTCTTGGTATTTTTTATCACTTGTTGATATTCTTGTAGTTTTTTTGCTTGTTTTTGTGCAAGTTATTGTGCTTGTGCCTATGCTTGTTGTAAATGATATTGGGCATGCACCTGAGGTTGAGCTTGAGCTTGTGCTTGTGCTTGTGCCGCTTGTTGTTGCAATAGGATTTGGGCTTGAGCAGCCTTTTGTGCTTATAATGTGGCTTGGGCTACTTGAACAGCTTGCATAGCTTGACCGACTTGTGCAGCTTGAGTGGCTTGCTGAGCAGCTAGTTGTGCGGCTTGTTGAGCAACTAGTTTCACAGATTTTTGTTTTTTTACTTGCAGGAATGCCTTTTGATAAGTAGCTTGTTAAGCTTCTTGCAATTCCATGTTGTATTGGCTTGATATGCTAGAACTTGGTGGTGGTGGGGGTGGTGGTGGATTCAAAATGGTACTTGTGGTGGTGGTGAGAGGTGTTCTCGTGTTGGTGATTTGAGTGGTGGATGGTGTGATTGATGTGGTTGGTCCTTGAGAGACCATGCTTTGAGATGTTAGGGGGGTGGTTGATGATGTTGTGATTTCTTGTGTAGTTGTCATTTGTTGTTGCGATGTCGATGACAAGTTTTGAGAGTTTGGCATGATGTTTTGATTCATGTTTGAGATGTTGGTTTGATTTTGATTGATATTTGTTAAAGGTGGAAGCCCTAAGCCAAGTAGTGGTGTGGATAATGGTGGTAATGGTGGAAGAGGTGAAAATTTGAGGGATGTGATTTCCTGAGAAAATGGTTTAGTGTCAAAAATTCCCCCTAGTCTGAATATGTCACCCTCTCTTGTGAAGTTATGGGGAGAGAGGTTTGGGGTGTTGCGCGAAAGGATGATGATGATGGATCATTAGGATCATGGAAAGTGAGAGGGGCATACTTATTTAATGTATTTTGGGGTATGTTTTGTTCCAAAATGGTGTTTGCATCCAAGTCTTGATTATTGACAAGGGGGTGTGTTTGAATAGCATTGAGAAATGCATTTCCCAAATTAACATTAGGTTGAGTTGGAGCAAAAGATGTTGTGATTTGTGGAATGTTTTGAGTGATGCTTTGGGATGGGGGTGTGGATGAGATGGGGATTGTGGATGAATTTGGAAGCATGACCTCTAAAGATAGTTCCACTATAGAGCTCACGTCAAAATCAGAAGGTTATTTGGCCCCTTGTTTTGCTAGTTTGAGCATGTCTAGTGATGGGTTAAGTCTCATCATGATATTGATGATCTTATGGTTCTACAGATTTTGGATCATTTCGGTGATTTCCTTGTGTGACATCGCAAAGGTAAGATATTCTTCTTGGATTTCCTCTTGTGGATTTTGTGATGATGAGAGAAAGTTAGTCAAAGGATTGCTTGATTCAATGGGATTCATTTTGGAGTTTGTTTGGCTTAGGTCACTTGAAGTGGGTGTTTCTTTATTGGCTTCCATGTTCTTCTTGTGTTGAGATATAGTTTGCACCATAAAATAGGGATCAATTTTAAGAATATGGGAGATGAATCTCTAATTCTTTGGATTGATATAGTTTTAGGCACAAAAGAGAAAAATTTAGGATGATTTCAAGATCAAAGGATGATAATGATATGGATGCAAGATGGATGTTTGATGGATGATTGGAACTCTTTGAGAAAATTTTGAAGGGTATGTTAAACTTTAGGACTTGATTTAGGATTGATTTGTTTTGGATTCATATTTTGGTGGACTCATGAACTCTAAGAGGTTGGATGTTGTCCTAGAGTTAAATCGTTCACAAGATGATAATTTTTCTAGGTGTGAGAAGAAGGATTCATCTAAACACTCCTATCCAAACAAGATGATATTGATAATGAACTCCTAGATCCCAAGATGTTGGATGTTATCAAGGGATTAATTTGTTCAAAAGGTTTGATAATTTGATCAAATATGTGGAGAAGGATGCATCTACACACATTCAATCAAACAGGGTAATTTTGGATTGATTTCAAATGATTTTCCCAAAGTTTAACATGAAGTATTTTTCCAAGATTTTCAAAGAGTTGATGATGATATGATTTGGGTTTTGATGTTCAAAGATGGATGAAGATTTTATTTTGATCCTAGGATGTATCTAAAAAGACGCTTGTTTACTAAACCTTGGTATTGAAGAACATACGATACTTCCAAGGACCTCTATAACTAAGAAGTGGTTCAAATTGAGCATACATTTCTGGATTGTTCAAAGGAATGAGTCTATAAAACCTTGTGAATTTTTTGCTTATTTTGATATGTTGCTTTTGATTTCACTTCATATTGTATTTCTTGATGACCTTTCGAGTGTGGCTCCTAAATTTTGAACTTTGACTCAAGGAATTTCATTTTGGAATTTTTACTTTCTTGGAGATCATGAGGTTTCAACACATGTGAGAGAAAATTTTGTTATCTTTGCTTAGTGGCTTTGTTTTACCACAAACACTTCTTTGATTAGATTTCCAAACTAGATGTCCTATGCCCCAATTTCTTCAAATCCCACAAAGTATGTTATGTGGAAATTTGATGAAGTCAAGGAAAGGGTTACCTATTGTTTATCTTTAGTAGGAAAATTGAGATGTAAGTTCAAGTGTTTAGAAACCTCTAAGGATAAAATCCCAAGGGAAAGCAATAACACATGAATTTGGTCTATTGTATTTACCTCCTAAAGAGTTTGAAATTTTGATGATGATGTTAAGTGTTTTTTTCCAAAAGTTTTCAAATAAGCAAAGCATTTTGTAACCAAGAGCAAGTACAACCTTGTGGCTATGAAAGATAATATTTGTTGAGTCCCCACTTGGACAAGTCCAACTATGCTTATCTTTTGTGAATGGTTAGATGATTGACCCCACTGGCTCCCCTCCATGGCACTCACTTATACGGGGAAGCCAAGCATCAACACCCATGAAACTCCCATGGCATGCTTTCCATTTCTACTAAAAGACCGTAAAAGTGTGGGGCGGCTTCAGAATGACCATTCTTGCACCAACAAATAGATCAAGGATTTTGAAAAATCTAAAACATGGGTTTTAATTCAGACTTTTTGTTCGTACGAGTTGACCCACCATGGTGAGAGACCATTTCTTCCCTTCTCATTGGAGTCAACTATGTGATATTGGTGTTTATTCCAATACCCACATTTATATCCTAGTTGGAAATACTCTTGGCTTTAGAGTGTTGCTAGTTGAGTCGTTCCCTTGGGTGAGTATTTTTTCCCCAAGGCAAGCCCTCTAAGATAAGCAATAGTGAGTAAATTTATTCATAGTTCGATCAAACTTCATTTAGAAACAAAGGGAGAACCCATGCAATATATTTACTCACACTCGCACAATTTGTTCAATTTTAAACCCAAATTGAAGTGTGTATGGGAAATTATTTACGCAACTTAATGTCACCAAAATCCTTTTGATTCTCAAGATCGTCATGAGGTGCAAGAGAAGCGCATACTTCTTTCGATGATATTACTGTGTACGTAATTGCAAAACAATGCAAACACTTGTTTATTTTAAATCCTCAATGTAAAAATGAATTCGTTTTAAAGCACCAAAGTAAGTGTGACAATTTGCCTTGTTCAATTTTTAATCCCAAAACAAACTTTAGTAAATTTGAGTCCTAATGTTCTTTTTAAGCCTTTTTTGTAACAAGAATTCAAAAGGTGCTTTTTAAAGCCCAAAATGAAATTAGTAAGTCCTAAGCATAAGAGAACAAATCTTTCCTTAAGAGGAATAGTGATTCCTCTAAGAGTGTTAAACAAACACTAAAGTGTTTAAAAACGCTTATTTTTGTGAGATGATACCATCATGCTTCTTTTCCTTTTTGTCTTTGATCGATCCAACCTATAAGAAAATTAGTTAGATTCTACAAAAACAGAGGTCAAAAAGGCAAAAAATAGACAAAAGAACCATAATTTGGAAAAAAACACGTGCTACAAATAAAATTTCACTTTATACTCCCCTCTAGCGATGTAATCCATGAAGGCATCACAGTTTTATTTCATCAGCAGTGTTGTATAGTGCCGCTTTCCAGTCAGCGTCACTCTACAACCAGGCCAGTGAGCATGAGTGCATCACCCTTTTGGCTAGCAGTGCAGTTTGGGTTTTTGAAATATTCCTATGGGTCAAACAGGTTCAGCGGCGTAGTTTGGAATTCAAAATTCTGGGCAGAAAAATAGAGGCGTCATAGTTTGTAGTTTCAGGGGTTCCATATAGCGACACTGGAGAACCAGCGGTGCTGAACAGCGATGCTGAGCTTCTAGCAGCAGAGTTTTCCTATAGACAAAGAAAAATGCAGAATTTTTGACAAAAACGTGATTAGAAAATGAGATTGCCCTCCTTTTAGAGCCAAAATGTGAACCTAGATCCTAAACCTACAATAAGACAATAAACAAACAAAAAATTAGATTCAAATGCAAGCTAGAATGTAGATTCCTCAAGAAATCCATTTATCAATGCTCAAAATAGGGAAAATGAAAGCAATATAATGATAAATCAATAAAAGAGATTAAATCCAATGAAAGAAATGTAAATTCTTGATCTCTTGAGGGAATTGGTGCCAATTTGATGTGACAATTGGCCCTTTCCCAACTCCAATGCTATCTTTGATTATTTGATGAAGATGGTGATCCACTTTGATGAAGAGGGATGGATGCTTCAAGACAAAAATCTGCATAACCTAACTACAAATTCAAAAATATGGATGAAGATTGCTAAATATTTGAGCATAGTAAGTTTACTCAAATTGTGGATGATGAAATGAGGAGATTAGTCTCTTATTTATAGAATGATAAGATGGAAGAATTTCCAAAATGGAGCAATGTGGGACTAAGAATCAACCATTTACAAAGTGTCATTTGTCAACAAGTGAATGGATGGAGGATGTGCAAGTTTTGAAGAATGTGTCAATAAATGCATATATTTGAATTTTGAAATTGTTGAAATGACATGTAAGAGGGAAAGAAGGTGCATTGAATGCCACTTGGCTCAAGGAAAAAGGACTTTGTAAGTGGATTAAATGCCTTGTTGGAAGGACAAAGTCCACTTGGATTTTGAATTCAAACTTGAGGAATATTCCTTAAAAGATGCCTTGTTGAAGAAAATAGAGATTTAATAAATCAAATAACTCTATTTTCATGTGCAAGTGGTAAAAGATGGAGGATGGGGCATAATAAGAGATTAAATTAATCAAGGTTAATTAATTTAGTAAAGGGATTAAATGATGTGACCTATTTGACTTAAATTTGTGGATTTATTTAAATCAAATATGAGAAGAATATGACAAAGGATTAATTAAATAAGGACTTTTGATTTATTTAATTAAAAGAGATGGCGTTAGATTAAAATAAATAAGGTTTTAATTTACACTAGTACACAAACAACAATATATGACTAAATAAACTACTTAAAATTGTATATAAATGACTAAGTTTAGTCACGTGACTATTAGTAGTTTATTTGTAGTCATTTATAACACCACCGAATTTATGACTAAACTATTTTAGTCATTTATTTAGTCGTTGATTTGGTCATTAATTTTAGTCACGTGACTATTTTAGTGGCTTATTTGTAGTCATTTATAACACCATCAAATTTATGACTAAACTATTTTAGTTATTTATTTAGTCATTGATTTGGTCATTGATTTAGTCATTAATTTAGTCATTTATTTAATCATGATAGTGATATATTTAGTCATATATTTAGTTATTAATTTATTCATTGATTGTTGTTAACTAATCATTTATTTAGTCATGGTAGTCATTTATTTAGTCATGTATTTAGTCATGTATTTAGTCATTAATGGAGTCATTACTTTAGTCATTACAAATCAACTCTAAATTAATCCTCACAAATTAATGCATATAAAATTTAAGTATCATAGATATTCAAATTAATACTAAAATGCTTGAACAAATATGATTGATCAAACACAAACACAAACATATTACAAATCAAGAGGAGCCACAACACAGTATTTATGAGTGGAGAAAAAACTACTCTGAAAATTTACTTTATTAAGCCTCATTAGCAAATCAAAATCTCATTGGTTACATTCAATGTCTCAGTGACACTGTACAACTTACAGACACTATATAAACAAAATACTCCTATTTTCATATACTTGTATTGTTTTCCCCTTCCTTAACTGTAGCCCGTTTGGAAGGGCATCGACCTCCTATAGGGGCTCGACCCATTTAATCCCCTTGCAAATCCACAACTTTTCCGCCGCTATTGGTTTCGGCTCCTCCAAACTCTTCCTCACTAGTATTCACCTTTCACTTCTCCAATTTGGAGCTACAGCCTGAAAATAAGATTTCAAAATTTGCACATCAAAAACTCAGAAAAGTCAAATAATACAAAGGATAAAATTCAAACATTTTATTTTCCTTTTCCAACTATGGCACCCTAAACTTAGGCACTAGATATAATGTTTCCTAATTATCTCTTACAATTTTTAAAAAGATGAATTCATGCAAGAGAGCAAACAAATAGACAATATTCAATTAGTGATATGCAACTACCTTATTCCTGAATAGTTATTGATTGTAAATTTGTAATTGATACGCTTGAAAGTGTCCTTGCCTATGTGTGAATTGGAGCTTTGGATGAGGATATGAACATCCATCAAAAGCATATTTGGAAGTAGATTTTTATTAGATAACACAATTCTCACACGAACCATAAAAATGCATCATTATATTCTTAGATCATTTGAGTTTGGTCCATTGATAAAAATGAAAGCCTCAAATAGAGTACTCCAATCCTACAACATAGTGCATTATGATACAAATTAAATACTTGGCTGATTTGGATCAGCATAAGGGAGTGAATGAAATATCTTTCCACCTATACTACCATTTGGAGCGACATGCTCAGAAGACACATCTGTAAATATTTAGCCCACAAACATCTCTTGTTTTGTGTGAGATCTATATTCTGCATTATATTATTTCCATTATTATCTGTGTGGATCTTATCACTAATTCATAAAGACATGGTACAATATCCTAATATTCAAAGCATTCATCACCAAGCTCCTCAAATAATTAACAAAATAGGCTATCATAATAGATAGCACTAAAACTAAAAGCTAGTCTTACCATGCATTGATCGAGAATATTGACTAATGTAGCACCTTCAATTATTTTTGTAACATAATTTGGAGGACATTCAAATGTGATGTTATCCTGTACATGGCCCAACTGAAAAGCAGACCAACATCCTAATTTTCTTCATTGCTAGATGTGTCATCAGCAAATATAGCCCGATACTGGGTGACAACATAAAATAGATGCACTCTATGGTAGTCTGCCATGAAATTTAAGAATTTAGACACATTTCCTTGGTCCAATTCATCAATTAGACCCATAAGCCATGCCTCTCTGCATCTCAAGAACTGTTGTTCAAGGAAAGAGTCTTAGCCTTGGAAAACCAAATAAGCACAACTTTATGATAATGCATATATTTCCTATAACTTCACTCTCATTAAACACCTAGAAAAATACACGATGATAATGAAAAAAGTTCAGAGATGTTTAAAATCTCTAATCGCATTTCCTGTTCATTAAATACTCCTAGACGTCGAAGATATCCAATCATCTGAAGGAATTCTGGCAACTGTACTCTATCAAGAAAAAATTTGCAGTCAAAGGTTATTGACAGGTTGTTCAAGAGAATGTGAATGTGCAATAAAGCTTTATATTGGCTTTAAGTCATCAATTCATAGTCAATGATACTAGTCTGCATTATTCATGGTTTGGTTGACTATTCATTTTTCATCTAAAGTGAAACTCATAGAGGTATAGATGACATTTCAAAGTTCATATAATCATCAAAAACTTGACTGAATATTTGATCTAAGTACCTTTGAAGAAGCTAAGAAAGCATAGACTGTGGTTTGCTTAACATTCGCTGCTAACGATTAAAATCACAGGTAATCTGCAATTTCAATATTAAATGATGAATTGATAATTTCAAGCACAATCTTTCGCATTGAAATACATCGCTATGGATCAATTTGATGATGCTAATAACAAATTTTCAGAATAAGAGGCATGAACAAAGCAAACTGAAGTGAAGGAAGCCTAACACAATTCCAGAGAGAAAATCAAGGAAAAGGTGAATGTGCGGGAAATCATAGTCAAACAAGAGAGGAATAAAGGAAGGTAAAACTTTAAAAGAGCGACATAGTGGCTAATGTGCTCTGGAGGAGAAAGGAAAGATGTAAAGATAAAAATGCATGCATCATGTTGATCAGCAATTCCAAAGAATCCTAGCCATGATAGCACACTCAAACTTGAAAAAATTGCTCATTCTTTTTTTAATTGAAGAAGAGCTTTATTAATTTTAAAAAATAAAGAACAAAACATATTGCAAAACAGAACAGCAGGCTACCCAGGCTTGGTTGACCTTCAAGGCTACAACTTACTATTAGTATTGCTCATTCTGGAAAGAGAATGTAGTTTATTTTCCAAATTGAACACATAACTTAGCTTCACATAAAACGGATATACTCCAGGAAAGAATCTACTTGGGATGCATGGTTGCCAACTTTGATACAAATCCTTCTAAATCAAGAGCCTCATCATAATTTCCATTTCGAACACACCTATAAAAAGAAATGTAAGTTTTAATCAGTATTCAGGCTTTTACAAAGTCAATGAAAGCAACCATAAAATTTCTTACCATTCAACATCACAAAAAATACATAAAATTAGCCATTTCAGGCAACCAACAGTAAGAGTCCTTTGCATGCTTGGCACTTGCAGACTGACATGGAGCAAAAAGTATCTAAAGAAAGAGAAGTAAGAGAAAAGAATACTATCAATTTTAATATCATAATTTACACAATTAAAAGTAGCAAGCATGTAAATAGAATTCATGCAACAAATCATGGTAAAACTTAAATATTTCATAACTCAGTTAACATATAAAAATTATGGTCAAACATAAATAAATTCCATTTTGATGACAAACACAAACAATATAAACAAGGGAACATGGTGTAGTGACTTGAGGAATCAATAAAGAATTTACTAAAAATATCTTCAGCACTAGATCATGAGTCCTAAATAGTGAAAGAAATACAAAAATCTCAATGACACATTCAGCCTGCCATAAAAATTGATTTACAGGAAAAGGTTAGTTCCACAAAAAAATGCCTTAGTTGCACTGCAAAAGAATGAAAGCACATTCAAGAAAAATGTGTGCAATTATATTTAAAATGCTCATGAAGAAAATACATAACACTTCATGCATTATTATTGCTTGTTAATGCTGAGACACTGCTCTAATTTCAATGTCACATAGATTTAACCCAAGCAATAAGCATCTTATTCAAGGAAAATGTTTAAAGGTTAAAAATAAGGTTGGAGAAGGTTAAACTTTGGAAAGATAAAAAATGATGTCTGACTAGATGAAATTGGGGAATGCACAACTTATTTAAACTTACATTAAAACAAAATGCTTGCAAGGTTGGGATGTTCTAGTTCAAATAAGGAATGTCTAAAACAATATTTTATAACATTATGAGTCTATGACAAACAGTCTTCAAATGACAGAAATAGAAGACAAATTTTGGAAAAAATAAAAAATTAGAATAGTTCCCATATCGGATGGCATTAGACTCTAAGGACATTACCTATCTAAACACAACTTAAACTTTATAAATGTAAGTTAAAGATGTGAGTCCAAAATTAGGTTCCATTGTAGTACAAAACATTTTATAACTAATTACAAGACCATTCCTTTAAATTCTGAAAAAAATATAGGAAGTGTGATACCAGTTAGGATATATTTCTTATTACCACCTCATTAGGGAATGCAGAACCTATAAAGGCCTATACAGACTCCCAAGTTCATGTTTCCATTGAACTAGTCCTGAAATTGCAACTTAGACACATGATAAACAAGAGTTGTAGTGCAGCATTGTTCCTGCCTAGTGTTGGCAGGGCAATTTTGAGAAACTGCAGATTGGAAGAGCTCACAAGGTAGTTTTGAGAAAGTGGGGATTGTTAGAGAATTCAGTAGATCAGGTCCAAAGAGGTGAGCAGTGATAACTCTTTGTAGCAGGTATCTTAGCCTTTACACAACCCAAACACTATAGAGTGGCTAGTTCAGATGGACAAAAATTGCAAACTGCAACCTTTCTGTCACTCTAGATATGGTACCTGTAATAGTACATACTTTTTTTGTTAAATGATGTTTGTTGCACAATAGAACAGTTATGCATAGAAGTAGCCATACTTCAAATAGAAACAATGATTAACTTATTGAGTTAAAAAAGAAATCAAGGAAACAAAAGCATGTTTTCATATCATAATGTTTGGCACCTTAACACCAAATCGAAACAATGATTAATTTGTTGAGTTAAAAAAGAAATCAAGGAAACAAAAGCATGTTTTCATATCATAATGTTTGGCACCTCAACACCGAACCTCTCCCACCACGTGTTTAAAATGAGAAAAAATAAATCTCAATCACATTGTTCAACATCAAGTTTCAATATTGACATAAAAAAGTGGAAATTTTTAAACTTAAGTATACCTTTAATAGACTTTTACTTGGTTGCATTGTTGTTCAAGTTGCCTTAAAGATATCTCATGCAAAAAGGTTCCCTTGCACAAGTCATAGATCTCAATTTTGTTGGTGTAATTAATTATTAATTACACTTAGCATAAGTTTACTTAGGATTTATTTAATTCCTAAGATATAGGATCTTATATTTATCTTATCGAGCTATCTTGTTGCTCAAGATAAGATTAGGTTTATGAATCTTTTCTTTTATAAAGCAAATTATCTCTTGTAATTAATTGGTCTTTTCGAATATATCAAATTGCATGTTTTTATGCAATCTCTGCTTTTTCTATTTTTCTCCTCTGTGGAAGGTATTTTCTGGTTTGCAATCAGATCTTGGTTTTCTAACATGGTATCAGAGCCTCGATTCGTAGCCCCTTCTCAGATTTCTGGAGAGATTCATTGCAGAGTTTGTTCGAGGTCCCTCAAAGGTTTTTCTCCTTGAGTATATTTATGCAGCGTTTTGGATCAAATCAAGTTTTTCCATTCAATTCAGAGTATTGGAAAAGATTAAGGTTTGATGAAAGTCATTTTTTATTGGAGCCATTTTTAGTTTTTCTTCATAAATCCAGCTTCCACTCAGTTGTAGGAAAAATGATTTCTGGGTTTTGTAGCCAGGGTCGAAATCCGATCTGGGTATCTTTCAGTTTTTTGATTTCTTTCATGGATCTGAAGAAAATAGCTACACAAAAATCATCACGTGTTATTTTTTCACCTGGCTAAAGGTTTAAAAAAAATATTTTTTCATCTTCTGCTTGCTGGATCAAAAAATGATTTCTGGGTTTTATTTATTGCTTCAAAATTTTTTTGGGTTTCTATTTTTGTTTACTCATTATAAATAGATTTTTTGGAAATCAAATTTGAAGATTTTTCATAATGGAGGCAGATGTGAACATTGGTTTGTGCATGCACTCATTTTTGTTTTCATGCACTAGGTTTGCATTTTCCCTATAGTTTCTATAGTTTTGCATTATCTCCTTATGCAATCATTGGGTATTGTAATAACGAACTGATATAAAGTTCCATTAAGGGGGTTCTTGCATCCATGTTTTCATTTTGGTGACAACTCGCATGAGTTTATCTGGTTTCATGTTGTTTCTTTTGGCCTCATTTTTTTGCTATAACTTGACACATGTCGAATTCATTGGTTCACACTTCAGTTGGGAGATTGCGTTTCTTGATCCTCATTGGTTCAGATTCTTCTTAGTTTAAGGGCCATGTTTTTGTGGTTATTGTTTCAGAGTTTATTTTTGGTACTCCTTCCCATGGAAGAGTTTCAGTCACAGTTTGACATCGGCATCAAGATACATGGTTTCTAGATTATGTCATCATCTCATCTCCTGTTGCTTCACAGATTCCAGGGTTGTTCCAGTTTGTGAGTTTTTGAGTGTTTCGTGGCATTGGGTCTGCTGTCACATTATTATGATTCTGGTTTTGGTTTCAGTTGTAGACAGAGGTATCTTTCCTTGCTTGTTAGATTGCGGTTACAGTGTTACTTCACAGTGTTTTTCCAGTGCTTCTTGCAGCAGTTCATCTCACTGAGGGGGGTTTCTCTCTCTTTACATTTGTACATGAGTACTTCATTAGGCCTTGTTGTTAGGACTCATATTTGCATAATAATTTTCTTCTCCCTAAGTTGCACTTATGGGGGGTGTTGGTGTAATTAATTATTAATTACACTTAGCATAAGTTTACTTAGGATTTATTTAATTCCTAAGATATAGGATCTTATATTTATCTTATCAAGCTATCTTGTTGTTCAAGATAAGATTAGGTTTAGGAATCTTTGCTTTTATAAAGCAAATTATCTCTTGTAATTAATTGGTCTTTTCGAATATATGAAATTGCATGTTTTTATGCAATCTCTGTTTTTTTCTGTTTTTCTCCTCTGTGGAAGGTATTTTCTAGTTTGCAATCAGATCTTGGTTTTCTAACAAATCTTAGAGACAATTTCTTCTCCAAGTTGATTAGGTTCTATTTGCTTTCTAATTGTGTAGAGTGCACTCAAAACTACCTCTTGAAATCTGGGAAAAATGGAACACTAGATTTAAGAAATAGGCCCTAATAGTGCAATGTTTGCAAACCAACTCCTCTTTCTTTGTCCTTGGTATAGGATATTTCCAACAACTGCCTTTTCTTATTGGGTTTGAAATTACAACAATCTATAAATTTGAAGGAGGTTGCAATAATAGGTCAATGGAAAGTAAATTAACATTTAGGGTTTCTATATAAACTAAGATTAAAAATTAGAAAAAGAACAATTAGGGATTGCAACTAAAAAATAGTTTGAAAAAAAGAAAAAATAGCTAAGGTTTGTTCATAAAAACTAAAAGAGAATAAAAACAAAAAATATCCATAATGAAACAAGAAAAAAAAGGTAAAAACGAGTTATCTTTATTCTTTCTCTTCTATTTCTTGTTCCATGAACCTAAAATTAAACAAATATAGAAGATATATGAAATGGATAAAAAAAACAAAAAAGAAAAAGATTCAAAATAAAGAGAAGACATCTTTAAATTAACTTCAATTTAATGGTGAGCTACTCCATATCAACCATGGGCTCCTTCAAATGTAACATAGGCTCCTTTAGATGCACCAAGGGCTGCTACAAACCTGCCCAAGTTGCATCCAATCAACATTTGCTGCTCAAGTTGTCTGCTGATTTTTGCTTGAATGGATTGTGTTTTTGTTTCAATACACTTTTTTCCTTCTTCTTTGTGGTTGCAAATGAAATGAATGCTTTTTGAGAGTGTTAAAGGGCATTTTAGTGTTTAGAGGTATGAGTGTTTTTTTATCTTTTTTTGCTTCCTTTTTTTCAATTTTCTGATTTTGATGTTGCTGCTGAGCAGCTGAGTCTTACCAGTGGGACTTGTTGATTACCTGGGTCCCTGCTTTTCTAGCCTCGATTGACATTGTCTGCCTTAGGACTCAGTGAGTTTTTCCAGGTGAGTTTTGTCTTTGTAGAACTAATAATATAACCACTTCTATTTCTCTAGAGATTTGTGCTTGGCATTTATCTATCTTCCCCTACTTAGAGCTGTCAAATACTTGTTGCATCAGTCTTCAGGCTGTATGATTTAATTGACCTATTTATGGGATGGTGTTTCTTGATTCCAGGGATGCGACAATACTGTTTATGTTTGTTTCCCATTCTATGGTGATAATCTTGCTGCAAGTTGGGAAGATCAAGGTGATTAAAGTTAAAACAGATTATTGGTATAGTTTAACATCTAGGTGTCTACAGTTGTGAAAGAAATCTTTTATAATTTTTTTTTACCACGTGATTTTTTTTATACAATAGCAAGAGAAAATACATTCAAGAAGAGGATATATAGTAGTAAGTTCAAACCACTTTTAAGATTATATACTTGACCCTGTCCATCACTATGGCTATGGTTTATTATTGGAATAGGTGTCAACCCTTGGCTGAAATAATTTGATTATTGATAGCAAATTAAAACAATTATTGCAGTTTGTATTTGAAAGATACACTCTTTTGTCAAATTCTTATTGAGATTATGTTAACATCAAATATACAACACATTTTGATGTAGATGATGTGAATGAAGATTGTCTGGTAGCTCTTAGGAAGCGAGTAGAAGTTGATGCAAAAAGCTTTTCAATTTTTGTTAAGCATGATTCATCTGAACTAAATCGATCTCTATTTAGATATTTGAGTCTATGTATTGCATATTTGGATATGGCTTAAAAGCAGTTTTGTTTCTTATAGTGCCACATTTACCGTTCTACTTTGTAGGTTGGGCAATATTTTTGCAAAGTTGTCAAATGCATATTATAGGGAGGAAGGGCGAAGGTTCAAACTCCACATAGAAAAAAGAAACTTTAACTCAATTGAATTGAGTGTTCGTTACAATTTCAAGGCATGATTCTGCCCACCTCTTATTGTGCTCAATACATCTATTATTAATAGTCTATTTTGTGATTTCTATGATGCAAATACATTGTTCAGTTCAAAAGCCACATATTAGTTGAAGAAATTCAAGGAGGGCCTTGGTATGAAAATTTATGAAATAAATGTTAATGTGGAGTAGGGCAGTGTTACTAGATGTATCATGTAGTTATTCTTTGTGAGTCTGTGACTTATTGTTTATTAACTTACTTTGTTGTTGACAATTATTTGTCACTCATGACTGGCACATTGTATTATATGAATATGCCCCTTGTACAATCTTTTTGTGCAAGGATAATTCATGATCAAGTAGAATATTTCTACCTCTAATCATTGTCTCCATGGTTGTATGTGCACCTTGCTTCCTCCTAGGATTGGCTAGCTTGGTGTCCAAGCCCTTTATATTCTGCTATGAGCATTCACAGATCCAATGGTTCACAATAATAAGATGAAAAAGCTAGAGACTAGTGATATTTGTGTGGACAATCCAATGGCTGACAATGTGGACATCCAAGCACTAGTTGTCTTTGTGACGATACTGACATTGAAATCATCAATTTGATGGGAAAGAGGTTGAAGAAGGCAATGGTAGATGTTGATTTAGGGTGAACCTGCTAACTGATAGCATTTAAGAGTGATTGGTGAGCCAAGCCTAGTGTGCACCTCAAATATGGCTGTGGAGTTCAAGATAGAGTCAGATTTGCCCCAAGGTAATAGTTGACTATGTGAAACAGTAACTTTCATGTGGAATTTTTGTAATCATAGTACAAAACTACAAATATCCTGACAACATTCAAGCTTTCTCAATATTGTTTCAGGGTTTGGTCACAATCAGTAAGGATTGGGGATGTAATAATGACCATAAGGCATTAAGAAAGGAATCATTTACAGGTCTAAAAAACATAGGTGCTTCCTCATCCATGCCAATCTCCAAGCCAACTGCAGAAGCTATTGTGCCTCTCCAGCCATGGGAACCATTTAAGCCCTGAAGTCCTTCCCATGAGCCAACAATTTGAATCTATTTTTTGAAAGTTTGAATCTACTTTGAAACTGATTCTTTTTTGAAAATCTGAATCTACTTTGAAACCAATTATTTTTTGACAATTTGAATCTATTTTGAAACCAATTCTTTTTTGATAATTTGAATCTAATTTGAAACCAATTCTTTTGCTGGACTTCAGACAATCCTCACTTTGTTCAGAAATTCATAACATGACTTTTTTGAAAAGTGAGTGAATGGTTAACAGGATAAATAATGTGGTAGACAAAACTCTTCTAGAGAGTCTCAAGGACATGTAGTTGATGTATGCACTTTATAATTACCTATAGAAACTGGTGTTATTTATAGATAGCAAATTAAAATGTTGGTTCTACAATGAAAGAGTCATAGCTAGTTAAGCAAGCTAGAAATGGTGGCAATGGAAAAAGGGAATTATACTATTTAAGTGTTTCTAGTTAGGTTGGGTATTACATTGACCTGTATCAAAGATAGACATATGTTGCACAATAAATATTTCTACATACAACATGGCAAAGTGAGTGTTGATCAAGAATGTGTTGAATGAGTAGAGATGGTGACTTTGCAATCAAATGCGCTAATTATCTGTTTTTGTTTATTGAGACTAGGCATATTGATGTTATGTTGTTGGCTTTATCCTTATTTGATTAATCAAAGATAACATAAACAAGATGTGTAAGAAATATTATCATTTAGTAAACATCTTTGAATAGTAGTGGCTAAATATTTCTTTTCATGGATTGCAGGCTGGCTTTGTTGTATGCAGTCATCATGCAAGGAGCATTTATGAGTCCTACTCTAAAGACACTGTTACTGCTAGCATGCTTTCTTGAAAAACTTTCTCACTTCATGGGAAATTTCGTTGCCTTTGTTGCTTGAAAATTCCAATGCCTTTGCATATAATTTTTTGCTTTTACTGTTGTCCTGTTGCCCAAGACGCTGACCATATTGTATTGTTAAGAAATTATAAAATCTCTGTAAGTGAGAAAATGTAATTTTTGCTCCAAAAAAAAAGCCTAAAACAGGTGCTTTCAAACAAGTTATGGATTCCAACATTGTAAGCACTCTGGAACACATCCTAACATTGTAAGCCTAAGATTTGTACATTTACAGATAATCCCAATACATTAATAATATATTTATATACATGCAATTATATGTTAAAATAATACATGCTTGATCTATTCATGTGTACCACCAGAAGTTGCATTTGATATGGCCCATGCTGCTTCTTTCTTAATATCAAAGTCAACAGTTTAAAGGAGCTGAACAAGTGGAGGAGTGATGTTTGCATCAATCACAGCTTGAAAACCAAAATATCCATTAAAAAATAGCAAACATTAAAATAATTTAGTTTCACACCTTTCAACAAAGATGCTTCTGTAGTCTAGATAACAAATAGAAAGACCTGAATTTGTTCTATGTTGCCTACAGTTATGATTGAAATGGTCCAACAAGCTTCCTTCTTGATGCTCTTCTTGTGATTATGGGTTAGGAGAGCTAATAGGCAAGGAAGTACTTCATTGTTGATTATGTATTGAAATTAAATGAAACACCATAACATAAGTCAATGAAATAGTACAATGACAACATCATACACTTGCAAAAAGAACAATTAATTATTGATATGAAAATCTAAAGAAAATGTCAATATAAACTTATACCTAAGTCTGCAAATCATCACTAGTTACAATATTGCCCACTGTTCGGAGAGCTGGAATAAGGACAGATGGAGAGGGATGGCTGTAAACATAAACATACATGCATTTTTTTTAAATATCCAAAACAAAGCAATTGTGCATGTTATAAACACATATAAAAATCCAAACATGGAGCCAAACGGATTAATCTAAGTCATACCATTCATTATATCTGGTGCCTTACAATTTAATATATAACTAGCACTTGCACCCATGGGAGGTTCAAGGAAAATGCCAATAGGAGATTAAAGGGTTGTAGCCAGAGACCGAAGCATTTGTTATTTATCTTTATTCATCATTGTAAAATAAACAATTAAAAATGGTAGTTTGAGAACACGAGTTGTTCAAAAAATTTCAAATCCTCCATATAAGATTTGCTGGAAATTGTTAAAAAAATAGTAATGAGCTGTTCAGAAATTTTCAAATCCTCCAGATAAGACAGGTTATATCTCATGATCTAAAGATTTTGAAGACAGGTATCCTGTGGGAAATGTAACATGTCAAATCAGCCAATTACGGGGATGGTTCTTCAAATTTAAAGTGTTTTATTTAACTACAAACCTGAGAAGACTGTTTTCCAACTTGAAATAAAATAGTTTCATTTCCATGCCACATGAGAAGCTTCAACTAATCAACAGCAAGGTTGAAGACATTGAAGGTGACTCACATTATTCCATCCAAAAAATGAGTAATCAGTGAGTAGAATGACAATATTGTTGTTGCAGATATATTGTACAGTTGATACATGATGCCTTGTTTTTCAACTAAAAACTCTCAATTTATGCTTTTTTGGTCTTACCTTAGAGTAAGGAAGGGATAGCGGGTTGGCAACCACTGTTTTTTTTCTCCTTCCTTCACTTTGCTTCTATTTTTATGTAAATGTGTTGGCTGGTTGATACGATCTCTTTCACTTGGTATATCCACTAAAATATTGGTTTAGTGCCATGAGGAGCATTCAAAATATTCTCCTAACCCTTGTTAGGAGTCATTATCACTATAAGGTTAAGGTTTTGACCATTGTGAGTATATCATATCCTCGTGATAGGCTACAAAGAAAATCTCATCAATTTATTTGTTGCTATGTATAAAGTAGGCAATGATGAGCAGCTGTTAAATATGACAAATCATAAGGCAACAAGGGATGAAAGATAGTCTTTACCAAAGTGAGATAGTCAAAAGAGGATAAAGGACAAAATTCAACCATGAAAGACCAAAGGTAGTCATTTCGTTAAAGATAGTGATAAGGCTGTGAATACATTATGAAGATATAAAGTCTCAGACCTGCAAAGAAAAGAATGATAGTCAATAGTCCATTAAAGAGGACAAATATCATGATGCTCTCATAGTCACCAATGTAAGGAAATCCTTTAGAAGAGTGTATGACAACACATCCATGGATTAGGAAATCATGAATATCCAAGACAGTCACATGACATGAAACAACCCTTTCAAATGCATGACAATCCAAATATAGAGCTAACAACAATCCTTATATTCAAAATGTGGAAGCATAGAGAAAGCATGTGAAGTTTTTGACAAAATTCCTTGAAAAGATGTCATCTCTTGGACTGCAATTATTGTTGGATATGCACAAAATGGATTTTTTGAAAACGCTTTAGAAACTTTCAAGCAAATGCAATTGGTAGGTATAAAGCCAAATTCCACAACCTTTTCCAGCATCTTTCCCGCCTGTGCCAAAATTGGGGCTTTGGAACAGGGTATGAACATCCATTAAAGCATAAATAATAGAGGAATTTTATCAGATGTTGTAGTTGCAACTGCCCTAGTAGACATGTATGCAAAATGTGGAAGCATAGACAAGACATGTGAACTATTTGACAGAATGCCTGAAAGAAATGCCATCTCATGGAATACGATGATTATGGGATATGCACAAAATGGATTTGTTGAAAAGGCTTTAGAAACTTTCAAGAAAATTCCTCTAAAACTTTCAAGATCTACTAGCCAAAATTCTTTGATCTTCCTCCCAATTGTAGAATGTGAACATCACATATAAAATTTGAGATATCCTGGGTTGAGGTTGGAAACAAGGGGTAAAAGGATGTGCTGCTATTAAAGAAATTGTGTCACTCTGTCTCCTAGATGGTGTATTTCAACCTCAATAGTAGCATAATAGAAAAATTTTAGTGTTTTCTGACCTAGTTATGGTAGATGTATTGTGTACAAAGATAAAGTGATCAAAAACATAAACCCTTGAAGAAAAACCATGTAATATTGGTATGTTAATCATGGAGGGAAAATAGAGCAATGATGATCACAAAAAGAAAGAAATGGAGAATGTAGGGATAGGAAAAATTCGAAAAGGTCTTATGTCCAAATAGGGAAGGCTATGGCAAGGGTTTTTGGCTATGGCTTTGAGAGGGGAAGAGGAAATGGAAATCTATGGCTTCCAATGGAGTGAATGATAGATTGGATAAGAGAATATATGAGATTAGGAGATTACTAAGAGTCCATGGCTATTATGGCTCTAGGGGCTTCAAAAAAATTTAGTCCTCAAATCTCTTGCTTGTTGCCCTGCTATGTAATGGAGTCATGTTGATCAATTGAGCATGTTGAAGAGAGACTATAAATGCTTTCCACATTTTCTATTTTCTTCTTGTGTAACCTAGCAAATGGAGGCTAAAACTAGATTTACAGAGTTTCGAGATAAAAGGCCATTGTAAACAAAGTAATGATTAGGGCATGAACAAGTGGTAACTTTTTCAAATTTGAACATGCACACTAGCACCCTTCTAGCACAAGTGTCCAGACATTAGCACACAACCCAATAAGTATTCCTAAATCTGGATCTCCATACATTATCCATCTATAATTAGGGAAAAGGCCAAAAACAAGTCAAATGGACCTAAAACATGTCTAGAAAATGGAAACCAAAATGAGTACAAAAACATAATGCAAAATTTGCCAAGTAGGCAATTTCTGACCTTTCACATTTCTAAAAGAAGAAGATGCTTCATTCACTCTTCTTGAGCATATACATCTGCCTTAGAGAGAAGAAGAGGATTTAGAGCTAAGAATAGCTTACACCAAGGGGAAAAAGTTAGTATAAAAGTTTTTGAGGTTTAATGAATGGTAGTTGTACCAATGAAGTATACCAATTCTTTGAAATCCCCAATTTTGGTCTACTTAGGTCCTATTCTATCTATCTTGGCTTCACCTACAACCATCTCTCACAAAGTGGTGCAAGCCAAGGGGGAGATTAATACATTGATGAATCAACCCAAGGTAAGTATCTCTAAACCTAATCTCTTCCTTTTTGTACTTTTTTTTGATATTGTGAATGTTGTATGCTTTGTGTATTAGGTAGCATGGTGGTCCGCATTACTCTACTTCTATCTTCTACATTTTTGTTATCTTTAGCTCATGCTTCAACATCTGATGGCACCTAGAACCTATTAAGGCTCTCCACTTCTTTATATGATGCATGTATAGCTCCTCGTCTAAACTCATTCTAACCCCCTTCTACAAATAGCTAATTCTTACAGTCCAAACCATTTTGTGGACTGCCATCTAATATTGTGTTCGATCTAGAATGGTCTTCTACATCTTTCCTATTTAGAGAATATTATATTATAAAGGACTATTTTAGGCCCAACCAAAGGGCCTTAAGGTAATTGATGCTTAAATCATGGGAAGGCCAAACTATAGATTGCTAACACAATTGAGGAGGCAGTAGAGATGAAGGGACCTTTCGATGTTATGCAAGTCATCACACACAATCTCCAATCATTCAGATTAGCAAACCCAAGTGTTGAAGGATTATAAGATCAAATTTTTGTGACCCATTGTAAGATCAAATCTTAGTGACCCTTGTGTATCTGTCTCATTTTTAACTCTAGGCTTAAAATCAATTACAACTATATTTCCCTAGAGGCAAATGTATGTGATATAGGTAAAGCAATAAAAATTCATATAATATTTTTGTGACCCTTTTTTTCTATCTCATTTACATGGATTTTTTATGTGGTTGTTGAATGAGTAGGGCATGCTCGAGATGGGTGCCATGGGCATGGAAAATCCAACAGTGAAATGTAATGTTCTTGTAATCATTGTGTTGCTCCTATTCAAGACCACCTACTTTCAAGATTAAGATTAACACAGACAAGCCTTGTTATGAATCCCTGGTTTCAAAATAAGATTGGACAATATACTAAATTCACCTATGCAATGAGTAATCATTCTTAACACAATAAAAAAAGCCCTGACCATGTACAAATTTGGAAAAAATTCACTGAAACCATGGAAAGTGACTTACCACAAGATTCTGCACAGATCGTGTCTGAGGCAAAAAAATGGGCAGAGGTTGCAACCCCGTCGTGCTTTCACTTCTCCATTTTGGTAGGCTACCTTGAAAATAAGGTTTTAGACTTTCACTTCTCCATTTTAGCGGGCCTAAAAATAAGGTTATCACTTCTCCATTTTGGCGAGCGATAGAAAATAAGGTCTTACGAACGTTTTAGAGTATGTTTATTAAAATGAAAATTATGGCCAAGATTTTAATAATGAACACATTTTAAATCAACAAGCTTTTATTCTCTTTCATTTTTTTTTGTCTAGGTTTTTGCTTAATTCTTTTTTATTTTTGATCTTTATGTTTGTGGTATCTTTAATTGTAATGTATATATTTCATTTTTCTTATATTCCTTTGTTCATTCTATCATCTTTTGTATATTAACTTATATATTTTTTAATCTTTTATTTTCTCTTCTCTATTTTTTGTAATTCTATTTCTATTGTTCTTGGTTTGTAATTTTGTAGATTATCTCCTTAATTTCAATTTATTTTATTCCTTTTATGAATTGGTTCTTTATTTGGGTTCTTTTATCCTCATGTACTTGGTTTTTAATTTTTTCATTTAATTTTTTTGTTTTTGACATTAACATTTACTATTTTAAGAAATAAGCATAGCTCCTTTCTCTTTCTTTCTTTGTGTCAAGGTTTTTGCATTTTTCTTTTTAGATTTGATCTTTATGTTTGTATTGTGAAGCTATTATGCAATTTGCATAATGTTATTATATAAGCTTATTATTTTTATAAGCATATGTATATCATATGTTCACTATATAATCATTATTTATATATTTTACATATGTAAATTATAGATCATTATTTAGATATATATATATATATATAGATTTTTTCTTTTAGTTGTTGTGCCTCTCTCTCTTTATTTTTCAATTTTCATTTCTTTACTTCTTTGTCATATTTAGTTTTTTTTAAATTTCATTCTCCTCTTCTCTTTTATTTATTTATTTATTTATTTTCCTCTCATTAAAAAATTCAATCAACTCTTTTGTTGGTTATCTCCCTCTCCTTGTTTTTTGTGTCTTATCCCCTCAACTTCTTTCCCCTCTTCTTTTTAAGCATATTGGGTTTGCATCTAACCATCTTTCATCTCCTTATGCTCTTTATCATCCTGATGATGGATCACTAAGTGTGATCCCAAACGTTGATGAAAAACTCAAACACAATCTAAATCCAAAAATAACAAACTATAAATGTTAAATACATATATAAAATTATTACTAGCAATTGCACCTTGGTGTGCAATAGGTACACTGAAAAGGTGTGAAAGGTCAATTAGAGAAAATTTTGGTGTATTTTTTCAGACATATGTGTAGTACATGAGGTCAATTGGTAGGTCATTTAGCAAATGATGTTGTTTATGTAACAAAGGTCTCAATTAGCATTCACTCAATAAATATATATTTTAAATATAATTTTTCATTAGACAAAATTATATATTTGTAATAGTAAATTTATTATAGGAGTTAAATTTATTTTTTCTCTATCCACCTCTCTATATCTTATCTATATATCCCTCTCCATTTTATGTCTTTCTCTCTCTATATCTTATCTCTATCTCCCTCTCTCTTTTATGTCTTTCTCTCTCTATAAGTTTGTCTGTCTATATCAAACGTCATGCTACCTTGAGCATAACTCCCCAAGGACACATACCATTCTTGGATTTTTGGCATGAAACAAGTAATCAAAAGTTTCTTTTATTTTCTCTATCCATCTTTCCCTTTCTATCTCATATATTTCTATCTCACTTGTATTATCTCTCTTTTTTTCTATTCCTTTCTCTTTCAATCTTTCTCTCCATCTATATCTCTATTCCTCTTTATCTCTCTAATATGATTTAACTAATTTATATAATCATACTTGTAAAATATTGTAATATCATTATTTTCATCTAGTAAATGTAGAGTATGTAAACTTATCAGTAGCTTCGTATATATTTGAGAATTGTACGCATATTTATCTCCCGCACTACATAGTTGGGCCCTTTGAGGAATTGGGCAATCAATTTAGAAGAAACTTTGGTGCTCAAATGATGACACAACAAAACAAAATATTTATTCCACAAAAAATATTTATTAGTAATTTTATTTGTAATATTTTATTATTAATTATGGCAGGCTACGATTGAAAATAAGGTCTTGAAAAAAGTTTTATAGTATGTTTATTAACATGAAAATTATGGCCAAGATTTTAATAATGAGTACATTTATTTAGTTATTTATTTAGTCATTTTTATTTGTCTAATATTAGTCATTTATTTAGTCATTTAGTTGTGATTTTACCCAATGACCAAATTAGTCAATTATAAATGACCAAATTAGTCATTTATTTTCCAAATACTACTAGTGTTAGTCACGTGACTAAAATTTTTAATCATGTGACTACAAGTTTTAGTCAAGTATTCAATTATTTGTCAAATTATACTAGTGTAAATATACCCATCATATTGCCACTTTTTGGCCCATCATAATCCTACACATACCCAAGTAATGATTTAAAAAATGTTTAAAATTGTTGTTTGTAATTTGAGGTGAACATCCTAAATGAAGAATCCACAACTCCAGGTTCTCACAAGAAACATATTTTCAATTTGGAAATGTCCCCTAACTTTTCTAGAAATATTTTGTAAACTAACAATGACTACTCCCTTGAATTTTATCAATTTAAACATGAAAAACAAGAATGAACCACTCTATTACAACCAAAAAGAGGATAAATGCAACTTGTAATAGAAAAAAGTACAATCATGTAAATCAGTGTACTTCAAGGACACAACCCCAAGGTTTTTAGTCTATCCCTATAAATGGGTATGTTTTGGGAGCTCGGGGATGGGTATGAAACATCCCCACTCCATGTCCCCAACACACTAAAAAAATAGGGATGCAACTTCAATATGGATAATGTTTAAAGGAACATCCCCAAATCATGTAACACCAACATGACACAAGGATGTTTTCTAAACATTCTCTTCTTGAATTTTAGAAAATGAAAAATAAACATAAAATTAAATATGTAAGTTTAAGTTTTTGAATAATGAAGAAGAATTTCTTTTAGACAACATGTGAGGGAAAAACAAAAGATTACAAGGTCAATTCATTCCTAGAAAAAAAACACTGATATTGCAAAATTGAATTTCAAAGAATACCCAATTATGTATTAAAGTTTTCTTATGGATCAGATAATTTATATTTTTTGAATTTCTACAGGCTACCAAGTGTTGAACTAACAGTAAATTTCAGTAGTAGATATGGGTCAACTATTTGTTACCCTTGCAACAACTTTTTGCTCAGTTTTGAGAGTGTCTTTTTGGTTACAGAATGTAAATGTTTCTTTAACAAGTTCTTTAGAAAGAATGTCTACCTTTTCAGTTAGGACTTTCATGTCTCCACCCACCTGATTTTTTTTTCTGCACTTAGATCTAATATCGCCTTTTCCTTATTATTTATTTAGAACTTTAGTGATGCCCTTGCATAATGATAAAATGTGGGTTTTTGGCATTGATTTGCACAAAATGAAAAAGATTTCATACATGTGAGGGTGTTGCAAGGTGGCATTGATCTAGTACTTATTTCTCCCACCCCCAAAAATATGCAAAAATAGTATGTATCAAGCCATAAATATACAAAGATTAATAATAAAGCCTCCCAAACTCAGGATTAAATTAAGCATAGGCTATTTTCATAGTTTCAAAAGTTAAATTCTCTTCTATTAAACATTATCATATTTTTATAACTCTCCTAGAAAATGGGACTGAACTTTACCATTTTATTGCACTATCCATCTCAAAACTTGCCATAAAATGACAACTGTAATAGGTAATCACACTGAGCTTCATGTAAAAGTATTCCCTTTAATCTTTATTTCAAACTCCACTTGATACTTCCTAAGAATGCCCCTTGGGATCTTCTAAAGTGGTCTTTTCTCTTATGATACTATCATCCTTTGATGGAATATTATTATGGATATTGCCAATAATTTTACATTTATAACGATGTCCTCTTGCTTTCATCAAGCAACTACTCTCCTTTTCATTATTGAGAAGATTGTTTCAAAATTTTGCATAGTGATATGTGTATATCTAGTACTTTGAAGGAACCAAAATAATTTTGATAGGGATCGGTATTTGCTTGGCTAGAACCTAAAGGTGAATGACAATACTGAGGGAGATCTAGTCTTTCCTTACATTAGTCAAGACTTTTTCTAATTCTAGATATTTTTTTACAAAACATAGAAAACCAAAACTCGTGCAAACCCTTCCAAAAGCTCAACAATGGTTAAAAATCAGGTAACACCACATGCATACCTAATATTTATGAAGTAGTAATCTCTTTTCACCATGCCATAATCTCTCTCTTTTAAACTACAACATATATCTTCATCTGAAATGAAAGTTGTCGATTCCACGCTAGGAAAGATGAAAGTTTCTCCAAAACCATACAATGTGCCTTTCAAAACTTTGCAACATGCCTCTAGCTTTTAAGAGCTACTTTCCCCTTTGTTGTTGCTTCCATGAAAGACTCCTTCAAACACATATATTCATCTAAAATGAAAGTTGTTGATTCCACACCAGGCATGTGATGAAAGTTTCTCCAAAACGCTAACCTCCTTATCACATAGGTGTAATGAAGACAAAACTGAAACCATTTACCACTTTGGTGCCTAAGCTTTGGACATTTTATGTTTTCCAATACCTTTTGATTTTCCCTTTCAAACAAAAATGTGCTTGCTTTTAGCGCTTAAAATTTGAACAATATGCTTTTCAAAAGCGCTTCTTTGAAGAAATAATTAAAGTGTCAACAAGTGATTAATTATTTAGTCATTTTAATTATTTAGTTGTTTTTTTATTTGATGACCAAATTAGTCATTTATTTAGTCATTTATAGCTATGTTGCAAAAAAAGTAGAATTTAGTCATTTTTAGTTGTCACATGACTAAAATTTTTAGTCACTTAGTCATTTATGTGCCAAATTCTACTAGTGGAACTACTTAAGATTCATCAACACTTCATCCAAGCTCCCATCAATAAATACTTTAACTCAGGACAACCGATAACCCTTATTTGTATTCTGATAATTGAAACTCTCACTGTACTATATAAAAAAAGTAAAAACTTGAATACAAAATGATACAAGTACTATAAGAAAATTCCCAAAAATGCACAGCCTGAATCCATCTAGTGGAGAAATGCGAAGAAAATACATTTCTCCCAAACAATAGAAAATGTTACTAAACAACTAGTTCACACAATGGTGAAATTATCTCACACTATACAATGATCCATAAATCCAAATTTTGAATGTAGCAACCTATGTGACGGAGCTTCTAAAATTCTATAGAATTTTCTCAAATTTTTAATGGGTTTAGTCTCCATTTTAAACCCTTGTCCCCATGAATGAGTAGGGTTTTATTTGCAAGGGTACATGCAAATGTTATAATTGCAAGTTGACTTGATCTCTCAGTCACCAATTTCTTAAGTCACCTTTTAATCCATATTTGCACGTTGGTTTACTGACCCCTCTAGGTCGAAGCACTGATCATCATACTTCCATCGACTTTAGCCTTTTCCCTAAGTCAGGTCTTAAATTATCCTGGTGATTTAAACCTAAGTCATTTTCCCTCAAAGGTCATGTTGTCGTCGACTTAACCGAGTCCTTTTATTAAATGCAACATTGTATAGAGTGTAAGTTTCAAGATTCAAGGATCTGGGATGAGATCTTAGTTGTACCCTACCATCTCACATGCAATAAGTGTCGACAGGTTAAAAGCAACAAGGCTAGAGAAATAAGGACGCGTGTCCTTGTAAAATCATGGGAAACACTCCCCACTACCATGTGTATGGTCCAATTCCTTCAACAAATAGTTGAGATCAAATCTAGGGAATGATCTTCACCATTCCCCACTGGTTCGCTTGGAGAAAGTGAACGTTAGTTAACACTAGCGAGATCAACAAGATCTCAACACATGTCCAAGTCTATTCAGTTTGTGAGAAGGGTGAGCCCGCTGACAGAGAGACTATCATCCGAGATGGATGAACATCCTTGGCTGAGAACACATTAGTGAAGCACTGCTGGAATTCAAAAATGGTCACCCTAATGCCAGCCACTTGATTCACCATCTAGGCAGAATATCAATGGCCTATATTCAAATCCAATAAATGGCACATGATAGCCATTTTACTGTGGAACCATTGTGCATTAATGGCCAAATTTTTGTAGGAGTGATCAAATTGATCTCCATGCATGTGAAGATTTAATTGCACAATCATGAATTGAAATCTGTAGACTTTCATGCACTTGCAAACAAAATGGTGATAATACACCTGCTAGCGAATTTCCCACTTTGCACGTGTGTTTTTTCTTGTGTAGTATCGGTAATCGATAACATAATCTCACTCAATAAATAGAAGTGAATGAGTTGCTATTCTTTTCATAGCAACTAAGTAGCTAAGTCCTCATATTTTTGCAGAGAGCAAAGATCAAGAGTGTGCTTGTGATTAAAAAATGATCAAGTCTGGCTCCATGTTGATTCTAGTGTGAAGATCTTCTAGGATTCACACTCAAAAGCCTCGCAATGAAGATCCTAAACGCGAACAGAGAATTCATGAGGATACCAAGGAGAGATAACCTTCACCAGTGATGCAGTGATGGTTAGATGTGGCCACAAACTATAGAACTAGGCTGTGAGGTCAAAGGAGATGGAGATAAAAAGAGACAAAGTTGTTGTGCCTTCTAGCAAAACTTGAGGAAATCTCTGATATGGTCATGGTTTGTTTGGTCAACAAAATTCTCCTATCGACCTTACCGATAGCCCATCAGTAACTGAGATAGAGACTGACTCCAACTACCACAAGTATTTAGAAACTATGGGCCAAGTTGTGTCATCTAAGGCTGGAGTGTTGTTTAGTCCTCCTCTGGCTATTCGAACCCCAAGTGGGAGAGACATTATTGTGGTGGACAAGGACAAGGTTGAGGAAGGTGTGAAAGTCTCTTCCCTTACCCTTGTTGCTACTCAAAGTGACTGTGTTTTTTGGGGTGTGTGTAGATGGAAAAAGGTCTACTGGTGTGTGAGATGAAGGTGTTGGTAAATAATTTTTTGTCCTGTTAAATGGTTTTTTGGTTGTCATTTTCTCATCATGTGTGCGTGGCATAATTTTGAGGTGTTGGAAGGTGATGATGTGCCCTCATGGCATTGCGGGTTTTGGTGCTTTATCTCACTTGGTGATGGAAGAACATTTTTGCGGTACTTTGCTTCTTCTTCCTGGCAGATATGATGATTTTGGCTTTTCCAATGTCTAACATAATTGTCATGTGGCGATTTTGTGAAATGTAGTCAAAATGAAGAGTGAAATGAAAAATTTGTATCTAAATTGCATTTGATTTGGTGGCTTGTTCTGCTCCCTTATCTTATAAAAGGGAATTCAAAGCTCATTTGGGATGATGAGAAATTCTGGTTAGGTTTTGAGTTGGGTGCATATGGGTAGAACACTAGGAATATAAAAGAAGAAATAAAATAGATAGCTTGTTTTGAGCTTTTGGGAGAACATGTGCAATCGTCCTAAATTTTTCTACAGATATGACCTACTCAAAGTTATGATTCAAATTCATTTTAAAATTCATTTATCTTAACACATGTATGTGTCAATTATCATGTAGGATGTCTTTGTTTTGATGAATGGGTAAGCGATTTATTTAAAGATTAGCTAATCTTGTGGTCATTGTTGCATAATTATCCTTCAATCAAACTGATATATGATTTAAATGACGTGTTCTATAAAATCATATTCCCAAATGAGCACAATAGGAACACCCTCCTTGGCTCCACAGAGCCTAAAGTACAAAAGATCTCAGTCTTTGACTGAATCTTATTAGTTGGTTAGTTATTTCAGGGATCTTGAACATAGAAATTGGCTACTCAGAGATTCCTTAGGTGCATTAGATTAAAAACCAATAGAATGGCGACTTTATTGGGGATGCACTTAGATGTCCATTTGCAAATTGCCTTGTCATATAGTCATTCAGATCTTGAATAATCAAGCCTTAAGATTCATTACATGGAGTCATATTATTTTCCATTCTAAATTTAGTATGTCTGAGCACCTTTGTTCAGATAATTGAGAAGTTCTAGGACCTAGAAATGATTTAGTTGTAGTGAAGATCAAAGGATTTGAATGTGATTCTACTATTGGAGAAGACCCAGAATGAGATTTACTCTTAAAATAACTTCATGCTCTTAAAGTTGATTCCTTTGTGCAAGGAGGTGGTGACTCTGTCTGAAGAACCAATCCAATTGTGGAGAATATTTCCAGATTTGTAGGATTTGTAGTTAGAAAGAAATGATAACAGTTGCTACAAATTTCTAGCTATTCTCATAGATCTGGAAAGTGTATTACTCTATTTGAAAGAATTTTATGAGAAATGTTCAAGACTTCATATCATAAGTGATTCCCTATTAGATGAATTTGCATTAAGACACAAAATAATAGTAGTTCTTTTCATACTTCTTATGTGCAAAGTTTGTAATTATCCGAGAAGTATGCCATTCTTGTGAGCCCTACCTTTTAGAAGATTTCCGTGTGGAGCATCCAGTAAAAGGTATGCAAGGTGAAGAAGTTGTATCATTCCCTCAAAGGGATTTTATTATATAAAGGTACAGGCCATTGGTTTTTAATGGCATTAGAGGTTTCCCCAATTTGATTCCTAAAAATTTTAGGAAATATTTTCCAAAATTCATAGGGAAAAGTTTGTTATCAACCTCTAAACATTTCCAAACATTCATGGATGTTATGGAGGATTATGAGGTGAATCATGAAGATTTTGTCATGAATATTTTTGTTCAATCCTTTAAGGATGATGTCGGGGGTTGGTATTCATATTTTCCAGTGGGTTCCATTGTGTCATGGAATGAGTTCATGACAAGCTTTGTTGAACAATTCGGTGAAAGGGTGAATCCAAGTGTGGTAAGGAATGTTTTTATGGAAATCCATATAAGTGAAGGTGAGTTAGTTCTTGTTTTCAACCTTTGATTGGAAAAGGTAATCTGGGAAATTCCAGAAGATATAAGGCCAAATAATGCAGAATGTTTGATTGTATATCTAGGAGCATTTGATGAGAAGATGAGATTCTTATTGAGAGACTAGGAGACCACAACCTACACCAAGCATACCAAATTTCTATTGACATCAAGAAAAATTTGAGGTATGCAATGATGAGAGTACCTATGATTGCTAGTAGTAATTCTAGCAATGTTCAAAATTTTGAACCAAGTAGATCAGAAGGTAAAAGGGTTTGTCAAGGAGGGGATCTAATAGATGGCATATCCACTTTACTCCTGAGAAATGCAAAATGTGAGCAAGCATCAACTTCACATCAACCAAGGAAAATAAAAGGAAAATAAGGCATGATATAAATCTTTCTATTAGGAAGCTACATGAGATAAAGAGACATGCAAATGAGTCTCCATATGACTTATTATCAAGATTCTTGGATGTTTTGTTGGAGATACCCAAGAGTTTCAGGCCTAGTGATCTAATGTGCATCAATATTTTTTGTGAGGCATACATATCAGGATCAAGCCAATGGTCTAAAAATCAGAAGCCTCATGGCCTTGATCAAATACTAGATTGGATAAATGTTGTGGAAAGCATTGAGCATGGTTGTAAGCTCTTATCTATTTCCCAGAGTAGGAGTAATGGATGCCATGTTGAAGAAGATCAAAGGCTAAGATTGTCAGATCCAAGAGAAGCATCAAAGTTAGAACAATTGACTGTTGAATGTTGTCATTTCTCTAGCCACCTAGAAGCATATGCATGTAGTAGTGAAGAGGATGAAGAGACAGAATATGAAAACAAGGAGGTGGTGCCTAATTATCTTCCTTGGGATGTCATAAGCTAGGAGAAAACACAAGAAGTGCAAGGTGAAACCTCACAAGTTGATTCAAGTAGCAGCCATCATGCACCAGTCAATGAAGGGAATACACTTGTTCTTAGTATATGGTACAAATGAGGAACCAAAGTGAGGAGATTGAATTTGGGAAATCTACCATTGAATATGATTCTTCATATGAAGTGGAGATGGAATCCCTTGCTTCTAGTAGGGGGTATGTTAATAGCCTTGAAGTTGTCTATTTCCTAGGAAGTGAGCAATTCTCCTCATGTGAATATTTCTTTCAATATGGGTCAATTATTGCAAACACAAATAATGAGGAGGATGTTGAAATTGCCTCTCTTTGTTCCTTCAGTGACTGCACTGATTTTGGGTACACTGATACTCTGAATTGTTGGCATCCTGATTTTAAAGATGATGAGATACATCTAATTAATGTATGGAAAAATATTCTATTTGATGATGATGACTTGGATAGTGAGTTTGCAAATGACAATCCCCATTGGTGTAGGAGCAATCCTCTTTTTGAGGATACCTCTAATGAGTATTTGACAAGTACTACAAATGGATGTGTTGTGTATGGTCCATATAAAGATCAAAGTGATGTTGATGTAAGTCATTTTGTTAATGAAGGTGTCACTTTTGACTTGCTTAATTCCCAACTACATGGAGGGTGTGGGGATGTAGATATCAATAAAGATATCTATTAGTATTTGACTAAAAAAATGCTACTTGATAAGTGTGCCTCATATTTCTTGGAACCTAACTATGACAATAGCTTGCATCGTGCAGAAGCTTATAAATATGATATCAACTCCAGATATAGTGTGGATATCCAAGAGGATGTACATGGCTGCATTGACCCTCCTATGGTGAAGGATTGTGTACTTGAAAAGACAACTGAAATGGAAGTTACTCATGTTCCATAGGATGATTGCATAGATATTCCAACAACATTGTCTTATGTTGAGAAGAAGGAATTATTTGATGATTCTACAGAATCTACAAACATTGCAACACTTTTTCACCCATGTGAGGGGCAATCCAAAGACATGGGTAACCATGAAAGTAATACAGGAAAGTATGAAGTTGCAGTGGAGTTCTTTGCAAACACTCCTTATGATGATGGATTTTATTATGGAACTTCTTTCACCTCATGAGGTTAATACTGGGGTAAACCCACAATAGTGGGTTACAATTTTTTGAATGAAGAAAAATTAGAAATTTCCAACAAAAAAATTAAAATGGTTTTCCCCTTCTAATGAAGGGGGTTGAATGAACCACCCCTTCTAATGAACCCCTTGAACCCCATCTTTGAATGAACCCCCCTCGTTCTAATGAACCCCCTCTTGCACCATATAGGGGGGGTTTGAATGAACCCCCCTTCAAATGAAGAGGGTTTGAATGAACCCCCTTCATTAGAAGGGTGGTTCTAATGAACCCCCTTTTTTCACCTTCCCCTCCACCATTTCAAAATTTATGCATTTTTTTTACTATCAAAGCTTGGGAAGGAGATGAAAATGGAGTTAGCCTAATAAACCAAGTAGGATGATTGTAATGATTGAAACGTACTTTCCAACAACTATAAATTTAATATATTTTGTTTTTATTTTATATTTTATATTTTAGTTTTACTATACATAGGTTTTCCATTTAACATCAAGTTCGATGAAAAATCATTGTGTCCAAAAATAGTAAATTTGAGGAATTTTTATTGAAAAATATATATGCACTAGGTATTGATGTCCTCATTCCAACAAAAAAGGAAAAATTTAATTTCAATACATATCAAAAAAGTTATGCAAGCCGAAGTGCACCTATGCCTAAATTATAAATGTTTTGACTTAAAAAATTAATTAAAAGAAAAATATTCAACAAAATTCTATGAAACAAAATGAAAGTACTAGATACTTGTGTTACCAACCTAAATTTAAAAGAATCATAAGTTTATCCTTTGTAGAAAAAAAGTTATGCAAGCCGAAGTACACACCACTTTTTTAAAATGTTGTTTACTATTAAAAACTAGTTATCAAAGGAGACGCAAAAAAATTACGATTTAATTTCAATTTAAAAAAAAAAATACATTTAAAATCTATAGACAAAATCCCACAAATCACTAGTTTACATAATTTTCAAATTCCTAATAGTTTACGTACTATAAGTGTCAGAAAGTGAAGTTTTCTCTAAAAATGTTGATTTCAATGTCAAGTTTGGCCAAAAAGTGTAACCCATTATTGTGGGATGACCCACTCATGGTAAGCATGCTAACAATAGACCTAGTCATGCTTTCTTTCCCGAATTCACTAAGGACTCAGGGCCTAGATTGAGCCAAAGTGTCTATGAGGTTTTTAGGTTTGAGGGATAGATGCAATATGATGGTATACTTCATGACAATGTAGAATATGAGGATTCAACTTCTTGGTTCAATTTGATGAGCTTGTAAATGAGAGGGACAAATGTGGAAGTGTTGATCATGATGATGTTGATAACCTGGAACTACATGATGTTCATGTAAACTTACTACAAGTAAAACAAGCTAAGGTCTTTGATAGAGGAAAGAATTTTCCCTAAATTTTGGGGGCTTGGGACCTCCATCTTGTGGAAGTAATTCACAATGTATATTCTATATGTAGTGTACATATGCTAGTCTAGTTTGTTTGCTTCTTTTTGGGTCGGCTTGCCTAGTCTTGGTGGGTTCCTTGATTTTCATCTTCTACCCTAGTCTGCTTCAACCAAAGATTTTTTCCTTGCCATACCCACTAGAGGTATACATCACCAAGCATGAGCCGCTGATGGAGCTTCTAAAATTTTGTAGAATTTTCTCATTTTTCTAATGGGTTTAGTCTCCATTTTAAACCCTTGTCCCCATGAATGAGTAGGGTTTTATTTGCAAGGGTATTCAAAATGTTATAATCGCAAGTTGACCTACTCTGTCAGTCACTGATTTCTTAAGTCACCTTTTAATCCATATTTTCACATTTGTTTACCAACCCCTCTACCTTGAAGCACCAATCATCATTTTCCCATCGACTTTAGCCTTTTCCCTAAGTTGGGTCTTACATTATCTTGGTGATTTAAACATAAGTCATTCACGCTCAAAGATCATGTTTCCATCGACTTAACTGAGTCCTTTTATTAAATACTAACATTGTATGGAGTGCAGGTTTTGAGATTTGAGGTTCTAGGATGAGATCTTAGTCGTACCCTGCCAACACATGGGAAATAAGTGCCGACAGGTTAAAAGTAGTGAGGCTGGCGAAATAAGAATGTGTGTCCTTGTACAATCATGGGACCCACTCCCCACTACCATGCTCATGGTCTGATTCCTTCAAAAAATGGTTGAGATCAAATCTGGGGAATGATCTCCACCATTGCCCACTGGCTCACTGGGAGAAAGTGAACAACAATTAAGACTAGCGAGATCACCAAGATCTTGACAGCTATCCCAATCTATTTAGTTTGTGAAAAGGGTGGAGACCACTAATGGATATACTATTGTCCGAAATGGATTAACATAATTGGTTGAAAACACATCAGCGAAGCACCGCTGGAATTCAAAGATGGTAAACCTAATGCTAGCCACTTGATTCACCATCTAGGTAGAAGATCAATGGCCTATATTCAAAGTCGATAAATGGCAAGTGATAGTCGTTTTACTCTATAACCATCACACATTAATTGCCAGATTTCTAAAGGAGTGATCAAATTGATCTTCGTAGGTGTGAAGATTTAATTGCAGACAATCATGAAGTGCAATTTGTAGACTTTCATGCACTTGAAAATGAAATAGTGATAATATGCTTGCCAATGAATTTCCCACTTCGGGCGTGTGCTTTTTGTCGTGTAGTATCCATAATCGATAGCATCATCTTGCTTAATAAATAGAAGTGAATGAGTTGTTATTCTTGTCATAGCAACTTAGTAGCTAAGTCCTTAGATTGTTGTAGAGAGTTAAGATCAAGACCGTGCTTATGATTACAAAATGAGCAGGTCTGGATCCACCTTGATTTGAGTGCAAAGATCTTCTAGGCTTCACCTTCAGAAACCTCATAGTGAATGTACCAAACATGAACATAGAATTCATGAGGATACGAAGGAGAGATAACCTTCACCAGTGATGGTTAGATGCAGCCACAATTTGTGGAACCTAGTTGGGAGCTCAAAGGAGACAAAGCTAAAAAGAGACGAAGCTGTCAGGCCTTGCAACAGAACTCGATGAAAGCTCTGATATGGCCATGGTTCGTTCGATTGAAAAAATTCTCCTATCGACCTTACCCATATCCCATAAAAAATTGAGATGAAGATTGACTCCAACTACCACCAGTATCTGGCGACTATGGGCCGAGCTATGTCATATGAGGCTAGAGTGTTGTCTATCCCTCCTCTGGCAGTTCAAATGCTGAGTGGAAGAGACATTGTTGTGGAAGACAAGGACAAGGTCGAGGAAGGTGTCAAAGTATCTTCCCCAACCGTTGTTGTTACTCAGAGCGGTTGTGTGCCTAGATAAAAAAAGGTCTGCTGGTGTGTGAAATGAAGGTGGTGGTAAATAATTTTTGTGCTATTAAATGGTTTATGGGTTGTTGTTTTCTCATCTTGCATAGGTGGCATAATTTTGAGGCGTTGGAAGGTGACATTGTGTCGTCATGGCGTTGTGCGTTTTGGTTATTTCATTCACTTGGAGATGGAAGAATATTTTGGCGGTAGTTTGCTTCTTCTTCCTGGCGGCTATGATGATTTTTGCTTTTCCCATGTCTAACAAAATTGTCATGCGGGGATTTTGTGAAATGCAGTCAAAATGAAGAGTGAAATGAAAACTTTGTATCCAAATTGCATTTGAGTTGGTGGCTTGTTCTACTCCCTTGTCTTATGAAAGGGAATTCAAAGCTCATTTGGGATGATGAAAAATTTTGGTTAGGTTTTGAGTTGGGTGCATATGGGTAGAACGCTAGGAATGGAAAAGAAGGAATAAAATAGATAACTTGTTTTGAGCTTTTGGGAGAACATGTGCAATTGGCTTAAATTGTTCTATAGATATGACTGATAAATATGAGTAAACACATAATTTTGATATATTTTCTCTCCTTATGTGAATTTGTGTGAATTTTTGAATGAAATGTTAATGATATTTTCATTCTTCTTTGAACATCTGCTTGAATGTATTTCTCCTTTTCTACTTTGATTGAAGTAATCAATTAAAATGCTTAAATGGGGTTCTAAATTTATAATTATTTACAAGGGATTTGATAAGTAGTTATGTATCAGAAAGAGTGAGCTCCATGATTCAAAGTGATCATGAGAGTAGTCCATTCCATCAAATTCTAAAGTCATTTCTACTTTACTGGTTCTGGTGTATGTGACTCCATTGCAGAATGTAAAAAGGAATTGGTCTATTCCTTGACAATTCACCTAATGGGTTAATCAAATAGTTGTCTAAGTTTGAATCAAAGTCAGGATTCAAATGCATTTTAAAATTCATTTAGGGTATGTGCAGGATCATGGTATGCCAAAAAGTGGCAATATTTGTAGGGTATGTGGCTGACAACTTTTTTTTCACCCAAAATTAATGAAAAGAAAAGGGTTTTTAGAGGAGATTCTCAGCTTTCCAAAAATATAAATTATGATTTAATTTGAATTTAATAAATAATTATTATTCATTTTCTATTAGAATTATGACTAAAGTCCGATCGATAGGTTGATTGAAAAACATTTATAACTTTCAAACAGTATCATATTTTTTGAATCCAAAACATGCGTCACATTCTATGCTTTACATACTATAGGATTAAAAAGAAAAAATTAAATTTCATGAATTTTGACCAAGTTAAGGTGGTCAGACGAGTTTTTATATTTTCTAAAAGTTGTAATAAAAAATTCATAATTAATTATTTACTTGGAAAAAAATTACAAAAATATGCATCACATCCAAACATGAGTCCTCTACTTATATATAAAATATTACAAAAAATATTATCATTTTATTATGGTTAGGTGGTCGGACAAACACTTACTTCTTATTTTTCCTGAAATTTAAGTACTGCATTGAAATTTCAAATTTTCACCAAATAGATTTTATTTATTTTTAAATAAACCTAGTATTTTAGAAACTACATTCAATTTTCTACAAATTCTATTCTTACATATTTTTGAAATAATATAGATAACTTATTCAAATATTTACGTCAAGTTGCCTAACACTGATTTTTTTGAATTTTTTGCCACTTAAGGGCCTGTTTGGCATACCATGATCCTGCACATGCCCTTTATCTTAACACATGTATGTGTCAATTATCATGTAGCATGTCTTTGTTTTGATGAATGGGTAAGCGATTTACTTAAAGATTAGCCAATCTTGTTGTAATTTTTGCATAATTATCCTTCACTCAATTTGATCTATGAAAATGATGTGTTCTATAAAATCATATTCCGAAATGAGCACAATAGGAACACCCTCCTTGTCCCCACAAAGCCTAAAGTGCAAAAGATTTTAGTCTTTGACTGAATCTTGTTAGTTGGCCAGCCATTTCAGGGATCTTGAACATAGGAATTGGCTACCCCTTAGAGATTCCTTATGTGCACTGGAAAAAAAACTAGTACTATGTCAACCTTGAATAACTTATAAGATCTTCACATGCATAACATCAACATAGAAAGAATGTGGAGCACAATACCGAATCACATTATGAACATTTACACAACACATTTTACTCTTTTTATTAATTTTTTTCAAAAGCACTTAGAAACCAAGTACTAAAGACATCAAATAAGCTCATTACTTTATTCCAACTAATTTTTAAACTCTACAACAAAATAATAGATCCATGTACTCACAACACTTCCTCAAGGTCTCAACTGCTCATGCACAACCAATTTTCCTCTTTTTAACAATTTTCTCAATATCCTCAAAATCTTCATCCCATAATTGCCATAAATGACAACAATAGTAAGTAGGTTTCTTGTTGACATCAATGAAAAAATTGTCATTCTTGCAACAATATCCCCCTTTGTCATTGATGGCAACAAAGAATGTGAAACACCACCAAAGAACACACAATATCATTGAGTAGATAAGTTCTATTTTTTTCACATGATTCTCTTCTCTCCCTTTGAAATCAATGGAAAATGATAAATTATTTTGCATTGTTCTCCCTCTTTGGAAATGAACCAAAATTACTTGCTCTAAATACTTCCCCTTAGGAGTACACCCAACTAAAACAGTAACACAATGAAAACACATGACACTACATACTCCCCCTAAGAGGTAGCCACCAACATCAATCCAAAAAAGAGATACATCCATAGATTCGCTAGATTGATGCACCTCTATATGCATCTAGTTTAAGAAAGGAGGGGCAGTAACCCCCAACTTCACCTAAAGATACTCAAAAGTATCCTTAAGAAGAGTCTTAGTAAGTATATTAGCAATCTGATCCTTTATAGGAACATACTCAAGCTTCACTTCATTCTCCATAACCTCTCTCTTAAAAATTAATATCTAATAGATATATGCTTAGTCCTTGAATGGATCACTTGATTCTTTTAAATGTTTACTACACTTGTATTATAGTAGAAAATAGATATAGGCTCATCAAATATGACACTGATATCCTTCAATGTTTTTCTAATCCATAATAGCTATGTACATCATGATACTGCTGCAATATACTCAATCTCTACAGTGGATAGAGAAACTAGATCTTTTTTCTTACTCAGCCATGACACCAATCTACATCCTAGAGAGAATGCACAACCACTTATACTTTTCTTTTCCTCAACACAACCATCCCAATTTGCATCTATATAAGCATTTAATGTAAAATTAGTATCCTTAGGATACAAAAAACCATAATTTGGTGTACCTCTTAAATATTTGAATATCCTCTTCACTGCTGCAACATGTGTTTCTTTAGGATCTTCTTGAAATCTACCAACAAGACAAAATGCATGTAGTTAAATGCAATAGTCCACCAATTATAGATCTATACCTTCTTTGATAAACCTTTAGTGAATCATCATTTTTTCTCAATTTACAACCACTCACCATAGGAGTACGTAACAGTTTTGAGTCATCCATTCCAAAAAAATTCAACATCTCTTTGACATACTTAGATTGTGAAATGAAAATCCCTTTACCATTTTTATTGATCTATAGCACAAGAAAGAAATTCATATCCCCAAACATTGACATATCAAAAAATTTCTACATTTCTTCAAAAAAATTCTTACACATAGCCTCATTTCCACCAAAGATAATATCATTCACATTTACAAATACTATCAAGATCTTGTATTCCTCAATTTTAAAGTAAAGATTACTATATGTGGAGCCCTTGTTGAAATCCTCGCTATATCAAGTACTTGTCCAATCTTGTATACCAAGCTCTAGGAGCTTTCTTCAAACCATATAGAGAATTATTCAATTTGCATACTATGTCTAGTTGATTTGATAACTGAAAACCTTTTGGTTGTTCCATATAAACCTCTTCTTCCAATTCGCCAATCAAAAAATGAGACTTCACATCCATGTGATAGACCTTAAAATCTTTAAGTGTTGTAAATGCCAAAAAAAATTTGATAGCTTCCATCCTAGCCATAGGAGAAAAATTGTCCTCAAAATATATTCCTTCTACTTGTGAATAACCCTTAGACACAAGTTTTCCTTGTTTCTTACTACTTCTCCATTCTTATCTAGCTTGTTCTTGAATATCCATTTAGTTCCAATTATGTTATTATTTTCTAGTCTAGGGACCAATTCCCAAGTCTATTTTTTCTCTATTTACATAATTTATTTTTTATTGCATTCATCCAATGCTTATCTTGACATGCCTCACTCACTGATTTAGGTTCAACTTTAGAAAGTAAATTTTTTTTTACCTCAACTTCAACAACTTTTCTTCTTGTCAAAACACCTTTCCACTTATCTCCAATGATATGATCTTCAGAATGATTATTTTTCACATACTTAGGGGTTTTAGGAGTCTTCTTTGCAGCTTCTTTCTCTCCATCATGCACTTATTGTTTGTCAACTATTTCTTCCACTTCTCTGCAATCAGGATCATCTAACATATATCCATCTATTGAAAATAATTTTTCATGTTTTCATCAACTTTAACATTTGCACTTTCAATTATCTTTCTCAACCTTTTGTTGTAAAATTTGTAAGCTTTGCTTCTAATAGAACATCCAAGGACGATTCCTTCATCAGACCTTGCATCAAACTTTCCTAAGTTTTCTTCTTCTCTATTGATGTAACATTTGCTTCCAAATACTCTAAATTACTTCACATTAGGAATCCTTCCATACCATAGCTCATGAGGAGTCTTTGTGCTATTAGATTTAGCTTGAACACTATTAAGTATGTAAAAAGTAGTATGAATAGCTTCTCTCTTGTAGACTTGCAGAAGATTTTCCTCTTTCATCATAGTCCTTGCAACTTCTTGAATAGTTCTATTTTTCCTTTCACACCTCCATTATGTTGAAGATAACTAGGGGCAGACAAATGCCTCTTTATTCAATGAACTTCACAAAACAAGTTAAACTCATTGGAGGTGAATGCACCACCTTTGTTAGACCTTAAGCATTTTATTTTCAAATCCATTTCATTCTCAACCATAGCTTTAAATGCTTTAAATATATCTAGTGCTTTAGATTTCTCTCTACGAAAAGTAATCCATGCCATTCTAGAGTAATCATCAATCAAAAGCATAAAGTACCTGTCACCTTGTACACTTCTCACCCTTGTAGGAAAACAGATTTGTATGCACTAATTCTAGCAATTTGGAAGTAGATTGTTCCTTTCCCTTAAAGCTACTCCTTGTTTGTTTTCCAAATTGACAACTCTCACAAACAACATTGATGGGTTTTGTGATTCTAGGTAAATCTCTCATAGGATGAACCAAACTAATTCTTTCCAATTTATCAAAATTCATGTGACACATCCTCCAGTGTTGTAACAGACTATTATTAATCTATTACATAAATAAATTCCTATCAGCATCCTTAAGTTGATAGATGCTTTCATCAGTTCTCTTACCTACAACAATCACGGTTCCATACCCTTTCAGATCTTGCATACTTCATCCTTAAACACATGATTGTACCCTTTGCTACAAACTTGTTCAACACTCAAGAGATTATGTCTTAAGCCCTTAACATAGTAAACATTTTTAGTATTATGATTTCCATCAAAACTAATTGAACCAATTTGACAAATCTTAGCTCCTGAATCATCTTTAAACTTAACTAATCCTCCATCATACTTTTCAAGTTTAAAAAACTTACTTTTGTCTCTGGTCATATGATTAGAGCAACCATTTTCGACAAACTAGTGATTCTTATCTTCTTTGACATGAAAAGAAGATACCAAAGTACCAGGTTTTAACCTTATCCTTCATCTTTGGAACACTTTCATTCACATAACTTTCAGGGTTGGTAGAACCACATTCTTCTTTTATATCCAAAAATAGACATCCATTATCATCAAAATCTCCATAATAAAATTCATCATTAGAAATATTATCATCTTCTCTCACATAGTAAGCTTTCTTAATCATCTTTCCTTTATTTTCCTTGTTCTCATTGTTTATAGCTCTCTTTGGACATCTAGAAGAATAATGACCTATCTCACCATAGCTAAAACATTTGAAAGGTGATTTACGTTTGTACTTACCCGTACTCTTTTTCATCCTTCTCACAAAGTTAGTTTCCAAATCAAAAAGATCATCAATTGAGTCTTCAACATTCTTTGATTTACCAGTCTTGAAAGAATTCTCTACTTTTGTACGTTTCTTCATTTTTCTCATTTCTAATGCAGTCGGAGTACTAATAAGCTAATCTTTGAAATAATTATCAAGGTAAATTATTTCTTCAATAGCAGATACCTTTTCATTGTAGTAATCCAGAATAGATCTGATAACTTTCTTCACCACTTTAGATTCTTTAATTGTTGCACCAAGACCTCTCATATTACTCACCAATTCATCAAATCTCTAAATGTAGCCTTTAATTGTTCCATCTTCAAAAATATGCATCATTTCAAACTACACCTTCAAATTATGCAACTTTTCTTGCTTGACCTTTATGTCTCCCTTATAAATGCTTTGTAACTTATCCCAAAATTCTTTAGAAGTCTTCAAACTCATAACTTTAACTAATTCAGTATTTGATAGACTATTCACAATAATAAATATTTCCTTAGTATTGATCTCATGTGCCTTGATTTTTGAACTTGTACTTGGACCATTCGGATGCGGAGTATATGTATTCTAATAAGTCTTCTCAATCTCATATCCTTGAGAAGACAAATATCCTTCAATCTTTATCTTCTAGAATGCATAAGCTCTTCTTAAAGGAACCTTGCTCTGATACCAATTATTGAAAAGAACAAGACAACTGAGAGGGTGGGGGTGAATCAATTTTAGTAAATTAAACCTTTAAAACCATCAATAGTAATTAGATCCATAAGCATTCATTAAACCCTTATTCCATAAGATTGATTAAACATGAAGTGTAGATAACATAAATTAAAATCTCAATACCATACACATGAAAACATTAGATTTACATGGAAAACCCATTGAGGGAAAATCCAAGACAAGGATTAGCTCACAATATAAGTAATAACAAAGCTGATACAAAGGGGATCACTGGAAAAATAGGACACACCATCCAAAAGGGATCACAACAAGGGCTCACTACCATAGATATAATACAAGAAGATAGAAGAAGAATGTTACACAGAGAAAACTCTTCTCAATGCAACAAATAGTCCACCACAATTGCTCACACTTTTGCAGTGTCACATGAAAGATTTTGGATGCCTTTAGCTCACCGCCTTTAGGAACCCTAACTTGAAGTTTGCGCTGCTCTACTCAAATTCTCATCACATACACTTCACTCACATAAACCTTCAAATTTATCTTCTTATTATTTCGTACACCCTCTTGCATCAACGCCATACATATTTATATCAAGCTTTACCTCAAAAAAATTCTCCAGTGTCAACCATTAGCTGTAATACATTCAAATTTGAAATAGATCAACACCAAAACATTCCTGCGGTGGATAGGAGCAAAAGGAAACCTAGAAAAACCCTTCATTAGGACCCAAACAGATCCCAACACATTTCAACACACTTTTACAAGCCTTACATGTAGTGTTAAACACAAGGTCATCCAACACCCATGAAAAATACCATAGAAATTAAGTAGACACTTCTTTAAATCAAGCCAAAGGTTCTGGCCAACATAATTCACTTGAACTCAATCCAGAACAATCCATGAACTACTTAAGAATCATCAAACACTTCATCCAAGCTCGCATCAAAAAATATTTTAACTCAGGACAACTAATAACCCTTATTTGCATAATGATAAAAGAAACTCTCATTGTACTACACAAAATCAAGTAAAAACTTGAATACAGAAAGATAAAAGCATTATAAGAAACTTCCCAAATCTACACAACCTGAATCTATCTAATGGAGAAATGTGGAGAAAATACATTTCTCCTAGACAAGAGAAAACATTACTGAACAACTGGTTCACACACTAGTGAAAGTAGCTCACACTGTACAATGATCTAGAAACCCAAATTCTAAATGTAGCAACCTCTATCAACCTTGAATAACCTATAAGATCTACACAGGCATAGCATCAACATAGAAATAACATGGAGCATAATACCAAAGCATATTATGAACATTTATATAATACAATTTACTCTATTTATTAAAATTTCTCAAAAGCACTTGGAAACCAAATACTAGAGACATCAACTTAGCTCATTACTTCATTCCAAATCATCTTCAAACTTTGCAACAAAAGAATAGCTCCATTTACTCACAACACTTCCTCAAGGTCTTAGCTACACATGCACAACTAGTTTTCCTCTTTTCCACAATTTTCTCAATATCCTCAACATCTGCATCCCATAGTTGACATTAATGGCAACACTAGTCAGCAGACTTCCTATTTACATCTATGGAAACACCATAATTCTTGCAACATACCTATGGTTCTAATTTGTAGTATCCTTTTCTTATTCCAATATTTACAAAGTTGTTTCAGTTTGGTGAGCACATCATGTTGTCTTGCTAGTCTTCCAAATTATTCGAGAACCTTCACTTCCAATTTTATGAAATATCTATTTTCCATTTTTTCTCTACTCTATTCTTTATCTATAACTCTTTGGTTTTTTTTACTACTTGGTCATATTGTTCCTTTGTGGGTCAAAATTCTTGCTGTTCACTAGAGATTTCTTCTTCTTTTGAAGTTTTTGCTTCCATTCTTTTGGTATCCATGCCTCTTCTAGTTACTAGTATAGTCTTTCCATTTTTCCTCCATTTGGTTTTTCCTAGTATTCATTCTCAGTGATATCTTCTTTTTTGTGCTTTCCTCCTCTCTTCCTATCTTCTGGCATTGTTTAATTCCTTCCTCTGGGTCCTTGGTTGTTTTGCAAAGGATTCTAGCTCCTTTCATATTACTTGAATTATGTTTCTTCTCTATTTTCTTATATTGTTGACAAGCTTTCTCACTACCAAATGCATCATGGACTTCTTCTCTACAAAATCCGCATTGTTTCTTCTTTTCTCCCTAGCATTCCATAATGAACTACCCTGGTTTCCCATAGTTGAAACAAGTAGTGTCTTATCTTCTTCGTATCCCTCAATCATGGCCTCTTACTCCTCAGTATTGGTTGTTATCACCATGTGTTCCTGGTCCTTGGATGGAACTAGTGGTTCTCTAGTTCTACCATGGTGGGACCTCATATCCATGGTCCTATGGATACAACTATCCTTCTGCTAGTCCTTTTACATGTCATTTCTTGGTCACCGTTTGGTTCTTCCTTTACTCAAAAATTTATGGGGATTATTATGTTTCATGGTTGTCCCATTCTCTACATACCCCACAATAGACCAAGTTGGGTTTTCTAAGAATGTGGAAGTCTAATCTTAATGCATTTTCCTTCTTTTCCCCTATTTCCATCATGTATTTATTCTGGATATGGCCTTCTCTACCACAATATGAATGCCATATGTTTGGTCTTTGAAAACCAATTTCATTCTTCATGAATTCTTGCCTCATTCATAGCTGGTCCATTTCTAACCACAACCTTTCCTTTTACATTTTCCTCCAGGACTATCCTTTTATCTGGCATACCAGTGCCACTGATTTTGAGTATGAACTAAAATTTCTACCATCTATTGTCATTCTAAGTTTCAAAGTTATAGCTGAAAGGAACCATTCTCTCTCTTTTTTTAATCATTTAATGGTTCATCCAGTCACCTAACTACCTCTTTGAACCTTTTATCAAACTCTCAAATAGAACCATTGTTGCTCTACGATAATTCTCTTAACTTGCTTAGTCCCTTCGTTGGGAGTTCCAAACTATCAAAATTTTATAGGCAAGACTTCTTTATTTAGTCCCAAGATTTGTTGTTTTGGGGTTATGATTTATAGTACCATTTTAGTAGTTCCTTCCTTAAGGAGCTGATGAATTCAAACAAATTTATACTATCACTCTATTTGTTCAGGCTCTACCATATAGTTTCTAACAAGAATATGTGTTATGTGACATTACTATTATCCCTTTAAAAGATTGGTAGTTTCTTCATCATGCCCATATCTTCTTTCGATGAACTTCCTTCTGTGTTTGTGGTGCTACTTTTCAAACAGCTAAATATGGAACTAGTTTTCATAGTTATTTTTTTCTTCTATAATCCTCCACTCAATGGATTGGTTGTTACCTTTTATTACATCCCAATTCACTGTATACATTGTCCACAGTTCTAGTCTCATCCTTTCTTCCCTTTTATTGTCTATCTCTATATGTGTTATTTTCAGATTAAATGGTGACTCCTGGTCTAGGGTTGATGTCTGTTCTTTATGCCTTTTTGCATGTGACTATTATTTTGTTAGTTATTGTGATTATCTTATGTTTATTTAAAAAATCCTCAAGGGTAGGTTCTACTGCTTCCTCTTTTCATTCTTTTATGGTATCCTTTCCTTTTACTTCTTTTCCTTTTTCCATCTTTCCTTTGGTTGTACCCACATTGATGCACTTAGTAGCACCCTTCTTGGTGCACTCCATCCATGTTCTTAATATTTCCTCTACCATTCTTCTTGCTTTCTCTTTTTCCCTTCTTTCTACTTTCCTCTTGTTGTACCTTTCTTCCCTTTCCTAGGTTTGTTTTATCTATCCTTCTTTTGCAATCATCTCCATTCCTCTTTTGATGAACTCCATTATCTTCCTTTCTCTTTTTGTCTTCCCTCTCCCCATATTTATTCTTATTCTATTGTTTTTTTTTCTTTCTTTTTTATCATAGTTCTAAAAGGTTTCCTCTGAATAGTCACATATTTTCAAGGATCTCTTGGATCCTTCCCCCTTTCCATTTTTCATCCCCTAATGGCCTACTCCCTCTCATAGAGGCAGACCTTATGGTTTGATGAGTTTTAATTTGTTTCTAATATCCTAGTTTTTCTATTCCTCTAATTTCTTTATTGTTCCCTCCAAGGTCTTGACAACGAAACCAGTTTTGGGAAGAGAAATGTGGGCAATACATTCCATAAGGATCCCTGACCCGATATTCCTTGAGTAGTAAGTTTATACCCCATAGAATACAATAAGAGAAATAAGCATGTGGTAGGAATCTATAGGGCATTTATAGCAAGTCTAGTCTCTACTCCATTATCTTACTATCAATATGTCTATTACATATATCTTCTTATCTTATATATCTTCTCTTCATATCTATCCTCTATCTCCTATCTATTTCATATAACATATATACATTCATTTCCTTGAAGGGATCCGTGTCCTTCTTCGTGGTTGTTGTCCTTTACCAGTACTATGATAATTTTTCAATATGCTGTTAGTATGCTTTGTTCTACCCTTTGACCTTCTAACATTTATTCTTACATATTTTCTTATTTATGTTAATAACATATTCAAATTCTTATGTGAAATTATTAACCTTTTCAAATTCTTAAGTAAAGTTGCTTAAGTCTATTTTTCTATATTTTCATTACCACTTAATAGCCCTGTTTGGACATCATGATCCTACACTAACCCATATAGGTGAAGGGTTTCAATGTGATAATATCACATGTACCTCCACCTAGTTTATAATTTTGATTCTTGACCTTGCAAGAGAGTAATGTTTAAATCATGGGATGTAGCACAATATATAAAAGACATTAGATTCATCTTATCATAGACCATATTCATCAACTAGCTACATCTTCAGGTTATAGGACATTTCCTCCAAGTACAAAGACAACTTAGAGGAAATGACCCCATTGTTCCACCCAACCATCCTCAAAGTGGATGGCTAACTATTTAATTGGTTTCTTGAGTTGGCATTAAGTACTTGTAGTGGTTAAACAACCTTCCCCATTTGAGACTTACAATGAATTATCATCTAGTTACTTTTATTTGTTGCACATATAAGTTTCTCTTTGATTTAAAATATTATTTCCTTTGGTTTATGTGGATGCCTAGTGTCTTCCTGCAAGCTAAGTTTAACAAAAACAAATTATTGATATAATTTTATCTATATCACTTCTCAATGTTGTGGACATATTTTCCCCTTAGATTGTCAAAACCTTAATTTCTTTAGGCTTTAATTCTAAACCCATTATTCTAGGTGTAACTTATAGAACTATTCATGTTACTTTATTTATCTCTTTGTCCAATTAGATTCTCATTGATGTTTATTCCATTTCCCACATATTATCCAAGATTTAAATGTTTGGGTAATCTTCTTTGCCAAATCTCTATCTCAATCCTAGTGTTGTGTGTGGTAAATTTTCATTTGATATGATTTCCTTTTCGTAGTTTCACTACTCATTTTATGTACCTTCAACCAATTCCCCTAGCTTATGGTTGTTTGTCATGTCGGTTTCTTGCTAACTTGATTACCTCTTAGTTCACCCCACTCAAATTAGTCCCCTTTTTAGCTTTGGTCAGATTTCCACATATGGCTTGTATAAGTGGCAAATAATGAAACTAAAACACCTTGTGGGTTGAAATCATTGCAGTCATGTTATTAATTCATTACTGTTGATACATCAAATTATTTAAGGTATGTACTAGATTTTTATGTTTTATCAAACAATAGTAACATTCATCATTATCATTTAATACTTTGAGGGCTAATTGATCAATCAACGAATATGTAAATTCCATTAGATAAAATATTTATATTAGAATCTAAACTTAATTATCACTAAAGAAAAGTAGAAATTAATATATGCATTAAAGGATTCCAACTATATGTGATGTCTGTAATTCCTTTTTGAAGATAATATATTTGTATATTAAGAATATAATACATAATTTAAAGAAAATAAAGATATAATGAAATCACACCAAAAAATCTATACTGAGAGTTAAGGAAAAAGTCATACGACTAAACATCAAGAACTATATTTATAATATGTATAAAGTTACATGGTATGAACCTTTAGCCCTTTTACTCTAGCATACAATTCACAAAGACAAGTCTTTATATGACAGCTTTTTGATCGATCAATACAGATAAACCGTCCTCTTTATCTCGCCTTATAGGCCATAGCAGTAAACCAAACATCGTATCACTATAATCACAAAAGTTCATCATTACTAACTAATTACGTAGCTCTGGCCAGATACTCCTCGTATTGAGCTTCTGATGGCGATTTCTGCAATTTCAAATCCTCGCGAAAGCAGTAGATGAAATCCTCTGCAGCCTTGTCTACATCTTCCTCTGCACTGTACTCGATTGGGAATGATTTGCACCCATTCATGTGAACCGAATGAACTAATGATGTAACTTCGCAGGGATCCTGCTGAAGTGGCTTTGATTGCTTTAGAGATTTCGCATCCTTGTTTCTCCTGGATTTGCTTCCAAATATTGTTCTCAACAACCATTGGGCACCCATATTCAATGTTAGTTCTTTAATTCACAACAAGCAAAACAGTAAAAATCTTATAAAAACTAACACAGAATTAGGGTGGGTAACCACTGGGTCCTCTCCCCTAGAAAGGAGTGGGCCAAAATGATCAGAAAGCGAATCAAATAGCAGACAAAACATACATGCAAATAACAAGGATTAGGTTGGGCACAAGCAAGAAGAGTTCTGCCTTTGCAATATATAGGGAATGAGCAAGGCTGGAACTCTAATGCATTGTCTTTGCAGCTTTTGGTGACATTTATACTAGTTAGAGATATTATTCGATCCCTTCGAGAAAGTTACAAACCTTGTACACATATCAAATATTAATGAGGGAAGGGTCCAGCACCCAGGGTAAAACTTTTGAATAGATAATAAATTACCTTGTACACATATCATATATTAATGAGTGAAGGGTCCAGCATCCAGGGTAAAACTTTTGAATAGATGATGAATTACTGTGGGCAGCCACTGGTTTGATTCAAAATAAAGTGGGTATAAATTATTACCTAGGCACAAGTTGTTAGTGTGATCTCATATGCTCTGATCTACTTGATGATCTAAGCATAAGTGTCTGGTGTGATCTCATCTTGGGATGGTTTGAGCGACCGTGATTTAAGGAGAGATTAGTTTTTATTGGTTTAGAGTAAGTTCGGGGGAACAGATGTGATCTTGAGATTAACTTAATGATCTAAGCATGTGATGTAGATGCAATTGAAACTTCCAATCGACTGGAAATGGTCATATCAATTGAAAGTCTCAATCTTTTGGATAGGCGAGGCTGAGTGCTTGTGGAACACTCAAGCCTCGTGAAAAGCTGTTCATGATTAGAAAAAAGCAACTTTCAAGCGATAAAATTAAGTATATTTCAATTGCAGTAACATCAAATACGAGTGCTTTCTGAAAAGTATTCCATTGAATGCGAGAGGACATATCCCTTTACTGTATTCATTCATTGATGCCTGGAAAATGAAAGATTACAACACAAACCCATTCACACGCATGTTTCTAGAGAAGCTTTTCGATTATTCAATCGAGGCCGACATTCTAGAGGGATTAAATTACATATAAAGATTATGTAATTTTTATTATATATATATAAAAGGAGAGTTACACATATATTAGGTAAATTTTGAGATAGTTATAGTCATCAAAACAATCAATAAGAGCCGAATCTATTGAGGGTTCACACAATACCTCTCAATGTAATATTTAGTAAAGTCCAAGTTTCGATCAAGACTTACATTTCCTACAATTGACAAGGATGCAACAATATTTACATCACTAAGGAACAATCCTCACTAAACTTGGAATCACTTTTTAGAAGCCATCTGCCATTTACTGTGAAAACTAGGGGGCCAAACAAATCCCAAAGAGTCTAATACATCATTACTTGAACAAAAATTTTAAGCTTTGCATGTATTTTATTAGGGATTTCATTCATGACTAGGTCACTGATTTGCACTATTATCCTACAATAGAGTGTGTTATAGATATATTCAACAAATGAAAGAAAGAGAAATACTCGCAATCAAGTTTAGTGGCATCCTTAGTGGTGATATTGATAGCCCTTTGATACTTAGCTTCAGTGAAAGAAAGATAAATGGCATGTTGATTCTTACTCTTCAAACAAATGAGAGTAGAACCAAGGTGAAAATGTTGTCATGTGTGCACTTGTGACCATCAAGATCACCAACTCAATCAAAGTATGTGTATCTATTCAAATCTAAACCTATGCATGAGTGCCTTGGATATAGTGTACAATGTGTTTGGTTTGCTTCTAATGAAGCTCATGTAGATCTTTCATGAAGTGTGTAGCAATGCCAATTGAAAATAAAATGTAAGGAAAAGTATGAGTCAAGTAAATGAAGCTACCAACATGATGATGATACAAGGTGGCATCAACTAGTGGTGTGGAACTCTTAGCCTCAAGCTTGAATCTAGATAGAAAGGGAGTTGATGTAGGATTACAATAAACCATACAAAACCAAGCTAGAATATCAAGAGTATACTTGGTCTTCTCAAGAGAGATATCAAAATAGGTCTAAGTGATCTCAATTTTAAGAAAGTGGTGAAAAGGAAACAATGCAATCATAGAAAGCTTATCATGTAAAGTCTATATTGATGCTCACAATGATTGATGAAGTGCTTTGAATGACAACCAAATCATCAACAAAGAGAACCTTAAAAAGAAGAGAATCCTTTTATCTCAAGACATAGAAATTTAGACATGAGTGACATCTAGAGAAACTAATTGAGAGAAGAAAGGAGTCCATCTTGGCCTACCACATGTTGTTGGGGCTTGCTTGAGTCCATAGAAAGACTTTCTCAATCAAAAAATAAATGAATAATCTTGAAGAAATTATTATGGATACTCCATGTAAATATCCTTTTGTAGATCCTCATGAAGAAAGGGACATTTCACATCCATTAGATGTACAACCCAACCATGATCTACGATAATAACAAGTATTGAGTGAATGTAGTTCATTTTGGTAACAAGGGTGTGGGTCTCAACATATCTTTCCATGAGACATGCTTTATAATTGTAAATTGATCCATTTGTAGAAAATTTGGTCTGATGGATCCATTTACACCAAACTAGTATCTTCTCTTACAAAGTGGAACAAGCTCCCAAGTTTTCTTTTGAACCAATGAGTTGTGATCTATCTTTGTTGTTGAATCCCACTTAGAAATTCCTAACCCTACAAAAAATAATTATGGATTTAAATTTATAGTGATCAAGAAATGTTGGATGTCTTTGTGTTGTGATTGAGTGGAATTTAAGTATGTGAAGGATCCTCAACAAGAGTACACATACAAAATAAAGTGTCTAATGATACCTACAAGGCATAATAGAGGATGGAGAAGGATAATCCTTTATTATAGTTCATCTAGATTCTATGAAGAGGAGGATGAATCTTCACGATAAAATCTACAAGTAGAGGAAGCTAGAGGTAAACCCTTTCAATCAATCTCATGTAAATACACTACAGAGGAAGGAAGATGCTTGGATGCCTTAGGAGATATTTCCACAAGATGCATAATATTATTAATGAATATATCATGTTTCTTAGGATTCAATTGAAAATATCATTTGAAACCATTCTATTAGCCAACAAAGATGTGCATCCTACTATGAGGTTATAATTCCTTGCACTTATTTGAAGGAATGTGTTCCAATGATGGAGGGCCAAAAAAAAGAAGTGCTAAAAAATAGGTTTCCTACCACACCAAGTTTCAAAGGTAACAATTCCCTTCAATGCCTTATGTGAAACTCTATTCTAGATGTGAGTAGCATAGTTGATAGCTTTCACTTCATATTTAGGTGAAAAGGAGTGTGCATGGATCATAAATCCACTATCGAGTAAGGAAGATGTGAGGATGTGTTAGGATATATTTCCACAAGATGCATAATTTTCTTAATGAAGATACCACGTGTCTTAGGATCCAATAGATAATATCGTTTGAAACCATCCAGATAACCAAACAAAATGTGCATCCTACTATGAGGTTCTAAGGCCTTGAACTTCTTCGAAGGAATGTGCCCCAATGATGGAGAGAGAAAAAATTGAAGTTCTAAAAAATAGGTTTCCTACCACACTAAGCTTCAAAAGTAATGATTCACTTCAATTCCTTATGTGAAAATATAATCTAGATGTGAGTAGTATAGTTGTTAGCTTCTACCTAATATTTAGGTGAAAAGGAGTGTGCATAGATCATAAATCCACTATGGATGAAGGAATATGTGAGGATGAGCTAGGAGATATTTCCACAAGATGCATAATTTTCTTGATGAAGATATCACATGTCTTAGGATTGAATATACAATATCCTTTGAATCCATCAAGATAACCAAAAGAGATGTGCATCCTACTATGAGGTTTTAAGGCTTTGAGCTTCTTTGAAGGAATGTGTTCCCATGATGGAGAGCCAAAAAATTGAAGTGCTAAAGAAAATATTCCCTACCACACCAAGCTTCAAAGATAATGTTTCCCTTCAATGCATTATGCGAAACTATTCTAGATGTGAGTAGCATAGTTGATAGCTTCTACCTAATATTTAGGTGAAAATGAGTATGCATGAATCACATAAATGACCATCTTTTTCAAGGACCTACTTTTCCTCTTTGCTACACCATTTTTTTGAGGTATGCAATAATATGCCAAATATCAATCCATTCAAGAGTGAAAATTTACTCAAAGTCATTGTTTACATATTCTCATCCATTATCTATGTAGATAATTTTGATGCACTTTCCAGATTCTTCTTAGCACAAGTGTTAAAATACTAAAATTTATCAAAGACTTATCCTTTCTATTGAAGAAAGTAGACCCATGCATATTTGGAATTGTAGTGTTGTAAATGGGTATGTGCAGGATCATCCAAGAAAAAATAGGCCCTTAAGTGGCAAAAAATTCAGAAAAATGAGAGTTAGGCAACTTGATGTAAAAAATTGAATAAGTTATCTATATTATTTAAAAAATATGTAAGAATAGAATTTGTAGCAAATTGAATGTAGTTTCTAAACTACTAGGTTTGTTTAAAAAAAAAAATCTATTTGGTGAAATTTTGAAATCTCAATGCAATAGTACTTAAATTTCAGGGAAAAAATAAGAAGTAGGTGTTTGTCTGATCACTCTAACCACAATAAAATGATAATAATTTTTTATAATATTTTAGATATAAATAGAGGACTCATGCCCCAATGTGATGCATATTTTTTTATATTTTTTTTCCAAGTAAATAATTAATTAAGATTTTTTTATTGCAACTTTTTAAAAAATATGAAATCTCGTATGTTTGACCACCTTAACTTGCTCAAAACTTCATGAAATTCAAATTTTATATTTTTAATACTATAGTATGCAAAGCATTGAATGTGACACATGTTTTGGATTCAAAAAATGTGATACCGTTTGAAAGCTATAGATATTTTTCAATTAGCCTATCAATCAGGACTTTAGTCGTAATTTAAATAGAAAATGAATAATAATTACTTATTAAATTCAAAGTAAAGAATAATTTATATTAGTGGAAAGCTGAGAATCTCTTTTAAAAACCCTTTTCATTTCATCAATTTTGGGTAAAAAAATAGTCGTCAGCCACATACCCATCATATTGCCACATTTTGGCCCATCATGATCCTACACATACCCAAATTGTTGTTGCTCACAATTTCATACTAGGTTTTGGCTCTCTCTTTGGTGCATGTTTTTAATTATGCCTATGATATACCCATTATTTTTCCTTTGAAAGAATATTAATTAAATCCTTATTTATCATGATTTCATAGAGCTAAATTTTCTTGGACGTTGGCACCCAATGCTCTTGTCCTAACTATTTGTGCCTGATTTTTTAAATTTCATTGTTGGCCTCAAGGTGATTAAGAATTTAACTTTATTTCTTTCCATTTATAAAAAAATAATAAAAAATCATAAGTAGGAAATGTAGAATATCACTAGTATAATTCAAGTTAATTACAATTTGCAACCTATCAACAAATTTATGTTCAAGTATTGAATGATGTTTTTCATTTTTGTCTATTATTGTCTTATGCACTAACACTTGTAGGATCTTGTGTCACCAAAAAATGTATAGTTGACATTTTTAAGCTCACTTGAGTCTTTCTAATGGACTTTGGCCTTAATTTTCCTAGATTTAATGTTGTAATGTGGTCAACATGTTCACATTAGGTCTTGGACCCTTCAGTGTTTTTGCATACATCACTGTGTTTTCCAGCACTTTGAATTTCTTAGGTTTTGCATCAATAATAATCTTTCTTTTTCAGTTTATTGCATTTAGACATCATATTTACATACATTTCATCCCTCATAACATTAATATTGAGTGTAGACATTAGCATTTTGGGCCCACTTCTCCACCTCTAGAAGTGCTAGATAACCATTAGACACCCAAATCAATGTCCACATTTTGGTGAACCCGACGTTTGAACATTTTTTCTTCTAATTTCAAGTGCATCATAGGTTTAACTTGCATTAGGTGTTGCATTGTTTAAATTGCATCCTAGGGTTTTAAAATTTTCATTAGTGAAAAGCTCATATAGCTTGCATTTTTGTGTCATATTTCATTAGAAAACAACAAAATTCTACATTTTCATATTGTAGTTGCATTTTTGCATCTGAAAGACATCAAATTGCATTTAATTTTTTTGAAAAATCACAAAAATTCCTCACTGGGACTAATTCACCACACTGGTTGACTTAGTCCTTCTCCACATTTTGCATTGTAATTTCTAATATTTTCTGGGCATTTTCTACATTTTTGTTTTCTATTATTGTCTTCTATCATACTTTCTAGATTTATTGTTTATTCCATATAATTTTCTTGCATCATGGATTTTTTCTTTAATAAGTTTTGAATGTCCTTAAAATCTTTAGTGGACATGTCAAATTGTGCTTTGGAACTGATTGGAACTGATCCTAATCCTCCTTCAACTCCTCATGAATGTCCTCCTTATGTTATTGACATCATTGGAGAAGATGATGATAGAATGAATAAGTTCTTAAACAAATTTCTTGACAACCATGAAGCTAATGCATCCTTTTATCCATTCATGAAACAACAAGACCTTGCTACAGTCTCACCTTTTGATACGTTTGGTTACTTACATCTTGAAAAAAATGAAGGGCCTAAGTTCCCTCCAATAGGTGGACCTAGTTCCTCTAAACGAAAAATTCCTCAATCATTCTATGATAACAAAGTTACAAACACACTAATCAACCTTGAAGAAACTTATGGAAATTTTTTTACCATATTAAGCAAACAAGTTTGTGACACAACAACTGAACATGACATTCATCAACTTTTAGAACAAAGACCAACAGATGAAAACACAACTGAGTTAGGCTATGAAGATCCTCCTCATGACAACAAGCCTCCTTTAGAATATCAGAGACTTCGTGATGCTGGCACAATGATTTTTTGTTCCCCTCCCAATCTAAATGTCCTTCCTCCTCCTAAAAGACCCTTACATGATACCAATGACAAGGATGATAGGATCACCTTAGCTACTCCTTCAACTAGATAAATTGGTGAAACAAGCAAGAAAATTTATGATCTCAAACATTTTCCACATGATAAAGCTTTACAAATTCTCCTTCGACATGGGCTTATAAAATTACATCCTATCATGGAAATTCAACACAAAAAAAGAACCAACACAACCATAACTCATTGCTTATATCATAGAAATTTTGGACATCATACTAAGAAGGGTAAGGTCTTAAAAGGAATCTTAGCAAACTTCAACAACCCAAGCGACTCTTGTGACTTTACAATTGAATAACACCAATATGCAGTTTGTTCCCTTATCATGTAATAGTTGTAGAACATCCTCTTCTCACTATTACATGACCCTTTCTCACCACCTACCTTGGTTCATTCTTCCTTACACTTAGTGGGGGCAAGAAGTTGCTAGCCTTTTCCTAGTAATGCATTTGTCATTTCCCCTTATCCATGTTATTCACCTTCTGCTTATATCGATTGAGATTGGGAGGTAGATGACTTGTTTGATGGTCGGCCTTCCTTTGCATTACTAGTATTTTTATTTTCTTTTATGTTTGTATGTGCGTATCATGTTCCCACATAATGTTCCAATTGATGTTCTTCTATCTTTGTGACATAATTCTGTGTACCTTAATTCTTCTATATGTTGTACATTTCTTTTTTCTTTCACTTTTGTTTTGTGTTTTCCTTTTGGGGATGATGTAGAGTGTTGAGATGCCCTATGTCTCTTCCATGTTGACCCACTAGGTATTTTTATCTTCTTTTTCACTTTGGTGTTTTCCTTTTAGGGATGACGCAAAGCATTGAGACAATCTATGTCTCTTCCATGTTGACCCAAAATACCTCTTTTTATTTTTCGCTTGTCTTTTTTTTTTTGGCTTGTGTTTTCCTTTTGGGGTGATGCAAGAGATTGAGACTGCAATGTCTCTCTCATGTTGACCCAAGATCTTTTCCCATTTTTTTTCACCTTTTCATTTTAATTTTCTTCTATTTTCCTTTTGGGGATGATGCAAAGTGTTGAGACATCCTATGTCTCTTCCATGTTGATCCAAATAGATCTTTCTTTTTCTTTGTTTTCTCTCTCTTTGTGTCACTCTTCCAATTCTATGTGTATTTTGGGAATGATGGTAGTTTTGAGCTCTTTAATCAAAACATTGTAGAAAAAACATACCCACCTGAAATCCACAAATCCCTTATATGTTTGGTGTTTTCCTTTTTGGGGGGAATCCCTCTTTCTTTTCTTTTTCCTTTCTTTCACATGATGTAGACTTACTCGGAAATGTATGACTTGGCATAGGGGCTTTCCACAATTTCTTTCATGTCTTGTTTCTTTTGTCATTATTCATTTTCTACTTTAAATTAATTTCTCACAGAATGGTGTGTATGAAGTCCTTTAATGCGGGGGCATACATTGGCATTATTCATTATTCATTTTTCCTTTTCTTGATTCTCAGTGTAGCCTTGTTACTTTATATGATGTTTGTCACTCTATGGATGACATTGGGTATGATGTCTTTCATGAGCATGATCTATCTCAACATATTACATTCCTCTTGGTGGCATGATGTGATGCACTACATCCTCTAAGTTATGAATATTCTATTCTTTGATTGGTCCTCTCTTGGAGACATTAGACATAATGTTCCCTAAGTTAAAGACTTCACATGAACTAAACAAGACTCCTTTGAACATTCTTTGCATATTGTATTTTCCATTTATATGGGCACCTTGCATAACACAACTTGAATGCCTATGGTGCCATTGGATTTGTTCATGAGTTCTAAGCATATGAAGCTTTTCTTGTCTCATGAAGCACGAAATGAAATTGTCCTATGTGGCACCTTATTAAAGTTATCAGGAGGTATAACTTTAGTATGGTTGAGACGGAAGCCCATTCTGAGGAATGAATTTTCCCCATAGCCACTTGCATGTTTGTGAGTGCATACCATCCATGAGTGTGTGTTTCTCACCTTTTGGGCCTTCTCACTCGGAAGACAACCATGAGTTCCATCACTGCAGAGTGAGTACACATTTCTTTTTCCAAACAAATACCCTAGATATGATCCACAACTGGCTGGAAAAATGATTGAAGCTTTCTATCATTCTTTTTCATCATTTTCATGTCTGTTCCTTTGTGCCTATGTTTGGTTTTCCATGGGATCATTATCCTGGGGGCTTGATCATCCCTCTTGATTATGGTTTTCTCATCTTATCAATATGAGTGCATTGGGATCCCTCTTTATGTGCATTTTGGGCTACTTTAGTGTGAGTTTAAAGCAATTTCATCCTCTCACTAAAGTAGGGGCTTAATGTGTCACCAAATAATGTATACTTGAATTTTTTATGCTCACTTGAGTCTTTCTTATGGACTTTGGCTTGATTTTTCCTAGATTTAATGTTGTAATGTGGTCAACATGTTCACTTTAGGTCTTGGACCCGTGAGAATCATTAAGAATTCTAGGATGTCTTGTAAAGGTGTTGTGAACTGTTGTAACCCACTTTGACATGTTTTCAAGAACCTTTCATTATATTTAATTTAAATATCTCATTTTTATCACTTACCAAGTCTTATTTCAAAGTGTTGTAAAGAGTTGTAACAAACTCTCATGCTTTTCTATACTTGTCAACTAATCCAACCCTTATGTTTAAATGAACCCTTAATGCACTTTGCGACCCTACTTAAGTGTATTTTTTATGATATTCCCATTAAACCTCATTTAATGCACTTTAATTTCTGACACCTAGTGATATTTCCCTAGTGGGACCAACTTGCCACCTGGGGTGACTTAGTCCCACTGGGCACAAAAATAAAAACAATTTTAATTTATTGGTTGGATTTTATTCTCTTACCCTTGAGGTCAGCCTATGATGTGTTATTTTTGGGAAATAATGGAAAATTAAGCATAAATAAGGGTTTTTCCTCTCACTTTAACCCCCCCATTCATTCAAGCATTTAATCATTTAACCATCCAAGCAATTATCAATTATTCTCAACCACTCTAAGCAATATCAAGTCATCCATTGGAGCACTACATTGCATATCTTCATATTCATACATCAAGGGATTGGTAATTTAATGACATTGCATGTTTATTTATCATTCTCTTCTTATTTCATTTCATTTCACAGGGTTACCAAAGTGGGGTTTGACCAAGGAAAACCCCTATACTCTAACCCTTAACCCTTTCCCCCTCTTTGCATGTGTGATTGCAGGTTTTGTATGCAAATTTATCAAAGAGGAAAGTGTCAAAAAGGTTTTTTCAATCCATAAAAGTCATCAAAGTCAACAAAGCCTTAATTGAATCTTGGAGAAATCTTTCAACATTTTTTTTATAGAATCTAAACTAGACACCTATCAGAAAAGGAAGTGTAGACTGAAAGCTACAAAATCTTGTCCCAAGATTCCAAAAATTCCTAGGTGGACTAAGTTGCCATTTGTGGTGAATTAGTCCCACTTTCATGCTTAAAAGTGGTTTTTGTATTTTTGAGTACCCATTTGGTAGATTCCTATTCCGACAAAATTTCTCGGAAACTAGACTAAGTCACCCAGCTCGGCATAACTATCCTAGTCAACATTTCCAATAAAATTTATAGGATTCCAAAGCCCATTTGCATCAAAATTTGGATTCTAGGTGCACTTCTCCATTTTTGTTTAATTCTATTGTCATTTACTTGCATTCTTAGGTGTTTTTGCATAAATCACCGTGTTTTAGAGCACTTTGCATTTCTTAGATTTTGCATCAATAATCATCTTTCTTTTTCAATTTATTGAATTTAGACATCATATTTAGATACATTGCATCCCTCATAACATTAATCTTGATTGTAGACATTACCATTTTGGGCTCACTTCTCTCCTTCTAGGTGAAAAACCCTAGAAGTGCTAGAGAACCATTGGACTCCCAAAATTAGTGTCCCCAGATCTTAATGATATTTTTTCATCCTCCTTGTGTGAGATTGGTATGAGATATCATTATTGCAACAAGGGTTTCATATCTAAGTGGTAAGACATTCTTTATATTTTTGGGTATGTGTAGGATCATGATGGGCCAAAAAGTGGCAATATGACAAGTATGTGGCCGATGACTTTTTTTTTACCCAAAACTGATGAAAGGAAAAAGGTTTTTAAAGAAGATTCTCAGATTTCCACCAATATAAATTATTCTTTACTTTGAATTTAATAAGTAATTATTACTCATTTTCTTTTCAAATTACGACTAAAGTATTGATTGATAAGCTAATTAAAAAAAATCTATAGCTTTCAAACGGTATCATTTTTTTTGAATCCAAAACATGTGTCACATTCTATGCTTCACATACTATAGGATAAAAAATGAAAATTTGAATTTCATGAAGTTTTGACCAAGTTATGGTGGTCAGACATACGAGTTTTTATATTTTTTAAAAGTTGTAATAAAAAATTAATAATTAATTATTTACTTGGAAAAAAATTACAAAAAAATATGCATCACATTGGGACATGATTCCTCTACCTATATCTAAAATCTAATAAAAAAAATTATCATTTTATTGTGGTTAGGGTGGTCAAATAAACACCTACTTCTTATTTTTTCCCTAAAATTGGAGTATTACTGCATTGAAATTTCAAATTTTCACCAAATAGATTTTTTTTTAAAGAAACCTAGTAGTTTAGAAACTACATTCAATTTTCTATAGATTCTATTCTTACATATTTTTGAAATAATATAGATAACTTATTCAAATTATTACGTCAAGTTGCCTAACTCTATTTTTTTTGAAATTTTTGCCACTTAAGGGCTTGTTTTTTCCATGATGATCCTACGCATGTACCCTTTTATTATCATTTATCACTTATTAATTTTCCTCTGCTTTTCAGAGAACATGCACATTAAAGTTTTAAGAGCATAAGATCATCAATGTAGCATAAAAAAAAGTAACCCTTTTTGAAAATTAATTTGTAAATGAATAATTAATAATAAAATGGACTTAATTGTGCCTTATTTAGGGTGTTGTAAAGTGTTTCTTTACACTTTCACACTAATATAGGGCTTTATTAATTAATTGAGGTTAAATTAAAGTTAATTAGCCCCTTTAATTAGTGTCCAAGCCTAATTTATTTCATTTTTTGACGGATAAAGCCTGACACTCTTTAATGTAATTACACAACACTTAATTTTGCAAGGAATTTTTCTTAGGATAGTGATCTTGGACCCATTCACCACCTACTGAATGGGTCTTTGCTAGGTCCTAGTTCCACATTTTTAGCATATTATTTCACATCCCCAAAATGTGTCCTAGTTGAGTATGCTAGGACCCATTCGCCCTATGGTGAATGGGTCCTCACTAACTTAAGACACCTCCCTTGGGATATGTTTTTGGCGATACTTGAATAATTTCAAATTCAAGATCTGATGTCATCTTGTGTTATTTGAATATCAGGATTTAATCTTAAGTATAAACATAAGGTTATTTCACATAGTTTCACCTAGCAACTTCAAGTCTTCAAGCATTATAGTAAATTTATGAGAGCAAGAGTTCACAAGAGAATTTCAAAGGCATTCAAGGGTAGGATTATTAAATTTTATTGCAGAAATCAAAGGTCATTCATCATGTCAAAGGCATAAGGCATCATGCATGTTGTTGAGCTAATGTGTTGATATCGAATTGAAGATCTAATTCAAGCATATTCAAGGTGTTATTTCTAATCAATTGTTGTGATCAAGATCTACATTCTTTGAGGCCACTTCATGCAAGATTTTTGATTTGTACTCCAAGCTTCAATTGAGGATTGGTGAGTTATGGAATTACATTGTTCATTCATCTTTCCTTTATGCATTGTTTCAATTCAAGGTTTAATTACCAAAACGGGGTTTGAACAAGGAAAATCCCTATTCCCTTAAAAAACAACATTTTTCTTCTCCTCTTGATGTGTGATTATAGGTTTTAGGTTCAAGATCAATTTGTAAGGAAATTTTGGAGCGTATCTAGTGAAAACTCCATACAATAGTGCCTTCGGTAACTTTCATTTCGATTAGGTTACCTCAAAGACACATTCAACTATGTCCTAAAGTGGAAATAGACACAGTTATTTCCCACATTGATCCTTCTCAGAAAAACATATTGAATTCAACAACAATCAACAACACAAATGAAAGATAAAATAGAAAACTAGAACACAAAGATTTATGTGGGGAAAATCCTTTTGGATAAAAAACCCCACACTCCAAAGATTGAGTCGTTGTATTATTCAGCAACAAATCATTTACAATACAATTTCAAGCTCTTAGCCTTTCAGACATTACATCTTGATATTTTGGATACAACTGGTAGCAAACTATCCCTAAGAGATTAGGAGAGATTCCAGCATAACACTTCCTTTCTCTTCCTCTACTTCAACCTCATGGCTTCGACCTTTTGGCCGGCCACTCGGTCCTCACTCTATCATTCTCTCTTTGGCTCTAGGCTCTTCAGCTCCTTGGCGTATCAGCCCATCAGTTTCTACACACTACAGAATGTCTAATGCATTCATGTATGCATTTTTTCTCAACAGGATCTCTGTGAATCAATTCAAGATCACACAACAACAATCTCCAACTCAACATCCTTATCAAAACATAGATGTTTCCATTCCTGTGTAGATTTTTCCTTGCAGACTATTCAGTTCCATCTCAGCTGCTGCAAAAAATACAGCCACCAACTTTTTGAATTTCGCTTCCTTTGATTGGTCCACAAGCCAAGTCAAACGGTCGAGGAACAATCCACTAAGTTCGCATGTCGGTGAGACACGAGAAGTGTCTCATCGATGCTCAATGGATTGACAGACGATATTGGCATAGGTTCCAATAGTCGGCAATAATTTATATTGAATGCCATGAGTCATACTGAATCTACTGATATCCATTTCATTTCCATCGGCAAGAGATTCCTCCATCAGCAAGACATTTTACCGATGCTCGAAAGTCATATCAAATTCAGCTTTTCCATTGGCAAGACATTACCATTTGCCAAGAGTTCTCATCCAGTCTCCTTAAGTTTCACCGAAGCACCTGACAGTCGGCAAGACATTCGTCTTTCGCTAAGACCTCTCATCGAGCAAACATGTCATACCGAGTCGTCAAGACATTTGTCTTTTTCCAACACATCACATCAAGCTTCATGTTATGCCGAACTTCAAAACAATCACCAAGAGTTATACTGACATCAGGATTCCCATCGGCAAGACAATCTCTCTTCACCAAGACATCATACTGATGCCTTCAAGTTATACCTCAATGCTCAACAATCGGCAAGACATTCATCTTTCGCCAAGACATCACACCGAGTGAACATGTCATATTAAAGCATTGAAGAGTTGGCAAGACTTATCGTCTTCGCTAAGACCTTATACTGAGGTCTTAAGTCACCCTGAGCACTGGATTCACCAGTCGGCAAGACTTATGTCTTTCTCCGAGACCACATATCAAGTGCTCATGTCTTGCCGAGTTAGCAAGACATTTGACTTCGCCAAGACCTTTCATCGGGCACCGTGAGCTACACCGATGACTTTAGTTGCATCCCCATCAGCGAGACCAACACCTGTCGCCAAGACTTCATGCTGAAGTCTCCAGGTTACCCCGAGCCTATCTTTTGCCAGGAGTCATGTCGAATGCATCCCACACCATTGGTGAGATAGATTCCAATCACAAAGACTTCATAGCGAAGCCTTCATGTCATACTGATGACCCCATTCACCGAGACATCTCCCGGTCACCAAGACTACATGCTGATAGGAGCAAGTCATGCTGATTTCCACATTGGCTAGACAGACCATAGGTCATGCCGATATTGGCAAGACTTCCTATCGTCATCGAGACATCATTCTAACACATATGAGTTACCCTGATGATCTAGTCACCATGAGTCTCCCCAACATCTGCTAGGCACCCAATAAGAAACCCTTCTGTTGCCGAGACATTCCCACTCAGCAAAGAGTTACAATGAATGCACCAAGTCACAATGATAGGTCTATTCGGCAAGACGTAAACAGAGTCACAATGACATGAGAAAAATACAAGATTACTAAACTATCAGTCGGCTAGACAACATAAATGTCACAGCGACCATGCTTTCTTAGAGGATTCAACCTGTGAGATTGAGGCACATTTTCCAACACAATTTGAGATAAAAAGTTGTTAAAGTTGTAAAAGTTGTCATCTTTATTGCAAGATCATGAAAAGTCTTTTTTAGAATTTAATTCCAACTTTCGAGAGTTGAACACCTTGGATCTAGGAGTGTAGACATTGAAAAATAGAACTAAGAAAGCAATTTTCTAGAACCCTAGTAGGGACCCATTCACCACTAGGCGAATGAGTCCTTAGTGAGGCCCAAACCAACACTTTCTACAATAGATACATATCATTTTAGCATCTTAAAACCTACATTTTTACTGTTATATCAATTAGGTTTGTTTTTTGATGTTTTTCTATACATAATTGAATGAAATAATGTAGTGAAAAGGTTAGGCCCATCATCCTGTTAAATCATTATGGTGAACTCGACATCTTGAGCATTATATATATATATTTTTTTGGAATCTCTTAAATTAGATCTTGCATTCATTTTTATTAAATTAGATCTCGTTTAGGTTGTCTTAGTTTGCATTCAAATTTTCATCTCATATAAGGTTTTGTGATTGCATTGTTTGCATTCTTTAAATCTAAAAAATACAAAAAAAATCGTCATCTTGCATATCATTTAGATCATATAAACTTTCAATTGAAAATTAAAAAAAAATTGCATATCAAACTAGGTCTTTTAGTTCATCATTTTATCACATTTTCAACTTGCATTTTGCATTGCATTTACAGAAAATTAATCCTAAAACTTGCATACCTAAATCTGAAACTCATTGGAAAAAACATGAAAATTTGTAAAAATCAATTTAAAAACGGTAATCTAGGACCCATTCACCCTAGGGAAAATGAGTCCCTATTAGGAATATCAAGGAAACAATTTTTCACAATTCCTAAGCTTCCATATCAAATTCAGACCTGGAAAAGCATATGAGGACCCATTTGCCACTTGGTGAATGAGTCTTTGGAGGCCTACAAAAGCCAGCTTTTGTGAGCTTTTTGGTGATTTTTTGTACTTCCTAGGCTTGTTTTTAACCTACTGTATTAGTTTGGAAGTTTCAAGAATTTTTGTTTTATGGTAGGTCAAATCATCCATCTATTGTAGTCATTTCTAAAGCATTTCAAAATTTCATTTCAATATTAAAAATCTTTAGATTTGTAGGACAATTGTTTACATCATGAAGCCTTACATAAGTTGGATAGATTAATTTTCACAAATGTTAGTATATTTCTTTTCCATGTTTGCAAAGAAAAAATTCATTAGCAAGCATGTTAGTCAGGAGAATATCATAATGAAAGAGATTGAGCTTGTTACCATATTCCATGTTACCACATTGTCCATCATCCCCTCACCCCCAATATCTCACATATTTGTGATAAGGTCTCACTGAAAGAGGATGTAAGCATAGAAAATCATGATAATCATAGTTTTTCTTCTCGTAATACCTCTCCTATTCATGATGAAGGTATCTTGGTGAATAAAGATACAATTAGTGGGAATCATGAAGGTATTGTTTATTCATCTCCTCCCCTCCCTTGGGAAGATATTTTTATACAAGAAGATGAGATCATTGATACTACTTTACCTAGTCTCCATTCAGCTCCCAACACCTCCCCTACTTGTGAGAATGCTTTAATGAAGGAGGATACAATCATGAACGAACATGAAAATCACATTTGTGAGGAGGATATGTTGGTGTGAAGATATCCAATGATTGAGATCTATGAAAATCCTACCTCTCCTACTTGGGAAGGCATTATAGGAAATGGGGATGTAGTTGTAAATAACCATGATAGTCAAATTTGTGGGATGTATTTTAATTTTTCAATTAATATAGATTATTCCTATTCATGGTATGTGCAAGATCATGATGGGCCAAAAAGTGGTGATATGATGGGTATGTGTAGGATACGTGGCTGATGACTTTTTTTTAACCCAAAATTGATGAAACAAAAATGGTTTTTAAAGGAGATTCTCAACTTTCCACCAATATAATTTTTTTATTTACTTTGAATTTAATAAATAATTATTATTCATTTTCTATTTGAATTATTACTAAAGTCCTGATTGATAGGCTAATTGAAAAACATCTTTAGATTTCAAATGATATCACACTTTTTTAATCTGAAACATGTGTCACATTCTATGCTTCACATATTATAGGATTAAAAAAATTAAAAAAATTCATAAAGTTTTGACCAAGTTAAGGTGGTTAGACATACATGTTTTTATACTTTTTAGAAGTTGTAATAACAAATTCATAATTAATTATTTAATTGGAAAATAATTACAAAAAAATATGCATCACATTGGGATATGAGTCCTCTAATTATATATAAAATATTATAAAAACAAATATCATTTTATTGTGGTTAGGGTGGTCAGATATACACCTACTTATTTTTTCCTTGAAATTTAAGTACTACTGCATTGACATTTCAAATTTTCACCAAATAGATTTTTGGTTTTAAAAATAAACCTATTAGTTTAGAAACTACATTCAATTTTCTACAAATTCTATTCTTACATATTTTTGAAATAATATAGATAACTTATTCATTTTTTTATGTCAAACTTCCTAACTCTGATTTTTCTGAATATTTTTCCACTTAAGGACTTGTTCTTTCCATGATGATCCTACACATACCCTTCATAAAAAAGTAAATAAATTTTTTTATTCCCCTAATATCCCTCCTAGATGCAAAGAATATAGTTTAGTGTTAGAAGATATATTTATTAGGAGTCATGAGAATCTTGTTCCTGCCTTCCCTCGTGCTCCTGCCATTTGGAAAGATCTATTTGAACAAAAATTTTCACTCATTGGTAAGCATGAAAATCATATTTATTCTTCTCTTGACACCTCCCTTATTTGTGATGAAGCTACTTTACAAAATATAACCATGAAATGTGATGAACCTCTTGTTTCCACCTCTCCTAAAAGCTCCCATGCTAGGGTAGATATTATGGAACAAGAGAATGAGACCTTGGAGAAAAAGGAGGAAGTCATGGACAATCATAACAATAAAATTTAGCCTTCTCCTATTAGTGAAGAAGATATCTTGGTGATAGAAAATCCAATTGATGAGAGTCATGAGAATCTTATTTTTCATTCTTCCTCTAGGGAAAAAATTATTGAACAAGATAATTTCATCATTGATAGGTAAGAAAATACAACCACTAATAACTCCATTACTTATGATGAAGTCATTTTAGAAACACCAACCTTTGAATTTCATGATCATCTATTTTGTGGTTCTCCTAAAAAATCTCTTACTAGGGAGGATATCATGGTGTAAGAAAATGAGAACATTGGCACATGTCTTTCAAAGAATAGTGATGTGGCTTCCTTAGATGAAGATGATGAAGTGGCATTAGACTCCCCTTCACTAAGAAATCATGAAAAAAAGGATAAGTTTGGTGAGGTTATGAACATTGCAATTCCCTCAAGACCACTAATTCTCAGACCTCCTCTAAATCCTTTAATTATCAGACCATCTAAGCCTCAACTTATCATTTATCCACCCTCACAACAACCATAAGTTAAAAAAAAACCCATGCTTATCTTAGAACAACCTAAAAGTAAACTTGATAATGATATTTTTTCATAGCAACTGAGTTACAATATAGTTTCTCATACATATAACACTAGGAACAATCTACAACTAAGAAAAACAACTCAAACAATCCTCCCAATGCATAACCCTATCTTTCCTAGTGCCCCTCATGAGGGGAAAATTTAGTGGTGAATAATTGAAATTGGGACCTCCAGAAATGGAAAATAGTACAAGTTAAAAAAGATGTTGAATTGCTAGGTTATTACAAAAAAATAATTTCATCTCAATTAGTTCGCCTATGCCTTTTTTTTTTAAATGACACATCATTGGAATTGATTCATCAATAGTTTATACTATAATTACAAATATTAATTATATTCGCTAGTAATATTATATTACTACCATTAATTTTGGGGCAATATCTCACAATAATAAATTAGCATTTAATTTTAGGGATATTTTAGCCTTGAATAGGACTTTTATTTATTATCATCAAAATCATTGATTATCCTTTTAATCAGATCGTTGCAGGTTGATTATGTGACTTAATATGCACACGCCTTTTAAAAGGCTTGTTGAGGTCCATAATTTTTTTTGGGCCACATGATTAGGTTTAATTGTGTGGCCCAAAACAAATTTTGGACCTCAACAAGACTTTTAAAATGAATGTGCATATTAGGTCACAAAATCAACCTGCAATTGATTAAAAAGATAATCAATGGTAACAATTTCACTTTTCATTTAGTCTTACTTTTAAAGTGATATTTAAAAAAAATACTTCATCCGTGTGTGATCCAATATTTTCCCTAGACCCCATGAGGGGACATTGATCCCTTGACCCCCACAAGGGGGCTCTTCTCCCATGATTCCCACAAGGGGCATTTCCCCTTGACCCTACCAGTGGTTTCCACCCACAGACCCCTACTATGCAATTTTTTAAAGGAGAGATTCACCATTCTAATTAATCTTTTCAGTGATTATTTGCTAGTCATGACTGTGATTATTATTTTTATCAATTATTCATTAATATTTGCCAAGATTTTACAATTTTTTTTAATAATGTGCATAGAGTCACCAGGAAAATTAATATTTTTTTCAAATAAAAGGAAATATTCTGCAAGATTTTACACCTTCATCATGGGGGGGTTTCTTAAAGTTATCCATGCCCCTCATTTTCCTTTACAAAGTGGAAAGGGGTATGATCTTGTTGAACAACTTAAAAATAATTCTACTAAGATATCCTTATGGGATCTTATTGAACCCTCACCTATTTCTCATAACATGCTTCAAAGTGCTTTACAACAAGTTCCTACCCATCCTAATGCAAAATCAATTGATGATGGCCACCCAAATTCAAGCTATAACTCTAGCCAACTTAGACATTAATTTCCATCAAGATGAGTTAACTTCATCAAAAGAGGAAAAAAAAGATTCATGATAATAGCTTATGTGAATTGAACCAAGATAAAGAGAACTCTTTTTGATAGTGCTAACCCTTAACGCTTGTACCATAAACATTCTTGATAAGCTTAAAATAGACAAAATACAAATTCAACTTGATTCTTTATCTATTCATGAGTTTGATAACATAGGAAAGAAACCACTTGAAGTCGTCACATTACCTATCAGAGTTGGAAAGCTTACCTTCCAAACTCTAGTCCATGTTATGCCTAATGATCTTTCATATAATCTTCTTTTAGGCAGACCATTGATTCATGATATGAATGGGGTCCCTTCTACCCTTCATCATAAAATGAAGAATGTCCATGACAATAAAGTTTACAAACTCAAGGATGACCCTGAACCAGATAGTTTTCTCATTGAGAAAAATAAGGAAAATCCTTTGAAAATAGTGACACCTACTATACACGTGGAACCTGTGCAAGAGAAATCAAAAGAGAAGCATATTGAAGAAGTTACAAAGTTATTGGAAGATGATTGAGGTTCCTTAGATTTCACACCTACATTCATGGGCGAATACAAGATCACAACAAAGGAGTTTGAAAAGCGAAAAGAAAAAGTGGTAATTTCAACACAAAATTTAAAAGCATCCACTTCAACCACTTTAGAAGAAGAAGAAAATTACACAACAAAGTTTGATGAAGTTGATTATGAGAAACCACCAAATATGAAAGAAATGAAAAAGCTTTATGGAAGAGGTTATGAACTTATGAAACCACTTGGACATAGTGGAAAATGATGTGGTGATAGAGAAAAAGGTATCCATGTCCCTATAGAGCCTAATGCACAAGAAAAAACTAGTGGTCTTGGTTATTGTCCTTTGAAAGAAACAAAAGCATCAAAAAATCCTTCGCTCAATATCAACACTCTTACAAAATATTTTTCTAAGAAGATTTTAACCTTGGTGCATCCTAAACTAAAATATAATACATGTGGAAATATCTCATTAGATATGAATCAAGTTGATACTCATCCTAATCAATAACAATAGTTGTCGCTCCTTGCCATGTAATTGTTCTAGGGTCATAGCATACTCACTAAATGTTTTACATTCATGGAAAATAATTTCTTTCTTGCAAGGAGCAACATATTATCATTATCCATTATCGGCTCATCCTTTTCCTACACTTAGTGGAGGCAAGGGATTAGTTATCCTTGTCCTAATTTTTTCATGTGATCTTGTCCCTTTGGTTAATTGTTTTTCTTCCATTTATACTAACCAAGATTTGGATGCAGATGACCTGTTATAGGCTGAATCACAAGTGCCTTGCTAGTATTTTGTATGTTTTTCTTTTTCATGTTTCTTTATGTGATTACATGTGTGTAATGTGATCTCTTGTATTGTTTCATTTGATGCATCTCTCTCTCTTTTTGTGCATTCCTCTATATGTATCTACATGCTTCTATATGTCGTAAACATTTTATCCTTTTGCATTTGTCTTGTGTTTTCCTTTTGGGGATGATGCAAGGCGTTGAGGCATTTATGTCTCTTCCATGTTGAATTGAAGGATTTTTCTTTTTTTTTTTTCGCTCTCTTTGTGTCATTCTTCTAGTTCTATGAGTATTTGTGGAATGATGATTTTTTTGCACTATATGGCAACATTTTAGGAAAGATATACGAACCTTCGATCCATAGATCCATTCAATGTTTTTGGGGGAAACCCCTCCTTCCTTTTTCATGGCGTACCTCTATTTTGGGAACATATGACTTGGCATAGGGATTTCATAGGAAGCTCTCATGTCTTGGGATGGAACATTGGCTACTTTAAAGTAGTTTATCATATAAATGGTGTTACCAACCACTTTAAAGTGGTGGCATACATCGATGAAATCTTTCAAAATTTTGCATATTTCATGGTGCAATTTTCTCTTTCTTGTGATGCATCATTTCCTTAGTGGTGCTATTAGGTTTGATTTCCTCCAAGATTATGATATGTCTAAGCATATGACTTTCCCCCAGTGGCTTGATGTAAAGTGAGCCATCCTATAAGTGGCAATCTGTTATACTTGACTTGTCCTCTCTTGGAGACATTAGGCACGATGTTCCCTAAGAAGAAGACCTTACACATATCATAGAAAAATGGACCCTTCAAATTTTCATGGTCTTTTAGCTCTTTCTCCATGATGCTTGGTCCATTTTGCTTTGATTTAATGTTGTAATGTGGCTTAAACATTCACATTAGGTCCTTAAACTTCAAATTGTGGCATCTTGTGAAGGTGTTGTGAAGTGTTGTAAAAAATTTCTACATTTTTCTAGACTCTATTCATTACAATTCACCTAAATATTGCCTTTTTATTCATCATCAAGTCCTACTCTAAAGGGTTCTAAAGTCTAGAAAAAATATTTCATGCTTTTCTAGGCTCAATTTTACGATTTACAACTTTCTTATGCTTTATTTGACCCCTTTATGCCCTTATAAGGCTTAATTAAGTGTGTTTTTGAATGTAAACCTAGCAAACATCATTAAATGCAAGATAATTCCTAACACCCACTTTCAAGTCCAAGGTGGGACCCATTTTCCATTGGTGGTGACTGAGTCTATCTTGGCTCAAAATTCAAAATATTTCAAATTTTCTTTTGGTTTTCTATTTAAAATCACCTTATGGCGGCCTGTGATGAGGTATCTTAGGGTTACTAAGGCACAAGTGTGTATAAATAAGTGTTTTTACATCCATTTTAACCCCCATTCATCAAGTTCACTAATTCACTGATTCATTCAAGCATTTAAGCACTTTGCATCATTCAACCAAGCATTAATCAAGTATCTTGAGGCAGCCATTGATATATGTTCAGATTTCTTCAACAAGGTTGGTGAGTTTAGGGAATTTGCATGTTGTTTATTCATCTTTCCTTGCTGATTTCATTCCATTTCTTCATTAAGGGTTTAATTACCAAAGTGGGATTTGACCAAGGAAAATCCCTATAACCTAACCATAAACCATTTTCCCCCTTTTGTATGTGTGTTTGCAGACTTTTGTATGTAGATTTATCATGCGATTGGGTGTTGAAAGGTTGTCAAAAAGTAAACAATGTGTTTAAAGTCAACTACAACCTATTCCAAGCTTGGAGACAACCTGTACAGTCCATTTTCTACAAAGTTTACTCTATCAACTCGACAAGCAGACAACCTCAAATCTGGTGCTACAAAATTGGTCCCAGATTTCATAGAATTTTGGGAGAGGACTGATTCACCATCAATGGTGAATGAGTCCCACCTTAAGGCTGGAAAATTAGATTTTGTTAGATTCCAGATCCCAACACTTAGAAACTAGTTTTTAGAAGTTTTCATTAGAAGCAAGACTAATTCACCATCAGTGGTGAATGAGTCCCACTGGTGATTTTCAATGATTTCTGATAGGATTCAAAACACCCCATAATTTTCATTCTTTGACTAGGTGCACTCTAATTCAACCTTCTTTTTTCTATTTTGCATTTGTTTATGTTTAGTTCATAAATGCATATCACACTGTGTTTTCAAACATTACATATTTCTTAGGTTTTGCATTCATAATCAATCAATTACTTAGCTTAGTTTCATTTAGATCATCTCATTTAGCCTTAATAACATCATACACATCTTAATTTGCGTGAACCACATTGATTTATTTGTGAGGTTTATCTCTCTCCTTTTAGGTGAAACATCTTAAGAGTGCAAGAGTAGCCTATAAGCCTCATGCCCAAAAATCTATGGTTCATTTTGGTGAACCTAAATATTGAACATCATATCATTCTGGTTTGCATTTATATTGCATCTTAGGACTTAATTGCATTGTCTTTTGCATTATTTTTAAATCATAGGGTTTCTTAAAATTGCATTAGTGAAAGACTCATTTAGGCTTCATTTTTGCATATCATATCATTCAAAAACTGAAAATATGCATTTTCATCCTTAGTTTGCATCTAAAAAGCATTAAAATCACTTTAATTTTTCTGAAAAACACAAAAAAATATCATACTTGGACTCATTCACCACCTAGGGAAAATTAGTCCACTTGCACATTTCATACTGCATTTTCAGGCAATTTTCTAGGTAATTACTGCATTTTTTTCTCTGTTTAAATTTGAAAATTTCCTATTATTTTCATTTTTCACTCCTAGATTACATTGCATTTTCATTCACCCCACCTTTTGTGGTACTTGTATGAGTGTTTAGGGCCCCATTGATAATACTTTAGTGAGACAAAGTTCTAGACTCATGGCTTCCCGCGATAGCACTTTTGTTATGGACCTTGGGATCTCAAGAGATCCTACTCATAGTATGGACAATGGTGCATTAGGCATGGAAAATACCACTTCTATGCCTTCACCTTTCCATCCAATGAATGTTGACACACAAAACAATTCCATTCTGCAAGAAAAATTCATTAGTATTCATGAGGATTTTCCACATTTAAAAGAAGATTTATCCCTTGAAGAAATTTCCACCACTGCCATACCTGCAATAGAAAACCTTCATCATTTGATTGAAAGTGATGATGGATTACTAGTTATGAAAAGAATAGTTGAGATATACAATAAAAATGTTCCTTCTACTTCCCATTCAACTAACACTGTTGTAAGCCAAGGAGGACCTCACAATCCTCCTCCTTCAACCATAGCATCCATAGCAACATATACCACTCCTTAGGTTACCACAACTATGTAACAGGTTAGTCATGTGGATCCTTTCACAATTCCAACTAGCATTCCTAGTTATTTTGTGGCATCGCATATTCCTTATTCTACTTTCACCCCTCAGTAGTGTCCCCTTCACTTCTCCCAAGATTACATACACTCCATCACCATTCTCTCTTCCACCTCATACCACTTACACCAATCCAATCATTACACAACTCTTTAACATAGTTTCATCCATGAACAACAAATCTCCACCATTAGCCAAAGTAAAAATGCTCCACCCACATATCATGTCTCTAGTAGTTCATTATCCTTAGAGATCTTACACACAAAGATGCCACAAGGAATTAAAATGCCTAGGTTTGAGAAATATGGTGGTAAAGGAGACCCTACTAATCATGTCAATTCTTATACACCCTTGTGTAGTGACTTTGTCCTCGATGATAAGCTATTAGCCAAACTTTTTCCGAGGACCTTGAAAGACACTACATTGGAGTGGTTTTCAATCTTAGCCAATCATTCCATCTGATCATTCAATGAACTTGTGGATGCCTTCATAAGTCATTTTCAAGTTCATATGACTCCTAAAAATAAAATGGATGATTTAATGCGATGTAGACAAAATGTAGATGAAAAAGTAACTAACTTCATTTCACGTTATCAGTCATGGTATGCTCAAATTGATGTCAAGATCCCTAATTCACATCCGTAGAAATTTTTTATCAAAAACCTACACACTCATCTTTAGGATAAGTTGAATATGATTAAATTCCCTTCATTCATGCATTTATGTATGACCCTTTGTGATTACCACAACTCAATTTCTAGTTGTGATTTAAAGTCCACTTCTAACTAAGCTAGGAAGTTTGAGCAAAACAACCAAAACAACGCACAAAACTTTAGAAAACTTTATAGAGGCTTTTTACAATTCAATATGCCTTGTCCACAACCAACCCAAACTATTCTGAGTCTTGTGGCAGCTGTTAAAGTAGTGGTGCCGTTTACCTATGGGTACCTGAAGAAACAATTTACTCCCTTACTTGATACCCTCCATAATACAATGAACCAATTGCTCCAACAACAAATGATCACTTTTCCTACTGTTAAACCACTTGATACCACCAAACCTTTACCACCTACCTTTAAACCCAATTCTTATTGTCATTTTCATCACTAAAATAGAAATGACACTGAATAATGTAAGCGTCTCAAACACTTAGTTGAAGACCTCAATGATTCTAGTTTATTTTCCATTGCGGGTGTCAATGATCAAGAATATAAGGGTATGTGGAGGATCATGATGGGCCAAAAAGTTGTGATATGATGGGTATGCATAGGGTATGTCACTTACAAATTTTTTTTACCCAAAATTGATGAAATGAAAAGGGTTTTTAAAGGAGATTCTCAACTTTCCACCGATATACATTATGCTTTACTTTGAATTTAATAAATAATTATTATTCATTTTCTATTTGAATTACGACTAAAGTTTTGATTGATAGGTTGATTCAAAAACATCTATAGCTTTCAAATGGTATCACATTTTTTTAATCCAAAACATGCATCACATTCTATGCTTTTCATACTATAGGATTAAAAAAAAATGAATTTCATGAAGTTTTGACCAAGTTAAGGTGGTTAGATATACGAGTTTTTATATTTTTTAAAAGTTGTAATAAAAATCATAATTAATTAATTTCTTGGAAAAAATTACAAAAAAAATGCATCACATTGGGACATGAGTCCTCTACTTATATCTAAAATATTATAAAAAAATATTATCATTTTATTGTGGTTAGGGTGATCAGATAGACATGTACTTCTTATTTTTTCCCTAAAATTTAAGTACTACTACATTGAAATTTCAAATTTTCACCAAATAGATTTTTAAAAATAAAAATAAACCTAGTAGTTTAGAAACCACATTCAATTTTCTACATATTCTATTGTTACATATTTTTGAAATAATATAGATAACTTATTCATATTTTTACGTCAAGTTGCCTAATTCTAATTTTTTTGAATTTTTCGCCACTTAAGGGCTATTTTTTCCATGATGATCCTGCACATACCCATAAGTTTGTTGCACCCCCTAACTAGAATTTACAAATTTCCACCAACCCTATGCTTAAACACAATGTTTCATTTTTCAAGGCTAGTGAACCTTCAAACACTGATGTAATGAATGTTGATACAAATAATGACCAAAATGATCTTCCTCCAAATGTTACCCAAGTTAATCCTTTGGATGAACTTGTGGGTACGATAGACACTGTCCCTCATAAGGGCCCAACCAAAAAATCTATTGATATTAATTTTTCTTCTCATGATATACTTAAAAAGCTTCTCATTGGTCCTCTTTACATAGCTAGAAGAATCTATGATAAGCCCACTAATGGGATATTAAAAGATCCCGACTATGGCAAGAGCATGATCACCAAAGAATTTTTAGTATTACATGATATCTATCAAGATGATTATAAAAAATCAATTGCATGGATTAAAACACATACTATTTTTGCATGCCCTATGATCGGATCGATTGTATTCCCCTTACAGATAGGACCTAAAACTTTGGAGGTAACATTTTTTATCATTCCATAATCAGAAAAATTTCGTCTACGGTTGGGTCATCCTTGGCTCCACTCGATGAAAGTGGTCCCCTCAGTTTTTCACAAATGTTTGAAGTTTCCACATGGCAATGAAATATTTACCACACACCGTAGTGGCTTTTATCTGTTATCCTTTGAAGGTAATTTTTCCTTAGAATCCTTTTGGCTTGAACCTATGGAACCCATCACCCCTCGAAAGGACTTCTTTTTCATAACCTATGAAAAGTTCAAAGCCAGATACATAGTTGAATTGTCTCTTCATAATATGTCCCCATCCACTTCCACTCCTCCTATCCTAGATGAAACTATGCTTCATCCTAAGTCTGACATTGAACAAATAATACAACCTCATGAGCAACCTACCATAGACACTTCCCCTTCATCATTTAAATGACCAAGAGAAAATGAAACTAATCATGCCATGCATTGTCACATTAAAAAAGTGTATAAAGCTAAAGAGAAAGCAATTGACCTGTCTTCTTCAATTTTTTCCATTCTTCCCCCTTAAAAATAAAAGGAACCTATGATGGATCAAACTACTCTTACACCTCAACAACTTCAAAATAAAATAAAATGAAACCATAGTGCTAGGGAATGTAGGAATCATCATCATCTCCTTGCTCGTCAGTATCAAAGGGAAGAAAACAAAGAAAACCAACCTCTACCTCTGAAAAAATAAATACATGATCACCCTCATTCTCCTAACCCGCCACTAGATAATATAGTCCATCCCTCACAAAAGAATGAACCAATCCAATAGCCACAACTTTTGATACATCCTTCCTTGGAAATAACCCCTCGTCCTCCTATCATAATCAATCTTGATGATGATGATGATGATGATTAGATCACAACAATAGATGAAGTGCATAATAATATAAACTCTTTATTTTCATCTACCATGAGATTAAATGATAAACCTTCTATACCAAGTGAAGAACCTAGTACATCTCCTAGTACGACACTTGCAATTCTTCCTTTAGAAGTCCAACCGCCTTCGTAATATACTGAACATGATTGGGAGGCAGATGACTTGTTGGATGGTTGACTTCATGCATTTTCCTTACTAGCCTTTTATATTTATTTTTCTTTTTCTTTCTTTTTATTTTATGTGCATATTGTGTTCCCCCGTAATGTGCATTTGATGTTCTCTCTCTTTGTACACATCTATTTGTACCTCTATTCTTCTATATGTTGTGCATTTCCCTTTTTTCTTTTGTTTTGTTCTTTCCTTTTGGGGTTGACACAAAGTGTAGAGACACCCTATGTCTCTTCCATGTTGACCCAAAAGGTACTTTTCTTTTGTTCCTTTATTTTGTGTTTTCCTTTTGGGGATGACATAAAGTGTAGACACCCTATGTCTCTTCCATGTTGACCCAAAAAGGTCCTTTTTCCCTTTTTGTTTTTTTTTTCCTTTTAGGGATGACATAAAGCTTTGAGAAACCCTATGTCTCTTCCACGTTGACCCAATCAGTTCCTTTTCCTTTTTACTATATATTTTTCTTCTATTTTTCCTTTTGGGGATGGCACAAGGCATTGAGACTGAAATATCTCCTTCATGTTGACCCAAAATATTTTCCTTTTCTTTTTCCTTTCAATTTTTCTTTTACTTGTGTTTTTCCTTTTAGGGATGATGTAAAGTGTTGATACTGTAATGTCTCTTCCATGTTGACCCAAAATGGACTTTATTTTTCTTTTGTTTTCACTCTCTTTGTGTCATCTTCCAGTTCTATGTGCTTTTTGGAATTATGATAGTTCCAAGCTCTTTCATTAAAAAATTGCAGTAACAAACATACTAACCCTAAATCCATAGATCCCTCATGTGTTTGGTGTGTTCCTTTTTGGGCGGAAACTCCCTTTTCTTTTGTTCTAATTTTTTGTTTACATGAAGCAACCTAACTTAGAAACATATGACTTGGCATAAGGCTTTCCAATTTGTATCTCATGTCTTTTTTTTCCTTTTTGTATTTTCTTTCTTATGCTACTTTAAATTAATTGCTCACATAATGATGTGTATCAATTCCTATAAAGTGGGGGGCATACATTGGCATCATTTCATTTTTCATTCTTGGTTCTTAGTGCAGCCTTGTCACTTCATACGATGCATTCGTCACTTTGTGAATGACACTGGGTGTGATGTTCTTCATAAGTGTGATCTATCTTAGCATATTACATTCCTCTTAGTGTCTTGATGCAACACACTGCATCCCCTAAATTGTGAATATACTATTATTTCATTGGTCTTCTCTTAGAGACATTAGACATAATGTTCCCTAAGTGACACACCTTACATGAACTTAACAAGACTCCTTTGAACTTTCTTTTACATTTTTACATTTTACATTTTTTCCTGCTTGCATAACACAACTTGCATGCTTGTGGTACCTTTCTCTTTGTTCATGAGTTCTAAGCATACAAATATTTTATTTTCTCATTAAGCACAAATTGAAATTTTCTCTTGTGGTGCCTTGTTAAAGTTATTAGGAGATATAACTTTAATATGGTTGAGTGGGAAGCCCATTCAATGGCACAAATTTCCCCATAGCCACCTTTGTATTTGTGAGTGCATACCAACTAGCGTATGTAACTTACCTTTTTGGGTTTTCTCTCCCGGTGGACCACCATGAGTTATGTTGCCCTAGAGTGAGTATGCATTCTCTTTTTCTCACAAACAACAAAGATATAATCCATAACTAGTTGGATAGACGATCGAAGCTCAATTCAATTCTCCCTTTTTCTTCTCTTTCATTGCACACATGTGTTCCTTTGTTCTTATGTTTAGTTTTCCATGGGATATTCATCCTGGGGGCTTGATCATCCCTCTTGATCATTTTAATTCCATCCTTCTAACATAAGTGCACTTGGACCTCTCTCTTGATATGCATGGCTACTTTAGTGTGAGTTTGAAGCAAGTTCATCCTCACTAACGTGGGAGCTAAATGTGCCATAGAAAAATGGTCCCTTGACATTTTCATGGTATTTGAGCTCTTTCTTCACAATGCTTGGTCCATTTTTCTTTGATTTAATGTTGTAATGTGGCTTAAAAATTCACATTAGGTCCTTAAAATTCAAATTTTGGCATCTTGTGAAGGTGTTGTGAAGTGTTGTAAAACATTTCTACACTTTTCTAGACTCTATTAATTACAATTCACATAAAATTCACCTTATTCACCATCAAGTCCTATTCTAATGTGTTGTAAAGTCTTGTAACAATATTTCATGCTTTTCTAAGCTCAATTTCACTATTTACACCTTTCTTATGCTTTATTTGACCCCTTTATGCCCTTATAAGGCTTAATTAAGTGTGTTTATAAATGTAAACCCAACAAACAACATTAAATGCAAGATAATTCCCAAAACCAACTTTCAAGTCCATGGTGAGACCCATTCTCCATGGATGGCGAATGAGTCCCTCTTGGCTCAAAATTCAAAATATTTCAAATTTTATTTTTTGTTTTTTATTTAAAATCACCTTATGTTGGCCTGTGATGAGGTATCTTTGGGTTACTAAAGAAAAATTGTGTACAAATAAGTGTTTTCACATCCATTTTAACCCCCATTCATCAAATTCACTAGTTCACTCATTCATTCAAGCATTCAAGCACTTTGCATCATTTAACCACGCATTAATCAAGTATCTTGGAGCAACCATTGATATATCTTCATATTTCTTCAACAAGGTTTCTGAGTTTAAGACATTTGCATGTTGTTTATTCATCTTTCCTTGTTAATTTCATTCCATTTCTTCATTAAGGGTTTGATTACCAAAGTGGGATTTGACCAAGGAAAATCCCTATAAGCTAACCCTTAACCATTTTCCCCCTTTTGTATGTGTGTTTGTAGACTTTTGTATGTAGATTTATCAAGAAACTAGGTGTTGAAAGGTGGTCAACAAGTCAACAAAGTGTTTCAAGTCAAATACAACCTATTTCAAGCTTGGAGACAACCTATAGTCTATTTTCTATAGATTTGACTCCGACAAGCAGACAACCTCAGATCTGGTGCAATAGAATTGGTCCCAGATTTCACAAAATTTTGGGAGATGAGTGATTCACCATTAGTGGCGAATGAGTCCCACGTTAAGGATGGTAAATTATATTTTTTTAGATTCCAGATCCTAACAATTAGAAACCACTTTTCAAAAGTTTTCATCAAAAGTAGGACTGATTCACCATCAGTGGCAAATGAGTCCCACTGGTGATTTTTAGTGATTTTTGTTACCATTCAAAATACTCCAAAATCTTCATTATCTTCGCAGGTGCTCTTTGATTCAACATTCTTCTTTTTTTTCATTTGTTCCTGTTTAGTTCATGCTTGTAGATCACATTGTATATTTCTAAGGTTTTGCATTCATAATCATTCAATTACTTAGCTTAGTTGCATTTAGATAATCTCATTTAGCCATAATAACATCATACACCTCTTAATTTGAGTGAGCCACATTGATTTTTCATGAGGTTTATCTCTCTCCTTTTAGGTGAAACATCCTAAGAATGCAAGAGTAGCCTATAAGCCTCATGCCAAAAAAATATATGGTTCAACATGAACAAAGTAAGATCCCATTAAACAAGAAAAAAACCTATAGACATAATATTCATAAGAATTTATCACTGTGGTGCCTTATTGAAATTTTCAAAAGGATAACTTTGATTTGGTACAGGAGCCTAATATGATTTTCTCATTTGCCACCCCATTGGGATACTCACCTAGTAGATGGCCTAATATTCCACTACCCCAGAGTGAGCATCTGTGTCATTTTCATAGTAGACATCGTGTTATTCTTGTGAAAATTTTCAAACAAATAGTTGAGATGTGTTCCACATTGCATTGGGCAGTCGAGGCTTCATCCTTCCCCTTTCTCAGACAAATAGTCATGTTGCACATCATCTTGGAATAGTCAAAGATTGATCCTTTATTTTCTTGGTCTTTGATAGTGTATGATTGTGTATCTTTTTCATTGTTGCATACATAAGTGTCTTGAATGTCTACTTTACTCTGAGTTTGACATGAGGTCATACTCTGATCACTAAAGTGGGGGAAAAATGTAGTGTCAAAAAAAGTAACCCTTTTTCACACTTAATTTGGGAATGAATAACTAATGACAAAATGGACTTAATTGTGCCTTATTTAGGATGTTGTAAAGTGTTTCTTTACAATTTCACACTAATCTAGGGATTTATTAATTAATTGAGGTTAAATTAAAGTTAATTAGCCCCTTTAATTCAAATCCAAGCCTAACTTATTGCATTTTTTGAGGGATAAATCCTAACACTCTTAAATGAAATTACACAACACTTAATTTTGCAAGGAATGTATCCTAGGATAGTGACCTAAGACCCATTTTACACCTACTGAATGGGTCCTCACTAGCTTCTAAGACCCCCTTTTCTCATATTATTTCACATCCCCAAAATGTGTCTTGGATGAGCATGCTATGACCCATTCGCCCTATGATGAATGGGTCCTCACTAACTTAGGACACCCCCCTTGGGATATACTTTTGGAAGTATTTTAATAATTTCAAATTCAAGATCTTATGTCAGCTTGTGTTATTTTAATTTTTGGATTTAGTCTTAAGTTAAGTATTAATATAAGGTTAAATTCCACATAGTTTCACCTAGTAACTTCAAGTCTTCAAGCATTATAGAAAATTTATGAGATCAAGAGTTCACAAGAGCATTTCAAAGGAATTAAAGGACATAAATATTAAAGTTTATTGCAGCAATCAAAGGTCATTCATCATATCAAAGGCATAAGGAATCATCCATGTTGAGCTAATGTGTTGATGTAGCATTGAAGATCCAATTCAAGCATATTCAAGGTGTCATTTCTAATCAAGTGTTGTGATCAAGATCTACATTCTTTAGGTCCACTTCATCCAAGATTGTTGATTTGTACTCCAAGGTTAAATTGAGGATTGGTGAGTTGTGGCATTACATTGTTCATTCATCATTCCTTTATGCATTGTGTCAACTCAAGTTTTAATTATGAAAATAAGGTTTGACCAAGGAAAACCCCTATTACCTAATAAAACAACATTTTTCTTCTCCTCTTGATCTGTGATTACAAGTTTTAAGTTAAAGATCAATTGGAGAGAAAAAGCTGTCAAAGTTGCAAAGTTTGAAAAAAATTCATATTTATTGCAGGATCATGGAAAGTATTCTACAAAATTTATTTCTGACTTTCAGGAGCTAAACACCTATGATTTGGGAGTGTAGACATTGAAGAACATAGCCTAAAAAGAAAATTTCCAAAACCCCAGTAGGGACCCATTTCTTAGGTATGTGCAAGATCATCATGGAAAAAATAGGCCTTTAAGTAGCAAAAAATTCAGAAAAGTCAGAGTTAGGCAACTTGCCATAAAATTTTGAATAAGTTATCTATATTATTTCAAAAATATGTAAGAATAGAATATGTAGAAAATTAAATGTAGTTTCTAAACTACTAGGTTTATTTTTTATTTTTTTAAAATCTATTTGGTAAAAAATTGAAATTTCATGTAGTAACTAGTACTTAAATTTTAGGGAAAAAATAAGAAGTAGGTGTCTATCTGACCACCCTAACCACAATAAAATGATAATATTTTTAATAAGAATTTAGATATAAGTAGAGGACTCATGTCACAATGTGATGCATATTTTTTTTGTAATTTTTTTCCAAAGAAAATAATTATTTATGATTTTTTTATTGCTAGGTAAAACACTGCTAGGGGCAACACCTTGTATTACTTGCAAAAGAAAGTTACACCCTTGAAGGTATTTTCTATCAAAATGACCTTGGATGAGCTCCTATCCTAACCAAACTTTTATGCATTTACATTTTTCATTACAAAATGGCCTGTTTTCTAGTATAGGTAGTGACTTGGCCTAGGACTGACTCCAACTACCCTATTACTATTGCTATTAATCAAAATATACAATTGTAGATATATTGAAACCATACCCAACCAGACTTTATCCTTCCTCTTCATCATCTGATTCTATGCATTTCAAGTAGGCCATGCAATTTTCTATTATTGGGCACTCTACTCCACATTTCTGGTGAGCTAGGAGTTTTTCCTTTTCCTCCAGGTCCTTGGGGTAATTCACACACCATTCTTCTCCATCACCTAGGTCCCAGTCATTGTCATCACTAGAAATAATTTATTTTGACAGATCTTCATCTTCCACGTATCTTGTAGCCCATCCATGAGGGAGGTTGGTTGTCATCTTGGCTGCCCCGAGGAGGAAGAGAATGTTTTGGTCCCTTTTATTCCATAAATTTCCAAATCCTTCAAGGTCAATGGTCTAAACTAGAGGAAACCTCATTACTTCCCTCCCTCGCATTCAAATCATATAGTAATTTTGTGGCATGGGGATTTTTCCGTGCTCATCCACATTGTCTAACACCACATCAATGTTGCCCCGCCATGCGTGCATGAATACCATTTGGGTTAGTTTTTTACTCATCTCTTTTGAGATGTCCATGTGTAGAGGACTACTAAGAACATTATAGGAATTTTCATGTTTGTTCTCTCTTTGTGAAATTCCCTCAGAAATCTAGGCTCAACTACCTTTTTTGTTTCCCACAAAATCAGTGGGTGGAAAGAATTCAATAGCCCCTATAGACGTTTATTAGTTATTTCCCCTATGAATTCCTGTTGTTACTTTGACATATCCAATGCAAGTGGTGTTTCCATTTTTTCCTTCACCAGCAGCTCATCTAGTATTTTCTATTGCTTTTTTTTTTTTTCAAATGTAGCTGTGGAAGATTACTCTCACCACTACCATTTACTATCAAAGGCCTTAATCTATCATAATTATTTTTCCTTAGTTCAAGTCCTTCAAAGTGTTCCTAGTTGCCGCCACCTTGGTGATGGTACAAAAATGAATTAATGCTTGATAATCCGACATTCTCTCAATCTTTCAAATTCCTCAGAAATTGTTTTATTTTGCTTATGCATGATATTTTGATAATGACTCTTGTCTAATCAAGAGAAATTCGAAGATATCTCTTTTATTACCATGTGATTCATTTTAGCACATAGAATTAGTCATAATTTTTTTGAAAAGAATTTTTAAGACAACTATTATGAAATATTCTTAAAAATTCTAATAAAGAGAAATGCCAGGATATCTCTTCTATATCTCTCTTCTCCCATCATCCATCCTAACCTATATATCTCTCCTCCTCCCTCCTACCTCTCTCTCTCTCTCTCTCTCTCTCTCTCTCTCTCTCTCTCTCTCTCTCTCTCTCTCTCTCTCTCTCTCTCTCTCTCTCTCTCTCTCTCTCTCTCTCTCTCTCTCTCTCTCTCTCTCTCTCTCTCTCTCTCTCTCTCTCTCTCTCTCTCTCTCTCTCTTTCTCTCTCCTACTTCTCCCTCCCTACTTCCATCCCTCTCTGCTTATCTCTATCTCTCCTCTCCCTCCATTCCTCAGAGCCCCTTCTCTCTCTCTTTCTCTCTCTCCCTGCTCCCTCCATACCTCCACCCTCTCTACTTCTCTCTATCTTCCCTCTCTCCCCATCCCTCCAACCCTCTCTCTCTCTCACTGCCTCCCACCCACCCCAGTCATCCCTCCCTCTATCCCTCTGGCCCCTACATCTCCTCTCCCCTCCTCCCCTCTGGCCCTTATGCTCCTTCGGCCCTACAAGGGGCTTTGCTCCCATGATTCAACAAGGGGCGTTTCTACTATGCAAGGTTTTTAAAGGAGAGATTCACCATTCTAATTAATCTTTTCAGTGATTATTTGCTAGTCATGACTGTGATTATTATTTTTATCAATTATTCATTAATATTTGCCAAGATTTTACAATTTTTTTTAATAATGTGCATAGAGTCACCAGGAAAATTAATATTTTTTTCAAATAAAAGGAAATATTCTGCAAGATTTTACACCTTCATCATGGGGGGGTTTCTTAAAGTTATCCATGCCCCTCATTTTCCTTTACAAAGTGGAAAGGGGTATGATCTTGTTGAACAACTTAAAAATAATTCTACTAAGATATCCTTATGGGATCTTATTGAACCCTCACCTATTTCTCATAACATGCTTCAAAGTGCTTTACAACAAGTTCCTACCCATCCTAATGCAAAATCAATTGATGATGGCCACCCAAATTCAAGCTATAACTCTAGCCAACTTAGACATTAATTTCCATCAAGATGAGTTAACTTCATCAAAAGAGGAAAAAAAAGATTCATGATAATAGCTTATGTGAATTGAACCAAGATAAAGAGAACTCTTTTTGATAGTGCTAACCCTTAACGCTTGTACCATAAACATTCTTGATAAGCTTAAAATAGACAAAATACAAATTCAACTTGATTCTTTATCTATTCATGAGTTTGATAACATAGGAAAGAAACCACTTGAAGTCGTCACATTACCTATCAGAGTTGGAAAGCTTACCTTCCAAACTCTAGTCCATGTTATGCCTAATGATCTTTCATATAATCTTCTTTTAGGCAGACCATTGATTCATGATATGAATGGGGTCCCTTCTACCCTTCATCATAAAATGAAGAATGTCCATGACAATAAAGTTTACAAACTCAAGGATGACCCTGAACCAGATAGTTTTCTCATTGAGAAAAATAAGGAAAATCCTTTGAAAATAGTGACACCTACTATACACGTGGAACCTGTGCAAGAGAAATCAAAAGAGAAGCATATTGAAGAAGTTACAAAGTTATTGGAAGATGATTGAGGTTCCTTAGATTTCACACCTACATTCATGGGCGAATACAAGATCACAACAAAGGAGTTTGAAAAGCGAAAAGAAAAAGTGGTAATTTCAACACAAAATTTAAAAGCATCCACTTCAACCACTTTAGAAGAAGAAGAAAATTACACAACAAAGTTTGATGAAGTTGATTATGAGAAACCACCAAATATGAAAGAAATGAAAAAGCTTTATGGAAGAGGTTATGAACTTATGAAACCACTTGGACATAGTGGAAAATGATGTGGTGATAGAGAAAAAGGTATCCATGTCCCTATAGAGCCTAATGCACAAGAAAAAACTAGTGGTCTTGGTTATTGTCCTTTGAAAGAAACAAAAGCATCAAAAAATCCTTCGCTCAATATCAACACTCTTACAAAATATTTTTCTAAGAAGATTTTAACCTTGGTGCATCCTAAACTAAAATATAATACATGTGGAAATATCTCATTAGATATGAATCAAGTTGATACTCATCCTAATCAATAACAATAGTTGTCGCTCCTTGCCATGTAATTGTTCTAGGGTCATAGCATACTCACTAAATGTTTTACATTCATGGAAAATAATTTCTTTCTTGCAAGGAGCAACATATTATCATTATCCATTATCGGCTCATCCTTTTCCTACACTTAGTGGAGGCAAGGGATTAGTTATCCTTGTCCTAATTTTTTCATGTGATCTTGTCCCTTTGGTTAATTGTTTTTCTTCCATTTATACTAACCAAGATTTGGATGCAGATGACCTGTTATAGGCTGAATCACAAGTGCCTTGCTAGTATTTTGTATGTTTTTCTTTTTCATGTTTCTTTATGTGATTACATGTGTGTAATGTGATCTCTTGTATTGTTTCATTTGATGCATCTCTCTCTCTTTTTGTGCATTCCTCTATATGTATCTACATGCTTCTATATGTCGTAAACATTTTATCCTTTTGCATTTGTCTTGTGTTTTCCTTTTGGGGATGATGCAAGGCGTTGAGGCATTTATGTCTCTTCCATGTTGAATTGAAGGATTTTTCTTTTTTTTTTTTCGCTCTCTTTGTGTCATTCTTCTAGTTCTATGAGTATTTGTGGAATGATGATTTTTTTGCACTATATGGCAACATTTTAGGAAAGATATACGAACCTTCGATCCATAGATCCATTCAATGTTTTTGGGGGAAACCCCTCCTTCCTTTTTCATGGCGTACCTCTATTTTGGGAACATATGACTTGGCATAGGGATTTCATAGGAAGCTCTCATGTCTTGGGATGGAACATTGGCTACTTTAAAGTAGTTTATCATATAAATGGTGTTACCAACCACTTTAAAGTGGTGGCATACATCGATGAAATCTTTCAAAATTTTGCATATTTCATGGTGCAATTTTCTCTTTCTTGTGATGCATCATTTCCTTAGTGGTGCTATTAGGTTTGATTTCCTCCAAGATTATGATATGTCTAAGCATATGACTTTCCCCCAGTGGCTTGATGTAAAGTGAGCCATCCTATAAGTGGCAATCTGTTATACTTGACTTGTCCTCTCTTGGAGACATTAGGCACGATGTTCCCTAAGAAGAAGACCTTACACATATCATAGAAAAATGGACCCTTCAAATTTTCATGGTCTTTTAGCTCTTTCTCCATGATGCTTGGTCCATTTTGCTTTGATTTAATGTTGTAATGTGGCTTAAACATTCACATTAGGTCCTTAAACTTCAAATTGTGGCATCTTGTGAAGGTGTTGTGAAGTGTTGTAAAAAATTTCTACATTTTTCTAGACTCTATTCATTACAATTCACCTAAATATTGCCTTTTTATTCATCATCAAGTCCTACTCTAAAGGGTTCTAAAGTCTAGAAAAAATATTTCATGCTTTTCTAGGCTCAATTTTACGATTTACAACTTTCTTATGCTTTATTTGACCCCTTTATGCCCTTATAAGGCTTAATTAAGTGTGTTTTTGAATGTAAACCTAGCAAACATCATTAAATGCAAGATAATTCCTAACACCCACTTTCAAGTCCAAGGTGGGACCCATTTTCCATTGGTGGTGACTGAGTCTATCTTGGCTCAAAATTCAAAATATTTCAAATTTTCTTTTGGTTTTCTATTTAAAATCACCTTATGGCGGCCTGTGATGAGGTATCTTAGGGTTACTAAGGCACAAGTGTGTATAAATAAGTGTTTTTACATCCATTTTAACCCCCATTCATCAAGTTCACTAATTCACTGATTCATTCAAGCATTTAAGCACTTTGCATCATTCAACCAAGCATTAATCAAGTATCTTGAGGCAGCCATTGATATATGTTCAGATTTCTTCAACAAGGTTGGTGAGTTTAGGGAATTTGCATGTTGTTTATTCATCTTTCCTTGCTGATTTCATTCCATTTCTTCATTAAGGGTTTAATTACCAAAGTGGGATTTGACCAAGGAAAATCCCTATAACCTAACCATAAACCATTTTCCCCCTTTTGTATGTGTGTTTGCAGACTTTTGTATGTAGATTTATCATGCGATTGGGTGTTGAAAGGTTGTCAAAAAGTAAACAATGTGTTTAAAGTCAACTACAACCTATTCCAAGCTTGGAGACAACCTGTACAGTCCATTTTCTACAAAGTTTACTCTATCAACTCGACAAGCAGACAACCTCAAATCTGGTGCTACAAAATTGGTCCCAGATTTCATAGAATTTTGGGAGAGGACTGATTCACCATCAATGGTGAATGAGTCCCACCTTAAGGCTGGAAAATTAGATTTTGTTAGATTCCAGATCCCAACACTTAGAAACTAGTTTTTAGAAGTTTTCATTAGAAGCAAGACTAATTCACCATCAGTGGTGAATGAGTCCCACTGGTGATTTTCAATGATTTCTGATAGGATTCAAAACACCCCATAATTTTCATTCTTTGACTAGGTGCACTCTAATTCAACCTTCTTTTTTCTATTTTGCATTTGTTTATGTTTAGTTCATAAATGCATATCACACTGTGTTTTCAAACATTACATATTTCTTAGGTTTTGCATTCATAATCAATCAATTACTTAGCTTAGTTTCATTTAGATCATCTCATTTAGCCTTAATAACATCATACACATCTTAATTTGCGTGAACCACATTGATTTATTTGTGAGGTTTATCTCTCTCCTTTTAGGTGAAACATCTTAAGAGTGCAAGAGTAGCCTATAAGCCTCATGCCCAAAAATCTATGGTTCATTTTGGTGAACCTAAATATTGAACATCATATCATTCTGGTTTGCATTTATATTGCATCTTAGGACTTAATTGCATTGTCTTTTGCATTATTTTTAAATCATAGGGTTTCTTAAAATTGCATTAGTGAAAGACTCATTTAGGCTTCATTTTTGCATATCATATCATTCAAAAACTGAAAATATGCATTTTCATCCTTAGTTTGCATCTAAAAAGCATTAAAATCACTTTAATTTTTCTGAAAAACACAAAAAAATATCATACTTGGACTCATTCACCACCTAGGGAAAATTAGTCCACTTGCACATTTCATACTGCATTTTCAGGCAATTTTCTAGGTAATTACTGCATTTTTTTCTCTGTTTAAATTTGAAAATTTCCTATTATTTTCATTTTTCACTCCTAGATTACATTGCATTTTCATTCACCCCACCTTTTGTGGTACTTGTATGAGTGTTTAGGGCCCCATTGATAATACTTTAGTGAGACAAAGTTCTAGACTCATGGCTTCCCGCGATAGCACTTTTGTTATGGACCTTGGGATCTCAAGAGATCCTACTCATAGTATGGACAATGGTGCATTAGGCATGGAAAATACCACTTCTATGCCTTCACCTTTCCATCCAATGAATGTTGACACACAAAACAATTCCATTCTGCAAGAAAAATTCATTAGTATTCATGAGGATTTTCCACATTTAAAAGAAGATTTATCCCTTGAAGAAATTTCCACCACTGCCATACCTGCAATAGAAAACCTTCATCATTTGATTGAAAGTGATGATGGATTACTAGTTATGAAAAGAATAGTTGAGATATACAATAAAAATGTTCCTTCTACTTCCCATTCAACTAACACTGTTGTAAGCCAAGGAGGACCTCACAATCCTCCTCCTTCAACCATAGCATCCATAGCAACATATACCACTCCTTAGGTTACCACAACTATGTAACAGGTTAGTCATGTGGATCCTTTCACAATTCCAACTAGCATTCCTAGTTATTTTGTGGCATCGCATATTCCTTATTCTACTTTCACCCCTCAGTAGTGTCCCCTTCACTTCTCCCAAGATTACATACACTCCATCACCATTCTCTCTTCCACCTCATACCACTTACACCAATCCAATCATTACACAACTCTTTAACATAGTTTCATCCATGAACAACAAATCTCCACCATTAGCCAAAGTAAAAATGCTCCACCCACATATCATGTCTCTAGTAGTTCATTATCCTTAGAGATCTTACACACAAAGATGCCACAAGGAATTAAAATGCCTAGGTTTGAGAAATATGGTGGTAAAGGAGACCCTACTAATCATGTCAATTCTTATACACCCTTGTGTAGTGACTTTGTCCTCGATGATAAGCTATTAGCCAAACTTTTTCCGAGGACCTTGAAAGACACTACATTGGAGTGGTTTTCAATCTTAGCCAATCATTCCATCTGATCATTCAATGAACTTGTGGATGCCTTCATAAGTCATTTTCAAGTTCATATGACTCCTAAAAATAAAATGGATGATTTAATGCGATGTAGACAAAATGTAGATGAAAAAGTAACTAACTTCATTTCACGTTATCAGTCATGGTATGCTCAAATTGATGTCAAGATCCCTAATTCACATCCGTAGAAATTTTTTATCAAAAACCTACACACTCATCTTTAGGATAAGTTGAATATGATTAAATTCCCTTCATTCATGCATTTATGTATGACCCTTTGTGATTACCACAACTCAATTTCTAGTTGTGATTTAAAGTCCACTTCTAACTAAGCTAGGAAGTTTGAGCAAAACAACCAAAACAACGCACAAAACTTTAGAAAACTTTATAGAGGCTTTTTACAATTCAATATGCCTTGTCCACAACCAACCCAAACTATTCTGAGTCTTGTGGCAGCTGTTAAAGTAGTGGTGCCGTTTACCTATGGGTACCTGAAGAAACAATTTACTCCCTTACTTGATACCCTCCATAATACAATGAACCAATTGCTCCAACAACAAATGATCACTTTTCCTACTGTTAAACCACTTGATACCACCAAACCTTTACCACCTACCTTTAAACCCAATTCTTATTGTCATTTTCATCACTAAAATAGAAATGACACTGAATAATGTAAGCGTCTCAAACACTTAGTTGAAGACCTCAATGATTCTAGTTTATTTTCCATTGCGGGTGTCAATGATCAAGAATATAAGGGTATGTGGAGGATCATGATGGGCCAAAAAGTTGTGATATGATGGGTATGCATAGGGTATGTCACTTACAAATTTTTTTTACCCAAAATTGATGAAATGAAAAGGGTTTTTAAAGGAGATTCTCAACTTTCCACCGATATACATTATGCTTTACTTTGAATTTAATAAATAATTATTATTCATTTTCTATTTGAATTACGACTAAAGTTTTGATTGATAGGTTGATTCAAAAACATCTATAGCTTTCAAATGGTATCACATTTTTTTAATCCAAAACATGCATCACATTCTATGCTTTTCATACTATAGGATTAAAAAAAAATGAATTTCATGAAGTTTTGACCAAGTTAAGGTGGTCGATATAATGAAGTTTTTATATTTTTTAAAAGTTGTAATAAAAAAATCATAATTAATTAATTTCTTGGAAAAATTTACAAAACAATATGCATCACATTGGGACATGAGTCCTCTACTTATATCTAAAATCTTATAAAAAAATATTATCATTTTATTGTGGTTAGGGTGGTCAGACATGTACTTATTTTTTCCCTAATATTTAAGTACTACTACATTGAAATTTCAAATTTTCACCAAATAGATTTTTTTAAAATAAAAAATAAACCTAGTAGTTTAGAAACCACATTCAATTTTCTACATATTCTATTGTTACATATTTTTGAAATAATATAGATAACTTATTCATATTTTTACGTCAAGTTGCCTAATTCTAATTTTTTTGAATTTTTCGCCACTTAAGGGCTATTTTTTCCATGATGATCCTGCACATACCCATAAGTTTGTTGCACCCCCTAACTAGAATTTACAAATTTCCACCAACCCTATGCTTAAACACAATGTTTCATTTTTCAAGGCTAGTGAACCTTCAAACACTGATGTAATGAATGTTGATACAAATAATGACCAAAATGATCTTCCTCCAAATGTTACCCAAGTTAATCCTTTGGATGAACTTGTGGGTACGATAGACACTGTCCCTCATAAGGGCCCAACCAAAAAATCTATTGATATTAATTTTTCTTCTCATGATATACTTAAAAAGCTTCTCATTGGTCCTCTTTACATAGCTAGAAGAATCTATGATAAGCCCACTAATGGGATATTAAAAGATCCCGACTATGGCAAGAGCATGATCACCAAAGAATTTTTAGTATTACATGATATCTATCAAGATGATTATAAAAAATCAATTGCATGGATTAAAACACATACTATTTTTGCATGCCCTATGATCGGATCGATTGTATTCCCCTTACAGATAGGACCTAAAACTTTGGAGGTAACATTTTTTATCATTCCATAATCAGAAAAATTTCGTCTACGGTTGGGTCATCCTTGGCTCCACTCGATGAAAGTGGTCCCCTCAGTTTTTCACAAATGTTTGAAGTTTCCACATGGCAATGAAATATTTACCACACACCGTAGTGGCTTTTATCTGTTATCCTTTGAAGGTAATTTTTCCTTAGAATCCTTTTGGCTTGAACCTATGGAACCCATCACCCCTCGAAAGGACTTCTTTTTCATAACCTATGAAAAGTTCAAAGCCAGATACATAGTTGAATTGTCTCTTCATAATATGTCCCCATCCACTTCCACTCCTCCTATCCTAGATGAAACTATGCTTCATCCTAAGTCTGACATTGAACAAATAATACAACCTCATGAGCAACCTACCATAGACACTTCCCCTTCATCATTTAAATGACCAAGAGAAAATGAAACTAATCATGCCATGCATTGTCACATTAAAAAAGTGTATAAAGCTAAAGAGAAAGCAATTGACCTGTCTTCTTCAATTTTTTCCATTCTTCCCCCTTAAAAATAAAAGGAACCTATGATGGATCAAACTACTCTTACACCTCAACAACTTCAAAATAAAATAAAATGAAACCATAGTGCTAGGGAATGTAGGAATCATCATCATCTCCTTGCTCGTCAGTATCAAAGGGAAGAAAACAAAGAAAACCAACCTCTACCTCTGAAAAAATAAATACATGATCACCCTCATTCTCCTAACCCGCCACTAGATAATATAGTCCATCCCTCACAAAAGAATGAACCAATCCAATAGCCACAACTTTTGATACATCCTTCCTTGGAAATAACCCCTCGTCCTCCTATCATAATCAATCTTGATGATGATGATGATGATGATTAGATCACAACAATAGATGAAGTGCATAATAATATAAACTCTTTATTTTCATCTACCATGAGATTAAATGATAAACCTTCTATACCAAGTGAAGAACCTAGTACATCTCCTAGTACGACACTTGCAATTCTTCCTTTAGAAGTCCAACCGCCTTCGTAATATACTGAACATGATTGGGAGGCAGATGACTTGTTGGATGGTTGACTTCATGCATTTTCCTTACTAGCCTTTTATATTTATTTTTCTTTTTCTTTCTTTTTATTTTATGTGCATATTGTGTTCCCCCGTAATGTGCATTTGATGTTCTCTCTCTTTGTACACATCTATTTGTACCTCTATTCTTCTATATGTTGTGCATTTCCCTTTTTTCTTTTGTTTTGTTCTTTCCTTTTGGGGTTGACACAAAGTGTAGAGACACCCTATGTCTCTTCCATGTTGACCCAAAAGGTACTTTTCTTTTGTTCCTTTTTTTGTGTTTTCCTTTTGGGGATGACATAAAGTGTAGACACCCTATGTCTCTTCCATGTTGACCCAAAAAGGTCCTTTTTCCCTTTTTGTTTTTTTTTTCCTTTTAGGGATGACATAAAGCTTTGAGAAACCCTATGTCTCTTCCACGTTGACCCAATCAGTTCCTTTTCCTTTTTACTATATATTTTTCTTCTATTTTTCCTTTTGGGGATGGCACAAGGCATTGAGACTGAAATATCTCCTTCATGTTGACCCAAAATATTTTCCTTTTCTTTTTCCTTTCAATTTTTCTTTTACTTGTGTTTTTCCTTTTAGGGATGATGTAAAGTGTTGATACTGTAATGTCTCTTCCATGTTGACCCAAAATGGACTTTATTTTTCTTTTGTTTTCACTCTCTTTGTGTCATCTTCCAGTTCTATGTGCTTTTTGGAATTATGATAGTTCCAAGCTCTTTCATTAAAAAATTGCAGTAACAAACATACTAACCCTAAATCCATAGATCCCTCATGTGTTTGGTGTGTTCCTTTTTGGGCGGAAACTCCCTTTTCTTTTGTTCTAATTTTTTGTTTACATGAAGCAACCTAACTTAGAAACATATGACTTGGCATAAGGCTTTCCAATTTGTATCTCATGTCTTTTTTTTCCTTTTTGTATTTTCTTTCTTATGCTACTTTAAATTAATTGCTCACATAATGATGTGTATCAATTCCTATAAAGTGGGGGGCATACATTGGCATCATTTCATTTTTCATTCTTGGTTCTTAGTGCAGCCTTGTCACTTCATACGATGCATTCGTCACTTTGTGAATGACACTGGGTGTGATGTTCTTCATAAGTGTGATCTATCTTAGCATATTACATTCCTCTTAGTGTCTTGATGCAACACACTGCATCCCCTAAATTGTGAATATACTATTATTTCATTGGTCTTCTCTTAGAGACATTAGACATAATGTTCCCTAAGTGACACACCTTACATGAACTTAACAAGACTCCTTTGAACTTTCTTTTACATTTTTACATTTTACATTTTTTCCTGCTTGCATAACACAACTTGCATGCTTGTGGTACCTTTCTCTTTGTTCATGAGTTCTAAGCATACAAATATTTTATTTTCTCATTAAGCACAAATTGAAATTTTCTCTTGTGGTGCCTTGTTAAAGTTATTAGGAGATATAACTTTAATATGGTTGAGTGGGAAGCCCATTCAATGGCACAAATTTCCCCATAGCCACCTTTGTATTTGTGAGTGCATACCAACTAGCGTATGTAACTTACCTTTTTGGGTTTTCTCTCCCGGTGGACCACCATGAGTTATGTTGCCCTAGAGTGAGTATGCATTCTCTTTTTCTCACAAACAACAAAGATATAATCCATAACTAGTTGGATAGACGATCGAAGCTCAATTCAATTCTCCCTTTTTCTTCTCTTTCATTGCACACATGTGTTCCTTTGTTCTTATGTTTAGTTTTCCATGGGATATTCATCCTGGGGGCTTGATCATCCCTCTTGATCATTTTAATTCCATCCTTCTAACATAAGTGCACTTGGACCTCTCTCTTGATATGCATGGCTACTTTAGTGTGAGTTTGAAGCAAGTTCATCCTCACTAACGTGGGAGCTAAATGTGCCATAGAAAAATGGTCCCTTGACATTTTCATGGTATTTGAGCTCTTTCTTCACAATGCTTGGTCCATTTTTCTTTGATTTAATGTTGTAATGTGGCTTAAAAATTCACATTAGGTCCTTAAAATTCAAATTTTGGCATCTTGTGAAGGTGTTGTGAAGTGTTGTAAAACATTTCTACACTTTTCTAGACTCTATTAATTACAATTCACATAAAATTCACCTTATTCACCATCAAGTCCTATTCTAATGTGTTGTAAAGTCTTGTAACAATATTTCATGCTTTTCTAAGCTCAATTTCACTATTTACACCTTTCTTATGCTTTATTTGACCCCTTTATGCCCTTATAAGGCTTAATTAAGTGTGTTTATAAATGTAAACCCAACAAACAACATTAAATGCAAGATAATTCCCAAAACCAACTTTCAAGTCCATGGTGAGACCCATTCTCCATGGATGGCGAATGAGTCCCTCTTGGCTCAAAATTCAAAATATTTCAAATTTTATTTTTTGTTTTTTATTTAAAATCACCTTATGTTGGCCTGTGATGAGGTATCTTTGGGTTACTAAAGAAAAATTGTGTACAAATAAGTGTTTTCACATCCATTTTAACCCCCATTCATCAAATTCACTAGTTCACTCATTCATTCAAGCATTCAAGCACTTTGCATCATTTAACCACGCATTAATCAAGTATCTTGGAGCAACCATTGATATATCTTCATATTTCTTCAACAAGGTTTCTGAGTTTAAGACATTTGCATGTTGTTTATTCATCTTTCCTTGTTAATTTCATTCCATTTCTTCATTAAGGGTTTGATTACCAAAGTGGGATTTGACCAAGGAAAATCCCTATAAGCTAACCCTTAACCATTTTCCCCCTTTTGTATGTGTGTTTGTAGACTTTTGTATGTAGATTTATCAAGAAACTAGGTGTTGAAAGGTGGTCAACAAGTCAACAAAGTGTTTCAAGTCAAATACAACCTATTTCAAGCTTGGAGACAACCTATAGTCTATTTTCTATAGATTTGACTCCGACAAGCAGACAACCTCAGATCTGGTGCAATAGAATTGGTCCCAGATTTCACAAAATTTTGGGAGATGAGTGATTCACCATTAGTGGCGAATGAGTCCCACGTTAAGGATGGTAAATTATATTTTTTTAGATTCCAGATCCTAACAATTAGAAACCACTTTTCAAAAGTTTTCATCAAAAGTAGGACTGATTCACCATCAGTGGCAAATGAGTCCCACTGGTGATTTTTAGTGATTTTTGTTACCATTCAAAATACTCCAAAATCTTCATTATCTTCGCAGGTGCTCTTTGATTCAACATTCTTCTTTTTTTTCATTTGTTCCTGTTTAGTTCATGCTTGTAGATCACATTGTATATTTCTAAGGTTTTGCATTCATAATCATTCAATTACTTAGCTTAGTTGCATTTAGATAATCTCATTTAGCCATAATAACATCATACACCTCTTAATTTGAGTGAGCCACATTGATTTTTCATGAGGTTTATCTCTCTCCTTTTAGGTGAAACATCCTAAGAATGCAAGAGTAGCCTATAAGCCTCATGCCAAAAAAATATATGGTTCAACATGAACAAAGTAAGATCCCATTAAACAAGAAAAAAACCTATAGACATAATATTCATAAGAATTTATCACTGTGGTGCCTTATTGAAATTTTCAAAAGGATAACTTTGATTTGGTACAGGAGCCTAATATGATTTTCTCATTTGCCACCCCATTGGGATACTCACCTAGTAGATGGCCTAATATTCCACTACCCCAGAGTGAGCATCTGTGTCATTTTCATAGTAGACATCGTGTTATTCTTGTGAAAATTTTCAAACAAATAGTTGAGATGTGTTCCACATTGCATTGGGCAGTCGAGGCTTCATCCTTCCCCTTTCTCAGACAAATAGTCATGTTGCACATCATCTTGGAATAGTCAAAGATTGATCCTTTATTTTCTTGGTCTTTGATAGTGTATGATTGTGTATCTTTTTCATTGTTGCATACATAAGTGTCTTGAATGTCTACTTTACTCTGAGTTTGACATGAGGTCATACTCTGATCACTAAAGTGGGGGAAAAATGTAGTGTCAAAAAAAGTAACCCTTTTTCACACTTAATTTGGGAATGAATAACTAATGACAAAATGGACTTAATTGTGCCTTATTTAGGATGTTGTAAAGTGTTTCTTTACAATTTCACACTAATCTAGGGATTTATTAATTAATTGAGGTTAAATTAAAGTTAATTAGCCCCTTTAATTCAAATCCAAGCCTAACTTATTGCATTTTTTGAGGGATAAATCCTAACACTCTTAAATGAAATTACACAACACTTAATTTTGCAAGGAATGTATCCTAGGATAGTGACCTAAGACCCATTTTACACCTACTGAATGGGTCCTCACTAGCTTCTAAGACCCCCTTTTCTCATATTATTTCACATCCCCAAAATGTGTCTTGGATGAGCATGCTATGACCCATTCGCCCTATGATGAATGGGTCCTCACTAACTTAGGACACCCCCCTTGGGATATACTTTTGGAAGTATTTTAATAATTTCAAATTCAAGATCTTATGTCAGCTTGTGTTATTTTAATTTTTGGATTTAGTCTTAAGTTAAGTATTAATATAAGGTTAAATTCCACATAGTTTCACCTAGTAACTTCAAGTCTTCAAGCATTATAGAAAATTTATGAGATCAAGAGTTCACAAGAGCATTTCAAAGGAATTAAAGGACATAAATATTAAAGTTTATTGCAGCAATCAAAGGTCATTCATCATATCAAAGGCATAAGGAATCATCCATGTTGAGCTAATGTGTTGATGTAGCATTGAAGATCCAATTCAAGCATATTCAAGGTGTCATTTCTAATCAAGTGTTGTGATCAAGATCTACATTCTTTAGGTCCACTTCATCCAAGATTGTTGATTTGTACTCCAAGGTTAAATTGAGGATTGGTGAGTTGTGGCATTACATTGTTCATTCATCATTCCTTTATGCATTGTGTCAACTCAAGTTTTAATTATGAAAATAAGGTTTGACCAAGGAAAACCCCTATTACCTAATAAAACAACATTTTTCTTCTCCTCTTGATCTGTGATTACAAGTTTTAAGTTAAAGATCAATTGGAGAGAAAAAGCTGTCAAAGTTGCAAAGTTTGAAAAAAATTCATATTTATTGCAGGATCATGGAAAGTATTCTACAAAATTTATTTCTGACTTTCAGGAGCTAAACACCTATGATTTGGGAGTGTAGACATTGAAGAACATAGCCTAAAAAGAAAATTTCCAAAACCCCAGTAGGGACCCATTTCTTAGGTATGTGCAAGATCATCATGGAAAAAATAGGCCTTTAAGTAGCAAAAAATTCAGAAAAGTCAGAGTTAGGCAACTTGCCATAAAATTTTGAATAAGTTATCTATATTATTTCAAAAATATGTAAGAATAGAATATGTAGAAAATTAAATGTAGTTTCTAAACTACTAGGTTTATTTTTTATTTTTTTAAAATCTATTTGGTAAAAAATTGAAATTTCATTGTAGTAACTAGTACTTAAATTTTAGGGAAAAAATAAGAAGTAGGTGTCTATCTGACCACCCTAACCACAATAAAATGATAATATTTTTAATAAGAATTTAGATATAAGTAGAGGACTCATGTCACAATGTGATGCATATTTTTTTTGTAATTTTTTTCCAAAGAAAATAATTATTTATGATTTTTTTATTGCTAGGTAAAACACTGCTAGGGGCAACACCTTGTATTACTTGCAAAAGAAAGTTACACCCTTGAAGGTATTTTCTATCAAAATGACCTTGGATGAGCTCCTATCCTAACCAAACTTTTATGCATTTACATTTTTCATTACAAAATGGCCTGTTTTCTAGTATAGGTAGTGACTTGGCCTAGGACTGACTCCAACTACCCTATTACTATTGCTATTAATCAAAATATACAATTGTAGATATATTGAAACCATACCCAACCAGACTTTATCCTTCCTCTTCATCATCTGATTCTATGCATTTCAAGTAGGCCATGCAATTTTCTATTATTGGGCACTCTACTCCACATTTCTGGTGAGCTAGGAGTTTTTCCTTTTCCTCCAGGTCCTTGGGGTAATTCACACACCATTCTTCTCCATCACCTAGGTCCCAGTCATTGTCATCACTAGAAATAATTTATTTTGACAGATCTTCATCTTCCACGTATCTTGTAGCCCATCCATGAGGGAGGTTGGTTGTCATCTTGGCTGCCCCGAGGAGGAAGAGAATGTTTTGGTCCCTTTTATTCCATAAATTTCCAAATCCTTCAAGGTCAATGGTCTAAACTAGAGGAAACCTCATTACTTCCCTCCCTCGCATTCAAATCATATAGTAATTTTGTGGCATGGGGATTTTTCCGTGCTCATCCACATTGTCTAACACCACATCAATGTTGCCCCGCCATGCGTGCATGAATACCATTTGGGTTAGTTTTTTACTCATCTCTTTTGAGATGTCCATGTGTAGAGGACTACTAAGAACATTATAGGAATTTTCATGTTTGTTCTCTCTTTGTGAAATTCCCTCAGAAATCTAGGCTCAACTACCTTTTTTGTTTCCCACAAAATCAGTGGGTGGAAAGAATTCAATAGCCCCTATAGACGTTTATTAGTTATTTCCCCTATGAATTCCTGTTGTTACTTTGACATATCCAATGCAAGTGGTGTTTCCATTTTTTCCTTCACCAGCAGCTCATCTAGTATTTTCTATTGCTTTTTTTTTTTTTCAAATGTAGCTGTGGAAGATTACTCTCACCACTACCATTTACTATCAAAGGCCTTAATCTATCATAATTATTTTTCCTTAGTTCAAGTCCTTCAAAGTGTTCCTAGTTGCCGCCACCTTGGTGATGGTACAAAAATGAATTAATGCTTGATAATCCGACATTCTCTCAATCTTTCAAATTCCTCAGAAATTGTTTTATTTTGCTTATGCATGATATTTTGATAATGACTCTTGTCTAATCAAGAGAAATTCGAAGATATCTCTTTTATTACCATGTGATTCATTTTAGCACATAGAATTAGTCATAATTTTTTTGAAAAGAATTTTTAAGACAACTATTATGAAATATTCTTAAAAATTCTAATAAAGAGAAATGCCAGGATATCTCTTCTATATCTCTCTTCTCCCATCATCCATCCTAACCTATATATATATATATATATATATATATATATATATATATATATATATATATATATATATATATATATATATATATATATATATCTCCCTCCTACCTCCCTCCCTCTCTCTTCTCTCTCTCTCTCTCTCTCTCTCTCTCTCTCTCTCTCTCTCTCTCTCTCCTACTACTCCCTCCCTACATCCCTCTCTACTCTCTATTTCCCCTCTCCCTCCATTCCTCCAACCCCCACTCTCTCTCTTTCTCTCTCTCCTACTCTCTCCTACTCCCTCCATACCTCCACCCTCTCTACTTCTCTCTATCTTCCCTCTCTCTCCATCCCTCCAACCCTCTCTCTCTCTCTCACTACCTCCCACCCACCCCCGTCCATCCCTCCCTCTATCCCTCTATCCCTACATCTCCCTCTCTCTCTCCCTATCTCTTTGTACCTCTCTCCCTACCTTCATTTCTCTCAACTCTCTATATCCCTTATATGTTCATCCCTCCAACCTTACCTCTCTTTTTACATACCACTCCCCTTATCCCTCCCTCCCTCATTCACCCTCTCTCCCTCCCTCCCTTTATCCCTCCTACCATACCTCTCACTCTCTCTCTTTACCTACTATTGGCATTGATTATCATTGGTGTCAACACTCAAGCAGGTTGTTGTGATGAGAAAACTTGGTGAGATTGTTGGCATTGGTTGTCAACATTTGTAGAGATAGTTGCATAAGTTGATTGGTTGGGATTGGTTGTAAGTCATGCCTTTGAGGTTTTTCATGTTTGGTTTTCATGCCTTAGTTGATATCAAGTAAACTTGAATTGAGTATGGTTGCTATCAGAAATGATAATATCATGATGACATATTAAGATGATGATTAGAAGAATTAAGATGAGGATTAGAAGTAATGCTGATATTGGAGAGATGTTGTTGATGGTTTCTAGTATGTTGTATCCTATCTTCTATTGTTCTTTTGGAAGCATGCTTCTGAAATGAATTTCTAGTCTCAACATGTTGGTAAAAGGTTCTATTATAGAATATTTCTTGGAAGATTATTTGGGAGAATGTTCTACATTCCTCCACTATTGAAGATATGGTCTTCCAGTTTGGGATTCTATGTTTTTGTTCTGTGGATGTTGCACTCCTATATTTTTAGGTCACCAATGTTTCCAAGGAGGTTTCTATTATTTGCAGTGTTTTGGTAGTTTTGTTGGTTGTATGCTCCACATTTCTCCACATTTATTTTTCTACTCTTGTTGTTTGTTGGACATTCTCTCAATACTTGTGAAGTGTCTAAGTTTAGTTTTCATGTGATGATGTGTATTGTAAGTTGATCTGCTAATGTTTTATCTCATAGTTGTGTGTTTTTTGCTTCTGGGATTACGTGTTATACTTCTATTTGGTTTGTGGTGGATGTTAGTGGCATGACAGTGTGAGAGAAGTTTCTAGAAATGTTGGATGTTCATGGAACATCTCTTTCTATTCTAGATGTCAATGATTGATCTCTTTGGTGTCTCATATTGTGTTGAGTTGGTTTTCTGGGAAATTTGTGGATATCTTGCCGACAGGTCTTGCTATCTTTCTTGCATCATGTGCTTGGGGGTCTACACTAGCATATGAAATTTTGATAAGATGTATTTGAGTCTTGACCTATCTTGTTGAGAACCACATTGAGTAAATTTAGTTGGTTGTATGTTTTTGAGCCAACTAGTTTTGTGCTACAATTTTCATCTACATGTTTCCTTGTTGTTGACTTGGGTTGTTGTGTGCTAGCATGTGAGTTGTTTTGAAGCACATTTGAAGATGTAATAATATTGTTTTTGGTCTAGTCTATCTTTTGGATAGAACTACATTATCATTTTAATGATCAACTTGTGTAAATAATTATTTATATTCTCTTTGGCCAACCTAATTGATGTTTCAGGATATTATGAAGAATATAAATGCAAGAAGAGTTCAGTTGCAAGCAAAGAGTGTGAGTGGAAATGTGCAAATATGAATTGAACTAGTGAGTTGTGAAAATAAAAGGGAAATGAGCTTTAATTCCTCAATTAGAAAAGTGTATTGTGACAAATGTTGTTATTTCTAAACCTTCATGTATCCTCCTCTGAGATAGTGAATCTCAATAGGTCCTTATAATTTGTATCTTTTCCTAGGGTTGTGCACCTCAGTATTGCAAGTATCTTATTTATTTCTCTAAGTTGTGTGCCATAGTTTGCAAGTCCATATCTAATGAGCTTCATATGTTGTGAGTTAACTCTCATCATAGTGTTATCTTGTGCATGTTTGTTTATTTTCTTATCTTTCTTTATTCTAGATTTGAACAAGTGTTGCAAATCTTGTTAAGGGTTTTTTTATCTTTTCTATAGTTTGTTTTTACATATTTATGAAGGGTTTAAAGTCTAAAGGGGTTTAAAAACTAATTGTTGAAGGTACAAGGAAAAATGGAAATGTCTATCATTTAAAGGAGGTAAATGGAAGAATATTATTATTATCTCAACTCAATGAGTGTTGGCTATGGCACAAAAGAATGGGACACATCAACTTTGACAATATGGTGAAGATCAGTTCTAGTCATGTAGTGAGAGATATGCCTAAGATAACTAAGCCTACAAACTCTGACCTATGTAGACCTACATGAAAAAGGATTCAATAAGGTGAAAGGTACATGGTGTTTCTTATTGGGGATTATACTAGAATTTATTGGATTACATTTTTTAAGAGATAAATTAGAATCTTCTGTTAAGTTTAAAATATTCAAAGAAAAAGTTAAGAATGAAATAGATGCTAAGATGAAATGCTTAAGGTCAGATATAGGAGGTTAATTTACTTTAAATGAATTTGGAAGGTTTTTTCAAGATTGTGGTATTAGGAGACATATGTCTGCTCCTAAAACTCCTTAGGAGAATGGGGTAGTGGAGAGGCAAGACATGACTGTGTAAGAGTTGGCTCTAGGACTATGTTGAAAGATGCTAATCTTCCTAATATGTACTAGAAGTAATTCACACTACTATCTATTTTCTTAATAAAGTGTAGTTCAGGGTCAATAGCACTAAGACTCCTTATGAACTATGGTATGGTAGACCTCCCACTGTTAGATACTTTAGGATCTTTTGCAATAGATGGTACATTAGAAGATATGAAGAAGACCTTGGAAAGTTTGATTCAAGGTCTGATGAAGGGATCTTCCTTGGTTACTCAACTAGAAACAAGGATTACATATGCTACAACAAGAGATTGGGAAAGATGATTGAAAGCATAAATGTTAAGGTAGATGAAAATTTATATTAGATCTCGCAAGAACCAAAGGATTGTGGATTTGATATACCTCCCTAGATTGAAGAAGAAGAATAAGAGAAATAAGAGAAGAAATTGAAACCAAAGAAGGTTCTTAAGACTCCAACAAAGTATGTTCAAAATAATTATTCTATAGATCAAATCCTTGGGGACAAGAATGAAGGTGTACTAACTAGTAGAAGGTTTGCAAAAGTAACTAAGAAAGTGAACTTGTGTTTATTGTCAGAGGTAGAGCCTAATAACTTTGTTGATGCTAACAAAGATGATGGTTGCAGAAAGGCAATAGAAGAATAATTGAATTAGATAAAAAAGAATCAAACATGAGAAGTGGTTCCTAGACCAATTGATAAGAATGCATTATGAATAGAGTGGGTGTTCCAAAACAAGTTGAATTATGATGGTGTAGTTGTCAGGAACAAATCCAGATTGGTATGTAAGGGTTACTCACAAGTTGAAGGTATTGATTTTGAGGATAATTTTTCTCTTGTAGCTAGAATGGACGCAATATGGATGTTTCTTGCTTTTTCTTCTCACAAATTTTTTAAAGTCTATTAGATGAATGTCAAGTCATCCTTCTTGAATGGTGATCTAGAGGAAGAGGTCTACATTGAACAACCAGATAGTTTCCAGCTATCAAAAGATCTAGACATGGTATGTAGACTCAAGAAAGCTCCTAGAGCTTGGTACGCTAGGTTGGATAAGTATTTAATCGGTATGTGCAAGATCATGATGGGTATGTGTAGGGTATGCAGCTGGTGACTTTTTTTAAACCCAAAATTGATGAAACAAAAAGGGTTTTTAAAGGAGATTCCTATATTTCCACCAATATAAATTATGCTTTACTTTGAATTTAATAAATAATTATTATTCATTTTCTATTTTAATTATGACTAAAGTCCTAATTGATAGGCTAATTGAAAAACATCCATAGCTTTCAAACAAGATCACATTTTTGAATCTAAAATATGTGTCACATTCTATGCTTCACATAGTATAGGATTAAAAAATAAATTGAATTTCATGAAGTTTTGACCAAGTTAAGGTGGTTAGACATACAAGTTTTTATATTTTTAAAATTGTAATTAAAAATCATAATTAATTATTTACTTGGAAAAATTACAAAAAAATATGCATCACATCCAGACATGAGTCCTCTACTTATATCTAAAATATTATAAAAAAATATTATCATTTTATTGTGGTTAGGGTGGTCAGACAGACACCTACTTATTTTTTCCTTGAAATTTAAGTACTACTGCATTGAAATTTGATAATTTCACCAAATAGATTTTTATTTTTTTTAAAATAACCCTAGTAGTTTAGAAACTACATTCAATTTGGTATATATTTTTTTCTTACATATTTTTGAAATAATGTAGATAACTTATTCAAATTTTTATGTCAAGTTGCCTAACTTTGATTTTCTCTAAATTTTTGCCACTTAAGGGCCTATTTTTTCCATGATGATTCTGCACATACCCTAATTCAACAAGTATTCAAAAAAGGTATTATAGATAGTAATCTTTAGATTAAGGTATAGGAAGACAATATTTTTATTATGGTTGTATATGTTGATGATATTAAATCTTTTGTGGAGATGATTATATGTGTAGGAGGTTTGCAGGAGAGATGCAAAAAGAGTTTGAGATGTCTATGATTGGTGATTTTTCTCTATTCCTTATACTTTAAATTGTGTAACTAGATGATCATATCTTTATATCTTTGGCTAAGTATGTTAAAGAAACATTCAAGAAGTTTGGCATGCAAGATTCTAAACTAGTTAGTACCCCTAAGGTTATTGGTTGTCATTTGAGCAAGATTGAAGAGTCTCCTAAAGTTGATTAGACTCTTTATAGGTCTATTATTGGAGGTTTGTTGTACTTGACTACTTCTAGACCCGATATTATGGATGCACTATGCTTGGTTAGCAAATTTCAAGCTAATCCTAAGAAAAATCATGAGAAGGAAGTGAAAATAATATTGAGATGCTTGGAGGTAACTTGAGATTATAGTTTGTGGTATAAGAAGGATGTAATTTTTCTTTGAGTTCTCATACTAATGTTGATTGAGTAGTGTAAACAAGGGTAGATTAAGGAGAAAGCAATGAATCATTGATAGAAATCACAAAACTATCTAATTCAAGCTAATACAACCCTAATAAAAAAAGAAAGCACAAATAACAATATAAATCATAATAATAAAGAAATAATACTCAATCTCTATGCCATAATTGATTCATCTCCATTGCTCTTCTCCATTTTTCTTTATTTTTTCTCAGATTTGTAGTATGCAATTTATTTACAATAAGCTTGATGTCGATGCAAGATAGCTAGATCTCAAGATAGCAAAATTTCAAAGATTGTGGTTGTAGAGTTGAAATGAAGGCAATGGATTAATTTTATAGAAATACCATTTCAAATGAAGGACTAGGATTGAATGATGAGGTATCATGATCAGTGAATAAGATTAATTTACAAGAAAAGAGATAAAGATGGGGAGGATAGACCAAAACTCAAGAAATTAGTTGATATTTATGGTTTGACTAAGAATAAATTTAAATTAAAAATGATAATTATTTAATTTATGGGAGGGAAAATGTATAATTAAATAATTAAAAGTAATTATTTAATTATTGAGATAAGAAAAAGATAAATAATTAAATAAATACGAATATATTTAATTGTGGATAGAAAAGGGTAATGAATAATTAAATAATTAAAATAATTATTTAATTATAGAGGAGGATGGAAATAAATAATTAATTAAATAAAATTTATTTAATTGTGAGAAAAGAAACGTAAATTAGTGACATAATTTAAATAAATTTTATATTTATTTAAATTAATCAAAATAGGAATAAGGTAAAGTGAATTAATTAAATAATTAAAATTATTTAATTATGTATGAAATAAGGTGAACTAGCTATGAAACGTTGCTTGCAAGCTTGAAACATTTTTCAGTTTCTACATTTCACCCTTCTTTGATACAATGTGATTTTGAGTGTTGTGTCAAAAAAATAATTGGAAAAATCAGCTCAAAACTTTCCCTAGTTTCTTTCATAGATGTAGGATAAAATGATGCCCCCTCAAATTTTTTATTTTTTATTTTTTAAATTGATAAAGTTTGCAAGTTTATTGATAGGTCAATTGGATAGGTGCAAATGTATTGGTGATGAAAAAATAGTCTCAAAAGTTGATCCAAGGCCTTATATTTGGGTTCAAAGGAAAAAGTTGATGCAACTAGTTATCCAGGTAGGGCCCTCTTAGGGAAAACTAAGATATAAATATGCCCTAGGGGGTTGAAAATAGGTCATTTGTGCACTTTTTCTTTAGGAGTTTAGGAGCTCTGGTTTGAGATTTGTTGCAGGGCTGCTATCAAAATGTTACTTGTACCAGTCACTCCACACTATGGATATAGAGTACAATCACACAAATGTGATGAGGGTTCAAGGGATGCGGTATATATCTATACCTTCATGATTTTGTCATTTTTGTGCATATTTTAGGGCTCAAAGAAGGGAAAATAGATGTGGTGCGCCAAATATAGATAAGGGTAGATTTCGGGGGAAGGCATGAACCATTTATAGCAACCACAAAACTATCTAACTCAAGATAATGGGTATGTGCAGGATCATGATGGGCCAAAAAGTGGCAATATGATGGGTATGTGGCTAATGACTTTTTTTTCCCCAAAATTGATGAAACGAAAAGGGTTTTTAAAGGAGATTTTCATCTTTCCACCAATACAAATTATGCTTTACTTTGAATTTAATAGGAAATTATTATTCATTTTCTATTCAAATTATGACTAAAGTCCTGATTGATAGGCTCATTGAAAAACATCTATAGCTTTCAAATGGTATCACATTTTTTGAATCCAAAACATGTGTCACATTTTTATGCTTTGCATACTATTGGATTAAAAAAAGAAAAATTGAATTTCATGAAGTTTTGACCAAGTTAAGGTGGTCAGACATACGAGTTTTTTATATATTTTAAAAGTTGTAATAAAAAATTCATAATTAATTATTTACTGGAAAAAAATTACAACAAAATATGCATCACATTGGGAAATGAGTCATCTACTTATATCTAAAATATTATAAAATATTATCATTTCATTGTGGTTAGGGTGGTCAAACAAACACCTACTTCTTATTTTTTCCCTAAAATTTATGTACTACTACATTGAAATTTCAAATTTTCACCAAATAGATTTTCTTTTTTAAACAAACCTAGTAGTTTAGAAACTACATTCAATTTACTATAGATTTTATTCTTACATATTTTTGAAATAATATAGATAACTTATTCAAATTTTTACGTGAAGTTGCCTAACTCTGATTTTTTTGAATTTTTTGCCACTTAAGGGCCTGTTTTTTCTATGATGATCCTACACATACCCTAATAAAGACCCTAATCCAACAATGAAGCACAAATGACAATAGAAATCACAATAATGAAGCAATAATACTCAATCTCTAACACATAATTGATTCATCTCCATTGCTCTTCTCCATTTTTCTTTATTTATTCTCAAATTTGTAGTATGCAATTTATTTTCAATAAGGTTGATTTTGATGCAAGATAACTAAATCCCAAGATAGAAAAATTTGAAAGATTGTGGTTGTAGGGTTGAAATGAAGGTGATGGATAGCTTTTATAGAAATCCCAATTCAAATTAAGGGCTAGGATTGAATCATGAGGTATCATGATCAATAGATGAGAGTAATTGATAAGAAAAGAGAAAATTATGGGGGCAAGATGGACCAAAACTCAAGAAATTAATTGAGATTGAGGGCTTGGATAAGAAGAAATTTAAATTAAAAATTGTCAATTATTTAATTTATGTGAGGGAAAATAAATAAATAAATAATTAAAAATAATTATTTAATTATAGAAGAAGGATGGATTGTTTAAATATTAAATAATTAAAATTATTATTTAATTATAGAGGAATATGTAAATAAATAATTAATTAAATAAATTTTATATTTATTTAAATTAATCAAAAGAGGAGTAAGGTAAACTGAATTAAATAAATAATTAAAAATTATCTAACTAATGGAGGAATATGACATTAGATAATAATTAAATAATTAAAATTATTTAATTATGTATGACAGAAGGAAAATTAGTAAGCTCAAGACATTTTATAGTGTCTACACCATGATGCAGCATAATAAAACTCAATAATTTACCACTATCATCACCAAAATCACATTTATGGGGATTCAAGTGCATGCTATATTTATGATTTTTTTAAAAAAAATTGTAGAGGATTTTGATGTGATCTTGATGCAAGGTTGACTTGGCTAGGATATAATAAACATAGTCCTAGAAGATTTTTCGAATGAATTCATCATATATGACTTTCAGAGCATGTTATTATGACACACCACTATTATTTAGTCCAAAAGGCATGACCACCCAATAAAATATTTTACAATGTGTAATAAAATTTATTTTATATTGATCATGAGGATTGTTATCTAAGGGGAATAGTCAATAGGTCAGATAAAGCCACCATGTATAATCTTCTCAATCTCAACTTTTACTAAAAATTCCACCTTGGTATTCATTTTTCTAATATTTTTTCTTATGGGTTTAGCATCAAAATGCAATATGATATTATGTGTCACTACTTTAGGATCAATACTATGTATAAACAAGCAAAGAGATTAGGAAATTCATGTAAGTGAGTATATTTTTCATGTTGTTCATTAGAATCAAGGAATTTTCCAATAAATATAACCTTCTCAAGATTATCCAAGTCCATCAATAAATCAATAATATCCCCAACAACCATAGTATTGTGGTTTGGGACATTAGGTGGATGAGGTAATTATTTCAGATTTTATTGAGAAAATGATGCATCATCTAACAAACAATAATCTTTCCCAAAGTATACTTTAGCATTTAAAAAATAAGGAAATCCATGATAATGATGATATTAGGGAAAGTGATCATAGACCGCTAAGAACTTATCAAAGGATTCATTGGTTGAGGACACATCAAATGAACGTGTACTAGAAGTAGGATTTGTTTCTATTATTTCAAGATGGATTATTAAGTGATGATGTAGATGGATTTTGAGATTGAGATATCATATTAACATTAAAATAGGGTGTACTAAGGGTTTTTCCATGTTTTAAAGGGTGATAACCAACACCAGTTTCTGAACCATATAAATTAATCTCTAGGGGGATGTTTATACCTTGTTATTGTATACCACAACCATTAAATTTGTACCCAAATTGAGAGAAAATCTTACATCCTATACCATATATGGATACAATTTCCTTTGTAGATGGTAGACAACCATTAGTGGTTTTATCAGAAGTAGAGGTATAACTAGAATCAATTGTCGCAATAAAAGAGTAAATTGTAGTGTTGAGGTTAGATGTTTGATAATAAGAAAGAGAAGGTTATGTCGATTCCACAAAAAACACCTTTGGCTTCTTAGGATTTGTAGTGTAGAAAAAGGTATCCCTTTTCACACTTACTTTGGGAATAATTAATATTAAAATGAACTTAATATTGCCTTGATTTAGTGTTGTAATATGTTTTACACATTCACATCAATTTTAGGGCCTTTTTGATGCTGATCAGGGTGTGTCACAATAAAAAAGAACTCAAACAACTATTTTCCAAAGTCTTAACACCTCAAAAATAGTGATTTTCCTCACAAATTGTAACTAGGCTTTGTAGGGCAGCAAACAGGGTTTTTCCACCATAATTTTTGAACTAGACCTCATACCCAAAAAATAATTGTTCTTTTGGATACCCATTTGGAAGTTTTAAAACATAATAAAAATTTAGGAGTCATTTTTTTGGAGCTACAAAGCCAAAAATCTTCTGCTTTGTTTTCTAATAGGCCTAATTAGGATTGTTTGGAATGGCCAAAACAAGGATTTTAAAAACCAGACCACAAATCTGCATACCAATGGCTCAGACATGTCTCATAGGGTATGCCTCAATATTTCCAATAAATTCAAAAAACTTTCCAAGTGTTCTTCTCCAAACCCTAAGTCCTATGTGGTTCTAATGCCTAATTGTTTGACAAACTCTATAGCAGCAATTTGAGGTTTTTTGGCCATAAATTCCAATGTAGACTTGATATCAAGAGTGTAAATACATTTTCAAACAAATATTTGGGCCTTATACAACATATCTTGGAATCAAGTCAGGTTACTTTGTATGGAAGCCTTCAAAATTGACTTGTTTGATCACTATTACCCTAACAAGGGTTTCAAACTTGTTTGCAATAAAATGAGCATAACTCCATCAAAACTCAATGAAATTGAGTGAAATAAAAAGAAGAAGAAATTAGATTTGAATATCTTTCATTTAGAATTGATCTTAGGCCATGAAGTGATTGTACATGTCTGTACCACTCATCTAAACAAAGAAAAATGTTTTGGAATTTCAAAAAATATAGTACTTTTATTGCTTCAACTTCCTTAACTTTACAACGAACCCTATCCCCAACCACACAAGGCATTTTTAAAAAATTTACCTCATTTACTAATGGACATCAACCACTTTTCAACTTACAACTATTCAAATTCTCACTTTATGCAACATTAACCCTTCATATTCCACATTGTGTAATTTGACAAGATTTTTACAAACTTGACGACCTATGCAACTTGACACTTCAACCCACCTAGCAACCTAATATTGACTCAAAAAAACATGATATGTTCTTAAATGACCTTATTACATGGAAAAACATCAAACCAAGCAAAAATATTAACTTACACCTACTAGACCTAAGGTGCTCCTACACCACTTTTTTAATAAAATGGACTTAATGGTGCCTTATTTAGGGTGTTCTAAAGTGTATCTTTATAGTTTCACACTAATCTAGGGATTAATTAATTAATTAAGGATTATATTAGTAGAATTTGGCAAATAATTGACTACATGAGTGAAACTTTTAGTCACAACAACTAAAGATGACTGAATTCTACTTATTTTTTCAACACAACTATAAATGACCGATTTGATCATAATAAGTGACTAATTTGATCATTGGGTAAAATGCACAACTAAATAATTTCTCACACAAATAAAAATTAGACAATATGATATTAAAGTGGATAATTAAAAGAAATATTTTGAATTGAGGGAGTGGGTTGCATTATAATATGATATTATATAATAATAATATGATATTATACTATATAATATTATATTTATATTATAATGTATTCAATATTATATAATAATATAATATAATATTATTATATTATAATATTATAATTATATTATATTATATTATATTATATTATAATATAATATTATTATAATGTTATAATAAAATATAATATAATATTATAATATAACATAATATTATAATTCTTTTCAAAAAAAGTTTGAAATGGCTTTCCCGTTCTCTGCTAGAATAGTTATCCTACTCTTTACTAAAACCCTCTTATTTTCTGCATATGGTGCACCATTGGCTTCTAGTGCGTCATTGGCTTTTGGTGTGCCATCAACTTCTGGTGTGTTGTCAACTTCTATTGGGTCAGTTTTGGCCACTGCTGGGTTGTATGTTGTTGGCTTGTAGGTTTCTATAGATGGTTTGTTGCTTGCTTTTGTGTTGTTGCTGTCTCAAGTTTTATCTCCTGATGGTTCATGGCCTTTGTTAGGTCGGTTTGCTTCTTCTCATTTTCCTCCTTTAGGGTTTGGGTTACTGCATGTGGATGTCCCTCTTTTGTTCCCTACTTCTTAGTCCTTTTGCTAAGGTGGTTGGTTCTAGGGGTAAAATCCCTTCTTATCTTCCCTGTTTTAAGGATAAACCCTTATAGTGCTCTTCTTTTTCCCCTACTATTATTTGTGGGTAGGAGGTATTGGATAAAGAAGATTATTTCTCTCATTCTTCTCTTATTTGTAGATTTAATGGTTTATGGCCTTCCCTTCTAAATTTGCACAAATGGGTTTTGGAGTCTTGAAGGCCTATTATTGAGGATAGGATTGAACTCTATCCTTCGGCTAGGGGTTTTTTTGTGGCTTCTTTTCAATCTGAAGAGGATAGGACTCGGGTGTTGGAAGGGGTGTTTGGTTGTAGGGAAAGCACTCGCTTTCTCTCTCACCTTGGTTCCCTTCTTTCAACCCTCTTTCTGAATCTATTAGTGTTGTTCCTACTTGGGTTAGACTTCCTAATCTACCTCTTTATTTTTTGACTCCCTGATTTGAGACTATTGGATATGCTATTGGTAGATTTGTTATGGCTAATTCGTCTTCTCTTATCTATGATCATCCTACTTTCACTCGCATTCTTGTGGGTGTTGATATCTTAAAAGATTTACCTGGTGAGGTCATTTTGATGGTGGGGGCTAGACCATGGTCTTAGATTTTTGATTATGAAGGTCTTCCTTTCCATTGTAGGAGATGTTTTTCTATAGGTCATTTGGCTGTAAACTATCAGAAATCTCATTAGAATTATGCTACTTGGTGGAAATATGCACTTCGTGAGCATCTTACTATGGGTGAATCTTATAATAATTTTGGGGAAGATTATGGGGATGATGACTTGGCCCCTAAAGTCGTGGCTTCTTCTGTTGATGGTTCTCAATTGCCATCTGTTGTTGTTGTTGCTGCTTCAAGGTCTTCTATAGTTGTTGTTGTGGATTCTAGTTTTGTTGTTATTGTTGGTATTGTTAGTTCTTCTATAGTTACTGGTTCGTCTATAGTTGCTACTAATGTAGTTGGTTTGTCTATAGTTGTTATTGTGGCTAGTGAGGTTGTTGTTGTTTCTATTGATGGTTTGGTTGTTGTTGTTGTGACTACTACTTTATCTGCAACTCATGTTGTTGTTTTTGGTTGTGGAAGTGACACTCCTGGTTCTCTTCCTTTTTTTCCTCTAGTGGCTTGTCCTCCATTTCCCCTTGATCTAATCCTTTAGAAGATTATCTTTCATGGATGGTTGTGCAAAGAAGGAAGAGAGGTCTCCCTAAGCATAATCATTCATCTCAGTCCCTTGTAAATTTTGTCTGTGGTGGTCGAAAGGTTTCACGTGTGGTTTAGCTTTGCTCTTCTCACTGTTGATTGATGTTGTTTGGTTGTTGTTGTTCTTTTTTTTAATCTTTAGAGAAATTGTTTGTATCTTTTGCAATTTTTGGGTTTTTGGATGTTGCTAACTATCTAATGTTGTATCTTTTGAGTAGCATTTTATACCTAAATTTGTAAAGGGTTTCAGGATCTTTTAAAACCTATTTTCCCCTTATAATCAAAACATATTATTAGTATTATAATATTATATTATAATATATTTAATAATAGTTATTATGCAATAGGTAGGAGATTTATGTATTATATCTTATTTATTTTGGATTCCATTTTGAAATAATTTTTAGCAGCAAAAAAAACCCTAATCATTTCTATTACCTGCCTCCTTTATTTCTCTCTTTCTGTTGGTTCATTCGATTGAATGATTGACCCAAAACCCTCGTCAAAACCTTATTTTTAGGCTACACAACTCACCGAATTGGAGAAGTAAAAGGTGAGTACCAACAAAGAAGCATTTGGACCTAAGCAAAATCCAATAGTGGCAGAGATCCATCTGATCCATCTTATTCAATGCCTCTCACTCTTTTTTTTCTTTTTTTCTTTTAATTTTTGCAAAAAAATATTTTTAAGGGCACCTTGTATGCTTTATTATGGATCTTGGCTGGACTTTCATTTTAATAAAAATACTCTATAACCCTCATCAAAACCTCATTTTCAGGTTGTGGCTCACTATATTGGAGAAGTGAAAGGTGAATACCAATGAGGAAGAGTTTTGAGGAGCTGAAACCAATAGCGGCGAGGAAAGCAACAAAAAATTGTTGCAAAAAAATGGGTAAAGGATGCCATAATGTAATAACCTAAATGTGTTATCTTGGCCATAATTTCATTTTAATAAACATACTCTAAAACCCTTGTCAAAACCTTACTTTTAGGTTGTAGCTTTCCGTATTAGAGATTTAAAAGGTGAATACCAGCGAGGAAGAGTTTGAAGGAGCTAAACCAATAGTGGTGGGGAAGTACTTAGCAAAAAATGGTTGCATTATCAACTGTAAAAATGGGTAAACAATGCCATAATGTAGAACCCAAATGTGCTCATTATGGGATCTTGTCCATAATTTCATTTTTAATAAGCATACTCTAAAACCCTCATCCAAACCTTATTTTTAGGCTACACCTCACCAAATTGGAGAACCATGGATCACTTTAGAAATTCTAAGAATTTTTTTTTTCTATTGTAGGGGTGGAATCTTTGACATATTCAAAAATACAAGTGATGGTGCAGGAAGGAAATTTAGATGGAAATGAAGCTTTGAATGAGCACAAATTTTGCATTCTCATGGTTCAACTCAACCCTTATTTCATGGTGGAGGCTAAAAATTAGCCTCCGGGAAGCCCTAGTCCATGAATTGGAAGAAACATTAAAAGATTGTAAAGCTTAAAATTTAGAGAAATATTTATTCTCATTAATTGGAAGAAACATTGAAAGATTGTAAAGCTTAAAATTCAGAGAAATATTTATTCTCATTTATTTATTTTGTTATTTATTCTCATTTATTTTGTTTCATCCCTTTTTTAATAAGATGGGAATGGCAACTTTGCATATACGCTACATTAGGATTTTATCAACACTAAATACCTAACATATACAATGTAAATCCTCTGTTTTATTTTGAGGGGCAATCTTATGGAATTAAAAAAATATAGTTACAAATTAAATGAATATTTTCTTAAAAATAGGAGTTGTATTTTGATAGTTGTAAATATGAAGTTGTTTTTTTAGAGAGGGAGTTGAAAAGTTTGCTCAACAATAAGGTTAAATTTTTGAGGAATAATTAAGTTAGATTTGATTTGTAACTTGAATCACTGATTCACCAAAATAAATCACTAAACCATGACTAAATAAATGACTACCATAACTAAAATAAATGACTACCATGACTAAATAAATGACTACCATGACTAAAATAAATGACTGGAATGACTAAATAAATGACTACCATGAATAAATAAACAAGTACCATGACTAAATAAATGACTAACATGACTAAATAAATGACCAACTAACAACAATCAATGACTAATTAATGACTAAATATACTACCAAATTGATCAATTAGACTTACCAATAAATGACTAAAAATGGTTTAGTGATGAATTTGATCATGTTGTAAATGACTGGCAATAAACTACTAATGATCATCTAGCCTATATTTAGTAATTTTTGTATTCATTTACTGTTGTTTATGTACTAGTGTTAATTGAGCTTAATTGACCCTTTTATGAGATCAAGAGTTCACAAGAGCATTTCTAAGGAATTCAAGGGAAAATTTATTGAAGATTATTGCAGCAATCAAGGTTCCAATTGTCATGTCAAAGATGGATTGCATCATGGATGTTATTGAGCTAATGTGTTGATGTAGCCTTGAAGATCAATCAAGCATATTCAAAGGAATTGTTTCTAATCAAGTTCATGATCAAGATGTACATTCATTGAGGCCACTTCATGAAATATTTTTTATTTGAACTCCAAGGTTTAATTGAGGATTGGTGAGTTGTTACATTACATTTTTTCCATTCATCTTTCCTTTTATCCATTGTTTCATTACAAGGTTTAGTTACCAAAACGGGGTTTGACCAAGGAAAACCCCTATTCTCTAGCAAAAAAACATTTTTATTCTCCTTTTATGTGTGATTGAAAGTTTTAGGTTGAAGATCAAGTGGAATGAAAAAAAATTCATAGTTGCAAAGTTTGGAAATTTGTCACCTTTCTTGTAAGATCATGGAAACTAACCTACAAAATTCATTTTCAGGTTTTTGACAGTATTTGAATAGGATCTAGGAGTGCAGAAATTCAAGAACATAACCCAAAAAATGATTTTCCAAAACCCTAGCTAGGACCCATTTGCCACTGGGAAAATAAGTCCTCAATGAGGCTCGAAAAAACACTTTTTGCAATAGGTACACAATATTTTACTCTCTTGAAACTTTCCTTTTTATTGTTATATCAGTTAGGTTTATTTTTTTATTGTAATTTATGCGTTATATCCCTCATATTGAGTGAAACAACATAGAAAAATTAGGTGCATCATTTTTTTAATCCATTTTGGTGCACCTCTTTTTTTATGTTTCATTTTGGTGAACCCGACAATCTTACGCTATAATTTTTTTGATTTGGAGTGTGTGAAAACCATAGATCTAGGATTTGCATTAGTTTATATTACATTGCATTCATTTGAATTTCATGTAGGGTTGTGAAAACTTTATTAATTTGCATTACATATAGGGTTTAAATTTATGTTTTTGCATTGTTTAAATCTAAAAAAGTTCAAAAACTTTCATGCAGATTACATTAATTTTACATAGTGTTTTCATATTAGTCTACCTTTCATCCTTCATATTCAAACTTTGGATCAAAATTACATTTCAAAAGGTTTCATATAGTTCATTACTTTCCCTTCATTTCACTTCCATTTCAACATCAAATTTTGTTATAGAAATACCAGTCTGAGATCTGAAACATAAAACACATCTAATCACTCAAAAATTTCATTTTTCAATTTTAGAAAAACCTATACCAAGACCCATTCACCACTAGGAAAATGAGTCCTTTTAGGCCTACAAAAATTAACTTTTCTAGGATATTTAGTGCTTTTTTGCACTTCATAGGCCTACTGGTAACCTATAGTATCAATCTAGAAAGTTTCAAAAATTTCTATTTTATGCATCTAGGTCTAAACATCCATTCAATGGTCATTTTTAAATCATTACAAAATCATTTCAATAGCAAAATTCATCAATATATTTTTCAAGCATTGCATAACTTAGATAGCTTACTTTTCACGTTAGCATATTTCCTTCTGCATAGTGATTGCATATTAGTGTCCTTTTCATCATTCATATTCAAAAATTAAGTCAAATTTTCATTTGAAAAAGTTTCATATAGGTCATCATTTTTCCTTCACTTCACTTGCATTTAGACATCAAATTTTGGAAAAAAATTCCACTAAAGTTACTATTTGAAACTAGGAACAAAAAACACATAAATTGACTTAAAAATTGTAGCATTTTTTACTTCTCTAAAAAACTAATCTGCGACCCATTCTTCTAGTGGTGAATGAGTCCATGTACATACATTTTAGGTAAATTTTTTGTTTCCTTTCAGTTTGTAGTTTTCATTTCTATTACTTTTTTCTGATCCAAGAATTGAATTCCTGAAATAATTTGTTAGTGCATTCAAAATATTGCTCATTTAGTTATATCTTGTAACATTTGTGGAAAACATTTCTTGCATGTTTCAATTAAAATTAGTATTATATTTCTACATTTTTCTTTTATTTTTAGCATCATTGCATCATTAGATAGATTAGTTTACATTTTTCAATCATTAGAAAATGAAAACAAAAACGAAAAACATCAAAAGAAACAAACAAGAAAATGGTTAACCTTGGAGAAAGAATATCCTTCGAACCCTTTAGTAGTGATGAATTTGAAATGTTAGATGAATAATTTTAGGACTTCATCTCCCCTAGATCATCCACTAAAGTTTTGATACAAGAGGTTGCACACATAGACAATGATGAAAATCCTAATTGTTCTTCTCCTGATACCTCTCCTACTTGTGACAATGGTATTTTTGTGTTAGAAGAACCAATTATTGAGTGTCACGAGAATCTTGTTTGTACCTCTTCTAATTCTAAATTTGTCTCAACAAACGTCAAGGTTGATGGCATAGATGAATATGGTAAGTTTGCATTAGATCCCCCCTCACTAGAAGGTCATCTAAGTCACTCAATTGACCTTATGATTGCATGAATTGGATCTCCTTTAATTATTGAGCTTCATAAGTAACCTCCCACCATAGAACCACCTAAACCATTACCTCAAAAATTTACCTCAAACATTATAACAAAAATATGTAGTAATAATGTTTTGGAGAAACTAAGTTACAATACCATTTCTCACAAATATAATATGCAACAACAAACCATACCTATGTCATTACCATTGCTTCAACCTATCTTTCCTATTACTCCAAGTTTTCCTTCACATAGTGGAAAAGAGATTGATCTGATTGGGAACCTTCATCATATAAACATATCCCTTTTGTATTTAACAAAAATATCAATTACACACCATATGATGCTACAAGAAATTTTACAAAAGAATAACATGCAATTTTCTGTGAAATTGAATGATGGAGAAACCTCCTTTGATTGTATGCAAGTGATAAAGTCAAAAATCACATTCCCTAAAAATTAATTACCCTTGCTTGAGATACAACATAAGAATGGAGCCTTAATGATAAAGGTGATTATTAATGAAAATCGAGTTAGGCGCACCCTTATAGACAATGGACCAAGTCTTAATGTTTGTAGCATTTATCTCATAGATAAAATTGGAGTGGGAAAGAGGCTTACTCAACTTAATAATGTTAATATTTTTGGATTTGAAAATGTTAACCATTTGGAGTGATCACATACCTATTAAGGTCAGACCTATAGTTTTTCCTACCCTTATCCATATCATGCCAAGACCTCTTTCATACAACCTTCTCTTAGGGTCACCATTGATTCTTGCTATGAAAGGAGTCTCATCTACTCTTCATCGTGCAATGAAATTTGAATACAAAAACAAGATACATAGTCAAAGAAGATGAAAAAAGTTCTAAATCACATGTTAAACATGATCATAACACTTCCAACTCCCCTAATACTTTCATTCCAACCTCAAAAGTAGAACCTATAAAATTTGATGCTAGTCATAATTGTCTTTCACCTAAAAAAAACTCTTTAGTGATGATTGTGGGTCTTTATATTTTATACCTTGTTTCAATGAAGGATCCAAAATCTCACCCACAAAGTGCAAAGATTCATATACAAATGATTCATTTTCAGACACGTGTTTTAGTGATGATTGGGGTTCATTAGATTTTACACCCTCCTTTATAGGAGAATGAAATCTCACAATCTACACCTAAACACCCTTATGTTTCATGTGCTCAACTTGGTTTTATGTCAACACCATCACTTCATGGTGGTAATGGGGACTCTTCAACTCCTATCCCTCATGAGGGGAAGATGCATAACATTAAGAAAGTTAAAATGATTTGTATTCTTGTGAAGAAGTCAATCCTTCTCCAAAGCTGTGTCGTAGAGAAAAGGACCCTTTGCTTGACATGGGATTAATTTAGGATTAATTAGACTTAATGATACCTTGAATTCAGTTTTTTGAGGCATTTTATGCATCCACAGTAGGCCTTGGACCCTTGTCCACTGAATAAAATGTATTTATTGATGTCTTGTAAAGGTGTTGTAAAGTGTTGTAAGATACTTTCACACTTTTCTAGACTTATTGAACCTATTTCTCCCTAATTCAACATTATAAAATATGTTTAATAGCATTATCACATCAACCTAGAAGGCTTATAACTTAAACTTAATGATAAACTAGTGTTGTAATGTATCCTACACATTCACATTGGTTCTTGTGCCTTCCTAGGCTATGTGGACCTCATTTTAGTGTTGTAAAATGTATTAAATCACACTTTGACATTGATTTATGTGTACCAAGCCCTATTTTACATTTACATCATCACTAATATGCCCCTATTAACCCATATTGTGCATCCCAAGGATTTAATTGATCAAATACCTGACAAAATTACAATTTAAACCTTATTTCCTTATCTCCTAGCTTCTTAGCTATTGGAATGACCCCTATGGAACCCATTCACCATGCATGGAAAATTAGTCCCATCTAGGTGGGACCCATTTACCATGTGTGGCCAATGAGTCCTATCTTGCCCAATTTTGACCTTTGAGTAGGAAAAAGTGAAATTTAAACTTTAATTTCACTACATGTCAGCCTATGATGAGGTATAATTAGGATACTAAGGCACAATTGTCTATAAATAAGTTTTTTTATCCTCATTTTACATATAACAACTCATTTTTACATCTATCATCATTAATTCATCATCTATGTTCTCATCCAAGTCAAGCAAGCTAGGGTTTCCTCATTAGAAGTCATCAAGTTAGCTTTCTAAAGCATTCAAGGGATGAATCTTCATGTATTGCTGCAAAATTTCAAGATAATTCACCATGGTAAAGTAATTAATTCCATTTTTGCATTTTTATTTTCTTTCTTTCATCATTTTGGTTTAATTACCTAAACGGGTTTTGACCAAGGCAAACCCCCATGCCCTAACATTCAACATGTCTCTCTTTTGTCTTGTATGTATGCAGATTTAGGACTCTTGGAAGCTTGGAAATCATTGAAGATCAAGTTGTAAATTCATTCAAGTTATCTCTTCATCATTAAAGTCGAAATATCAACAAAAAGGTATTTTCATACCTGAATCTAACAATTTCTGAAGTAGACACCTGTAGAAGACAGAAGTGCAGATCTAGTCCTACAGAATCAAGTCTTGATATTGCAGATTCATTTAGGAATTATTCACCATGCATGGAAAATTAGTCCCACCTATAGGCCTAAAAACTTATTTTCTCAGAATTCAACTACCAGCATTCAGAAACCTGTTTCTAGAAGTTTTCATCAGAAGTAGGACTGATTTGTCATCTGTGGTGAATTATTCCCAATGGCCATTGACAATGACTATTGGAACATTCCAAAACTCTCTAGCAATAGAAATGTAGCTGTAGGTGCACTCTGTTTAGTTTCATCAACTTTTGTTTTCATTTGCTTAAGTTTCTAGTTCATATTTGTAATCAACACTGTGTTTTCTAGCATCTTGCATTAAGTTAGTTTACATTCATTTATTTTCATCTCTAAGAATTCAAACACATCTACACACACTTCACATCAATATTCCATCCATCCTTGAATTAATCTTGAGTGAAACATTGTGCATTTTTGTCCATCCTTCCCCTTTTAGGTGAAAAACCCTAAGAGAGCAAGGAAGGATTCAGGTACCAATATACTTCATTTCAGAAGCATAAAACCCCCTCATCTAAGTTGGAAGAGTGTTGTGGTATTGGATACAAACCCCTTTCTAAGCATGGATATAATGAAACCATTGATCAAAATGATAGAGAAAAAGTGAAGTCTATACCATACTCTTTAAAGAAACATCTATGTTTACCACCTCTATCTCCATCTTCATGTAAGGCCTTATCATCTATTGTGTGTATGACATCTTGTTCTAAGAAAGAAACATCTCCTACTATTTTTCAAGAGAGTATCTTATCAAGACTCCTCCAAGATCACTTTATATTTCTTCCTCCAAGAACGCGAAAGAGATGGTACAACAAGAGTTCATTTTTTGCATATCATAGAGTTTAGGGTCATTCTACTAATGAATGTAAGGATTTGGGTAATAAAATTCAACATCTTAAGGATTATGGTGCTCTTCCTTGTGTTGAATCACCTAGTTCCTCTAATTAATGCTGATTTTCATGTTTCTCAACAATCATCTTGGCTCACCCTTTTCTTGCACTAAGTGGGGGAAAGGGGGGTTAGGTAGCCTCAAGTCCTCATATGGCACTTGTCATTGTCTCTTTTGGCTAGTTGACCACCTTCCATAGATATATAAGAGAAAGCTTGGGATGTGGAAAAAATTCCTTAAGTTGGCTTGTATGTGATGTACTAAATTATATTTAGTATTTCATTTTTGCGGAAACCCCTTATTCATGATGTAGCTTCATTTAGGAACATATGACTTGGCATAGGGCTTTATGTACAAGCTCTTGTGTCTTCTTCTACTTTAAAGAATATTGCTCACATCAATGGTGTTTACAATCACTTTAAAGTGGGGGCATACATACACACTCATATTTTGGTGTGATTTTCTTTATTCTTCTGGATGCATTCTTTTCTTGGTGGTGTCATTAGGTTTGATTTCCTACGAGAGCATGGTATTTCTTTGATTTGTCCTCTCTTTGAGACGTTAGGAATGATGTTCCTAAAAAGATAACTTACACGAACTAAGAAAAAATCCCCTTGAACAAAAACCTTTACTTCCATGTTGTTCATAAGCTCAAAGTTTCATGTTGTGGCACCCTATTAGAGTTATCAGGAAGATAGCTTTGGTATGGTAAGTACAGTGAGAGCCAACACACAAGCCTGAATTTATGACTAAGAAACTTTTATGTGGACGACCCAAGGTTCCATTAGCCTAAAGTGAGCACACGTTTTTGAAATATACCCGAGGCTTGATCCACATCGAGCTCAACAAATAGTCAAGGATTGATCCACACCTTTCTATTTTTATTTTTTATTTTTTTGTTTTTCTTTCTTCTAGTCTTTGACATTGTATGTTTGTTTACCTTGTTTTTCTACTACATATCATACACCTTTGTGTGTGTCCCTTTGTGCTTATGTCGGTCTGATTTAGTATCTTGGATCCTGGGAGCTTGACCACCCTCCTTGATCTTTTTCATCCAATACCATCCACATTGGTAAAATTGGACCCCTCTTGAATGTCTACATTAGTGCGAGTTTGAAGCAAGTTCCTCTTCTCACTAAAATGGGGGCTAAATGTAGTGTAGAAAAAAGTGTACCTTTTTCAAACTTAATCTAGGAATAATTAATATTAAAATGAACCTAAATTTTCCTTGGATTTAGTGCTCTATAATGCTTCACACATTCATTACTAAGTATAGGACCCTTCTTAATAAAATAGACTTAATGGTGCCTTATTTAGGGTGTTGTAAAGCGTATCTTTACACTTTCACACTAATCTAGGGCTTTATTAATTAATTGAGGTTAATTTACCTTCATTGGCCCCTTTAATTCAAATCCAAGCCTAATTAATTATATATTACAAGGTATAAAGCTCAACATTCATAAATTATATTATACAAAACTTAATTTTACAACGCATGTCATAGGTTACTGACCTAGGATCCATTTTGTCACATGGTGAATTTAATCCTCACCGTGTCTTAGGACCCCATTTTCACATAACATTCTAACATCCTCTAAGTGTGGCCTAGTTAACTATGTTGCATCTTATTTTCCACATGGCTTAATGGGTCCCTCATTTAACCCTAGGATCCCCACTTGGAATACCATGGGTTTTGTGGTATTTAATGGATTTCAAATCCTATCCTACCGATGTCAAATTGTGTTATTTGAATTTTAGGAATTAAGAGTAAGATAAGTATAAATATAAGACTATTTCACCTAGCTCTCATCTAAAAATTTTATAAGCATCCCAATAGAAAGTTTACGAGACACAGTTCACAAGATCACTAATGTATTCAAGGTGATATTTATCAAGATTATCAGAGTAAATTAAGGCCGCAATTGTATCGCCAAAGATGAATTGCATCATGCATTTTATTGAGCTAATGTGTTGATGTAGCATTCAATATCAATCAATCATATTGAAAGGAATTGCTTTTAATCAAGTTCATGATCAAGATCTACATTAAATGAGAATTCTCATGAAATATTTCTAATTTTACCCAAGATTCAATTTAGATCGGTGAGTTGTTACATTCCATTTTATTCATTCGCCTTTCCTTTTATGCATTGTTTCATTACAAGGTTCAATTAAAAAATTGGGGTTTGACCAAGGAAAACCACTATTCTCTAAAAAAACAACATTTTTCATTTCCTTTGATGTGGGATTGATAATTTTAGGTTGAAGATCAAGTGGAAAAAAAAAGTTGGCAAAATTTTCACCTCTTTCAAGATCACAAAAAATAAGCTACATAATTTATTTTCAGGTTTCCGATAGTCTCTAACTAGGATCTAGGAGTGAAAAAATTGAAGAATATAACCTAAAAATTGATTTTCCAAAACCCTATGTAATACTCATTCGCCATTAGGTGAATGAGTCTCGGTTAGGCCCATGAAAACACTTTTTGCAATAGGTACACAACATTTTACCCTCTTGAAACTTTCCTTTTTATTGCTATATTAGTTACATTTGTTTTATGATTGTTATTTATGCATTATAGCCTTCACAATTGAGTGAAACAACATAGTAAAATTAGGTGCGTCGTTTTGTTAATCCATTTTGGTGCACCTCTTTTTCTATGTTTTAGGATTTTATGGTCATATTTTATACTCCCTATTGAAGGTGTAAAATTTAACAATCCCCAATCATAACCAAAGAGCATAATCATAGGTGATTTAAAATCATCAATATTATTATCATTGGAAGGTAATGGTTTGAATCCAATTCAATCTTATAGACCTTTTTATTGTGAAAAAACTTCATTCAATGGTGAAGATTAGATGGGACTACCCCCATGGCATGAATCCATGGTATACCAAAAAGAATATTGTATCAAAGATAATTAGGCATGACATGCATAATATTAGGTAAGGTCATAGGTCTTGTAGATACCCTAAATTTTCCTAGTCTACAAGCAACACCTTTTTACTAATTTTCACTATTTCTCCCTAAATGATTAAATAATACCTTATTATTTAATTATTATCAGTTATCATTTTCTACTATTAATTAAGTGATTTCATATTATGTAATTAATTCATTCTAATTCCTCTTTTTTGATTAATAAAATAAATCCTATTTATTTATTTATGTTGCTAACTACACTTATTCTTCTATTTTAATTAAATAGTTACAATTAATTGTTTAATTAAACATGAAACACCCTTTTTATATTAAATTGTTATTGATTATTTCATTGAACCACTTTCCCACTTCTAGATTAAATAATTAAATTAATTATTTAATTCTTGTTTTTCATCTCAATATTGTCCATTAGTAAATACTTTTATTTATTCATCTAATCTTTACTTGTGCATTGCTCCAATGATTAATTAATTATTTAATTAATTAATTATCCTTTCATACGTTGAATAATCAATCAATTTCATTGATTAATCAATCAAATACATTGACTAATCAATCAATCACATTCATTAATCAATACTAGTGATTAATCAATCCCACTAATTAGCTAATCAATCAATCTCCACTAATTAACAAATCAATTCCCTTGATTTTATCAATCAATCTAGTTAACTCTCCAATATATTTCCTCTCAATGGACCTTGACCATTGATCTTCATCTTTCATCTTTGAATCTAGAGAATTCATCTAAAACAAGAATTTATATAAAAGCAAGCCTTCATAGTACATTGATAGTTAACCACAAACCTTGAAACCTCAAAATTTTCATCATTGAAATAATCACATATACTTGAAGTTCATAGCAACAAAATAGCATACCCATTTCTGACATGAAAAACCACAAACAAGAGAACAATGAAAGTCATCCATGGAAAAATAGTAAAGGTAAATGTATCATTTGTTTGAATTTGGTTTTATCTATTATTTCATGTTTTCTATTGATTAAATTAGATCTTATTGTGTTTAGGATTGTAAATTGTGGTTGTCTGCATTGTTTCCTATTAACTCTATGATTAAATGGTCAATTTTCCAATTTACATTTTGGTCAACCTAACGTGAATATCATGTTTCTAATTATTTCTATACAAAATTAAGTTTTTGTAAATCTATAAGTATGATGTAATCATGGAAAAAAAATATAGAATGATTAGGTTGTGAACCACAATGGACTTGTTGTTCAACATATTTTCTGATCTCAGTGACACATACAAAGTTTTTTGTGTCATATCTATCACTATTATTTTTTGTTCTTTTTGTAGGTTGAACTAGTCTGAACCATTGGGGAAATAGCTGCTTTATAACCTAGGTCATAGAACACCACACTTCTCCACTTGTCATTCAAATATGTCCTAGGATCCCAAGTTATATTGATTATCAACCCCAAAGGTGGGTCAATTGTCAATAAGGAAGACCTAGGAGGGGGTTCTTTAAGCTTTGAGGGGTTCACCACCAAGCAAAATCTTGTGAAAGACAACTTAACATTCAACTCACAAAACCTAGTAATGCAAGCTAGATAATGAGTGTAAATGATGGAATTAAGCAACAAAAAGTTAGGATGTATATACATGGGAAGTTTAGAAATCTAATGAGGATTCCAAAAATGCAAAAATGTTGTCAAAATATGTTAGGGAGGACTAAGATTCCCTTATTGTTGTCTTCATCCCACTACTATTTTTTTAGGAAGATGTGGAATCTTTTGAGTCTGATCTTGAGGTTTAATGTCTTCACTTCCTTTTTCACCAAGTCTTTAGATCTAAGCCTATAAATAACCTACAAAACAAAGGAAATTTGATTGATTGTTTACAAGGGTTTTCCTTAGTCAAACCCCTTGTTTAATAATTAAACATTGATGAAAATGCATAGATCTGAAAATGGAAATGTGTGTGAGCCCTAATCTTGAGAGTGTCTAAGATTATACAAGCTAGAACATGGAGAAACCCTATTCAAATGTGTTAGAATACAATTCCTAAGAGGAAAATGAAAATGACCTAAAAAGGAGTTCTCAAATCACCCTAGTAGGCTATAAACATGAAATGTACCTTCCTTAGGAAAAAAATAGAACAACAATGGAAGATGGAATCACTCAAGAAATAATTCCTTAGGCTTGGAAGTATTGAAAGTTGCACCTCAAACCTAGAATCTCTTTTGATCCTCCATAGTAATCCATCATTAGTCTTTGGAAATGCTAGATCTTGACTAGAAAATGGACTTGAAAACCTATAAAAATACAATAGAAGGTTGCTCCAAAACTTCAATTCCTTGCTTCTTGAAACTCTCCTTCAAACTTGAATCAAAAATTGCTTCACTTATCTCAACTTTCTTCAATTTAGGTTAAAATGGGTGTGGATCTTACTTTTATAGTTATTCCTATCTAATAACCTGAATATTAGATCCCAAAGGTTGACAAAATGCCAAATTAAATCAAATATTTTTATTTCACACTCTTAATTCCCAAAAATAAATCCCTCAAGACTAAGGTTCCTTAGGTGGCATCTTTGTCCCACGAAGGGGGACTAAGATTCCAACAAGGGCATCTTTCTCCCACAAGGCTTATTTTGCAATTTTAAAAGTTGGGTTGCCAAGATTAAATGTTGTTTGTGGATTTTGGTCAGGTTTACAGTTGAAATATGCCTTAGGAAGCACCAAAAGGGATCTTAGGGGCCCATAATAGGTGACCTAAAGGTAATTTAATGCTAGGTATGCTAAAATAGGTCTAAATTAAGTGTGAAAATTCAAAGGTATGCATTTTTCTACACTAAATTTAGCCCCCACTTTAGTGTCCATATGATACTATGTGAATATGCAAGCTAAATTACTTGAAAAAGTAACTTTATAAAAGGATACTCATATGGATTCGTTAGGGAGAATGAAACCCCCACTATAGTTACCTGAAAAACTGCAATGTTAGGAACTACATCCTACATCACAGATTCATTAGTAGCTCAAGCATAATCCTCTTATCTAACTTTCCTAGCAAATTGAATTCGTGAGTGGATGTATGCCCCCCCTTGATTTCACTTGCTTTATAGAGGTGATATCAAGGTAGCAATCTAACCACATCAAACTACACAAGTCCATTAAAGGGAATTTCCAAGTATCATGGCAACTAATGATAGACATTTCATGAGAATGGGAGTAGAACCATGACTCCAACACAATAAACAACATCAAAAAATGAAGTTCGCTAGCTCCTAATATGTTAGTTTAAATAAAAAAACATTTCTTTTCTTTTTAACAAAAAGTGAATTGAATATGCATGTATATAAAGATAAAGGCAAGTTAATTCATATTCATTTTATCTTTTACCTTTCTTCTAGAGAGAGCTTGGAGTAGATTGAGCCATCATGTTGAGCAGATGCCCATCCACACTTTTGCAAATCAAACTACTACATGGGGTGATCGTATGGGATGAGTTACAACCTATTGTGAGTGGATTTTTTCCTTTTTTGTACTTTGATTTAGTATGTTTTTTATGTTTTTTATGAAATTTTTAGATGAATTTAGAGTCTATGGAGGGATTTTCTTTCATTTTTCTAAATTTTTTCAAAGTGTCCCACTTTGTCACAAAGAATCCCACTTTGTGGCAAAGTGTCCCAGTTAAGGACTAAAGTGTCTAGAACCCTTAATTAAGATATTATAGAGAAATTTTAGCACATGTTTTGACCATTAAAGGAAAAAAATATGTTTTTAAGATGTTTTAAATGACATTTTTCTTTGTTTCTATTCTAGAATACACCTCGATCATGCCAGCACCTGGGCAATTGAATGTTAAGCCATCTACAAGAGCTAATTAATCAACTACTTTCTTTGAGGATGTGCAGATCCTCTAGGAGACAAGCATCTACTAGGCCTATCTCTCCCTAGTGATGTGATATCATGATGGCATGTTGATGGTGTTGGCAGAGAGATGGGACATGGATATGTGCAAATTTCACTTACCTACAAGAGAGATGACTATCACATTGGAAGATGTGCACTGGATACTATGGGTGCCCATTTAAAGTGAGAGGGTTTTTGTAGAACATGGCAGGAGCTTTGAGGACATGTGGTCTAACACTGAGTATTTCCTAGGGAGACTTGTTCATCATAGAAGCATAGGACCACACATTGAGCTTGCATGTCTTTTACATGCGCAATCACCACTTGTCAGACACATCATGATCTACATAGTAGCACTGGTACTAGTTCCCAATGGCTCCAAGGCACATCTCGAGGGGGACTAGTGCACATGATCTGAGACATGGAGCACTACCATGTCATATTTGTATGGGGTCAGAGCATACTAGCACACCTATATTATGACTTGGGTTGATTTACCTATGGAGAGGTGACCAACATGCTTCATTGCACTTTACTATAAACCTGGTGCTTGGAGCACATTACCTATACTAGACTGAGAGGATTTCTAATTGCCACTATAGTGGGACACCCACGGGCCTTCAGTTATCCCCTTGGATAGGTGTGGTAGCACTATGATGTACAATTTTTGAGGGTCATATTTCATAGGCTGATGGAGGAGGATATTGTATGGATACCTTATCTAATGGAGCTCTTCTGGCTAGACACTATAGGATGGATGAGGCAAATGTAGAGGGATATACTTTTGTTGGGACAACATGATCACATAGTGAGACCCTTCTACTATGATCACATCATGAGATAGTTCAGGAAGATACAAAGATGACCAGTACTATGGTCTTCATATAGACAATTAGAATGAAGTGATCGTAGACTTGGGGACCTTAAACAACTAACAACAGATGAAATTTTTTGGAGAAACGTAGAGGAGGAGGATATAGATGTTCCCCTAGTCTCTGAAATTGATTACATTGGTATGATAGAGGAGTATGACGAGTTGTGAGAGGTGGTTCGACTAGGACCTATCTTTCCTATAGGCTATCCTATGTGTTAGAGTAATAAAGTCATCACCTAATTAATTAATTAATCATTAGTTAATTGGCTCACTTTATGCTTTATTACATTTAAGCTAAACTTACTAGTGCCTTTATTTCATTATTTTATTTAATTAATTAGTTTTTTTTGCATAGTTAAAGCCTCTTATATTAGAACATGTTCTCACTCATTCCTATGGGGACACTTGTCATGTTCTAATCTAACTGTAATCTAGGGTTAGCTTTTATCCTTTTCATAAGGATTGATTCATTGTAATTATTTTGAACTCTCCATGACAACATATTCAATGCAACTGTTGTTCACATAATGCAAATTGGTGTTTTCATCAGATTTGAGTTGTAGAGCAATCATATCTTGCTTATTTCTTCATAGTGTGATAGGTTTATCATTGCAAGTGTTTTATGGGAGTTGTGGATTGAATCAATCAGTTATAACATGGTATCAAAGCACTAGATCTATAGCCTCCTTGTCCACTTTTTTTGAAGAAATCAACTCATGCATTAATATCTATGATCCTTGGTCAAATTTTGAGCATTCCATTGAATCCAAAGCTGCCAGAATAGTTAGATTTTCCTTTCATTTCATTGAAAAAGGCTTTCATTTCTTAGATCTATGAGGGTATCCATAGCATACTTGCAATTTTGGAGTATTTTGAGCCCCAATGGACCTCACCATCATGTTCAGAGCACCCAAAAACCCCAATATTGGCTATCAAATCGTCAAAGTCAGACACAATGACTCTAGAAGGCGATTTTTTTTCATTTATGGGTCATACAGCCTGGTATGGTATGCAATCTAAGAAAAAATAAATAAATAGTGCTAATCGCGCCATTATCAATAAACTGTTGTTAATGCTACTAGGTAGTTTAACGACCAGATTTTCCTCCAAACTATTTTAGAGGAATTTTGGTATTTTGGTCGTAACTTTTGCATCCGAACTGAGATTTGTGAAAAAAAAAATCATTGGAAAGCTAGTTCCAAGCCTGATCCAATGGTGTAGGATTTTTTATTTATTTTTCTTTTATGTTTCATTTTTCTCCAGTCAAACTTAGATCATCATTTTTGTGCTTCTGGGGGCATATCTTTTGCATATTGTCTCCATTTTCAAAAACAAATAGGAGTTGTAAATTTGGTTTAGTGCTCTACATAGTGACTAGACTTATTTTCCTAGATTTTTCTCTTGGTACATTTTATTCAGCTTTTGGTGTTTACACAAATTGCTTAATTACTTTCACATTTTGGCACTTGGGAATGCTTTGTTTGTGTCATTTGGCTATATTTCACATGATTTTCATGTAGTAAAGTCATTTTTCTCATATTTTTTCATTTGAAGAGTAATCATGGGTTTTTCTACTCACCCTTTAGTTGTAATCCTAGAACGAGATAATTGAGTCATGGGAAAAGGGCATACTTACACATTGTAGGTGGCTTAATATTTTGACTCATTTATATGACCTCATACCTAAACAAAACACACCAAGGAGAAAAATAGCTTGGGATATAATTAGAAATCATTTAGTAGTACTTATATGTTCTAGTGTCGATTTTGACACTATGTGTGTTGTATTAGACACTAATTGTCCCCACACACTTTGGACTCATCTTTGGGAGATCCATGAAGACCCCAATCTCTCTCGATACCTAAAGAATCTTGCTTTAGATTGTCTCTTACCCATGGCTACTACAGATTGTATACCCATTGATGATGCTACATTAGAGGACCTAGAGTATCTAGCAAGTCTTACACATTCTGATGGATCAAAGGCTTGTCTCCTAGTTCCTACTCTTGAGAATGAGATTACACATGAATCATCCATTGTTCTTGATAACATCAGTATTTCCATATTGGACCCTATGGATTTAGTTCAGCATCATGACCATCTTGGTCATTCATTTTCTCCTACATCATAGGATTCTTATATTGCAGACACATCATTATTTGTTGAGTCTCACACTGTAGATCTTGAGGATTATATTGAGGACATACATCCCCTCTCTATTGGAATTTATATTATCAATGTACAACCACCATTATCAGTGCATTCAGAGGTTGTATTTCAAGATTATTTACATCAATTTGGATTTGGCATCATTTCTTTTAGTTTAGACATAGAGATTCTTCAGCATCCTATCATGGCACACATCTTGAGACATATTGGTTCATCACTCTTCATAGGGTTTTTTTGACATCATCCTTTGGATCTATTTCTTCCAAAGGGGAGTTTTTTATTTTACACTTCAGGATCTTTTATGGATTCTACATCAAGCATCCACCATTCCGACAAAAGTTTTTTCATTGTGGGGGGGCCTTCTAGTCTCTTTCTATCTCTCCTATGGAGACCATTGTATATGTACTTATGTGATAGAATTTTTCTTTAGGGGGTATCATGTAATCCACCTTCTATCCTTCTTCTATTAGTGCATTACATTCTTTTCTTTTCTCTCTTTTGGAGGGGAGATTTATTCCCATGTGGTTTTCTCCCTTTATCTAGTTATTAGAGATTAGCTTGTTGTACATGGGTCAAGATTGATTCATGCATCCATTCATGTATTTCTTTATCATAGTTTAGTTTCTCCCTAGCTCATCTTAAGGGTTGGTTTTAGAGTAATAAATTCATCACCTAATTAATTAATTAATCATTAATTAATTGGGTCACTTTATGCTTTATGACACTTAAGCTAAACTTAGGAGTGCTTTTATTTCATTATTTTATTTAATTAATTAGTTGCTTTTTGTATGTTTAAAGCCGCTTATATTAAAACATATTGTCTCATTTATTCCTATGAGGACACATGTCATGTTATAATCTAATCCTAATCTATGGTTAGATCTCATCCTTTCATAAGGATTGATTCATTGTAAATATTTTCAACTCTCCACGACAACATATTCAATGCGACAATTGTTCACATAATGCAAATTTGTGTTTTCATCATATTTGAGTTGCGAGGCAATCATATCTTGCTTATTTATTCATAGTGTGATAGGTTCATCGTTGGATGTGTTTCATGGGAGCTACATATTGAATCAATCAATTCCAACACTATGGGCTTTGTAAGACCTTTGCAAGATCCGAGGGAGGAGGATAGAGAGGAAGGAAAGGGTATAGATCCAACATAACTATTTCCAAATAGGGGTGAGGAGTTAGATGAGGACATCGACTGTGAGGGAGAGGAGGATGATGAGGAGACTGAGGATGATCAAAGTCACCCTACGAGCAAGGACAATGATAGAGGTGAGGCTAGTGCTCCTAGACCCCAGTGGAGAAATACAATTCCCACAAAGGTTATGAGGTCACAGTCTATACATGGTAGTGTTCAAGAGCACAAGGAGAGCGGTAGGATGTTCGAGATTCCTACGAGTCATGATATAGACCCAGGTGATGATATTTTATTGTTATGATTTATGATTTTATGTATATCATGCTCATGTATATGTATAGTATGTTGGTGTATACTGATTATTCTTATGATTTCTATCTTGTAGGGCCCATGATAGATCATGAGGACCTCTTCTAACATGCAGCTACTGAGATAGTACCACCCCTTCCTACAGATGAGGCTACTATCATAGAGTGTATTCCCCCATGGTTCATGGTGTAGCACATGGACCTGTTTGAGCATTATGTGAGGATTATGGGATCATTCAATAGCATATCTAGGAACTCTAATCAAGGTGAGGGTCATGTATCAACACTAGAGGTGGAGTTATAGGAGGCTTGACCAGCTCAAAGATCTAAGAGAGAGGCCATCTTATAGTCAAAGGTTGAGCAGCTATAGAGAGAGAATGTTAGAATCCAAGTTTATAGAGACTGCACAGAGTGAGAGTAGTGGATGCGCTAATATGCGAGGGTGAAGCACATGGGGAACTACAAACTATGTGGGAGATGGCTACCATGAGTAGATCTTGATCACACACCACCATCTCTCAATGGGTACAGACATCAGATCCTAAGGGATCTAGTAGTCATAGGCCATAGTGACACTGTACTATTGATAATATGTATTAAAACTTTATGGTATATATGTATATATGATCATGTTTAAGTTTTATATTTATGTGTTAGATGACAATGTGATTTATTAAATAATCTTTTTTAGACTATTCAATAAATATCTTCATGATCTCACATGTCTTTTCTTAAGTTTTCTTATATTTATGATGTAGTATGATATGCTAATTTAAATGCACTCATGATTTAATTATAGAATATTAAACATAGATAAGGATTTAATCTAACATAACATACACCATAAGGTATACATAGCATGATACTAAAGTAAGAATCCAAACCCAAATTGGACCCTACTACTTGACTATTAAAGACACAAAAAACTGTGTCAAGAATGAAGCAAGCATGAGAGATAATGGCATACTATCCATTAACTCTAACAACATGCTGATATAAAACTCATCCTATTTAGGAAGGATAGGTGTAATAATAATGCAAACAGGCGACATTGATAGGTTCACAAAGAGGTGTACTTTCCATTTCAAATATTAAGTATGCTCTAGACCCATAGCTTTCTTTAGCTAGATAAGGTCCTAACCAATTAGGGCTAAACTTTCCTTTCTTTATCAGGTTCGTATTGAGGTTTCATTGATTCTCATATAGCAACAAATCACCCTTGTGTATTGAGCAAGGGATGACATGGTCATTATAACTTCATTGCATTTTCTTATGGTAAGCTTCACAATGTTCAAGGGAATTGATGTGCCTTTCATTGAGTATTTCAAGTTGGTGTAATCATTGTTCCTTATAATTATTGTCATCAATTAGCCCTTGAAGAGTGATTCTTAAGGGAATCTCTAACTCTAAGGGCATAATTTCCTTAACACCATAAAAAGGGTTGTAAGGTGTTTTTCCCGTTGAAGTTGTGATAATAGTACGATAAGCCCATAGTGCATATATTAATTGTGTATGCTAGTATTTATTATTCTTGTTGATTATTTTTCTTAGAATTTATTCTAGATTTTTGTTAGTTAATTCCATTTTTCCATTATATTGTGGTTAATAAGGCGTTGAAAATCGATGTTGTATATTAAATGTTTCCAAGAACTTCTTCATGTCATTATTCTTAAATGGTGTCTATTGTTTGAAACTAACATGGAAGGAAGTCCAAAGCAAGCAATAATGTGTTCCAATATGAAATGACATATTACATTGGTGGTTGTTGAATGCAATGGAATAGCTTCTATCCATTTCGTGAAATAATTGGTTGCCGTGATTATAAACATATGTCCAACAAATGAAGGTGGGGATATTTTTCTAATGATATCCAAGCCCCATACTAATAATGGCCAAATTGAAACTTGTGCATGAAGCTCAGAGGTAGGAGCATGAATTAAATTTTGACGTTCTTGACATTTATGACATTTCTTAATGTATTTGAAGCATTCTCATTCCATATTCCACCAGTAATATCCCATGTGGATTAGCTTTTTAACTAATGATATTCCTTTGAAATTCCCCCTACAAGCACCTGCATGAGCTTCTTCAAGTGCTATAGGGATTTCATATTATTTAAGACACCTAAGTAAAAGACCATCAAAGGACCTTTTATATAAAATGTCCATCAAGATGATATATCTAGATTCAAATTTTTGAAGATGAATGAGTGTTTTTATTTGTTGGGTCATGAAAGGTACCATCTTTCAAATAATTTAATATTGTATCATACCATTCACTCGTGTCTTCAATGGTTGTTGCTAGCAGTTCGTCTATTTTATATTTGATTGATGGCTTCATAACTATATGCACAATGAAGGTGAAGTATTTTAAAGGATCTTTAGGGGATATAACATATCCTACACTCGCCATTGCATCTGCATGATGATTATCTTTTTGAGTGATGTTGTCAATGATGAATTATTCAAACTTCTCTAACAAATTCATTGTGATATCCTTGTATTTTGATAATTTTTCATTCTTTTTTTGATATGTTTCATTTTTTTATTTGATGAATAATTATGAATCTCCAAATATCTTAATGTCTCTAGCACCCATAACTAGAGTGGCACACAATCGAGTAAGTAAGGCTTCATACTTAGCAGTGTTTTTTGTACATAGGATATTTAACCAATATTATAAGAGAATAGGCTCTTTTAGAGGTGGTTTTATTATAACCCCTACACCAGAGCCAACTCTGCACTTAGATCCATCAAAATATCATTCCCATGAATTTTCTTTGATTGCCAATACATTATCATCAAGGAAAGAATCATTACTAGGTAATGCTAAAGGGGAAGGAGCATCAACCAACTGGTTGATCAAGGCTTGACCCTTAATTGCTTTTTATGAAATAAATTTAAGGTCAAACTTAGTTAACAACATCACCCACTTAGCTAAGTGTCCTGATAAGTCTATTTTAGTGAAAAGGTGTCTTAAATGGTCAAAATTCATCATCACTTGTATTTCAACATTGAATAAGTAATGTTGCAACTTACTGGTACCAAATATAAGAGCCAAACACTAATATTTTATTGTTCTGTATCATTTCTCATAATCAATAAATGTTCGACTAATGGAATAAACAAGATGTTCTTTACCTTTTTCATCTTGTTGAGAAAACAATGCTATAAGAGCATGGGCTGATGCTGATCTATAAAGGATGAATGGTTTATGTTGTATGACAAGTTGTAAAATAAATGGAGTGACAAGATAATCATTTAAACTTTCAAAGGGCTATTTAAAATCTTCGTTCTAATGAAAATGTGTTCCTTTATTGAGGAAATGTGTAAATGGTAATGTTCCACCCACTAAGGAAGCTACAAAATGATGAATGGATTGAATTCTTCCTTGTAAGGTACAAAATTGAGAGATATTTCTAGGAGGTGGCATGTTAACTATAGCATCAATTTTCTTTGTGTCCACCTTGATGCCTCTGTGAGCTACGATGAAACCTAAAAAATTTCCACTATCTACAGCAAAGACAATTTTTCAAATTCAATCTCATGTTTTATTTTTGAATTTTCTCAAAAATATTTCAATGAACATTCACATTGTCTTATTCTGTTAAAGATCTATCTAGAATATCATCAACATAATCTTCCAAAATCTTATGTATGTAATCATCAAATATTAATGTCATAGCTCATCGATATGTTGCAATCACATTCTTCAATCCAAAAGGTATCATAACCCAAAAAATTGTTTCCCAAGTAGTTGTGAATGTTGTTTTGTACTGATCTTGAGGGTTGATGAAAATTTGATTGTATCTAGAAAATTTGTCCATGAATGACAACAAAGCATGTCCCATAGCCAAGTCTACTATCATGTCAATATTAAGAAGGGGAAAGTCATCTTTTAAAGATTCTTTATTCAAATCACAAAAAAAACGTACACATCCTAATACAATTGTTAGGTTTTACGATTGCAATAATGTTTGAGAGCCAAGGAGAATAATCTATAGGTCTTATGAGACTAGCCTCAAGGAATTTTTTTATTTCGTCTGAGTTTTGAATTGACATGACCATTGGTTGTTTTTTTTCATCATCTTTTCTTTTTGATTATATATTCTCCCATAAATGAAGGTGTGAATTCCAAGGAACCCCAATCATAATTTGATAATTTTGACACTGTCTCCATCTCTTGTGTTTCCTCTTTTATAGGTTCTTTTTTTTATGTTGGAATTAATGATTTCAAAGGACTCATGGATCCTTTTTAAATTTGTAAACAAATTTAAGGCTTGGGGTCCATTTCAATTTGGTATAATATTTTTTATAGACATACTTCATGACATGATGAAGAGTTGAAGGAACCAAATGCATCTAATGAATCCATGGTATTCCTAAAAGAAGATTGTATGAAAGTTCATGAGGCATAATATGAATAGGAGTTTGTAAGGTAGCCCTTTTTACTATAATAGGTAAAGTAATCACACCGAGTGGTTGATTTCGTATGTTATCAAATCCTCAAATTGATAAGGAATCATGTTTCATTTTCTATTTATCCACTCCCAACATATCTAAAAGGTTCACACTACACACATTAAGAGCTAATCCATTATCAACAAGGGTCCTTTTATTCCCATACTATTGTGTCTTGATATTATCATGAATGCATCATATTTCTTTCTCATCTCCAAGAGAGGGAGCTCATGTTGGTCAAAGGTAATGTCTACACTAACTATATTCATTTCTTGTATTAGAGCTTCCACATCATTTGCATTTTTACTAGGAGAAACCACAACTTGTAAGGATATTTGAAGCAAAGTATGGTAACTAGGGGAAATTTGAATAGGATCCGATAAGGAAATCTTAGCAAGAGTATTCTAAATTTTTTCAACAAGATCATATTCCTTTCCACTATGCAATAGAAAATGAGGAGCACTAGGCAACACAGGATTAGGTTGAGGTTGTCTATTATTCCTTGTGTTATATGTCTGAGCAACAATATTATAACTCAATTTCTATGACACATTTTCCTTAGATGATTCAAGGATAAGGACATACTTGTTTGTAGGTTGAGGTTTGTTTTAAGGTTGATAAAGGATAATTTGAGGTTTAATGACATTTACTTCTCTTTGTTTAGGTTTTTTTGAACAAGCCTTAGTGGAAAAACTTTTTGAGATGAAGTCATCAAGGGCCTCATCTAACATATCAAATTCATCACTACTAAAAGGCTTGAGGGTTGCAGTAACTTGGAAAAAGGGTTTTGACATACTAACCATAAATGTATGCTTGTTTAGATTTAATGTTTTTTTTTTTTTGTGCCTCAATTTTTTAATGAATGTAAAATGAAATCTATGTATAACAAAATGAAAGTGAAATAATCTATCTTTACCAATCAATTGTAAACATGAACTATGAAGATGCATGAAACAGTAAAAATTACATACTGAACAACAAACTAACTACAACAAATAGAAGCACATAAATTCACTATTTAACACTAAAAAATACAACCTAAAACTCCATAGTGACTAAGACACCAGCAAGGGCATCTTAATCTAACTGATGAAATTTGGGGGTTCTAGAAGATGGCATAGACAATAAAAAACTCAAATAGGGTTTTGAGCCAAAAACCCACAAAGGGACTAAGACACTAGTAAGGGATTTTTAGTCCCAATAAAGGTTTTTTCCAAAAAAAAAAAGAAAAATTTGAGTTGATAACAGTGTTCTCAAGTTTCCAACCCAGGGACGTGATGTTTAGAAAAAAAAAAAAAGTGTATAAATGAATACAAGAAAAAGTAACCAATGACAAGCAATTGGGTGCAAAGTTGAATGCAATTTTTTCAATTTTGTATTCAATAACAATGTTCCTGTTAGCTCTCTTAAACACAGGTAAAATACCTCAAGAGGTTTCTAATCTCTTGATACATTTCAGGGTAATAGACAAGGTCAAAATGGTTTAAATGTTCTTCTCTTCAGGTGTTGCTAGACCTAGGTGGGTATACCTATATGAATGAGGCAGACTTGACTTATGCTTATTTCTTTTAAAGTATTTTACACACAATGGAAAATGGGAGTGGATAAAATTTCATTTGGTATAGATTGTATAGCAATATCAAAGCTAAAACCTAATATATTCATATGCAAAAAATTAATGAAATTAAACAATGAAATGGTAGAGAATAGTGCCTTATTGGGTGTACAGAGTCAAATGAAAATTTGAAATGAATAACTTCTTTCTGGTAGATACTCATATTGTTTGGCATACAATTTTAAGTTTATAACTAGTATAAACATGCAAGGATGTGACTAATGAGTTCTTCTTAATGATCCAAATGAGATTTCCTAATTACTATGACTGACTAAAAGAACTTAATCTTTCCTTGAAAGAACCAATCAATCCAATCATACAGATATAACAAATGTGCACTGATAAACTAAAAAATATCCTTGATATATCAGTTTAAACAATTAGAAAACATCAACCTTTGAGACAACTTTAGCAATACTTTTAATTAACTCAACAAACAACTGAAACCAAAAAAATGCCACCAAATCAAATGAATTCAATTGAAATCTCCATCATTTTTTACATGCATCATAATCTCAAAAATATAAACATTCTTGTCTACTATATTTTCTGTCTGTTCCCTACTCTATCTCCCATTTGCTATAAAAAATAAGTATTCATACATCTATCATTTGAAAAGTCACGTCCCTTCGTATTCAAATCTCAGACAATTATTTTATTCGGGCTTTTTCAAATGTTCACTAGACATCCGTTATAATGTCTTGTAGTTTCACCAAGGCCTGAGTTTCTCTGACTATCAACATATTAAATATCACTATGAATTCAAGCAGTCTGATCGATGTTTTGAGTCTCCCTGAGAATTATTTCTTTGATCTTAAATGTATCGCTATGATTCTCACCAATGATAACTCATTGCTGTGACTTTGGGAGTTTTTGGCAGTTTCCTTTGACTACTCATGTTTTACCGAGATGTTTCTTTTAGTTTTCCTTTTGATCTCCAAAACAAAATGTTTCTCATACGAATAAAGCTATATTCAATATGACTTCCATATCTCTTTCTGATGATGACAGTCTCACCGATGAATCTTGTTATTGGAAAGACAATGAATAACGCCAAGTCTTATCACTGATATAATCTCATCATAGAGACATTGAGAGTCAGTAGGACCTCCATAAACTCACCTCGATACATCATTAGAATCCACCTTTATTGTATTGGCAAAACCAAATGAATGCTCTAGGATGTTTCACCAATGACTTAGGTCTCACCGACAATCACTTTGTGGTCCATCGGTATAACACGCATGTGCTCATTATGACTTATATCGATGAAGAATTTCTCGCTGATAGGACCCACTCTTTTGGGAAACATTTTGAGAATATTTTAGATTCCTTTTTGATGCTCCAAAATTGTACCATGATCGGTAAGACACAAATAGAAATGATATGACTCACCCCGATGCATATTGTCTTGCTGATAAGATATTTTTGTCACTGAGACCCCGAATTATGTCTACCTGATGTGTATTACCAAATGAAACCTTATTGATAAGACAATCTTGGTCTCTTTTTGATAGACTACAAAAGATACACATTAGTATGAAATGTTTTATGGATCAGTGAGACCTACATCCTATCACATCGATATGAATTATATACTCAAATGCTCAAGGTTAGGTGAATTCTATGGGACAAGATGATGAAAACAAACTAAAGCATGGGAAAAATGTGATATGCAAAGCAGATTCATGGGCATTTTTTGGGAACTAACGGGTATGTGCATCCATGAAATTTTCAAAATTTTATAGTTCTAATAGTTCCTAAATGCAATTAGGATGATTGAAAATGCACTTTTCATTTTTTCAATGATATAAAATGGTGCAAGAAAGAAAATATGCAACCTATATGCACTTGCACCATTGTAAATATGAGAAACCCTAGATGCACTTTCACTAATGCAAGATGTAATGCAAGAATGAATGAAACCTAGATCTAGGACTTTAATGAATTCCAAATCAGAAAAATGAATGAATGCTCTAAAATATTAGGTTCACTAAAATGAAAAGTGGGAGAAATATGTGCTTTATAACCTAGGTCATAGAACACCATCCTTCTCCACTTTTCATTCAAATATGTCTTAGGATCCCAAGTTGTATTGACCATCAACCCCAAAGGTGAGCTAATTCTCAATAAGGAAGAACTAGGAGGGGGTTCTTTAAGCTTTAAGGGGTTCACCACCAAGCAAAAGGTTGGAAAAGATAACTTAAAATTCACCTCACAAAACCTACTAATGAAAGCCAAATAATGAGTGCAAATGATTAAATTAAGCAACCAAAAGTTAGGATGTATGTACTTGGGAAGTCTCAAAATGTGATGAGGATTTTGGAAATGCAAAAATGCTGTCAAAATATGCCAAGGGGGACTAAGACACCCTTACTATTGTCTAAGTACCACTACTATTTTTTTGGGGACAACGTAGAATCTTTGGATGTTGGAAGAGAATCTGAAAGAATATCTACAAAATACCCTTGGGCAGACTAAGATGCCCTTACTACCGACTTAGTCCCATCTTGAATTTATGAAATATTTGAGTGTGATCCTAAGGTTCAATGTTTGCACTTCCTTCTTCACCAAGTATTTAGAATTGAACCTGTAAATAACATACAAAATAGAGGAAACTTGATTGATTGTTTATAGGAGTTTGTGTTGGTCAAACCCCTTGTTTGGTAATTAATCCTTGATGAAAATGTATAGATCTAAAAATGGAAATGTGTACGAGCCCTAATCTTAATTGTGTCTAAGATTATGCAAACAAGAACATGGAGAAAGCCTATTCAAATGTGTTAGAATATAATTCCTAAGAGGAAAATGAAAATTACCTACAAAGGAGATCTCAAATCACCCTAATAGGCTATAAACATGAAATGTACCTTCCTTAGGAAGAAAATAGAACAAAAATGGAAGATGGAATCACTCAAGAAACAATTTATTAGGCTTGGAAGTATAGATAGTTGCATCTCAAACCTAGAACCTCTCATGATCCTCCATAGGAATCCATCATTCTTCTTTGGAAATGCTAGATATTGACTCGAAAATGGACTTGAAAACCTATAAAAAAACAATAGAAGGTTGCTCCAAGACTTCACTTCCTTGATTCTTGAAAATTTGCTTCAAACTTGTGTCACTTATCTCAACTTTCTTCAACTTAGGTGAAAATTGGTGTGAATCTTACTTTTATAGGCATTCCTATCTAATAACCCAATTATTAGATCCCAAAGGCCAAAAAAATGACAAATTAAATCAAATATTTTCATTTCCTGCTATTAATTCCAATAACAACCAATAATCATGGTTTTCAATGCACATGTGGGTTTTCTCAAACCCCTCCACAACAACGTAGCAATCTAGGTTCATCATCATCATTTGGATTAATCTACCCCCACCTCCACAACAACCAAAGAATCATGGTTTTGTGTATACATTTTGGTTTAATCAAGCCCCACCTCAATAACAACAAAACAATCTTGGTTCACACTCCACATTTTGGTTTTCTCAAAAGCATTCACAACAACCAAATTATCATGGTTCTACATGGACAACTTGGTTTAATCAATCCCCTCCACAATGACCAAACAATATTGGTACATCATTCAAAACTGGTGTTAGTGTTCCACCATAACCCTAATTATTTACTCAAAATCCTACATATACCTCACAATTTTAGTAACATATTCTACCCATGCATCAACATCAGAATATGCATGGACTCAATCAAAAACACAAAACCAAACTATTTGAGATACCCTCACAAGGTTCCCCATAATACATTACACCCAACTCAGTTTCAGTGGCACCATATCCCATGGATTAGATGGCTCAATAATTACAAATATTGCAACACCAAATGACCCATATGCACATAAATGGGAATAGGAAAACCTACTTAGTGGAGGACCTATTTTCCTACCCTTTCTATAGGATAATTGACCTTTTCTAAAAAATATCATAATTTTAAAATTTGTAAAATATAAGGGAAATGGAGACATGGTTGAACACATATGGGAGTTCCATATAAACTCTTTAGATGTGGCACATGAGCATACATACCTCATGGGACTTTTTCCATTGATTCTAGGAGGATAAGTCCTCAAATGATTTGTATTCTTACCTCTAGGTATACAAACTTGGAGTGAACTAATGGATAAATTCATCACACACTTTTCCTACAACATATCAACTAATTTAAAAATCACCCATTTGTGTGTTGAAAAGTAGAAAGATGGAGAGACCTTCTTGTCACTCCTACAAAGATGGAAAATCTTAGCTAGTAAGTATGCCTACGATACACCAACAAAGCAACTAGTCCAGATTTTTGTGAAGAAACTCAATAAGGAGATAATGTTTCACTTACAAATCCATTATTTTAACACATTTGAGGAGATGATAGAGAAAGGATTGTCAATCAAGAAAGCCCTCATCACCAAAGGGCTTGTGAAAATTTTAAAGGAGAAAAAAAATTATTGTTTTGATAATTCTAAAGCAAATGAGAACAAATTTTGATCATAGAACAAAAACACAAAAAAATGATGGCACTTGTAGATGCAAATTTTATAAATAAACCAAATCTTGTGCTCAATCTAAAATGACCCATAGTGATGAATACCAATAAAACCCCACAAAATTAGGAAAAAATTGCTAATGTGGCTTAAAATTTATTGAGACAAAAGTACACACCCTTAGGGGAACCAATTGAGCTAATTTTAAATAAATTTCTACAAAATAATTTCATCCAACTACTAAATATTAGATATTATGAGCCACATCCATTCAATCCAACTTGGTGGAATGATAATGATTTTTGTGAGTTATATCATAGAACTAAAGTACATAAAACATCCACATTATTCAAATTAAAGAAAACCATACAAGATCACATAGAGAAAGGTGATATCCAAATAGATAACCACCCAACAACCACTAATAAAGATCACACGATCTTCAAAGCCCCTTTACAAAACCATGGGAAGGGGAAAGCCTCAATTTCTAGAATAGGTAGAAAACCTAATGAAAATTATACTAGTGTTGCCTATGAGTACATAATAAACAATATCCAATCATCAAACCACAACATATCTACTCTCACCATAAAAAATAAAAATATTGAATGTGGGATTTCTACTAGGTGATCAAATGTCACTTTGCAAGGAACCCCTTCTAAACCTTGATCGACACAAAAAATATAACTTACCTCATCATGTAAGAAATACCCCAACTCAAATCTCAATTCTCAAGTTGTTACACACCTCTCCCAAGAATAAGGTTATTCTAGAAAAATTATTACAAGATTCATTCATCCCCACAGACATAAATGTAAATGAATTTCAAGCTATAATAGGGTTCTTAGCTACCACCCATCATATAACATTCACTAAACATGATTGCAATTGTTATATTTCTGCCTGGATTCAACCGTGTAATTATACGAGTCAAACTCATTGACCCATAAAACAATTTGACTTGTATAACTACATGGTTAAATCCTAAAAAAAATATCACAATTTGACACACTGTGGAAAATACCTCCAACTTATGATTGTACTTAAAAAAAAAAAATCACTGTGAACCATTACACCTTAAAGTATATGTTAACAAACATAATATCAAATGAGTTTTGATAGATGGTGGAGCTGTGCTGAATAGATACACATTAAAATTGGTAACTACCATGGAATTATTTGAGGCTTTTATAGATGACTCAAAGAGGATCATGATACACATGTATGATGATATGGAATGCTTCTCCAAGGGAATCATCATTCTACCAATTATAATGGGCCTTTTTGTATAGGAGACAATGTGTCAAGTTCTAGATCTAGACCCACACTATAACCATTTTCTTGGATGCCCATGGATTCATTCCATGAAGGTTTTCCCTTCAACATATCATTAGTGTTTGAAGTTTCCTTATATTGGTGCAAAGATTACTATTTCTGATGATCCTAGCCACTTTCAATATTATAATAACTTGAGAGGAAAACCTAAGCATTGGGTACCTAGCAATAGGAAGAGCTCATCTACCCCCTCCTCATCACATTAAAATGAGCCAAATTCTCTAAAAAAAATCACCACTAACAACAAAATTCACTCAAACTAAGGTCTAGGTCTAGGATGATGGAGTTGAAGAATATAATAATGAAAGTTTTTTTTATCTAGGGAAGCTACCGTTAGCACCAAAACATTATGGAAAACCCCATCACGTCAAGAAATATCCTAAAGTGACAATTTAGTATCACCCACCCATGACATTCACCAAGTGGGATGAATTTGGAAAGGAACGTATCAAGGAAGACCTCTCTAAATGGATATATAGAGATGAAGAGGATGAGATACATGTGGATTTACCTATGGAAAAATATGGAAATGGTTTTGACATAAAAAAAATAGAAGACCTTTGATGGTCATAGAGTAGGCATGTCTTGTTGTCATCTTTGCTACAAAGAAATTATGACACTACAAGTTAAATCTACAAACCAAACTGATAGTAAAAATTGATATTTGAAGTACTTACTTACCAAGGCCATATTGATGTAGGAGCATCCTTGGTTGTAAAGAAATCTTGTATCAACCAAAAATAAAATATTTTCTTGCATTTCATTTAGTAGAATTTTCAACATTCCATTCCACATTTGACCACATTATCATTTCTTATCTCTCAAATTAAGATAAAAAAATCTAGACAGAGTCATCTACACCATATCCAAAATTCAGATCATTTGCATTTTTTTTTAGAAAGTTCACTCTTAGAGTTTCACCGTAACTCATTGTTAGAGCATCTGGGGCTAACTCAGTGTAAATTTCTTAGTGTAGACCTATTCTAGAATATGTAGAGCTTAATGGAAAATCATACAAGAATTTTGGGTCCAATGGGATCTATCTTGGAGATTCAAAACTCATTTTAGGTCGCAAAGGATTATCTTTCATGTTTTAAGGCTAACCTTCATGTGTGATCATTCAGCAAGATTTGTAAACCCTTGAGGCTGATGTGAAATATTCTTGGGGTTGGAGAATCATATTTAAGAGAATTTGTAATCATTGGGAAACTATCATCAAGTTAAGAGAAAGTCTAGGATTCAATATTTTAGATCTACCATGTTGAGGGATTGTAATAAGGCCTTTGGTCAGTTGTAATATTGAATGCCCTTGTGGTAGGCATGTGAACCATAACTATTTACCCATGAGGGATATGTTGAATGTAATATTTCCAATTCTATAAAGATTCATCTATTTAAAATACTTTCTTGTGTTATTTTTAATGTATTGACTCTAAGTTGCATGATTTGGACTATTATTTCTAAACCATCCATTTTTTACTACACCAAGTGGTATCAAAGTGAGTTTTCAAATCTTGAAGACATTTCACGTGGTGAAAATATTGCCAACTTGATGTAGACTACATGTGTTTTCAAATGATCATCGACTATGAGGTAGTTGAAAACCTTGTAGCTAGATTGTTGAATTGAGGTAGTGGCACTAGATTCAGGGGAGGAGATGTCACCAAGGAGAGTTCCTGCTATCAAGAATGTCACTAGAAGAATGGATGAAATGTTGGAAATGATGTAAAAAATTTGAGTATGATTAAATACAGTTGAAGAAGATAGAAGGAAAGGCCTAAACCCTAGACATGAGGAAGAAAGTGATGACGAAGAATATCATGTTGCAAATCAAATTAAAGAAGTCCTAGGAAAAGAAGAAATGGAATTAGATGAAATGAATATGTTGAAGGCTATTTCAAAAATTTATAAGTGACCTAGAGTTTAATTTTAAAATTCTACAAGAAATTTAAACCTTGAAGAATTGATTGATTGGATCAATGAAATGGAGGAATACATTGAATATGAAGAAATTAAAGATCCAAAAAGAGTGATATTTTTGAAAACAAAATTGAAAGGTTCATGTTGCTTTATAGTGGAGATAATTTCAATTAGATAGAAATAAAAGAGTAAAGGAGAAAATCATCAAATAGGATAAAATGGTGACAAATTTGATGAATCAATTCATACCTAGGTATGTGCAGGATCATGATGGGCCAAAAAGTGGCAATATGATGGGTATGTGGCTGATGACTATTTTTTTTACCCAAAATTGATGAAACAAAAAGGTTTTTTAAAGGAGATTCTTAGATTTGCACCAATTTAAATTATGCTTTACTTTGAATTTAATAAGTAATTATTATTCATTTTGTATTCAAATTATGACTAAAGTCCTGATTGATAGGCCGATTGAGAAACATCTACAACTTTTAAATGATATCACATTTTTTGAATCCAAAACATGCGTCACATTCTATGATTCACATACTATAGGATTAAAAAAGTAAAAATTTAATTTCATGAAGTTTTGACAAGGTTAAGGTGGTTAGATATACGAGTTTTTATATTTTTTAAAAAGTTGTAATAAAAAAATCATAATTAATTATTTACTTGGAAAAAAATTACAAAAAAATATGGATCATATCGGGGCATGAGTCTTCTACTTATATCTAAAATATTATAAAAAAATATTATCATTTTATTGTGGTTAGGGTGGTCAGACAGACACCTACTTATTATTTCCCTAAAATTTAATTATCACTGCATTGAAATTTCAAATTTTCACCAAATAGATTTCTTTTTTTAAACAATCCTAGTAGTTTAGAAACTACATTCAATTTTCTACAAATTCTATTTTTACATATTTTTGAAATTATATAGATAAATTATTCAAATTTTTATGTCAAGTTACCTAACTTTGATTTTTTTGAATTTTTTGGCACTTAAGGGCCTATTTTTTCCATGATGATCCTGCACATACCCACCTACTGATTATGAACTAGAATTATTGAAAATATTGTAGGACTTGATACAAAAGGAGAAATCTGTGAAGGACTATATTGAATAATTCTACAAGATGGTCATTAGGATTGGACATAATGAAGTAAGTAAAGAGAAGGTGGTGAGGTAAACCAATGCACTAGGGAAAAAAATTCAAGAAAAATTAAGCTTGGTAAGGATGACATTAGTTGAAGAATCATATCAATTTGTATTGAATGTGGAAGAGAAGTTGAACAAGAAGTTTGAACAAAGACAAAGAAGTTCAATAGGGACATTCTAGGGGAGAAAATTACAATCCAAAGAAAGAAGACCTTATTTAGAGTACTAAAAAGATGGAAAACCCTACCATAGTGAAGAAAAGGAAAATAGTTCATACCATAGAGGAAGAGAAGATATAAATTTATATCATAGTGACAAATGATTTATAATTCATACTGCATTGATGGATACTAGAGATATGAAGAAAGATATAAGAAGAGACCATTCAAAGGAACCCATTTCAAGTGTGGAGGTGTAGGACATTGAGAATTTGAGTTTTATCAAGGAAGTATCAAAAATAAAATTGAGCATACCAAAAGGGAAACTTATGTGTATGAGGAACCTATTGAGTCCACTAATTTATTTGTGGAACCTAAGAAAGGTAAATCATTAGTGATGAAGAGAGCTTTGATGCATGAAGAAGTGACTAAGGAACCACCACAAAGGAAGAATCTATTCAGAACAAGACGTAAGTTTGAAGGAAAGGTATGCAAAGTTATCATTGATAGTGGTAGTAGTGATAACCTAGTTTTAAAAGAAATGGTAACCAAGTTGACTTTAGAGATAATGAAACACCAAAACCCCTATAGGATAGCATGGATTCAAGATGAGCATAAGATATTGGTGAATGAGCAATTATGTTTGGTGAAATTTCATATAGGATCATATAGGGATGAAGTATTGTGTGATATTATTCAGACTATGGATGCATGTCATTTACTATTAGGAATACAATGGAAGTATGATAAGAAAGCAATTCATGATAGAAGAAGGACCACTTTTACTATGAATTCAAATGGAAAGAGAATTAAGTTGATACCTTTAGAAGAAGGAGATTAGACTAAAGTTTGCACTTCTAGACTATCTTTGATACATGGAAGGAAATATTTGATGGATTTAGGCATGAGAATATGTGTTTTTCATTAATTCCAAAGAAGGGTAGTAAGCGATAGGTAGAGAATCCTACCACAAAGAATAAGGAGGTAGAAAAATTGTTAGTAGAGTATGAAGATATCATATCCGAGAATGTACCAGATGGATTACCCCCAATATGAAGTAGATCTAATATCAGGATCAAGTTTTCCAAACTAGGTAGCACATAAAATGACACTGATTGAAAATACAAAATTGAACTGACAAATACAAGATTTGTTGAAGAAAGGATTGATCAGAGAAATTTTAATCTCGTGTACAATACATGTTGTACTTGCACCAAAGAAATATGGATAGTGGAGAATGTGTACACACTCAAGAGAAATCAATAGGATCACTATCAAGTATAGATTCCCATTGCCAAGGATGGATGACATTATGGATTGTTTGAGTGCAGCAAATTATTTCACAAAGATTCATCTAAAGAGTAGATACCACATATCATGATTAGAGAAGGAGATGAGTGGAATATTTCATTTAAGACTAATTAATGATTAAATGAGTGGTTAGTGATTCCTTTTATATTGACCAATGCACCTAGAACTTTTATGAGGTTGATGAATAAGGTAATAAAGAAATTCTTAGGTAATTTTTTCATTATTTATTTGGATGATATTCTATTTTTTATTAAGACTAGAGAATAATATTTGTGGCACATTAGACAAGTATTATAGAGATTGAGGGAAGAGAATTTGTTGATTAATTTCAAGAAGTGTAGCTTCATGAAGACAAAGTTAGTGTACTTGGGATTTTTTATTTCTGCTGGGGGATTTAAAATGGATCGTAAGAAGGTAAGAGCAATAGTTGATTGGCCTACACCAATAAACATTGGATACGCAATATCATTCCATGCATTAACTAGTTTCTACCAGAAGTTTATTAGAAGCTTTAGTAGAATATGGACACCTATGATAGAAGTAATGAGAGGAGACAAGAATGACTTTAAGTGGACATACAGAGCACAAAGAAGCCTTGAATTTTTGAAGAAAAAGGTGACATAACAACTAGTTTTAGCATTACTATATTTTGAAAAATTATTTAAATTTGATTGTGATGCAAAGGGAAATGTAATAGGACCAATATTGAGTTCTAGGAAGGAAGACCAATAACATATTTCAGTGCGAAGTTGGATGATTCTGAAAGAATATATTTCTAGTTTATGATTAAGAATTATGTACCATACTTCAATCCCTGAAGAAGTGGAGACATTGCTTGTTGCCTAAGGAATTTTTGTTGTACACTAATCATCACACTTTGTAGTATTTGAATAGTCAAGAGATGTTGAATTAGAGACATATGAGATGGGTTGAGTTCTTACAAAGTTATACACTTGTGTTGAAGCATAGGAGTGGTAGGTCAATGAAATTTGTTGATGCATTGAGTAAGTGAAGGAATTTGTTAATAGAGATGAGGATTAAAGTATTGTGTTTTGAAGAAATGAAGCACATGTATGAGGATCATGTAGATTTTGCTGAAGTATGGAGATGATGTAAGGAACTATTAGTGATAGAATAGAGAGCCAATGGTTGGACTATTTTCATTTAGGAATGCATGTTTTTCAAAGGAAACTAGTTATGTATTCCAAGGATTTTAATGAGAGAGAGTTTGATTAAATAGAAACATAGTGAAGGACTAGTAGGAAATTTTGGAGTGGATAAGATAGTAGCTTTTGTAAGTGAACACTATTTTTGGCTGGAGATATATAAGGATGTTAAGGAGTATGTTCAAAGTTGAATATTTTTTCAAGTAGCAAAAGCGAGTACTCAGAATATCGGATTGTATATACCATTGACAGTACCATACAAACTTTGGGAAGATATAAGTATGGATTTAATATTTGGATTACTAAAAATATAAAGAGGACATGATTCTATCATGGTAGTAGTGGAAATATTTTGGGTATGTGCAGGATCATGATGGGCCAAAAAGTGGCAATATGATGGTTATTTGTAGGGTATGTGGTTGACACCTTTTTTTTTACCCAAAATTGATGAAACAAAAAGGGTTTTTAGAGGAGATTGTCATCTTTCCACCAATATAAATTATGCTTTACTTTGAATTTAATAAATAATTATTATTCATTTTCTATTTGAATTACGACTAAAGTCCTTATTGATAGGCTAATTGAAAAACATCTGTAGCTTTCAAATGATGTCATATTTTTTGAATCTGAAACATGCATCACATTCTATGCTTTTCATACTATAGGATTAAAGAAAAAAAATGAATTTCATGAAGTTTTGACCAAGTTAAGTTGGTTAGACATATGAGTTTTTATATTGTTTTAAAATTTTCATTAAAAATTCATAATTAATTATTTACTTGGAAAAAAATTATTAAAAAATATGTACCACATCGGGACATGATTCCTCTATTTATATCTAAAATATTATAAAAAATAATTATCATTTTATCGTGGTTAGGGTAGTCAGATAGACACCTACTTATTTTTTCCCTGAAATTTAAGTACTACTGCATTGAAATTTCAAATTTTCATCAAAAAGATTTTTTTATTTTTTTAATAAACCTAGTGGCTTAGAAACTACACACAATTTACTATAGATTCTATTATTACATATTTTTGAAATAATGTAGATAACTTATTTAAATTTTTATGTCAAGTTTCCTAACTCTGATTTTTCTGATTTTTTTGCCACTTAAGGGTCTATTTTTTCCATGATGATCCTACACATACCATTTTCTAAAATGGCATATTTCATTCCTTGCAAGAGAAATAATTATTTTGTGCATATTTCTAACCTATTTTTCAAGGACATTGTGAGATTGCATGGATTAACTAAGAGTATAGTTTTAGAAAGATACACCAAGTTTATTGGATACTTTTGGAGGACATTGTCAAAGAAAGTGAAGATAGATCTGAAGTTTAGTTCAACATATCACCCATAGACAAATGGATAGATAAAGGTAGTAAATAAAAGTTTGTGTAACATATTAAGATGTTTGGTTGGTGAGGAGGTAGGAAATTGGGACATAATTCTATTGCATGCATAATTTACATACAATAATTTAGCAAATCAGAGTACAAGGAAGACACCATTTGAGATTGTGTTAGAAGTACATCCTAGAGGAGTTACAAAACTAAGATACATCAATATACAGAATAAGATGAGTACAAAGGAAAAAGAGTTTGCAAACTTCATGGAGACATTACATAATCAAGTCTGAAGGCACTTGGAGGATATGAACAATAAGTGTAAGGAGACATTGAAGATGAGAAATGGAGACATAACACATTTGTAGGAGACATAACACATTTGTAGTTGGGGATGATGTGATGGTGTGTCTAAGGAAGGAAATATTTCTAGTTGGAACATACAATAATTTGAAGATTAGAAAGTTTGGACCATGTAAGATTCTTAGGAAGTTTGATTCCATAAATGCATATGAAATAGAGTTAGCAAAAACAGTGGGTATATCACCTATTTTCAATATTGTAGATATATATGACTATCATGAAGGATATTCAAGTGATAGTTGCAATGAAGTAGATTTGAAGGAGTACTAATCACATTGATAACTAGAGGAGATTGAGAAAAATTTGGATACCAAAACCAGAAGGAGCACTAGAAACAAGTAATACAAAGAATAACTAGTGAAGTGGAAAGGAAATCCAATGGATGATTCATCAACGATTTCTCAGGCAAAGGTGGACCACTTTTGTTTTCCCCTAGCCCCTAGAAAGTGGGGAACCCACTTTTCTTCCAACACTAGGTGTCTAATTCAAGAGAATCCCTAGTTGTAAAGCAATCCTATATCAACCAAAAACATTTCCTTTCTTGTAATTCATTTAGAAGAAGTTTCAACATTTCACTTTGTACTTCACTGCAATATCATTTCTTAGCTTGTACAGCAATATATAACATCTACATGAAGTCATCTACATCATATCTAAATTTTAGAATATTTTTATTTGTTTTAAGAAAGTTATTTCTCTCAGAGTTCCACTATAACTCATAGTTAGAGCATTTGGGGCAGACCCGATTAGGATTTCTTAGTGAAGACCTATTCCAAATATGTAGAGCTCATTGACATCATACAAGAATTTTAGGTCCAATGGGATCTATCTTGCAGATTCATAATTCATTTTAGGTCACAAAGTGTGAACCCCAATCCTAGACCTATAGAAACATAGTAAACAAATAGAATATTAGATTCAAATACATGTTAGAACTAAGATTCCCCATGGAATTCATCTACAATGCTAAAAATAGGAAAGAAATGAAGAACAACAAGAAAAGTAATTTAATATTATTTAAACATGCAAACTCTCAATCCCATAGGGGGAATTGGTGCCAATTTGATATAAAAATTGGCCCTTTCACAACTCCTTTGTAAGCTTTGTGATGATTTGATGAAGATTGATCCACTTGTTGATGAAGAACAATGAGATCCTTGGTGAAATATGCAATAACCTAGCTAAGATGATGAAAAATGCTATGAAGATGGATGAAATTACTCTAAATGTGAAGATAGTAACTTTTCTCTAAGTTGTGGATGCCAAATGAGAAGAAAATCCTTCTATTTATATAAAGAAAAGATGGAGGAGTGGGAAAAATGAATCAATGTGGGATCATTCAACATCCAATGGGCAAGTGACACTTTTCAGGATGTGAATGGAGGAAGCTTGAGAACATTTTGATGAATGTGCATAATAAATGATATTAGGTGGAATTTGAAAATCATGAAATGACTTGTTGGAGGGAGAAAGGAATGAATTAAATGTCACTTGGCTCAATGCACAAGGACATGAAAAAGGGTTAAATGCTTTGTTGGAAGGACAAACCCACTTGGAGAGATTTTCAAACTTGGAGGAATATTCCCCTAAAGATGCCATGTCAAAAGAAAATACAGATTTCATAAATCATTTAAATGTATTTTCATGTGCAAGTGGAAAAATCTAGAGGATTTACATGATTAGGATTAAATTAATCCGGATTTGATTCATTTAATAGGAGATTAGGTGGTTTGACAATTTGATTTATATTTTTGGATTGATTTAAATCAAAGTTGAGAGGAATATGATTTAGATTTAATTAAATAAAGGTTTTGATTTATTTAATTAAAGAGGGAGATGATGTTAGATTAAATTAAATACAAATTGATTTAATTTAATAGAATGACTTCAAAGATTTAATTAAATAAAATGAATTATTTAATTAAATAGAGAGTATAGGGTTAATTAAATAACATTGATTTACTTAATTAAGAAGAGAATGACTTAATGAGATAAATAATGATTTATTTAATTAAGGGACGAAGGGTGATGATTTGGCTAAGAAGATGATTAAGGTCTAAATGCTATTAGTAATCAGGACCAAGGGTGTAGATATATTTTCCATGTCTACATTTTTCCCATCTTTGAAGCAAAGTACTCATTGCATTGGTTCAAAGAATAAACATATCTCGATCAAAATTCAAAAATTCTCCAATTTTCCAAAGTTACCTCACTATTACCTCAGTGCAAAGAGACATGCCGATATACTTCCCCCTTGAGATATCAAACAAAAAGTTTTATTTTTGGGTGATCTCACGACAAAAAGAGGTCAATGTGCCTGACAGGTCCAGAAAGGCTCCAAGATGCCAAAAAATGTGATAAAACACAAAAAAAATTGATACAAAATGACACTTGGTTAGGGAAAAATGGGATTGAGGTTCCAAAACCCTATCTAGACAACTAAACAGGGTCAAAACCCCTAACTTTCAAGCTTAAAATAGGCCTCACGGGACCACTTCCAATTCATTTGCATACATAGCCCTTTGAGATCCTACAATTTGAGCTCTGATCCCTGCAAGAGATGGTCCAATGACCACTTCCCCAACACATTTCTTATTGAGTACGAGTGTACCAAAGGCTTCCTAGCACTAGACTACTAGTGAGTCCACTTGACTTGACTTCACTTTTCAATTTTTGTGCACATTTATTAGCTTAGGAAGTTATGTTTAACCGAACAGTCCAATATAGCACAACTTCAAACTTTGTTTCAGTGTCCTGCAGCCTCAAACTATGCCACAGTTGTGAATAGCGATTCCACATTGCAGTTCAGAGTTATGGTTCAAACTCCAAACTAAACCACATCTGAGAATTGTGTCACGGTGGGCCTCTTTGAAAATTTAGGTTTTGGATCAATCCAAGTCGTGCTCAAACTACATAGTGGTGACATAGTTTGAGAGTTTACGACTCCTAGTGGCACAATTTGGAACTTTCAAACTATGCCACACCCTCAAATAGTGATGCATATGTTGTTTTAGGTACGCTAGGGAAAATTAGGATCACAATTTTTTATGAAACTTAACACAGTGACTTTCCTGATGTAGGAGGAGGTAGAGATTCTTCATTCATGTGAGCGTAGATCTTCCATACTCAGCAGATTGGTTGTTATGCACGAGTGACTATAGGAGCACTTGGGTGTAATTAGCCTCTGGTACATTGCATATGCACCACCGGTGAGGAATCATTTGGGTATGATGATAACACTCATAGAGCGATGGCACAGTGAGACATCCTCCTTCCACCTTCCAACGGGTGAGGCCATAGTGACACTAGAGGATGTGTGGCATATACTTCAATTACCCATCCACAGAGAGCATGTAATATGCAATGTGGATGTCGAGAGGGAGGCTTGCTATGATGTGATTGTATTTTCTGAGGGCTAGATCAAGTTGGAGCATTACAAGCTCATTGTGTCACCCTTTTTCTTGGTTATAGTAGCCATCATATCAAGTCTTGTTGCACCAAATTGGTAGGGATAATATTTTAGTCCTCGATGGGGGCTCACTTGGGAGCTAATGGTTCGATGATGGGTATGCTTTGCATGGGGCCAGTACTACTAGCCTCTCTGTATCGAGACTTGCATGAGTTTGCATATGGTGATGGCAAAGCCATCGGAGCTGAAGTGACACTTCTCCAGATCTGGGCTTGGGAGCACATCATGGTGCTTCGTCTGAGAGTTGTTGCTATCAATATAGAGCTAGACAATCTCGTTGTTTGGAGGTACAAAGGTGGTGTTTCATTTACACTCATGGGTGAACATGATATTCCCCTTTGGAGGAGAGTTCTTGATGAGATGCAAGTATTCACATGGCAGCCATATCTTGGGTGGCCCACATGGTACAATGATACTCAATAGATCTTCTTTAGTCAACAAGACCAGTTGATGTAGGGCCGTGAGCACACTATGATTGAGCAATACTTTCTTGACCAACTACAGAGAAAATTTAGGGAGCCTCAGGATAGACCTGATGACCAATAAGTGGTGATATTCACACGTACTATGAGGGAGTCTTTATGGGGCCGATACATTCTAGCACAAGAGACCATCAATTCTTTTAGACAACTAGTGGCTAGGTCATGGCCCTATGATAAGGGTCAAGCTGATGCAGGCACCACACATGCATACAGAGACTAGTTAAGGTCACCTCTCTGATTGAAAGTGTCAGGGACACCGTCAACATGACACAAGGCTAGAGGCAAAGGGGAAAGATGGGGTTGGGGCCAGGGAGGCTAAGGGGATGAAGATGAGGATGGAGACTAGGGAGGAGGTGGGACACCTCCATAGCTAGATCAGGATAAGGGGGCCACAAGATCAACAACCAAATCTGTAGCTAGATCAGCCAATGGAGGATTAGGATCAGGGGAGATAGAATTAGGACCAGGGGAGGTAGGATAGATAGGCGGACCAGCTGCCATAGAGAGGGAAAAGATCTCCACTACCACCTGATTAGAGGGATACACAACTACAGTAGTTGTAGGCTCAAGTGCTTGGGCTATAGGGACAACTTGTTGCCTTGATGGTAGAGAGGGACTAGCTTAGGATCGAGAGAGACTAGGTTGTTCAACAGAGGTAGGTTGTAGAGCATAGGGCAGCTCAGGAGATGGGCCGCAGGAAATGGCTGGAGAGCATGTCCACCCCTTCGTCTCAGATTTTAGTGTCATTGAGAGCATACAGGGAGGTGGTCCAAGAGGTTGATTACTATAGAGTTCACTACCATTAGGCCATGCCTCGAGCATCCTGAGTCCCCTACTTTTCTTAGCAGATAGGATACAGACCACCTAAGGATCATAGAGAGAGACAACCTGGCGAGGGTGAGGGTAGTGAGTAGGGTTAGCATTACTTTTTGATGAGAGACATGATTATTTTGTTCCCCACAAGCTCATTTTTTTTATAACTGAGTGGGCCATTGTACTTTATGTATTTGATACACACTTAATCTAGATTTTGTACCATGACGGTATATTATTTGATGATATATATATATATATATATGAGATGATTTGATCTGCTATGATGTGATATGTCCTATTCTATTTTATGCATTATGGATGGATTATACTTTCTATATGTGGCAATGATTCTATCTCACATGATGTGATGTGATTCTATATGATGTTATGTGATGATGATGGTTTTATGGATGCATTTATTTTTTTAGTTTATTTTCTATATATGATATGGTGATGTATTTATAGATGTTATGATGATGATATGATGTGATGTGATGATGCATAATGATGTATTTAATGATGTACATAATGATTTATGATGTTTATGAAATGATGCCTATGTTAAATGATGATGCAAATAGATGATATGTATGCATATGATGCAATGGATGTTAATAATTTCTATGTATATGATGTACATGACATGCCTATATGATTATGCAATTTATGATTTGATGGGATATGTGATATGAGTTTAATAATGCATTTGGGATGGTCTCTTTTATGCTTATGTAATGAATGTACATGTATAGTAGAATAACCAATCTATATTATGCAATGATGGAAATGAAATGCATGTGATATGATTAATAATTTCTATATCATATGCTATACATTATGCAGTATGTTGATGGTTTATGGATGAAAGATGGATGCACTAGTGATAATGATTTGTGATTAACTATCATGGTACCATGGTAGCATGGAAATAAGATAGAAGAAATACAATATACTCCAAAAATTCAAAAGATGATGATGACGATGATGGTAATGATCTACTTACCAAGGAGTTGGGACTTTAAAAGGGTCAATTACCTTATGTTTGATAACACACATAGACGTGATACATCAAGGTATAAAGAACTAGGATGGATTTGTACCTAGTGTGTGATGGAATTTGACTCGACAATCAGATAGGAGTACTCTTGTTCACACCTAACACATGAAACCTTATCTAAAATGTAGTTTAGATAATCCAAACATCTCAGACCAAAACATAGAGAGGAAAGCCTTCCTATGTGGTCAACAAGACATGTAAAACATCCTCCCTACTCTAAAACAAAGCACATATGACCAATGTTATATTACAAGAATATCCAACAAGTATAACAAATAAAAAGATAATGATCATTTCCCCATTCCATTCTTTCTAAATCCCTTTTTTTGGGACATCAACGAGAGGTCATCGAAATGGGTGCAAAAGGATAAGTGAAAAGACAAAGATCAAGTAAAAAAACAAGCTAATGTTCTTCAATACCGCTAGCCAAGACTAAGCTATGGTGATGCCTCATGTTGATTTCTATTGTAGGAAGGATGAATCTTACGACATGATGTTATCAGATGATTGATTTGCGATTGATTGGATGATAGGCTATTCACACAAAGAGTTTGACCAACTTGTTTACGTACTAACCTAGACTTGAGACCCTAACGTTTGAGTTTTCACTTTTTAACTTGCTAGACTTGTTTCTAACTGCTTCTCCAAAGGTTGGGGGTGAAGATGATTTACTATGAATGATGTTTATTGTGGGTGAAAGTGAGATGAGCCAGATTTATTTTTCAAATATTTGGATTATTTTGATGTTTTTGAAATCTTTTGAGGTTTTTTTTGGTGTTTTCAATATTTTACAAATGTTTTGATTTTCAATTTTCAATTTTTTTTGGGTTTTTTGAGATTTTGACCAAGAAACTAACCTAAAGACCTATCCTAGGGGCCTTGGGGGCTGATCAACCAGATTATCCTTGCCTATGTTATACATGTAGAGACTACATAGTTCAACTAACATAGACTCGATTATTGATGAGATATGAACAAATGGATTGCCAGTTTATTATGATGAACTCCTAAAGGATTGACCTAAGTGTCTCAGGGGATGATCAAAGATCAACCTTTCCTACATTCAAAGCTCAAAGATGATGTAGTTTGATAAGACAACTTTGTTTTTGATTTTTTGACCTATTTTTTATTTTGATATGTTTTGAATGTTTTTGGATTTTTGGATTTTATGAATTTTTTGGATTTTCTAATTTTAGGGACCTCAAGAATGTACATGAATCCCATCCAATCAGATCATTCCCCTAGAGGAAAGAACTAGATTATGCTAATAAAGGCAAGAAAAAATAACCTTAAGAATGGGTCGAGTAGTACTAGGAGGGATCATGATATGAACACATAACCAAGCTATGATGTGGACATGGATGGGTGATGGATGGAGATACATAATGCAATGGATAAATGATGTGGAATAAGCCATGGAGATCCTGGTGGATGGAATTTGCTTATTTACACAAGGCACCTATTTGCTAGGTTTTTACCAAGGTACTTTCCCAAAGTGCCACCATAGTGGTTTCCACTGGAGGATGATTTTTTATTTTTTTTCTCTTTACAGTTTTTTAATCCCTTTTTTGATTTTTTGGATTCTTTTTTTTTTCTTATTTTTATTTTTTGTTGTCACCAAGATGCTTGTTTTCCAATTTTTCATCAGGGTGACAATTTTTTCAAGACATTTTCTATTTTTTTTTGTATTTTTAGTTCTATAACTTGCAAGCTTAGGCATAAAATTTTTTGAGATGGGAGTTGTTCATGGGCTCCTATAGAGGCTCACCTTTTGGTGTTGATAATTGACATGCCCTTGACTTGTAACTTGTTGTGATGATGAATGGTCCCAACTAGTTGGGTTTGAATTTTTCTTTGTTGTCTAGATTCAAAACATTCTTCTAGTTCTCCTTGAGCACAAGTTCTTCTACCTAGAATGTTCGACTCCTAATCTTCTTGTTATAACTCTTCTTGAGTCGGTTATGATACACCTACAAGTGGTTTAAGGCTTCCATATGCCACTCATCCAGTAATTTCAGTTCATTTAACCTTGATAATCGATATTCCTCATCTGTGATGAGATTCTGCAATGATATTCTCAATGACGGGAGCTTGATATCAATGGGTAATATGGCTTCTGATCCATAGACCAGGAAGAAAGGGGTGGCACCTATTGGTGTGCAAATGATAGTTCAATAGGCCTAGAGAGCGGGATTCAGTTGTACATGCCAATCATGACCAGCTTCATTGACCATTTTCTTGAGGATTTTCATAATGGTCATGTTTGTAGCCTTAGCTTGGCCATTTTCTTGAGGATAATATGGAGTGGAAAATCAATACTGGATTTTGAATTTGTAGCATAGGTCATGGATATCCCGATTTTTGAATGGTGTCCCATTATTTGAGATAATGGCTTGTGGACACCGTAGCCGCATATTAAATAGTTCAAGATGAACTTAGATATCTAATTTTTAGTTATGTAAGTCATAGGAATGGCTTCCACCCACTTTGTGAAGTACTCAGTGGTGGTAATTATAAACTTGTGGCCATTGGATGTGGTGGGGGTGATTTTTCCAATGAGATCGAGCCCCCATTGCAGAAAGGACCAAGGTGTGACAATAAGATGGAGCTCTTTGAGTTGGTAAATGAATGAGGTCCCCATGTTGTCAACATTGTAGACACCTTTTGACATAGTGATTTGCTTATGTTTCCATAGTCCTAGGCCAATAGTACCCCATTCTTACCAATTTCCTGGCCAAGGTCATACTACTAAAGTGTGATCCACATATGTCGTTATGTACCTCAATTAAGCTAGTCAATGCCTCCTCAATATTTAAGCAATGTAACAGGGTTCCCCCAATGCTTCTATGCTATTAAAGGGTTTCCCCTAGGATGATAAACTGAGATGCTTTCTTGACAAATGTTTTCTTAAGGTTTGATGTTGTGTCAACTAGGAGGACTCCTATTCACAAGTAGGTATATATATTGTGATACCAAGGATCACTGGGACCAACAATTTCCACACACGAATTTAGACTCTGGTACCTTGAATATAGGCACAAGAAGCTTCTCTACTAGTAATTCATACTTTGGAACATTTCAAGGGATGTCCAATAGGGATCCAAATGTCACCATGGTGTCTACCGCTCTATTGTTTTCTCTAGGTATCTACTCGAATGTGATCTTAATGAAGGACACCTTATGAATTTCCACTAATTTATTGTATAGAGTTAGCTTGTCATCCTTAGTTTGATACTCATCATTCACTTGATTGATTACAAGCTATGAATCTCCATTGAGAGCCATGATATGCCACTACACTACTATTCTAAGTTGTATGGTTAGAGCCTCATATTCTATCATATTGTTTGTGTAAGGAAATGCTAGTTTGTAGGATCTTGGTATGTAGTCTCCCTATGGAATGATGAAAAAGACCTCATATTTTGATCTATGCTATGTGTACAAACCATCAAAGTACTAATTTTGTTGTTCTGGTATGCTCAAGTTCAAGATGGATTCATCAGGGAACTCTGAAATTAGCAGACTCTTTGAATATATTGGCACTTATGCCAGTTGTTGTATAATAGCTTGCCCTTTGATGGCCTTATGTTCCATGTACTCAATGCCATATTCTGATAGGATCATGACACACTTGGCCATCCTTCCTGTCAGCATTGCTTTGGAAAATAGGTACTTGAGTGGGTCGATCTAGGCAATGAACTTCATTTTATGTGCTAACGTGTAGTGTCTAAACTTTTGTGAGGCAAACACCACTGCTATACAAGCCTTTTTGATGAAGGAATAATTTAACTCATGCCCTACCATGTTCTAACTGATGTATTACATAGCCCTCTCTATTCTTTTTTCATCATGTTGAGCTAGGAGAGCATTGAGAGCTACTGTTGTTATTGCTATGTAGAGGATTAGCGACTTTCTTGGGATTGGCAACATAAGCATTGGAGGTGTCAGAAAATACTCTTTGATCTTGTTTAAGGCTTGATCACACTTTTACTCCCATTTGTATACCACCCCCTTTTGGAGTAGGTGAGAATATGGGATTGACTTGCCCACTAATTGGCCTATGAACCAACAGATTGACTGGAGCCTGCCTTGTAGGCCTCTTAGCTACTTCAAATTCTTAGGTGCATCCATCTCAAGGATTGGCTTTACCTTAGCAGGATCTATTTCAATCCCCCTCATAGACACGATATATCCCAACAGCTTCCTTGATTGTAGGCCAAAGATGCACTTCTTTGGATTAAGGAGGACCTTGTATTCCTCAAGTCTATCGAAAATGGAACTTAATGCTGCTATGTGGTCCCACCCTTTCTCTAGATTTTGACAATATGTCATAGACATAATCTTCCATAGTATTATGGATCATGTCATGAAATATTAAGGTCATGGCCCTTTGATATTTTTCTCCAACATTCTTTAGGTGAAATGGCATCATGTTCCAGCAATATTTCCCCCATGGACAAGTAAAAGATGTTTTGTGTTGATCTTCTTTGGCTATCATGATTTGGTTATACTTGGAGAATCTGTCCATCAATAAAAGTATCTCATGTCCCATGGTCATATCTACAATCATATCAATGTTGGGAAGCGGGAAGTTTTCTTTGGGACATGCTTTGTTGAGGTCTCTAAAGTCTATGCATATACGGATGCCCCCATCGAGCTTTAAAATAGGTACCAAATTTGATACCCACTCTGGATAGTCGATTCGTCGTATGAACCTTGCATCAAGTAACTTATTTAATTCCATTTTAACCAACATGACTATTTGGGGATGCATTTCTCTAAGCTTTTATTTAACAAGCTTTGCTTTAGGGCAAATTGCTAGATGGTGGACCACAATCTTTGAATCAAGCCTAGGCATGTCAGCATAACTCCATGCAAATTTTACTTTTCTTTCTCTTAAGAAAGCAGCTAGGAGCTCTTGTTCTTTTGACATCAATGATTCAAAATAAAATGTGATATGTGGATTTTCCTCTATTCCAAAGTTGACTGGGTTGCACTTCTTAGCTAGAACTTCTGACCTTTCTTGATGTAGAGCATTGAGAGGAAGATTGAATCCTTCATCCTCAGGCACCCTAGAGAGGTTTTCACCATTGGAAATGTCCTTTATTTTTACTATTTTTGTGTTAGAGAGTTCCACAGTGTGGTTTTCACTCAAAGACCTTGAGATTATTCACAAATTTTTTCTTTTGTGACTAAAGGATTCAATCATTTCCCGTAATAGGCTTGTGTGTCCAGAATGATATCAAACCCAGCCTTGTGATCTCCATATGGTATTGTGTTCCATAGTTCCATGAATTCTGAGAGTGCCTCATCATTTTTGAAAGTTTCCATAATTGGTAGTCCTTGTTGGTTGTAATCAATGAGCTTGGGGTAGACTAGGTTGATTTCATGGGTTTGATGGTTGTTGGTCTCAAAAGAAAATGTAATAATCATGACTAGGGAGGTGTCTTCAAAAAGCATAGGAAAATTAGTTATGGGGTCCTCATCACTACTACACACATCAGTTATGTAAAAGGTGAAATTGTCTAAAGGTAGACCTATGGATATGGGTAATTGAAGGGCAATTGCAAATTGCTGAGGAGTTTTGAGTTTCTTAACTGAGGCACCTTCTCCAAGTATGGTCACCTTTGGATGGGTACATCTAAGACCAATATTTCTCATACACATCTCTGGCATGAGGGGTACTAGAAGTCCATTATCATTTTTTCCAATATTTTTGTTTCTATCATAGCCCACAGAAAGCATCATTTGTAAGCTTTTACTACTATCATCCATAGGTAGATTAGTTGTTGGTCTGTTGTCCTGGTACAAGAAATTTGAGAGGTCCTCTTCTATTACTTCCTGACCTAGGTCTCCCTAACTTCTAAATCTAGAGGACCATGTTGTGAAGGTTTTGGATGAGGAAGCATTATTTGACTATGGTCATCCTTGTGACCTAGGAGATTGTGGTAACTCTCCCACCACAAAATCATTTTTTGGAATTGCATAATCTCCACACCCATTGTCCTAGATAATGACCTTAATATTGGAGATGGTAGGGATGGTGGGTGTCTCTATCATAGAAGTGGAGGCGAGAGTATCTAGATCAATGTATGGAGTTGAGGGGCACTCATCATTCTTAGGTACTTGGGGGATTTGGTAATATTTTGCTTCAAATTTTTTGCAATAGTAAAAGGGTTTAGGATCCCCATGGACCATGACCTCTTGGCCTTGGTATGGAAATTTTACACATGGGTAGAAGGTGGAAGTGACGTCTTGCATCCCATGAATCTAGGGATGCCCCAAGAGAATATTATAAGGCAATTCTAGGTCAAGAACTTGACATGTTGTTTCCATGATGGCTAGCCCTACTTGAATAGGGAGTTGGATAGTGCCCTAAGACACTCTTTCTTGGTCATCATAGGGTCTGATGGTTATGCCTTTTCCTTTTTAAACAACATCTTCAAAGAAGCCCAAGCTTTTTATTAATTTAAGGGTGAATATGTTCAACCCTATACCTCCATCTACTAAGACCCTCTTGACCTTTTTTTTATGGAAATAAGCCTCAAGATGAAGCACACGATTGTGATATGGTTGTGTCAGAAGATCATGTTTTGAAAATGTTAGAAGGTGAGGTGTATTGAGGTGTGTGACCATAGCTTGGAATTGGATCCACATCAAGATCAATGGGGACAAAAGATGAGTCGAAGGCTTCTTCAAGGATCTTCTTGTGGGCTGGTGAGATCTTCAACAATCCCATGATGGAGATTTGTGTTGGGGTTCTTTTTAGTTGGTCAAGGACATTATAGCCACTATGAATGGATCTTGGATTGGACTTGGGTGCTCTAGAAGATTGAGATGACCCTATGATGGTGACTTTTCCACCTCCTGTGGTGACTTGACAATTAGTTTGGGATCCTCTGATGGTGATAACAATGCAATACTCATCTAGGGATGTGACGACATGGTCGTATACATGATTAAAACTTTTGAAGGTACCCTTTCCTTTATCATTGTTATTATTTTCCTTATTGTGGTCGGGCATCGGATTTGTGTAGATCTAGATATTTTGATTCCATGCTGGTTGTTCCACATTTATGATTTTTTTGTCAATGAGTTCTTGGATCAAATTTTTCAACCTCATGCAACCGGTAGTTGTGTGTCCCTTGATTTTGTGGAAATGAAAAAGGTGATTTTCATTATACCATGACAGTTTTATAAAGGTCTCTTGATAGTTGTCATAGGTGGGGATTGTGATAAGATTTTCCTCCACCAGTCTCTTCATGATGGATTTAGTCAATTTCCCAAGGGTTGTGTACTTTCACTTGGGGGAGTTTTTATCTCATTGGGGTGGCCCCCTTTGATCAATCAAATTGTTGACTATTTGATTGTTTGGTTGTTGAGTCATAGTGTTAGCTTGTCAATTGTTCTGATTGTTATTTTGGGGTTGTTGTTAGGGTACTGGTGTGTTTTGAGGAAGTGCACTGATGAGAACTTTGGTGTCAACTACACCATCATTGGTAATGTTTCTATTGTTTTCCCATGTGCGAGTTTTTGTCATTATAGCTAGTGGATGGGATACTTTCTTGATAAGAAGGAGCTCCCCCTTCTGAGATGAGGGCTTGTTCAATATTAAGGGATTTGTAGATTAATTGGTCATAAGTGGTGATACCTTGTAGCTTGAGATGAAATGCCAAGGTTTCCTCTAGATTAGAGATGATGGTGAAAACTTATTGTTCTTCAGGAATGGTCTATTTTATCCTATTGGCCTTGGATCTCCATTGTTACATAAATGAAGAGAATGATTCTCCCTTAGATTGTTTAAGAGTAGATAGTTCTTCTAGACTAACATCCATAACGATATTGAAGGTGTATTTTTTTATGAATGCGTCTACTATCTCTTGGAACTTATTGATTCCTGGAGGGAGGCGAGAGAACCACTCCATGGCTTGGCTATCCAAACTTCAAGGAAACAACCACATCAGATATGTATCATCATACATGACCTCCATGCAATGTACTTGGAGTTCCCTAATGTGATCTTCAAGGTTTCCTGTCACATGGTATTTTGTTGAATTTAGGGATTTCAAAACCCTTGGGGAATGGTACCATTGCAAGGCTCCTATCAAATGGGTAGGGACAAAAGTTGTTGGCTGTCTTGGAGATTTTCCTTGATTGAAGGTCAAGCACTTGTTGTAAGAGCAACATGATTTGTGTTGTCACATCATTTTGTGGATCGAGGGGTGGAGTGAAGGTGTTTTGGAGTGGTTAGAGTGTTTTGGTGATAGGTGGAGTGTTGGGTGTGTTGATGGAAGTTTTTTGCAAGCTTTGCTTATATGCCAACAACACTTGTTGTTGGTCTAGTTGTTGTTGGTCTTGCTATTTTTGTGCCAACAATGCTTGTTGTTGGGATTATAATGTTTCTTCTTGCTATGCTTGATATTGTTGTAGGGGTTGTTGAAATTCCTACTCCTGGGCTACTTATTGAGCTTGGTATTGGGCTTGAGCTTGTGCTTGTGCATAAGCCTGAGCTTGTGCTTGTTGATCTTGGTATCGGGCTTGAGCTTGCGCTTGTGGCTGAGCCTGAGCTTGTGCTTGTTGTAAAACTTGTGCAATCTATGCAACTTGAGTTGCTTGAGTGGCTTGCACTGCTTGTGCAGCTTGCACAGCTTGTGTGACTTATTGTGCTTGTTGTCCAGCTAATTGTGCTTGCACTTGCTAAGTAGCTAGTTGTGCAACTTATCGATTTTGGATTTGTTGGAGTGCCTTTTGATAAGAAATTTTTTGAGTAGCTTGTAAGGTGATGCTATATTGGTTTGATGTGTTTGAGTTTGGTGGTGGAGGTGGTGGTGGATTCAGAATGGTGTTTGTTGTTGTGATGACAGGCACCGTTGTATTGATGATTGGGATTTGTGTAGTGGATGGTGCAATTGATATGCTTGGTCCTTGAGAGACCATGTTTTGAGGTATTTGGGGAATGGTTGATGATGTGATGGTTGCTTTTGTTATTGGAAGGGTTTACATCCATTGTTGTGATATTGATGGCAAGATGGGAGGACTCAGTATGATGCTTTGATTGATGATTAGGGGGTTTCTTTGAATGAGTGGAAACAATGAAGGTAACCCAAAACTGAGGGGTGATGTTGATGTTGGTGGAAAGGGTGGAAGTGGTGGAAAAGTGAGTGGCATAATCCCTTGGGGAAATGATCAAGATGAAGGGTCAAAGATTCCCTCTTGGTCCAAATAGCCATCTTCTCCTTGCAAGGTCATAGGGAGAGAGGTTTGAGGTGTTGCGTGAAATGATGATGATGGGTCATTGGAATTTTGAAAGGTGAGGGGGACATATGGATGTAATGGGTTTTGGGGAATGAGTTTCCCTAAGATAGTGTTTGCATCAAAATATTAATTATTCTCAAGGGGGCGTGTTTGTAGTGCATTGAGAAATACACTACCTATTCTTTGAACTTGGGGTGTGGATGAAATTGGGAGTGTGGATGATATTGGAGGTATGACCTCAAGAGGTTGTTCCACAATGGTGCTCACATCGTAATCAGAAGGGATTTCAGCCCCTTGCTTTGCTAATTCAAGCATATATTGTGAGGGATAGAGTTTCATCATGATATTGAAAATCCTATGATTCTTAGGATTTTGGACCATTTTGATGATCTGATCTTCTGTCATTCCAAAGGCATTATTGGTGATATCCTCTACTTGACCTTCCTCTTGAGGATTTTCTAATGGTGGAGGAATATTAGTTAGGGTATTTCTTGATCCAACGGGATTGATTTCAAAATTGGTTTGACTTAGGTCACTTGAAGTTGATGTTTCTTTGTTGGCCTCCATGTTCTTCTTGTGTTGTGATCTAGTTTGCACCATAAAATAGGGATCAATTTTCAAGAATGTGCGAGATGAACCTCTAATTCTTTAGATTGACCTAACTTTAGGTACATAAGAGAAGATCTAAAGGATGATTTAAAGATCAAAGTGTGATGATGAGAAGAAATATGGATGATATGAATGATTTAACTCTTAGAAGATCTTGAAGGGGATGATATACTTTTGGGATTTTCTTGGATTCTTGGATTTGTGTTTTATCTTGATTTTGGATTCTTGGATTCTTGGATTCTAATCTCGACCTTGATTTTGTTTTGGATTGTTTTGATTTTAGATAATGAACAAATAGATCCCAATTTTTTGGATGTTATCTATGGGATATACTTTCTCACAAGATGATAATTTGACTAAGTGTAGGGAGAAGGATGCATCAACCCACACCTAACCAAACAAGATGATTTGATGATAATTAAATAAGCATATGGAGAATGATACATCTACACATACTTAGCCAAAAAAAATGTTTTGATGTTTTCATTCAATGATTTTAATTCATGCATTTGCCAAAAAGTCTAGAATAAAGGATGGTTTCAATATTTTCAAGAGTTGTTGGTGAAATAATTTTTATTGATGTTTGAAAGATGGATGAAGGTTGGCTTTGATCCTATGTGTACCTTAAATAGACTCTTGTTTACAAGACCTCAGTTTTGAAGAACACACTTTACTCTAAACAAGATGCTCAAACTGTTGAAAAAGTCTCAAATTCTAAGAATAATAGAATGAGTACAAATTGGGATTGTTTCTTGAAGCTCTTTTGTAAAAGTTGAAAATAAATCTTTGTCTAAATTCGTAGAGAGTTGAGAGATGCTTTTGATGAGCTTTTGGAATAAGACCTTTTGACTTTGGTTTCTGGATTTTGATTTTGCATGAAATCATTTCAAAAACACATGTGTGGGGTTCAATTGTTCTTTAGCTTTGATTAGTGACTTCATTTTATGACAAACAATTCTTGATTACATTTTCAAACTAAATGTCCAATGTCTTAACTTCTTATCATCCCACAAAGTGTATTGTGTGGAAATGAAGGAAATCAACGAAAAATTTTCGTATTATTGACTTTAGCAAGCAAATTGAGATATAAATTCAAATGCTTAGAAACCTCTAAGGATAGAATCCCTAGGGAAAGCAATAACACTTAAATTTTGTAAAAGATATTTGTTTCCTAAAGGGTTTGAAATTTGATGATAATGTTGAATGTTTGTTTTCCCAATGTTTACGATAAAGAAAAGTGTTTTGTTTCCAAGAACATGCACAACCCTATGGATATGAAAAATAGTATTTCTTGAGTTCTCACTTGGATAAAATCCAACTACTCCTACTCTTAGCGGATGATTAGATGTTTGACCACATAGGCTCCCCCTTATAGTTTCTTCACTTCTCTGGTCAGCCAAGCATCAGTAGCCATGAAACTCCCATGGCATATTTTTCATCTATACTAAGAGCTATAAAAATGTGGGATGACTTTAAAACAACTGTTCTTACACCAAAACAAAGATCAAGGATTTTGGCCTTTTCTAAACAAAGGTTTTGATGCAGGAATTCCATTCATGGGGGACCATCCATGTGGTGAGAGACCATTTTTTCTCTTCTCATCAGAATAATCCTTGTGATTCTTTCCTTTCCTCAAGTATGGACACTTATATACCAGTTGGAAGTCACTTGGCTTTAGCGTGTTCCTGGTTGGGTCAGTCCCTTGTGTGATTGCTTTTTCCCACAAGGTAGGCCCTCTAAGATAACACAAAAGCAAGCGAACACATCCATAGTTTGATCAATCTTTGTTGAGAAACAAAGAGAGAACACGCATAATATGTTCCACTTACACTTGCAAGATTTGTTCAAGGATCCAAATTGAAGTGTGTAGGTAATCACTTACACAACTTAATGTCACCAAAAAACCTTTTGATTCTCAAGATTTCCATGAGGTACAAGAGAAGTACATAATTCCTTTTGATGATATTATTTTGGGTAAGTGATTACAAAACAAAGATGAACATGTTCATTTTAAATCCTCAAAGCAATGATTTGATTCTTTTTAAAGCACTAAAGCGAAAGATGAAAGTTGCTTGCTCAATTGTTAACCTTAAACAAAATATAGAAAGATGCCTAAAATTCCTTTTAACCTTTTGTGTTGTTTGTTTTAAACCCAAATTAAAATCTATTGAGTCCTAAAATATTGAAGGGGTAAAATCTTTAACTGTGGAATTATAATTTCTACCACAAAAGTGTCTAAAGGCACTTGATACAATGGATAAATGTTGTTACACTCTAATATCCTCCTTGCTCCTTCCTTGCTTCCACCTCCAAGAACTGATTAATCCAAGAAAACTAGAGGCATAAAATAGGTTAATAGCTTAGAATGATCAAAATCAAAAAAGCACATGCCAAAAAAATAAATAAATTTGGTCCTTTACCCCACCCTGGCGGCACAATCCTCATATGCATCATTGTTTGAGGAAATCAACAATGTTCTATAGCCCCACTTAGTCTGACAGTGATGCTCTGTAGAAAAATAGAGACTGTGATTGTGGTAGAGTTTTACTTACCAACGCAATTTGAAGTTTAAAAAATTATAGCATTAGAAAACAACTTCCCGTCGTAGTTTGAAATTTTGAATTTCTAGGTGGGAAAGTTTGAACGACGCAGCTTGGAGTTTCTAGAGTCCCTGTATGGCACCACTAGAAGGTTAGTGGTGCTATATGGCATTGTTGGACTGATAGCAGCACAATTTCCTATAGACACACAAAAAACACAAAAAATAATGAATTTTTGTAAAAAAATGTATTAAGAACTTGAGATTTTCCCTCCTCCTAGAACCAATATGTGAACCCCAAGCCTAGACCTACACAAACATAGTAAAAAAACACAATATTAGACCCAAATTCAAGTTAGAACTAAGATTATCCGTGGAATTCATCTACAATACTCAAAATAGGAAAGAAATGAAGAACAACAAGAAAAGTAATGAAATATTATTTAAACATGCAAATTCTCAATCCCATGGGGGAATTGGTGTCAATTTGATATGAAAATTGGCCATTTCCTAACTCCTTTGCAAGCTTTGTGATGATTTGATGAAGATTGATCCACGTTTTGATGAAGAATAATGAGCTCCTTGGTGAAATTTGTAGTAACCTAAGTAAGATGATGACAAAAGTTGTGAATATAGTAACTTTGCTCTAAGTTGTGGATGCCAAATGAGAAGAAAATACTTATATTTATAGAAAGAAAAGATGGAAGAATGGGAAAAATGAAGCAGTGTGGGATCATTCAACATCCAATAGGCAAGTGTCACTTCTCAAGATGTGAATGGAGGAAGCTTGAGCACATTTTGATGAATGTGCACAATAAATGATATTGGGTGGAATTTGAAAATCATGAAATGACTTGTTGGATGGAGAAATGAATGAATTAAATTACACTTGTCTTAATGCACAAGGACATGCAAGAGGGTTAAATGCCTTGTTGGAAGGACAAACCTACTTGGAGATATTTTCAAACTTGGAGGAATATTCTCCTAAAGATGCCATGTTGAAAGAAAATAAAGAATTAATAAATAGTTTAAATGTATTTTGATGTGCAATTGGAAAAATATAGAGGATTTAGATGATTAGGATTAAATTAAATATAGATTGATTTAATTTAATAGAATGACTTCAAAGATTTAATCAAATAAAATGAATTATTAAAATAAATAGAGACTATAGGGTTATTTAAATAACATTGATTTATTTAATTAACAAGAAGAGAATGACTTAATCATATAAATAATGATTTATTTAATTAAAGGATGAAGGGTGATGATTTAGCTAAGAAGATTATTTAGGTCAAAATGGTGTTAGTAATCAGGATCAAGTGTGTCAGTATATTTTCCATGTCTACACAACGAATTATCTTTCATGTTCTAATGTCGACCTTCGTGTGTGATCATTCATCAGGTTTTGTAAACCCTTAGGGCTAAAACAAACCTTTTTTGGAGTTGGAGAATCATATTTAAGAGTATTTGTAATTATTTAGAAAAGATCATTGATTCAAGAGATTGTCTAGGATTCAATATTTCTAATTTGTTATGTTGAGGGATTATAATAAGGCCTTTGGCTAGTTGTAATATTGAATGCCTTGCGATAAGACTATGAGCCCTGATTATTCACCCATGAGGCATATGTTGTATGTAGGTTTCCAATTCCATAAAGATTCATATTTTTAGAATATTTTTTTGTGTTATCTTCATTGTGTTGACTCTAAGCTACATGGTTTGGATGGTTCTTTTTGAACCCTCCATTCATGATTGCACCACACATTAATAGGCTCACTAGAAAAATGGGTAATGCTCAATGAGTTTGAAATTGAGTATGTGGAAAGGAAAGTTATTGAAGGGCATGTCATTGTTGATTAGTTAGTAGATTCCTCTACACAAGAATTCACACCTCTCATATCAAAGTTCCTTGATGAGTCAATCTCCAAGCTAGATACATCTACAATGTGGAAGATATACTTTGAAAGATTGTACACACATCATGGTTTAGGATTTGGTTTATTATTCATCACACCATAGGGGGAAACTATCCCTAAACCATATAAGATTGCATTCACATGCATCAACAACATAATGGAATTAAAAGCCTTGATCATGGGTTTGAGGGAGGCTATCAAATGGAAAATCAAAAACCTACTAGTGTATGGTTACTCACAGTTAGCAGTTTGACAAGTGAATGATGAATATGAGACTTAGGATGACAAATTGGTACCATATAAGAAAATGGTGGACAACCACAAAGAATACTTTGATACCATTCAATTTACATAGATCACAAGGGAGTAGAATAAGGAAACCAATGTAATGGCCATGTAATGTCCATTTTTCTAAAAATAACAAAACTTACTACTTTTAGTAAACTTGGTTTTCAAAGTTACTAATCAAGGGATGCGGATAAATATGGTAATTTAGAGTTTCATGAAAAATTTATTAAATAAATTTTTGGGGATGAATTAATATTTATTTTTAATTTATCTTGGATAATTTTTTGGATAAAAATGCAGATTTAATTACTTTTGACAATAGTTGTCATAAATGAAAATGTTTTTGCGAAATGGATAATTTATTGGAGACGAATTTGGAAAATGAGTTACAAATTAATGAGAGGAAATATTCCCTCCATTTTTGCATTTATTTTTGGTGTTCAAGAAGCTTCTTGAAGAAGGAAACTCAGATAAAATACAATTGGTTGTTTTTTTAGAATTATTCTTGCATATTCTCACTTCACAGGTTTTTGTATTCTTCTGAGGCTAGGAAACCAAAGAAGAAAGAATATCCAAGGATGGTAAACCAAAGAGATTGAGGCTTGAAGGAAACAATTCTGATAGTCTCTAGGAGAAAATTCACACAAGAATTGTGAATGTGCTAAAGAGTTGAAGTTTATTTCAGTATTTTGGATTTTGTTGCAGATGAAAGTGTGATTTTTGGGGTTTGAATGATTTATTTGTTTCAGATGTTAATGAATTTTTTTTGTATTTTTATTTTCTGATATTTCATGGTATTTTATGATATTTTATCATAATAAAACTTGGTGTAGAGTTTAGAGAGTTTCCTTGCAATTTGGGTTTGTTTTAGTATGTGTTTGGGCTTCATATTTGCTCTCTATTTTGAGCATAGTTCCAGCAGATGTATACTACTTTTATAATCCTTATGAGACAGTAATAATAATGTATTCTCATGTTAAAAATCAATAGAATACATTCTCTTTTGGTTACATCAAGTTTCTAGTTATTTAATAGTGTTTTGAAGTGATTTCTTGGATACCTGATTTCTTAAATCTGATTTAACTTGCAACAAGTTATGGGTATTGTTTGTTGTTGTAAATGGAAAAATATTAATGTCAAAAAAATGTTGTATTAAAACAAGGAGTTTGATTTACCAAAAAATCATTAAAAAGGAAAAAAAGATCATAGTTTATGTTGCAATTTCATTTTACCGAATTTCATATTTTGAATGTATGGGAAAAATCATTCTTGAAGATTTAAAATTAATTTAAAGGGGATATTATAGTGGTATCATAGCTATGATCTTGCCATCCTATAGGCTAAATTATTCTTTTGTGTAAATCATGGTTTTCTTTGAATCAATCTTTAAGAGTGGGAGACTGATACAATTGGATACTGCAAAAGAGGTTTTTGAAAGGTATAAAGATTACATATTTCTCACAAAAGATGAAAAGATCTCTCCTATATTTTTTGAGTACTTACAAGTCAAAGGAAAAACTATGCCTCAACATAAGATGATCATCAAATTATTTGAGGAGTTCCAAATTTATTTTGAAGATTTCTAGACTAAAGAATCATTTTATGAGTTCTTCATATGGGCTAGAGAGGAGGAAGAAATAGAGAAAGAGGAGATCAATAAGTTAGAATCAAAGCCACATAAGATTGAAAAGGAAGAAGAATTGCTATATTTTGAGGAAAATAATGAAAAGGAAGGATTTAATATGGAAAAGGATGCAAATACCAAAAATGAAGAGGAAAAGAATGATTGCATCCACTTGGTTGAAGGTAAGAATATCTTGGTTGAAAATTTTAATCCAATTTCTAAAAGTAATTTAGTTCAATCTAACATTAATGAAGATAAAGATGAGGAGGAAATTTGTAACAAGGGAAAATTTGAGGAATCAACTTTACATCTTGAAGATGTATTTTGGAAATTGGATCCAGAGTTGTCTAAGGATAATCTACTAGGAAGCCATATTGATGTGCATGAATTCTTGAAGGATGTTGTAGATGAATCCTTTCATATTGATAAATTTTAATTTAAGCATTATAGCAATGTAGTATATCTTTCAAGAAAATGAAAATCAACAATAAGAGATACAGGGCGGAAAGGAAATCATTCTACTCAATTATTAAATATCTCAAAAATAATGTTGTGGGATCCAAGTGTTTTGTACATAACCAACATGTAGGTTTAAGTTGTATGTGAGGAACTCACAATAAGGTGGCATGCATCTTCCACAATGCATTCAAATAATCTAAATATAAAGGTAGATAAACATATTTTCATCCTTAGGGGTGATCCCACAATAGTGGTTTACAACTTTTGGCCAAACTGAACACTGAAATAATTTTTTTTAAGTAAATCTTCACATTCGGGCACCTATAGCAGCTAAACGATGAGGAATTTGTAGATGATGCAAACTAGAGTCTCATCACATTTTTTCTGTAGGTTCTAAAAATATTTTTTTCAAAAATTTTGGAATCAGATTGCACTTCTTTTTCCATCTCCCATGAAAACTTGTTTTTTTCATAAAACAACATTTTAAAAAAGTGGCACACACCGTATAACACATAACCTTTTTTCCATGAAGGATAAAATTCTAATTCTTTCGAATTTAGATTTGTAACTCTGATATCTAATTATTGCACTAGGTTAGATAGTTTTTTTATTGAATATTTTTTCTTTAATCAAGTTTTGAAGTCAAACTAATTACAATTCAATGTTCATAGTACAAATGTATAACATGTAAATTTTTTTGTATATATCGAAATTAATTTTTTATTTTTCTATTGGATCAAGGACTTCAATATCCAGTGAACTCATATTTTTTTTTTTTTTTGATAATGTGTTATTTTTCCACATGTGCAGAACAAAGACCTTCATTTTCGATGAAAAACCTATGTTTAATAAAACTGAAAAACAAATACATAACAAAACCAAAACATATTAAAATTATATTTTTTGGATAGCTTGTTCTATGGACTACCTAATTCCAATTGGGATTGTGAATTATCTTCCATTTTCATCCTCAACTTGAGCTTCAAAGGGAAAAAATCTTGGTTATTTTTGTGCCAGAGAGCAGGGAGGTGGGAAAAGGGGGATTCTCTAGAACCAGGGGGGTTCTAGTGAACCCGTAGGGGTTTGAGTGAACCCCTAGGGGTTCAAGTGAACCAGGGTTCATTCAAACCCCTTTCAAAAAGGGGTTTTCATTATTTTGGCGAGATGGGGTCCACCTTGCATTTAACTGGTTCACACAAACTAGGGTTCATTTGAACCTTTTTTTGGTTCACTTGAACCAAAGGGTTCATTCAAACCCCAAAAACCAAAATTTTTGGTATGGGGTCATTTTTTTCCACTTTTCCTTTCTCACTCAAATTGTAAACCACTTTTGTGGATTTACCCATAGAGTAGCACAGTGGAAGCATGGATATATATCCATGGAAATCAATTCCAAAGTGGAGGATGAACTCTTAGTTGGTAGCCCAAGGTATGAAAATTATTTTCAAATTTTAGATTTTTTGCCTCTTTCCATGCAAATAGAAAACTTTTTTAATCAAGAAAGCAATGCAAATTAAGTGATAAAGCAAGAGGCACAATTTAAAGCTTAGAGGATGTGGGCTCTTGGTTTCATGTTTCAAATTTTCCTATTATTTTGTGTCACATGGAATCCTTGTTGCATACTAACTACTTTGTGAAGAATCAGTGTGCAAAACTTATAGAAAATTCATGGGATCCAAGTATCACTATTGAAGAAAAATTTACAGTTGATAACCAAGAGAAGGTGACCAACTTGAGATGCTTGAAACTTGGTCATGGTAGGAATAGTTGCTATCATTTGAATATTCAAAATTTTGTGACTAAATATCCATTGGTGTTTTGGATCCCAAGCTACCAACAAGATGGAGGATTTAGGAAGAAGAAGATACCACAAAATTGTAATATCTTGAAGGGAAGAATATTTTTTATCATTTGGAGTGAACAATGGTTTGATAATTACTTCTATACCATGAATTTAGGAGTAGCAATGACTTATATCATCCATATTCTTGACTAACATTGGAATGCAACCTTTGAGGCTTTTGATAGAAACACATGGAGGTAATGAATTCATTCTTTTCTTTTTACATTTCTATTTTATCACATTCCTTAGTAGAAGAGCTTTGTGTTTTAATGGATGATAATGGGGGTGCAACTTTTTGGGTTTGGAAGAATATGTTAGATATGAAATTCTCTAGTGAGCCTCAAATTTTATTTCCATTACTTACAAGTCAATAAAGGAGATTTTTCAAATGTGCACTCCTAGGAACTTCTATGAAGATATTTCAACATACCATTCATGTTGCATCAAATGTCTATTGAGCTTCCTTAATGCAAATTTTGGGTGTCATTCAATTTGAGAGTAAGAAGTTGACATATTCTACACTATGTGAGGAGTTTCAAGATGTCTTAATTAAGGGTCATTCACATGAGAAAATAAATCAATGGAAATAACTCAATGAAGGTGGTAATTCTATTAATATCGTGCATCCTAGGGGTTGATGTGAAAAACTTTCAATCCAAACAAATAAAGAAGCTTCTGCATTGATGGGAAGAACACAAGAACCTTTGGTTAGGCTTGAGAAGGTAATCATATCATGTTTTGTTCTTTTCATTTCAAGTTTCTTACAACCATTTTCTATAGGATGTGATGTTGTAAAAAATGTATTTTTAATGGTTATGATAAAAAGGAGCAGCTCCATGAAATTTGAAAGTATGGAGAGCAAAGGTTCAAGAAATGTTTCCAAATTCTTCTCAAAGCCACTTATCTTGTTGAAGAAAATAGTTCACGAGTTGCTGATTTCAAAGAATTTCAGAGGTGTCAAGATATTTGTGAAGATAATTTCAAACCCCATTTGGTTGCCCACTAATATAACATTAGTCATATTGATGACTATTACTCAGGTTTTCCATTATTGTAGTTGTTATATCAATTACATGTTGCTGATTTTGATAAATTCGGTTATGAACAATGATATATTGATGTGTTGGGAGGAATTATATTTGCATGATGATGTTCAAATAAGGGTTTAGTTATTAGTGAACACTAATCCATCCATTATAACACTAATTTGGAGGAGATATAAGAAAGTTTGTCTAGTAGTGTAGTATGTGTGTGTTACTTATAGGTTTCCAATGAAGTGTGAAGATTTGTGGGTTTTTTGTATTGGGGAATGTGCTGCTACTATAGGTCAATTTAATTATATTTTAGATCTATTCATATTTTTGATTTTCCCAATTCATACCAGCTTGAGAAGTTGTGGATTTGGTTTCTTAGTTTGATGAAGAACAATATTGGAAATATTGTGTGATTTGGAGATTTTAAGTATTTGATGTGATTTATATGTATTGGGGATTATAATTTTTTTTTTTCCTAGGTGTACTTGAAAGTGCATGGTATTCCATGGAAAAATAATTAGACTGAAGAGTCACAAAATTGGGGTGATAAGTTTGTGTTTGTAGATAGTCTCAGGAAGAACAACTTCAGTATAGATGGGTTGTTTCTTGCAAATTCAGAATTGGGAGAATTGTGCTATGAATGTTATTGTTGTATGATGTCATTTTTCACTCCTCTACTATACTCTTACTACCATAGATCATTCCATGAATGTGAAAGAAATATTTAACAAGCTGAGGATAAGTATCAGCTTTTTGTTTCACATTCCTGCACTTAATATTTTAGCACTGTGAAGGTAAGAGAAGTAACTATTTCCCAAATTTATATTTTATGTAATGAGGAATGCATTATATCTTATAACAGTCCTAAAGGTAGAAAATATCAGATTTCCATCATTGGGATAGGTCTTAGAAGTTTTAGGTTCATCTCATCTCACACTAGTACTTTTGGAAAGTTGATTAAACCTATGGGGGAAGATTTGTTTCAGAGAATGAGAATGTATGCATAAATTACTTACACATAAAAAAGATTAGACTACATATATTTTGTTTTTGGATTCATATAAGTGGAACAAAGAATCTAATTCCTCATTTTTGCACAATACTCTTTGGAAAAGAATGCAACTCTTCATAGGTGTAAGATCAAGGTTTAATATGCATTTTGACATGAAATATCATTTTGGCATAAGGATTTTGGAGTATAATGTTCATAATTACTTGAGGAAAATAATTTTTTGGGAGGGAGGACTTGTAATGTCCCTTTTTCTAAAAATAGCAGTTACTATTTTTAGTTAACCTAGTTTTCAAAGTTGTCAATCAAGAGATGCAGATAAATCAGATAATTTAGAGTTTCATGAAAAAATTATTAAATCAATTTTTGGGGATAAATTAATATTTATTATTAATTTATCTTGGAGCATTTTTTTAGATAAAAAAATCATATTTAATTACTTTTGATGATTTAGTTTTGATAAAAGAAAATGTTTATGGGAAATGGCTAATTTATTGGAGGAAAGTTTGGAAAAGGAGTTACAGAATCCTGAGAGGAAAGATTCCATCCATTTTGGCATTGATTTTTGGTTTTCAAGAATCTTCTTGAAGAAGGAAAATCATATAAAATACAATTTGTTGCTTTTTTGGAATTATTCTTGCATATTCTCACTTCATGGGTTTTTGTATTCTTTTGAGGTTGGGAAACCGAAGAAGAAAGCATCTTTGATGCTAGTAAACCAAAGAGATTTAGGCTTGAAGGTAGTGGTTTTGATAGTCTCTAGGAGCAATTTCACACAAGAATTTCCAATTTGCTAAACAGTTGAATTTTATTTCATTATTTTGGATTTTGTTATAGGTGAAAGTGTGAATTTTGGGGTTTGAATGATTTATTTGTTTCAAATGTTAATGAAAAATTTTTGGACATGGTTTTTTTGATATTTCATGGTATTTTCTGATATTTTATCATAATAAACCATGGTGTGGAGTTCAGAGAGTTTCCTTACAATTTGGGTTTGGTCTAGTATGTGTTTGGGCTTCATATTTGCTCTTTGTTTTTAGCATAGTTGCAGAAGATGTATATTACTATTATAATCTTTATGAGACAATAATAATAATGTATTCTCATGTTAAAAATAAATATAATACATTCTCTTTTGGTTGTATCAATTTTTTGGTTATTTAATGGTGTTTTGAAGCAATTTCTTTGATAACTGATTTTTTAAATCTGATTTAAATTGTAGCAAGTTGTGGGTATTATTTGTTGTTGTAAATAGTAGGATATTGGTGTAGGACCACCTTAGTTCTAGTAGGTGTAAGTTAATATTTTTTCTTGGCTTGACGTTTTTCCATGTAATAAGGTCATTTAAGACTATATCATGTGTGTTTGGGTCAATATTAGGTCATTAGATGGATTGGTGAGTCAAGTTGCATAAAGTTTTCAAGTTTGCAAAAATGTTGTAAAAGTGCAAAAAACAAAGAATATAAGGAGTCGTCGGTTGTAAATGAGGAATTTGGATAGTTGTAACTCAAAAATAGAAGTTTTGGAAATGTTGTAAAATGTTAAAACAAGCTTGGGAAGGTCAAGGGTTGGTTGTATTTTGAAGAAAATCAATAAAAACTAACTTTTGTTTCTACAAATTTGAATGTGATTTTTCTTTTCTAGGATTGTGTAGAGTTTTGTATGGTAATATATTGACCTAAAACTAATTGGGATTGATGGTAAATTTAGTTTACTTTCATTTTCACTTTGTTTCATTGAATTTCATTAAGTTTTGAGCATTTTATAGCAAATTTTCTAAAATTGGTCAAAAACCCTTGCTTAACTGCCTTAAAGGGAAGAAAAATGCAAACCTAACCATTCCACTAGTGAAACCTCATGAAATGTTGTGGAATGGGTGGAATAAAGGTGATATATGTTTCCAAAAGCTTGCAGGGGCAGGAGAGGTGTGCAACATGTGCCAAGTTGATGCCCTAGTCAAAAAACCTCATGAATTAGGCATTGAGTTTGCATAGGACTTAGAGTTTGGTGAAAAGCTCTTGAGAAATAATTTGAAGTGGTTGGATATGTTTATGAAGACCACATATGACCTTTTTGAAATGTTGGAATAAAGGTTTGAAGCCTAGAGATTGAGGACCCTATTGTGACCTAGTGGAACAGACTAGGACAGTCCAATTTTGAAGCAATTTTTTGAAAGAAACCCTAACCCATTTTGATATATATTTTGAACGAGCCAAAATGGTATTAGAATAAAGTTTTATCTATCTAATATCAATTTTTATTTGAAATTTATGACTAGAAAACATTAATTTGCTGCTCCATTTCAAGTCTAGTTCAAAGCATAGTAGTAGAAATTTGGCCTTTGTGTTCCAATACACCCCCACCAAGAATTGATATATGTTTTCAAGTGGATTAATGGGTATCTATAACTGCAATTTTATATTGGGTATGAAGTTTTTCAAGAATATTGTATTGGAAAAACCATCTATGGAGTACTACTAAGAGTTAGCAAGCCTAGGTAAATAAACCCATCAATAAGTGATTGAAACCTTGAAGAATTGATTGAATTAGATTATTTTGAGACTAACCACCCCTACTCTACATTAATTAGTATTATAGCTTAGGTTGCTATATAAGGGAGAGAAAGTGTGAAGCAAAAGAGAATAAGATGTTTCAAAAGGGTAAGACTATGGCTAGGGAAATGAATGAAATGAAATACAAGACTGCAAAGGAGATTAGGAGATAGAAGGAACTCCAAGATATGGTGGCAGCAAGGCTTGAGGTTGTTGAAAGAAGTCGGAGGAAAGGTATGGTCATGGGTGATGTGAGTGACCTTGAAGAAGAAGGAGAAGAGGAGAATGAAGAAGAAGAAGAAGAGGAATTGGATCCTAATGAGCAAAGGATGGCCAAACTACTGAAGGAAGTCAAGGAAGATAAACAAAAGGTAAAGATGGATTTTCCTATGGATGGATGGAACTTGAATGATGAAGAATTTTTTGATTGGATTACAATACTTGATAATTATTTTAAGTGTGAAGACATACCAGAGGAACAAAGGGTAAAGTTGGGAAAAATAAAATTAAAGGGTCATGCCCTACTTTGGTGGGATTATGAGCGGGCTAAAAGGAGCATGAAATGCAAGTCAAAAATTATCTCTTGGGATAGAATGGTAACCAAACTTAAGGGTAAGTTATTACCAGATAATTATGCAATTGAATTGTATAAGAAACTTCAAAATCTGAAACAAAGAGATATGGATGTCAAAACCTATATTGATGAGTTTTATAAGATGAGTATAAGATCAAGTCACATGGAGAATGATGTGGAGAAGGTGGCTAGATATATCAGTGGGTTAAGGTTTAACCTTCAAGATGAGTTGAGTTTGGAAAACCTAAGGATGGTAGAGGAATGCTATCAATTGACAGTTAGGGTTGAAGAAAAGCTAAAAAGAAGGCAAGACAAACAAGGTCGGGGTAGAGGCAAAAATTCTAAAGGAAGAGGGTCATTTTCTAATCCAAGGAAGTTATATAAGAGACAAGAAGATACAAGCAAAGTCCAGGACCAAGTTGCAGATGTAAGAGGTAGATTTAGAGGAAGTAGATCAGGCTTTAGAGGTAGATTTGGAGGTTAAGGAAGAGGATATAGTGGATTGACAAGAAGGTGTTACCAATGCAACAAATTTGGAAATCAAGCATGGAAATTTCCAAAAAAACAACCCTCAACTTCACATGCAGGAGAAAGAAGGACTCAATTGGTGCAAGAATAGGACAATGAGAGTGTAAACTCTCCATCACAACATGTTGCTCCAAAAGTTGGTGAATCACTCATGGTAAGAAGAACCATCATCAAGGCACCAATAGAGAAGGAGCCACCACAAAGGAAGACTCTCTTCAAAACAACTTGTAAGTGCTTGGGTAAGGTTTGTAAAGTTGTAATTGATTCAGGTATTATAGATAATATGGTTTCAGTTGAGATGGTTGAAAAGTTTAAGTTGGAAAGAATACCACATGATACTCCTTACAAATGCTTTTTAGTTAAATGAGGGTCAAAATGTTTTTGTGAATGAACAAAGTTGGGTGGAGTTTCATATAGGAGGATACAAAGACAAAATTCTATGTGACATAATACTCATGGATGTGTGCCACTTGCTTCTACGGAGGCCTTGGCAATTTGATAGGCATGCTATGTATGATGGAAGGAGGAATACTTATGAGATAAAGAAAGATAGGGTCTCCTATACCTTGACACCATTGAAGGAGGAAAAAGGAAAAACCATGAAATCTAATGTGATGATGGTAGGTAGGAAGAAGTTAAAAAAGGTAAAAGAATAGGAGAACATGTACCTTGGAGCCACTCCTAAACCTAGAGACATTATGATAGAAAAAATGAAGAATGATTTGATTTTGGATTTCCAATATTGGCTTAAGAAGTATTTTACTATGATGGTAGAAGGGATGTTCCACTAATTGTCTTAAAAGGGGGATATTGATCATTTCATTTCTTTTATACCAAAGGTTAATATGACTAATCAAGAAACTTGTGAACAAAAATAGATGGAAGAGATGAGAAGCAAAGGTGTAGAGGTCAAGGCTAAAATACAAGGGAATGTGGATAAGTCCAAGCACACACATAAAGTTAAGAAGAAGTTCATTACAAGGATGGAGGAGGCATGGTTTCTAGTAATGATGTAGGTTCAACAACATTCTCTAGTGAAGAAGTTAAAGATCATCCATCAAATAGGTCTCTGAAGTTGGAGCATATCCTAGGTGTCAAGGAACTGAAAAAGATAAGGGATAATGCCTACTTTCAGTATTTAGTCCATTGGAAGTGTGTACCAAATGAGGATGTCACTTGGGGGTTAGAGAATGGCATGATCAAGCATGAGTCTATTGTTGTAGTACTATCCTTAATGGGATTTGAGTTCATTTTGCCTTGGGAGTATGGTGTAGGAGCACCTTAGATCTAGTAGGTGCAAGTTAATATTTTTCTTTGGTTTTATGTTTTTCCATGTAATAAGGTAATTTAAGAGTATATAATGTGTGTTTGAGTCAATATTAGGTCATTAGGTGGATTGGTGAGTCAAGTTGCCTAAAGTTGTCAAATTTGCAAAAATGTTGTAAAAGTGTAAAAACTAGGGAATATGAAGAGTCATCGAGTGTAAATGAGGATGTTGGGAAACATTGGGGAAATGCTAAAATAATCTTGAGAAGGTCGAGACCAAGGTTGGTTGGTTGTATTTTAAAGAAAACCAGTAAAAACTAACTCTGTTTCTACAAATCTAAATGTGATTTTGTTGTTCTAGGTTTGTGTACAATTTTGTACAATAATATCATGACCTAAAAATAGTTGGGATTGATGGGTCATTGAGTTTACTTTCATTTTAACTTTGTTTCATTGAATTTCATCAATTTTTGAGCATTTTATAGCAAAAAATCTAAAATTGGTAAAAACCCTTGCTTAACTGCCTTGAAGGGAAGAAAAATGAAAACCCCACCATTCCACTAGTGAAACCTCATAAAACTTGGTGGAATGGGTGTAATAAAGGTGCTATAGGTTTCCAAAAGCTTGTAGGTTCATGGGAGGTGTGCAGCATGTGCCAAGTTGATGCCCTAATCAAAAACCTCAAGAATTAGGCATTGAGTTTGCATAAGACTTAGGGTTTGGTGAAAATCTCTTAAGAAATAATTTGAAGTGGTTGGATATATTTAGAAAGACCATCTATGACATTTTTTGGGTGTTGGTATAAAGGTTTGAAGCCTATAGATTGAGGACTCTATTGTGACCTAGTGGAACAAGCCTAAATAGGCATATTTGAGACTAGGACAGTTCAATTTTGAAGAAATCTTTCCAAAGAAACCCTAACCCATTTTGATCTAAATTTTTAAGGAGCCAAATGGGTATTTGAATCAAGTTTTCTCTCTCAAATATTAGTTTTGGTTTGAAATTTATGACCAAAAACAATAATTTGGTGTTTGTGTTCCAAAAAACCACCACTTCCAATTGAGATATGTTATCAAGTGGCTTAATGGGTATCTATAACTGAAATTGTATATTAGGTAGGAGGTATTTCAAGAATATTGTATTGGAAAAACCATCTGTGGAGTACTAATAGGAGTTAGTAGGCCTAGGTAAAAAAACCGACCAATAAGTGATTGAAACCTTGAAGAATTGATCAATTTAGATCATTTTGAGACTAACTACCCTTGCTTTGCATCACATATTAGTTTCGAAAACATGTTGTATTACAACAAGGAGTTTCATTTATAAAAAAAATCATTAAAAAAGAAAAAAATCAGAGTTTATGTTGCAATTTCATTTTACATGATTTCATATTTTTAATGTATGAGAAAAATCATTGTTGAAAATTTGAAATTAATTTAAAGGGGCTATTACAGGCCACCATTGTGTTTTTCTTGCATATTCCTAATAATGTGCATTAGTGCAAGTTGTTGGTGCAACAACTATTGATCTCTACATTCAACATACCTGAATCTGAGCTTATGCATGAGATTGTTGGTCCTAATTCACCTTAGTATAAGGATACATACAAATACCTTCATGCCAAAATATTATCTCCCAACTTGTCTAAAAACCAGTATAAAAATTTTATCTAATGAGCGACTAACACTAACTCATTTGACTACAAAATCTGACAAATTTTTTTTATGAAATATTTATAATTTGATGTATTGTCGGGTGCTTGTGAAATTTGAAGTGTAATTTTTAATTTTTTTAAATTTTATCTCTGACGTTTGTCAAAATTTCAACGAAACTATGTTTCATCAAAATTTAGATGAAGTTTCATTGAAATTTTGACAAACATGTTCGGAGAAATTTTAACAAAAATGGAAAATCAGAAAAAGAAAATGAAATTGTGGCCGACATGAATAAAAGTGAGTTCACCTATTTATTGTGATAGTGTTTTGCTATACTTGCAAATTTTTTGTTCTTGTGAATTTTCTCTACTTGCGACAATTTGAGGATAACTAAGGACAATTTTCTTGGGAAAAATTAAAAAAATTCAAGAAGATATCACCACATTGAGGGTAGTCATTTTTTTTCCAGAATTCAGTTGTGAAGTCACATTTGTATTTCAAGGTTTGAAAATCATATTTGAAAGCAACATCTCATCAGATTTCATTTTTAGACTTGTGCATTTTGAGAATTTGATTTCCAGATTTTGTTGTGCAAGTTCAATATAATGATTTTAGGAATCTAACAGTTGGAAATCATAGTAAAATCAAAATTAAATTCTGGAATTAGCATTTTAAAGTGTTTTTTGGGTTGATCATTAACTTAAGACTATCTTCTCTTTTGTAGGGGTGGTTGCATGTCAAATTTTTTTTGGTACAAAATATCAGAATTATTAGATTTTGTTATTTGTCTATGATTAAAAATTATTAGAGTTTGAGTTTGATATCTTTTGAAGATCTAAATATTCAAGCTTGGTAAAAAAAAATCATGTCAGATAATATTAGTCGAGAAAAAAATGAACAGACAATTGCTAGAATGTGGGATAGATTGAAAAGAAAGATTGATGGGAAATGTTATTGTCCTTGCAAGAATTTCAAGGGCTTAAAGATGAGAAGACTTTTAATCAGAAACATTGTAGGCAACATAGTCACATTGAAGGGGTGCATGATTATCGTCCATTGGTAATTTGTTCAGTATATCTTTATATTGATTGAATTTGTAAATTTTTATATCATTTTAACATTTTATATATATATTAAAAATCACTTGATCATGATCATGTTTTATTTGTGTCAATCATTATTATAAAGGTTGGGTGCCCTAGGGCACAAGATGTGGATTATCGCACCTCAAAGAATGTGGTTTTTTAAGCAGAAGAACATGGAGTTGTGAATATCGAAGATGAAGTTAATGATCCTATGGAAGAAGATGATCATACACCAAAAAACATAGTTGACGATGATGGTACAAATACATTGATCCATGACACATTTAGTGGTGCAGCTGATGATGATGATTGACTAATAGATGACTTTGATGATGTTCATGATTTACCTGTACTTGAGAAGGCATACGAGCCCCTTTATAAAGGCTCCCAAACAACTCTTTGTTGTATTGTTGTTGGTGAATTTGAAGGTTATGAATGGTTTATCCAACATAGAAATCTCACGGATGTTAAGGTATGTCATATATGTCATTTTTTTCATCTATTTTAATTGTTGTTAGTTCTTGACTACAAAATAAATGATGAAAAATGTACCATTAATATTCTTTATATTAACAAATTATTTTTTGTTATAGATTGATTGGTGAATTTTTGTTACCACCATGAAATATTTTACCTCTCTCATACTAATATTTATCTACCATTATGAAAGATATTGGAATGGAGTATCAAGCAATTGTAACGCCTCGCCATGCAACCCTAGGGGAAGTTGAAATTTACTACACAAACGAACTATTTTTTTTTTTAAATAAGAACAATTAACATGCAAGTTCACTAACCAATTGCCAACAACCCCTAAGGTTACGAGACTAAGTTACTTAAATCCAAACAAGAAACAAGAATTAAATCCATAACATTTAAATACTTAAAGAAATAAGAATGCATGCATTCCATACATAATAATTTACATCAAAGAATATGAGATACCAATTGATTCCAATAATATAATTTACAACATAATTACAACACTCATTCTCCGAATGAGATAAATCCAATAAACATGATTACATATTACAAATTCCACCTCGATAACAAATGAGGGGGAATAAAATACAAGATCAACTGAATGAATTAAGGAAAGGAACTGGAACCCACGAGCTCTCCAACTAGAAATCTCATCCACATGAACAAGAAGACAACCCAATGGATTAAGGTGCACGTTCCTCCCAACCATGTGATACCCGAAGGTTCACCCCCCATGCTAGGAGATAGTAACAAGGAATCCAACACAAGACCATCTACCTCTAGAAATAGGAAAAACATAACTGAACTGAAACAACTACAACCACAATAACACTTAACACAAAGTTACAAAGCTTCCAGAGAACAATGATCATTTATGCAGTATAGTGACTGACTTCTGGTTGACATAGAGAGAGTGTCACACAAAATTTGCTATGAGTTACCCAGGCTCAACTGTCTTAGGCAACCGAACCCCCATCTTGGGTTATCCTGGCTCAACTTTACTAGCCACCGGACCCTCATACCAATTGTGCTTCTCATCTCATCTCAAACCTTAAAAGTGAATGAGTTATGAGAGAGGCATTAACTATCTTAATTAGTCTGATAGTTTTTCATTAATTCTTTTTAAGTTATCACTTACTTAAACCCTATGTGAGTTACCCTGGCACCCCTTTGTGTGTCGAAACCCCACAAAGAGCCACTCTCCTTTCGACAACACACACGGTACAAAACCTCAATCCAAAGAATAAACTAGATAAGACGACCTCTCTAATACAAGGAGGTAATAGACAAAAGAAACTCACTCCAAACACTGGAGGAAGCCAAGGTCAAAACCCTATCCAAACACTAGAGGCATCAAGGTCAAAACCCTCTCCAAACACTGGAGGAAACCAAAATACAAAACCCACTCCTTCCAAAGAATGCACAAACCACATAACCCTCTCCTAATCCCAAGGAAGCATAACCCATCCCCGTTCGTGAAAATCGGGTACAACAACATAATACAACTCTACACATTTCCCAAGGTGATTCACAAATCGAACAACTACATGAAACATCCCAACCTAGAGAACTCCTCTAGAAGACTCACTAGACAATTAACCCCATTTGCCCAACATTGAGAATGAACGAAACATGATTTAAAAAGCATTCCAGACACTCAATATCTAATGTTAGGGTTTCCTAAACCCAACCCAAGCAATGATGTAGTACAGGAAATTATTTAAATAAATAGCATTATTTGCACATGCTCTAAGTAAACCAACCACCTTGGCAACATTAAGGGATTTAAGAACTAACGATTTAGTTTCATTTGTTCAATGCTACAATTAATTAAAATCAATATTTTAAACAAAAAAGTTTGATCATATATCAATTTCATTTCATCTATACAAATGAGATAATCATTTCAAAGTTCCTATTTTAAATATTAAAACATCATTTAAACATATGCCTCTAAAATATTATTTTTATATTTTAAGATTTCCTGATTATTCATAATAATCAAAATAAAATTTGTAAATAAAGATATTTGATTATAAAATCAACTTTTTAAATAAATATTAATTATCTAATATTCACTTTTTTGCCTCTACTAACCTAACCAAAAATCGCCTTAAGATAATCTATATTTAAATCTAACTATATATCAAATGTACATATAAATGTATATATATACTTAATGTATATATATACAAATATAAATATATATCTGTTTAAAAATATAATTATTTGTTTAAATATATTAATATTTTTTAAACCCACCAATTGAAATTCCATATTACCACTTATTGAAAAGAAAAAAATGCATAAAATATATACAATGAATATATATACACAATATATATATGTTATATATATAAATCTATATATAATACATATACATTAAATATATATATATATATATACATATAATATATATATTATATATATAATATATATATATATATATATATATATATATTATAATAAATATATATTATAATATATAATAAAAATTTAAAACTAAAAATTTAAAGTAAATAAATAAAAACAAAAGACTTTGCTTTTTGTGAGCTCCCATATAGGGGACACACCCCTGTGGGGGTGTGTGCAGCTCCTCCCTTTGGGGGAGAGCTGCCTAGGAGGCAGCACTATCTGCCTCCACAACCAGTGCCTCCCTCATGGGGGCCGTATGGGGGCAGTCCCCACTCCCCCCGACTTATATATATATATATTTTAAATTTATATTTTATTTAATTTAAAACAAAATAAACTCCCCTGCTACAAGAAAAAGACCAGAACAGAACAAGACACAAAATTTTCCATTTTTATTTTATTTTATAAATTTCACAGAACTTTTCACAGAAAGAAAATTAAATTCCAAACATAAACAATATATGTATATATATACTTCCTATATACATATATATTTATATTCTTCCATTTTATACATAGATTGGGAAAATTTTCTTGAGGAGAAAACTGAGAAGAAGAATTTAAAGCATAATAACATTATGTAAAATTTCTAGGTATTCCCCAAATTGAACAAAGAAGTTTAAACTTTTCATTTGATCCCTTTCAACTTTCTATTGCTAGTTTTAAAACAAATTCTCATGGGTTTCCATTGTCATTTCAATCAACATTTCAAAGATTTTACTAACAGTATAATGAAAATTTGAAACTTATTTCGAAATAAAAACAGAAATAGACGAGGAACCTAATTTTTTTCTCCACAAATAGAAGGATTCAAATGGTGCTTTTAGATCTTTTTCGAACCCACCAAGAAATCCCCTTGCTTCTTCAAGATTCCAAGAACAAAAACCCAAATCCTTGCTCCTCCTTTCTTCCACCATTTCAAAAATTTAAAAACTAAAATGAAATAGCAATTGCTCAAAATAGAGTTTCCCCAATTTTGGTCAAACCCCTAAAATATCCCCACCCACTAAATTTATTGAACATTTTGGAGGATATTTTCCATTTTTAAAATTTAAAATAATTTTTACTTTCTAATTCAAATCTCATGCATTTTCAAAATTTCTTTTAAACAAAAGAATTCAAATTTTGCAAAGAATTTACTTTATCTATAATTTCAAAAGTGAAATTAAAAACACATTTTTATTTATTTATTTATTTATTTTAATATAACTCTAACTATCCAAACATGATTTCTACTTTTATTTTAATTAAATCTTAATATCTAATAATGCCAAAACAACTACTTTATTTAATTTACCACCATTAACCTAGTTAAACGATAAACTAAATCTAATTTTATTAATTAAATCAAAGTAATCAATAAAATAAATAACATTTCAACATTGCAACAAGATACATTTAGACATCATTTTAACTACACCCTCCATTTAATAACCTTTATAATATGAAATTAAATAAATACTCAAGGTGAAATGGACCAAATTAAAACAACTAACCTGACAACAACTCGGCGACACACTATGACTAGGGTGACGACTTGGCACAAAAAATGTAGCTACTATCTCCCAATCAATTTCCGTTGGTCAATGGACACGCTCAAACCTGTGAACTAGGTGGAGTCGATGTCATGTACTTGTCAACCTGCGAACAAAGAGTACAATGAACATGCATATATATATATATAATATGATCAAACACACCGTGAAGTGGAAATCTCATAATTGTAGGGCACTCGCAAGCGAGTGATACAATCCTGTCCCATTCACAAATACATAATTTCTAACTGACGATAATAACATCAATGATATGATCAACAACATAAAATATCATTAAATCAAATAGCTTCTAAGTTAATCCAAAACATGCCATAAGGATAACATCAGAATAAAATAATATCACATCAAAATATAACATTCACATCGTTTACCAATCATGATCAAAAGTAACCAAATTCCAAAGTCACAACATAAATAGAAAACAACATAATAAGGAAGAACACTGCCGAACAAAAGAGCCAAAACAGAGGGGTGTTACAACAATAGATGCATGTCCCAATGATCATATTATATATCATAAACAACATGAATTTGCAAAAGAATGCCTAGAATGCCATATCAGTGGATATCAAATAGATCAACTAACAAAAAAGGTGTCTCGAAAGGTTCTTCATTATATTCCCATTATTCCACATATGCAACAATTATTTAGGTGTGAAAAATTAGTGCAATTTATTGATTACCATGCACAGAATACAAGTGGAGATGTAATTTTTCAAATTCCTATAGATGGTTCTACATTTAGGGACATGGAGGAAAAATGGCCACACTTTAAAGAAGAACCTTGTAATCTCAAACTTTCATTGGCAGCAGACGGTGTCAATCTATTTGGAGAGCTGAAATCTATTTACTCGGTGTGGCCTATTTTTGTTATCAACAATAACATTCCTCCATGGATGTCAATAAAGATGGAGCACATTAAGTTGTTAATGATTGTTCTAGGTATTTGTTTACATCAATTTTCTTTAAAGTAGTAGCATCTCATTTGTTTTATTTGTTGCATAATGACTTATATTTTTTTCATTTAATAGTCATGTACATTGATTTATATATATTGTAGTAAAATGGTTATAATAATTATGTAATGTTTATGTTCATTCAACTAGGTAAGTACCAAGTTAAAAATATGAATGTATATATCAGGCCTCTTATCGATGAGTTACTAAAGTTATGGAATGACGTTAGTATGTATGACGTCTCTAGACCAATAGGACAAAGACAATTTCAATTCCATGCAATGATTGTATGGACAATTCATGATGCCCTAGGGCTAACACATTTTTGTGGTATGTTATAACATTCAACTACACCTTAACGATATTTAATTTTATGAAGTAGATATCATGCATATTTTTTAAATAATATATTCATTATATATAATTATAAAAATTGACATATTTAATCCAATTATATATGATCTTGTAGGTCTTCAAACAAAGGGAAAATTTTCATGTCTAATTTGTGGTCCAAAGATGAAATCCTGTCATTCAACAAGTTTAGGAAAGCAAGTGTTTGATGAGTATAGGCACTTCCTCCACAGAAATCATAAGTATTGAGCAACTGAAAAACATCTTTTCAATGGGAAAGAAGAGACTACATCAAAACCATGAAGAATGACACCTCACCTATGGAAATTGGAATATAATAGAATTAATCGTCAAGGTTATATGTTAGATAAAAAAATTTATCTATCATATATGATATGTTTGGAATTTATATTTTTATATTGTGTTTTTTTCACTTGTGCTGTAATTGATAATGATTTTCGTTGTTAATTTGTTTAACTTATATGCTTCATGAAGGCCATCAAGGCATTAATGGCCAGCTGCCATAAGGAATGAAAGGTTATCCCAAATAATTTAGTAGGTTTCCCTACTATGAATAGGTACAAATTGTGCATTTGTTTGGTACAATGCATATGAAAAAGAATATAATAGAAATGTTATAGAAGATATTGGATGGAAGGCATGACAAAGAAAAAATTGTCAAAATTTGTAGTGACATTTAGGAAGCCAATCATGCAATGAAAATTTTTATTCAATTATATAGCGATGGAGACCAAATTAATATAAGTGACCTTCCTTGGTTATTAGTGAAGTAGCAAAGCAATGCTATAAAAGAAGTCATATGAAAAATTTGATTTCCCACAGGATTTGCTATGAACATAAACAATGTCATAATAAAGAAAGGTGAATTTGGGTCAGGGATGAAAATGCATGATTGGCATACTTTCATTAAGGTAATTATTTTGGTATATTATATATATATATATTTGTATACTACATGTACTTTTCAATGTATTATGTTTACTACTTTTGGAAAAATAATGAAAAAATTATTTTATAATTGTTGTAGTATGTTCTACCTCTATCTCTCCAAGACAACTTCAACAAAAATGTCAAGCAAGTTATATATGATCTTGAAAAATACATGAGGTAAGTAGCAATATTTGTTCAATTCGTTGTATAGATCTTATAATTGCCATTTTTTAAACTTGTTATGTGATATATTGTATATTTTTGTTAAATCTCATTAATGTATTTGTGCCTTGAATCACTTGTAGATGGTTGTCATCTAAATAAATCAATAAAGAAGATATAAATTATTTGAATAGAAAAATTCCTCATCTAATGTGTGAAATACAAAAGTGTCTACCTTCAAAAAATTTCAATGCACAAGAACACCATCTCATACACCAAGTTGAGGAGATTTAATTGTGTGGACTTGTACACACAATTTCAATGTGGATGGTTAAGAGGCACTTAAATTTTTTGAAAGCTTTGGTTAGACAAAGAGCACGTCCTAAGGGTTCTATGGTGGAGGGATATATGGTATACCAGAGCATGGTGTATATTTCTAAATATCTTTCTAAGTTTGCAGCAAAGATCCATGTAGATCACATTTGGGATCCCAACTCCATTAACAAATTTGAAGGGGAGTACCTGATGGGGAAAGGTAGATTGAGGAAAGTGAGAGGTAATTATAATACATTTTTCATTTGGTTTTTATGCATATTGTACTTGTTTAATTATAATACAACTTTCAAAGTCTGACAAACAACATAAGTCAGATTTCACACTTTGACTCCTTGAATCCTTGTAGTAGTGCAAACCTACTAGTTTTTCCCAATAACTCAAAACTTTCCCAAAACACTAGAAAAAACTTTGATGGTTTTAGACACCCATTTTTTTGTTATTAAAAATACTTCAAGGGAAAGTACAAGTCCTCTAGACCAAATCACCAAAATCACCCTTTCTAGGTTGTGTTGATTAGGCTAATTAGGCCTATTTTATGAAGCAACTACTCTTTAAACTTGTCATATGCGCATGAAATATTGGGGCATAAATTTTTATGCCTCCAAACCTCCAAATCCACAAAAATATTCCACTTGTACTACCAGATTCTTGCAAAACCCAAAACCCCTTGTTTTAGGCCTAAATCATGAGGGTTTATTCAATCTTGTACTTTCATGACCTCTCAAACCTCAAAACCAACTCAGACACAACCCATTAGGTTTGCACATGGGTAAAAATTCATAAAATTAGATCTCCCATACATATTTTGTTTAAACCTAGGCTTGAACCTTTCATTTCACATGCTTTTCTTCACAAAACTCTTGAGGACAACAAATATACCTTCTTTATTTCGCATTCTATGAGTGTTTACAATGATCACTTTATGCATTTTTAAGGCCTTTAAACCTTAACTACTAAACAACCACCTCTACAACTGAATTTTTAATCTTTTATGATCACATGAAACATAAAACACACTAATTTCAAGGTTATTAACATCACTATTGAAATGTTTTAATTTTTTGAACTTTCAAATGTATTGAAACTCCTAGGACACCTATAAGACCATGCTAGTGGATTGATAATAGCCTTATTATTGACTTAAAAAATTCTCCAATTTTCTTTAATTGGATGACGATATGGATTGAATGATGTCAACAATCTGGTCATGCATTAATATGGGAAGGTGTTGCTTCATTAGTTAAAGAAGCTCATTGTAATGGAGATACCAATGTTACACGAAGGGAAATTGAATTAGCATATGGTTTAAGAGATAAACAGGTCCATATAAATAAATTAATCACTCATATTATTTAATTGTTTTCAATTATATTGATGTATATATATGTTGAGATTTTTTTCTTTGCATACATTTGGCCAAGAATAAATATGTTTAGCAACTGACGATATTACAATAATTTTTTCATGTTTGACATATTGTAGGTGAAACACCAGAAAGCTATGTGGTGCAATGGTCATAAATTTTGAATCAAAAAGTTTGATCACACGAAGAAAACTTGTGATTTTGGGATAACTGCAGTCTTTCAGGTGACTAATGTTTCATCTAGAAAAGATATACGTCGAGAAGTCTCAAAAAATTGATACTATGAGATTTTGGATGATATACTTGAGTGTGACTTTTAGTACTTTAAATTATTTTTGTTTGTCATCCTATGGTATAGGCTATGATTGAATGAAAATGATCCCGAGAGAACTATTATTGAACATGCTAATGGATTTACCATGGTTAATGCAAGGTTGATCAAGTGAGATAGAAATGAGCCCTATGTTCATCCAAGCCAATGTGAACAAGTATTTTACTCAGGGGTCATAGGTAAACCGGGTTGGTTATTTGTTGTTAGACATGATCCAAGAGGAAGACCGATATAAAGTATAATGTGGTGGAAGAAGAAGATACTAAAGAACTAGAAGATGATGCAGATGATGATCAGGATCAACATTTAGTTGATGATGTGCCTGACAAAGATGTCAAAGAGGAGGAACTAGATCATGATGATGTAGGAGTTAATGTTCATGAAGTTGATATCCATGTGGATGATGTCATTATCGAAACTGATATCAATGATAACGATGATGATATGACCAATCCTTACAATGTCAAATTTGGATCGGATGATACAAACAAAGAGTTGGATGAAGAAGAAGATCAATGACATTGAAATGTATGAGTTATGTGATTGTATTATCTATTTGAAATAGAAAGGAGGTGAGTTTAGTTCTCTCTTTTTCTTCCCATATATCTCCATTTATCTTCTCACCTATCTCCCCCTCTCTATCTCTCATGACCATCTCTCCCTCCCTATATATCCTCCCTATTCATTGACTATCTATCTCCACCTCTCTTCCTTTCTCTTCCCATATATCTCCATCTCTCTTTCTCTATGACTGATATCTCTCTCTCTCTCTCATCATCCCCCTCTATAATCTCTCTATATCACCCCATTTCTATGTCTCTCCCTCTGCCTCTATATATATTGAGCCATCTCTCCCTCTCTCCCCTATCTTCTTCTCTCTCCCTTTCTACATATCACTCTCCCTCTCCTCCTCTCCTTTCTCTCCCTTTTCTACCTATATCCATCTCTTCTCTCTCTTCCTCTTCAACCTATGTCTCCCTCTCTCCCCCTCTTCTCTATCTCTCTAATGTCAATTCTTCTAAAAATAGTGTTTTATGGTCTCTTTAAAATAATTAAACAATATTAGGGAGATCAGGAAGGGGGGAAAACTAAACTCCTCCCCTTTATATGTCTCTCCCTCTATCCCTCTATATATATTGAGCTATCTCTCCCTCTCCCCTATCTTCTTCTCTCTCCCTTTCCCCCTCTCCTTTCTCTCTCTTCTAGCTATCTCCACCTCTATCTCTCAACATCTCTCCCTCCTTATATATCCCCCCTATCCATCAACTCTCTATCTCCACCTCTCTTCCTTTCTCTTCCCATATATCTCCATCTCTCTTTCTCTTCAACCCATATATCTCTATCTCTCTCTCTCACCATCCCCCTCTATAATCTCTTTATATCTTTAATGTGAAGCCTTCTAAAAATAGTGTTTAATGGTCTTGAGTGATATGTAGAAATGAAGAGAGAAAAAGATAGGGGAGAGAGGGAGAGATAGCTCAATATATATAGAGGGAGAGGGAGAGACATAGAAATAGGGTGATATAGAGAGATATATAGAGGGGGATGGTGAGAGAGAGAGAAAGAGATATATGGGTCGAAGAGAAAGAGAGATGGAGATATATGGGAAGAGAAAGAGAGATGGAGATATATGGGAAGAGAAAGGAAGAGAGGTCGAGATAGAGATTCGATGGATAGGGGAGATATATAGGGAGGGAGAGATGGTCATGAGAGATAGAGAGGGGGAGATAGCTAAGAAGATAGATGGAGATATA